>OY986055.1:6760152-7360152 GCA_963920205.1 Stenodema calcarata | reverse complement strand
TCGTTCTTCTTCAAAATGTGTAATTTTATAAGGGACTTGAGCAGATATGAACCAAAATTATGAAAATGTCATTACCTCATAATCCAACTCGTGAAAATCGAAATCATAGATTAAATACATTCTTGTAGACCCTATTTATATTTAGTTGGACCGACATGGGCTCTTAATGCATTTAAATAATTAGTGATAGCTCAATTTGGTGAACAGCTTACAAGCCAAAATCTATGTTTAGTCTTCCTTTACATGATTTTTGTGTGAGTTACTTTTGTAATATAACATAAAAAGAACTAAATCCCTCACGAAGAAATCGTGGAAACCCATGTTAAGGAAAACAAGGGCATTGTTTTGTTACTGACGGTGGTTTGATCACCAAAACCGGTCTAACAGTGTACTCATATTTCAGTGGAAATAGACGACTTTTTCAAATACTCTTGTTTTCCTTAACATAAAAACGTTTAAAATAATCCCAATCACGCGGGTTTTTTTATTTATTTATTTTTTTTTATTATTCATTTGTTGAAGAATATGAGCTTAGTTCACTATATAAAGCCAGTAGTTATTTGTACAACATCAAGGTTGGTTAAAATGGGAGGAATTAATAACGTATTATTACACCTCACCATTGAGATAACCCGTTGGTTAACTCAAAGAAACACTACTCAACTACTATGCAACAATTTTTCAGTTAACTCCAGCTTCAAAATAATGACAATTTTTCAGTTAACTCCAGCTGCACAATAATACTCGAATACTCGTACTTTGTACAAACTTCAAACATGTTCTGATTGTTAAAAAAAAAAAAATCAAACTTATAATGACCTTATCTGTTCGATTTTGTGGTGACGTGTGAAATTTTCTCGTAAGTTTACAATTTTGGCGAAAGACGTATTTGTACAAGAAAGGTGACATTTTTTGTTATCTCAATCAGTTTGACGAGTTATTTCAATGGTCTGTAGGTATGGCCCGATTCTGCACATCTATGACCTTAGGCTTTCGATTGCCAATACAAGATTTTTTGTGCAAATTTGAACTTTTTATTTCAATTCTATCGTGTTATCGTGTGGAATGACACATACATACATACATACTATACATTTATTATATGTATACATATGATGTTTGGTGTCTTCTGGCAGTGAATTGAGGATGTTCTGAAACGGATTTTGGTGTAAAAATATTTCGGGAATTCGAGTTTTAAAAATTTTGGATCGAGAACAATAGCTTCATTTTCTTCGAAAATTCGCTAAAATGGTGGTTCACTTCCGTGTTACTTCAAAAATTTTAAATTTATTGAACTGTGTAATAATTATTATTATTATGACTTCGATTCGGAGTGCAACATATTCTTAATATTAATTATATTTGTGCGATATTAAAAGGCTGTGCGATAGTTGGTAACGCAGAACTAATCTTACCGCGAGGAGGAGGAAGAACGCGGAGAAGATGGTAGCCATGGGACGGTTGATGCTTCACGCAAACTCACTGGCAACAGAAAAACAAAGTACTTACTGGAAGAGGCGAAGAGAGCCACCCGGGGTCCTCTGGCCTTCTCTACCCCCTCCCCTGAAGGAACCTCCACACTACCACGGGCTCCCTAATTGTCAAAGCACACACTTCAGAGGCGGTAAAGGTAGTCCCAGGTCCCCCGGAGGGGTTTTCAGGCTGGAGGTTCCCCCTTTTCCTAGTTCCAGGACGAGGCCCGGAGGCCGATCCCTCCCAGAGAGTCCGGAGGAGGTGAGTGGAACGGGGAGGCTGTGTCGACGTCTAGGCGAAACCTGGAGTCACAAGTTACTCGTCCTCCCATCTTTACGCGCTTATTGTTCTTATAAACTTAACATTAATTTATGTTTTGTACCTACTAGTGGGCGCTATGACGAGCGTCAAATTAGTGGACGCTAGCGGTACTCTGTATGGCACATTCATTTTCTATCATTTTTCACTAGTTTTGGGTCTCAATTAATAAGATGGGTAGGAGAAGTTGATATAGGTATATCAGATAATGAAGATAGCTAGAAAATATAAGAGTTAATATTAGGTAGGTATTAATGAACAATAACAATGAATCACAACTTGTTATGAAAAGTGAACCAAAACTTATGTTTTGGTATAAGTCTTATAGGAGCAGGTAAGGATATCAAGTTTTCCCCGAGGGAAATTAAAAAATCCACAGTCACGCAGCATGGCTATAACAACCAATATTCTTAGAAACAATAATGCACCGATGGATGAACCGACAGTGAGCCTTTGGAATCGCCCAAGCAAAAAAAAATCTATAACTCGAAAAATTCAGGTTGAATGTGATAGTTTTTAGGTGATTCATGCGGCAGCCTGTCGGTTCAATGTCCATACCCGCCCAGCTGATTCGAAAAGTACAAGTTTTTCAGATATCTAGTTAATTAATAAATATTTACTAATAGTAATTAATAATCTGTATTAAGAATGATTAATAACTAACAATAATTATTAATATTTAATAATAATTTACTAATAGAAATTAGATTATTCTATTAAAGTAGCAGAGGACATAATATGCATATATTATATATAATGCATGTACATATGCATGTATTATATATAATGCATATACATATGCATATATGCAGTCTCTGGCTTGAACAAGAAGAATCTAATTTCTAGTAGGTTATGGGCCCAGGACGGAAAGTCAAAATCATCTGGTGGTAATTAGCAGCTTGATATCTCATTACCATTAGCCATGAATATCCAAAGAATTGATAGCTTGGATAAAGATAATTATGACACCTTATTGGAGAAGACCGACGGAATCGGGTACGTCGATGGATCGATAGCTCGTCCAGAGGTTGAAGGTGCAGGAGACGCTGGAGTTGCAGCGGGTAAAGCATGGGATCTTGCAGACCGTAATGTACGTGCAGACATCATTCTGTCCATATCTCCTTCAGAAATTAAGGCGGTCAAAAATTTTAAGAC
Organism: Stenodema calcarata; assembly: GCA_963920205.1. NCBI lineage: Eukaryota > Metazoa > Arthropoda > Insecta > Hemiptera > Miridae > Stenodema > Stenodema calcarata. The sequence goes on along the minus strand of OY986055.1, from coordinate 7,357,206 downwards.
ATCCAGGGAACTATGGCTGAAACTGGAGTCGATCTACCAATTAAAAGGACCAGGCAGGAAAGCGTCATTATTAAAACAAACCATGTTGTGTAAGATGAGTGAGGATGATGATGCACGCAACATCTTAGAACATTTTTTGATGCAGTAGATAAGCTGCAGGCGATGGATGAGCAGATTCATCCTGATTTGCTCATGATAATTTTAGGACAGCTATTGAAACCCGAGATGATCTTCAGACACCAGACCATCTCAGAGTGAAAATAATTTCTATAATTTACAACACTTGATAATAATTAATTATAATTCATAATAATAATTATTCAACCATTTAGTGATCTAGACAGAAGGGTGAACTGCACAAAAAAGATAGTGAACCGTTGTGTCAAGAACTTGCAGAGGTTTTTTCCAAATATGATATCTCAGTCATACGTACCCTGAAATCTAAACTAACATATTTTGTGCGAAATGAATTACCTAATCGATAGTCATAAATCTGTCTGTCTATATTTATTATAGACACATTTATGACCGATTTATTTGTAATAAACAAGAAATTTTGTGAGTTATGACGAGGATTTCGGTAGCTTTGACGTGTGCCAACAAATTGTGGTCATGCTTCATGATGCTAAAAGTCTTCCAATCGCTTGAAATGGGAAATCATTTACTTCAAGCGATTGGAAGACGTTTAGCATCACGCAGCATTATCACAATTGGTTGGCGCACATCGCAGCTACCGAAATCCCCGTCATAACTCACAAAATTTCTTGTTTATTACAAATAAATCGGTCATGACACTGTACTTTAGATTATAGTAATGCAAGTTCAAGTCCAAATATTCGTGTTTACAGATTTTCAATTTCTCGGTAAGTAGGTACCCCCAGTTTCCACCAAGGTGTGTGAAGCGTGCGGAGATCAGGTGGTAAGAAAATCAACATCTTTGACGCATTTCAAATCCAATCCAGTGATTAACAAATAGCCGTTTATCGGCATAGGCTAATACGAATAATTGTAGGATAATTTATGCAAATACAGACCAAATCCAAACTTGATTTCTTCGTCAGGAGCCGACCGAAATCGTCTGGATACGATTTCACTCCAGCGGAACCGCCGATTGTGTGTTTCAAAATACGTAGGTGTGCTCTATAATCATTTCGTAATGACAAGGTAGTTTGAATGATGTTTCTCTGTTTACGCCGGCTCGAAAAAAACTCAGGATAAATCAATCTGCGATCAGCTACTACCACCTCTGACCGGTAAAACGAGTTTAAATCGCTATTCTAGATTTTTTCTTTCCCTTCATTGTGCTCCGCTTTCTACGTATCCGAACGGCAAGGAGCTGTCGATAAGGTAGTTTTTATTACAATATGCGACTCTAAACTGTTTCCTTTAACCTTCTAGGAGACGCCTTTTGTTAGGTGATTAAGTGCGATAGGATCGGCGAGTTTTTCGCTGGCTGCATAAGTATCTTCGCATGACACCCAATAAGAAAGGTCATCTACATTCCTACAAAGCAGGAAAAACGGATACTACGAGATATGTCATCTGATAAGTGATGTTATAATATAATATTATTATCTCATATCCGATCACTTCACCCCAAATTACTTTCGAAAAAATTCACACATCAAATTTTCTTTGACGAATTTGATTCTGCCAGCTAGGCGGTCTTCTATCAACGTTTGCCACTGACTTCAATATTATTCTAATCGTTTACACATATAAGGCAGCTGATGGTCTCACAACTGTAAGTTCGACAGTTTTTAAGTTTAACAACACTTTTTAAACCATTTCGATTAAATTTCCCGAGATGATGAGGTAATGTAACTGTAGTGTAGCTGGAACGGTTTTCATACAAATCCTTTTCAAAAATTACAACCTGCAGCCAGTGGTCGAAGGGATTGCGACACTCTTAATGCGATGCCACCGAGTGAAAAATACAGCCGAAGGTGAGAGAAGCTTGAATCATCTCGGACGTACGTGAACGTGTCAATGGGGATTAGGTTATGGGATGAACCACGAGCAAATCACTTTGGTCACAGGCCCTCGACACCTTTCGCCCATCTCCTCTTTTTCAACGGTGTGGGAAAAACACTTCGAGCTTTGGGTTTTTGAAAATTACGTGACAAGGGAACATGGGAAAAAAAACCAATTGGACTCACGTGATGTGGTGGGTGAACCTGAATACAGATATAGAGGTAGATGGTACTTCATCAAACTATGTAACCGAGATGACATTACCATGTTTTTCTTGGGAACAAAGTAACAAAGAGCGTAGTTTTTGGTTTATTATCTTAATTGCTTTCAGTGCTTGGGACTTTTTTAATTGAGCATACTTTAGAGGCTTTTAGCTCATAAACAATTTTTCAAAAAAAAAAAGGACCTTGGGTTATTTGAGTTTAGTGCGACCTCAAACTTTGACAGAAAAGGTTTGTAAAGCCCTGAAGGGGGCTACAATGGATTGTTAACGCCAATCCATCGCCACAGAATAAGCAATGTACCGAACTTGATTAGCTGGTGTGTGCTGTGCGGTATATAATTATAATTTAAAAAAAGTGAAGTACGAATTGAGTGTGAACACGAATTTGCTATCAGAATTTGACTTTCACGTCACAGTTTTTTCTAACCTCAAAAAATAGGTAAAAATGAGAGCAAATCAAGGAAAATTCACTCCTGAAAATCCAAAAAAAAATTAATTTCCATATCCAAATCCATATTTACGTGTCTACGGATCCATTCAACTTAAATCCACCGCTAGCATTGTGGCAGACCATTTTGATTTTTTTTATAATATCGTGATTTTGAATATTCAATCGATTTGAGCCAAATCTGGTATAGATGGGTTTTTTCAGTCGCTGATCACGAATCTGAAGTCAGATTTGCAAAATGCAAGATGGTGGGTCCAATATGGCGGACCAAAACCCAAAACCTCAAATTCGGCTCTAATTGGTTGACTTTTGAAAGTGTTGTGTCAAAAGTTTGTTTTTGGGTTTTGCAAATCTGACTTCAGATTCGTGATCAGGGACTCATGAAACTCCTCTATACCAAATGTAGCTCAAATCGACAGAATTTTCAAAAATCATGAATTTTGAGGATAGAAAAAAGCAAAATGGTCTGACACAATTCTAGCGGTGGATTCACGTTGAAGGGGTCCGTAAACACGTGGATATGGATTAGGACATACAATTTTTGATTTTTAGGAGAGAATTTAGAGGAGGCGAAATCACTCCGAATAGGCGTACCTAATTCACTGCTGCTATTAACAATGATAATTAATTGATTAATGGGGTTACTTGTGAAAGTGGAATAGAGAATTCTTCACGTAGAATGGTCTAACGATCGTGATTCGATTACTATTATAATATGACATCGTAGAGGTATGTAATGTTAAGGAAGTAATCTCACCAATATTCGTTAATATTTGTTCGAGTCGTTTTAGATTCATATAAGATTTTCAATTTATCAGGTTCGAAAATAGCCCCGGGACCGTGCTTCCGGAACGAATAATCGAGAATCACGAGTTATCGAAGTTCGATAGTACATGATTTACGTCGACGTAGTAACACCTGTATGACGAAACATCTGAACGATACTAATTGGCGGTACCTGCATAAATGCAGCAAGGGCTCGATCCCCCAATCTCAAGCGTGAAGTTGAGTCGCTAAGCGCTCAGGATATTGAGTAGCCGATGTGAAAAATGGCGGAGCTGTCTCGACATCAGCGCTGAAGTTTACCGATCAATACCCAGCTTTTCATGAAGTGAACCAGGAAACAGATGACTGTGATGGGCGAGTGACAAGCTCACCAAACGTTTCGTTCGTGCAAATACTAGGACGAAAGGCCATACAACGTACGAGAAGCGTGAATACACACGTGAGAGTATTTACATGTGAGATCATGAAAAGATTCGATGACTTGTCAAAAATAGTAGAGAAACGTTGGCTTATAAGTCGCCATTTTCGGCCTCGACAAGGTCGAGTCAAAATAGCTGCTAGTTTTCTCTGAAATACGAGACTCCCATTTTGCGTGGTACATAAGAAACTTGTTGCATGTTGGTCGTGGATCATTGTTATACCGGAGACCCTGGGGTTCAGTTTTCAGTAATGAGAGAGGAAATGAATCACAGCCAGAGTCCGGACATAATAGTGGGAAGTAGCGATCTCAATCAGGGATGAGACCAGTGCAAAAAACCATCGCCGGAAATGAACTACTGAAGTTGGGCGAGTTTGTTCATTTCTGATTAACATTAACCTTGAAAAGTCATCGAGTACCGGTGGATTACTTGACGAACTTCTACTGTAAATCTACTGTAAATGACGGATGCACTTATATCTTTTGTTACCTTTAACGGGACAACAAACGAGACGATTAGTTGTTAATATTTTCTCATTACATATGATGCCGTCATAAGGAAGAAAGTCCTATCTCCATTGTGATCGTTTTGAGAAAAAGAGGTTTTGTGAATTGTTGAGTGTTTTCTATACTGTTGAAGTTAGAACTGCCGTTAGAACGTTAGAAGCAAGCACTTGCCAGCACTTCTGATGGAGATAGGGCTTTCTAACCTAGTCCAATCATTAGATCTCGTCAAAATCTATACGAATATGTCTTAACCTTCTAATTATTATTGTAGTTCTCGGGGCTTCACGAAATTGTGGGTTTAATGGTAATAGGGCTATATGCATATGCCCTTTAAACACTTGAGGAAAAAATAATTAAAAAAATAATAATAATAATCATCCAAAAATAAAATAATAAATATCAATTATTGACATATACAGAACACTGTTCCACAAACATTAGTCTCATGTACTACATGTGAAATGAACAAATAATTCGCTATGTAGATCAATCAGAACGACGGATAAATACCAGCAGATCCAAAGTGGTTTGTACTTAGGAGGAATCATAGGATGACTCACGTGAGGATAACATTGTAGCTGCGGTACGTTACAGAATGCACTCACCATCACTCATGCACCTTCTGAGAAGTGATGGTTTCCTCCTGGTATGAAATGAGATGATATAACTACCGCTCATCATCGCATTATCATTAGGGCTGCTCAATACGGTAGCGTCAAATGCTCATACCAAAAACGTAGAGACAGTCCAGAACATCACCAGTCCGAATCATCAGTCATCATGAATAGTACGTGAGAAACGCCGCGTCACATCGTGACCTTGACATCCGAGAAGTCTAACTAGTTATTCGGGACTCTTCAAAAAACTTTTGTACGCATTTCTATTTATTCTCCACCCATCACCCTCGGTGGAGTTGTAGAGCTTAATAGATGGTTTTGAAGTTATGAAATTTTGTGTGGGTTTTTCATAATTATAGTGAGATTGAACTAGTTTGATTGGATGCTTTATAGCGCAATTGACTCTCTTTAGAGACAGCTAACACACCAGACAAATTTCTCATTAGTTCTATTGTTTGCAGTGAAAGCTTAGCTAGGCGATAGAGAGATTTCGTATTGTCGTAGAAGCGGCTCGTTGGTATTGGCAACAGCTGTGAGTAAACCGCCAGATACGAGTTGTAAAGCTTCTTAAATCCTTTTGGCCAACTTCATAAAAGAATATCGCTTTTTATGACACGTCGTAATCGAACCTGCTAGAGAGCTTCGAATAGGCCACGTCATCGAGCACAGCCTCGGTAAGTAGTTGGTACCCATCATGACCTTCGGTTGTATGGAGGTTCTGTACGTTCGGTGAATTCTAAAGGAACGTAAAGTAAATTATTCACGGGCGAAAAAGAGCGTTACACACACTGCCGGCGTTGGTATACCGATGGAAATTACAGTAACCTTGGCGTCAATGCGGGGTCGGGGGTGTCACTGGTGTCACAGTCGTGCCAGTTCAGCAAAAGGAAAACACTGGGCATGAAAATACGAGTACAACTCATTAAACTATAGTTAGATTTTTATGTAAGTTGGATGACATCACTAACGTAACCACCAAGGAGATATCACCAACGCCGGCAAATGTGTTGAAGAAAAGTCAGAAATGTTGGAAACTATAATGGATGCTTCACCGATAATACAGAGGTCCAACTAATCTGGGATTTTCTTAATAATGATAACCCCTCTGCTGGTGCAATAGTTTTTATTTAGAGAACTATTTCAGAACAGTCAAGGAAGTACACATGTTTTGGTATTCCAATCACACATTATTCTAATATTGTCCTACATTTCTGTTAAAACTGGGCCTTGAATATTGCCCCGCCAAGCAAACAAGTTGTGAAGAACGGACGGGAAGTTGTGTATGATTACCGGGCGTCACAAAACGCATTTTTCAGGTACCCATATCGCAGCTCGTTTTTGGGCGATAAATATGAAATTTGGTGTGGGTATTCTTGGTGTTGATAATAGAAAGCCCTTGAAATTTTGCACAGAGCTTCTTTCAAGTTAACCCATTATCTCAACCCAAAAAGAAAATTTAGAAGAAAAAAATCAGAAATTTTCGGGTAATATTGTCCACTATGACGAGTCTACAGCGTGGGTAACAGGACCAACCGACTTGAAATTTTGCATAGACCTTATTATAACATGAACCAGTGCCAGTTGAAAGATTTAACCCATTATCTCAACCCAAGAAAATTTTACGATCAAAAAACAAAAATTTAGGCTAGTTTTTGCCACTTTGACGGGTCCACTGCCGATCAACTTGAAATTTGGTATGAATATTTTTGGTGTGGATAATAGAAAAAAGCCCTGAACGTTTCAAGTCGGTAGGCCTCAATGGAGCCGAGTTATATAACTTCAAAAACCCGGTACTTCACCATTACCATCTTCTTCTTATTCAGTTAGGCAAGGCTACAGCCTCTCTTTTATTCTTGCTTAATGTATTTATTTTATTAATTTAGAACGTTATTAATAAATAATTCTAAATTCTAAATTTATTAATAAATATCTCATTTGTAATTTTTTAATTCTATTCTTTTATTCTTTATTAATTCCATATAGATTATAAACAATTACAATGAAACAGACGAGAAAAAAAGGCGGGCGGGGAAAGTGGATATGATAACTTTTTCCGGCTGCTGTAGAATGGTATTTAGAATCCTGAATAACGGCCACCTCACTGTGGAACTGTGTTATCCCAATTTGGATAATCGGAAGTAGGTCAAATATTAGCACTAATTTGTCCGAAACGTCAACTCCTGGAGTTACGAGTTCGAGTGGTTAGGCGTGGCGAAATCTGAAAAGGAAAAAAATCCACACTCATAAATGTTTAATTAATTAATAATGAATCATATATTTACAGATGGATTCATGATTGATTCTATAAGGCTATCGTTAGTATGTAATAACAAGCAACATAACATATTTAGCTATGCTTCAGCAGTATAGCTATTTCAGCGTGGCTTAGATCAGGGATTGGCCATTTTGGGATTAGAAAAGTTTGATGTAAATACTTAAGGGCGAATCGAACATCAATTTTTTTCCTCGTAGTAAAGAGGTCATCCTGACTCACAATAAGGGCTCGTAAATAATTGTCAAACATCCGTGCTGAAAGTGTCCCAGCGATTACCTTGAATGGCTCTACTAGCGATTCTCAGTTGATATGCAAATTGGCCACCCAGTGTGTCAAATCCGGCCGTCAACGGTCGTGTGATGATTGATTTTCACAAAAACCTGTGATGGAATATTTTCCGTTGAAGAGAAATGGTTAAGAAAATTCGGTGGAAATAATTCCCGACCATTCATTAAAATCAAATTACTTCACTCGCTTTTTATTCAAATTTGGACCGGTTATTATTCAAAAGATGAACCGGTTCTGAGGACCACTTTTGCATATAAATTTGGGGATTTGACTGAAATGTCTTCTTGGCGCCGAGCCGTTCGGGTTCCATTTCTTCGCTATGAACATCGATCCGAATGAGACCAGCTCAGATAATATCTATGTTACGTTTCTGTCAACTATTGGCGCTAATTATATTTTGTCCGCAACGTTTACTCCTGGAATTACGAGTACGAGTGGTTTGTCGTGGCGAAATCTGAAAATAAAAAATAAAAAAATCAACAGTCAATCAGCATGGCTATAAGAGCGAATTTTTGATGAAATAACGGTTGTTATGTAGTATGTGATGTGTGGAACATCCCAGTCAAACATGGGCAATCCTGAAGCTTCTTCCAGTGCTCTCAATGTTGGTTTTGTAAATCTTATTACCACTATAATCATGAAAAATATGCCAACTGCGTCTAACTTACGGAGGTAGTGGATTCACGCGAAGAAGGGCTTAGCGTGGTAACAGTACCTCTGGCAAAAAGGTCAATCAATTGAAGGCACAAAAGTAGTGAACCTTCAAAGCAGTTCACCCTGAAGTTACACTACTTTGCAATTCACAGCATGACATAGGATGGGAACATAAATGTTCAATTTTGTCTCATGTTTTTGCTCATTTTTGCCGAGTAACACCTCACTTTATAGATTTTTCAACGCTGAGCACGAGTCAGAATTGCGATCTCCGATCTCCGATATCTCATCCCGAACATTGTCAAAGTGATCTTCAAGAACTTCTCAAGTAATAACTACGATTCTTCATCTTCAAAGTGCTCCAGTTTGAGATTGGAATAAGATATCGCAGTTCACCTTTTTGTTCAGCATTAAAAAAATTTTATAATTAGGTGTCATTTGTCAGACGGTTTTATTTTTGGAATTTATCAACGAACTTAGCCAAGACAGACTTTTCGAGCGAATTTGAACTTTTTATCTCAATTCTATCGAGAGTTATCGTCTGGAATGACATATAAATATATACACATATGAGTTTTGGTGTCTTTTGACAAGAATTCAGGACGGATTTTGCTATAAAATGCTTTCAGAAATTTGGGGTTTAAACGTTTAGGACCGAGAACAAGAGCTTCCTTTTCTTCGAAAATTCGATCCTAAAACGATCCAATTCGTAATTTTTACCTTTTTTGTCCCTCCTCTGACTTTTCCTTAACTATAATCTTATCGTAACTCCATATGGGAATTTTAGACATGCCAACAAGATTTCAAGAGGGTAATTTATGGTCCATTTCAGAACTTGAAACCCTTGATCAAATACGTTTTGGTTTATTATCTTCGATAATGAACCATTGGAATCGCCCAAAGAAAAAGTCAATGAAGTATCGGCAAAGAAAATCTTCGTCAAGGCCCCAAGCAGAATTAGGGCTTTCAAAAATTCATATCCTGATTGCCCTCTTCCGCCAGAACCGATTCTTACTAAATGGGGGACTTGGATTTTTACATGACGAAAACAAACATATTTCATAGTGCAAAAAGGTTTTTCCGTAAACGAACATTCTTTCAGTCTCAGCTGCACTCTCGAAAATTCAGAGAACAAACAGTTGGACTTTAGTTCTGTTTATTCCAAAGCCACAACAAACCCGTCCCCCGCCATCACTCTGGCCTCAAGGTCTAATGGAAGTGCAGCCTGAAACATCAACGTGTCGACAAGATAGTTGTATAAATTTAAACTGTTATTTGCACCTTACTATAGGTCGCGGTGGTTCAAATTAGGTAGGTATTACAACTTATTCAAATCACACGCACTCAGCCTCAAATTAAAAATATTAATATACACATCCATCATCAGACCCACACTCACTTACGGAGCACCGATATGGCACACCGCCGCCCAAACACACCTCCAGAAATTCCAAATCACTCAGAACAAATGTCTCCGACTTGCAACAGATAGCCCCTTTAGAACCAACCTCGACACTCTGCACGCCCAACACGGTATAGAAACACTCTCCGAACACATACAGAAACTAACTGACAATTTTAACACCAAACTGCCAACACACCCCAACCCTACACTCAACAATTTGAACACACTCACGAAACCCAAATGGGGGACTCGATCGCGGAGGAGGCGGACTTGAAGTCACAAACCCCCCCTGTCGATCAACAACTGTATATATTGTAAATATTGTAAATATTATTAGTTAAGTTCCTAGGTTAAGTAATACATCCTGACCTGTGGGTTTTCCCCTTTTCCTACGGCATAACCCTTAATTGTACATATTAATTATAACCTCTGATGTTTTAAAAACGCGATGTAATCAATTATCTTAAGTCAAATAAGGCCTTAGGCCGGTGTTGATGTAATAAATCTATGTCCCAATACTTGTATTGTACATAACTTATGTTAATAAACGTTCTGTATTCTGTATTCTGTATTCGCGGTGGTTCAGTGGCTAACAATCCGAACTGACGCATAGGAGGACCCGGGTTCGATACCGGCCAGGAAAAAAAAAAAAAAAAAAGCAGCGTATTGAATTTGACGACGGAGATGACCCCATAGATGATAAAATTAACAGCGTGGAATCAGTGAGATCATGTGCATCGGAACAGCCGGTCGGGAAAAAAAAACCACCGCGACCAAATGTTTTGAAAAAAAAATGCAAATTCTTGACACGACGGTTTATTATAATAATAATTATTATAAATCTTCTTTGTACAGATCACCTTCTGTCTCGATTACTGGATGATAGATTAATTATTATTATGATTATCATTAATTATTATCACGCTTGCACCATAGTCGCCTGATGGGCAATATGTCAATAAAACATTGATTGATTGATTGATTAATTATTATCAATTAGTGTAAATTATTAATATTTATTTTTGGTTATTATTAATTTGTATGCTTCATTATTAATAATTATTATTAAATATTATTCATTAACTTGATATTTGAAATCCATGTGCTGTTTGAATCAGCTGGGCCAGTTTTAAAATGGAGCCGTCGGGCTGTCTCTCAATTCACTCTCATGTTGACGATTTTCAATCTGCTCCAAATTTGAGCCGTCATTGTGAACGAACGGCTGGTCGTACAAAGCTGTGGATGGTCTTGAAAAATTCTAAAAGATGAACTCTATCTGAATATGAAATAAAAAAACATACTTACCGTTTAATCTGAATTTTTCGAGTTTTGAAATTTTCAAAATTTCAAAATTCGTTTTGAACCGCTTCCCCTTGACCTAGGGTTATGAAAAGTTTCGAGGATCATTGTGTGGTTGGTCGGAACCCGTAACGAAAATTTCGAAATTTTAGCTCAAAGCTGGGCAAAGTGCCGCGTATGGCGTACGGACGGATTTTTGGTTTATTATCCTCGATAATGAAAGTGCAGCCGGAGGGACAACGCACCCACTCTGCCGGACTAGGACTAAATCCCCCATAGTACCCTGATCAAGACGAAGCGACCCATAAAAATTATAGTTCCATACTTCCCCTTGATCCCCACAACCAGCCCTTGAGGTAAATATTGTGGAATAAATTGATTGATTGATTGATAATGAACCATTGGAATCGAACAAGGAAATTATTATTTTTTAACTCCCCCTAAAATTTGTTGGTTTACGTTTCAAGATACGTTGATTCAGAAAATCGAATAAAAAAAAACTGCAAATTCTTGGAAATTCAAAGCTGTGGATGGTCTTAGATAATTCTACGGAATAAACTCTATCTAAATATGAAATAAAAAATTTTGAGGGGGGGTTAAAATTTTTTTTTCTTTGGGCGATTCCAATGGTTCATTATCGAAGATAATAAACCAAAAAACTCTGCAAATTCTTGACACAACGGTTCATTATCTTCTTTGTACAGAACACCCTTCTGTCTAGATCACTAGGTCTAAATGCCTAGATCCTAAATGTTACATTAATTATTATTATGAATTATCAATAATTATTAATAATTTTATCAAGTACCTAGTGAAAATTGTTATAATTTATTGTTAGGTATTAATAATTTGTATTTATTAGTAATAATAATTATTATTAATTATGATTAATTAATACGATATCCGGCTGTTGGAATCGCCTGGGTTGCTTTGTGCAGAACCTGAATGATAGAGATTTACAAATAAAATGTACCGATATAATTCTGGGGTTTTTAATACTACGTCGGTAATAATTTTTCTATAAAAGAAGTACCTACCAACAAACATTTGAAATTATGTACCTTCATTCCGTAGCACGAAACGTACCTCAGAACAAAAAACTCGACATCACTAAAACCATATGATGTTCCAAACAGCTCGTTAGTATGAAAATTAACCCTAGGTCAAGGGGAAGGGAATTTAAAATTTCGACAATATCATAATATGATATTGATTATAATCATACATGATATGAAAAATTATGAATCTTTTAAGACTCAGTCGTATGACACGGTATGAGTATGGTATGGTATATTATTGTATGAATGATTTGGTATAGTACAGTATGGTATGATAGGAAAGAAATTCGTATGGTACGGTATGAGTACGGTGAGAATATGGTATGGTGCCGATTTGCAACACAGTCTGGTATAGACAGAAGGGTGATCTGCACAAGGAACCGTTGTGTCAAGAATTTGCAGTTTTTTTAAATTGTGTCATTAACTAACCAAAATCGGCTAAACAGTTCGTAGTCATGGAAACCGGCAACTCCTCCAAGAGATGTTTGAAAGCCTCTACCGCGATGAATATCTCCCTGTACTGAAAATGATTTCAAAGGTCCTTCGGGAGAAAACGAAAGATTTTCAATTGTCTTTCCCGGGGGTTAGACAGTGACCGTTGTCATTCCATGTTTTTTTCATTGAGATTTTGTACTTGATAATACATTCTCGTGTTATTGGGATACCAAGTTCGGACATGATTTCGTGTTGGTAGTCTTCCTCCCCCGTGCATCTGATATGCAAATCTACAGCATCTTAACCAGTCAAAAAGTCCCGTCCGTTGGTATTACTAAATACAGTTCGAACCACCTTCTTCATGTAAACGTGCTTCACGGCTCAGCTCCTTACAACATGTTTCCCCACAGCTACACCTACACCCTTCAATCACCGGTCAACGACAGTTCAACTTCATGTGTCAACTGGACCGGGTAAACGCCTTTCCGCACGTATTCCTACTTGGAAATATGGTTTGGCGAATCAGCTTCTTTTACGTCTCTCCGACTTCAGTATGACAAGCTAGTTATCGAACCTACAGCTAGTTCTGCTCTGAAGAATGGTTTCTTTTTGGGCTGCGTAACACGCTTTCCTCGTTCACCATCTCATGTAGTTCGGTGTTGCTGAATTTTCATTCAACAACTTAGTACTAAGTTGTTTCAAGCACTTCCTGATCCGAGTAATCCAAGTACATGATACTCATAAGGGCGATTGTAAACTGAGCCCAAATCCGGGGTAGCCGATGTAAACCGAGCCCAATCCTCCCTACTTGCCCAACCAACCCCTTGATGTGTCAAATGAGCCCAGGATGCACTCATACTCGTAATCTCCTCAACTCATTCACTGTAAACTGAGCCCAAGGAACCAGTTAAAAGTTGCTGTTCCTTCCACCAAATTTTATCAAGAGTATGTTTTTATTCCGCAACCCCGTCCACTTGATCTATATGTCCAAGTAATCTATATGGTACTAATCAGTTGATTGGGGGCTGTTTTCATTCCGCACTTACCGGCCTGAGATGGTACCTACTTACTGGCCTGAGATGGTAATTTTTCATATAGGTATACCCACCAAAAAATATGCCCACCTTCTCAGGCCACCAAGTGATCCTATAGTTCCGGCCCCCCACAATTTTCATAAGTCGCGGCTTATGCTCAGAGCCCGACTTGTCACGGTATTATTCTTAGGGTGTGAAATGTAAGAGAACAATATAATATACAATATAATATAATATACAATATACAATATAATATAATATACAATATACAATATAATATACAATAGACAATATAATATAATATAAATTGAGAATTTAATAATATAAATTGAGAATTTTCGAAGTCAAATTGAGAATTTTCCAAACCAAATTGAGAATTTTCCAAGTCAAATTGAGACTTTTCCAAACCAAATTGAGAATTGTCCAAATCAAGTTGAGAAATTTCCAAATCAAATTGAGAATTTTCCAAATCAAATTGAGAATTTTCCAAATCAAATTGAGAATTTTCCAAATAAAATAGGCACGAACCAAAAACCTTTTTTTTAAATCTAGGTAGGTAGTACTTAAGAAGGTATCAATCCGGTCGAGAAAGCTTTCTCCAAGATCAAAGCTATACGTGAGAAACGTTCTCAGTGAGTCAGCGCAGAATCTCATTTTGAGTGAAGTGATAGCTCAAAGCATCCCTACCATTTCATCAGCTGATTGTACCGATTGAATGATGGACATGTTCGTACAGTTAACCAACGCAGCTGCTGGGAACCCACTACCGTGATTATTCTAGTACATCTAGCCTACGTAAATACCTACCCCATTTTACTAACATTGAATTTTTTTAAAAATTGAAAAATGCAGATTTCTTTCTTTCAACTAGGTACCTATACCATGGCTAAATGGTACCTTGTACCATTTTATTCATAATTAAAAGTTTTGATTTCGTTTGAAAAATCGTCACTTTAGTTTGGATAATTCCTTTCTGTCTTTATTTTTTAAAGAAAATTCTCCTTTGGAAAATACTCAATTTGGCTTGGAAAATACTCGTATTGATTTGGAAAATTCTCAATTTGATTTGGAAAATTCTCAATTTGATTTGGAAATTTCTCAATTTGATTTGGAAAATTCTCAATTTATTTGGATAATTCTCAATTTGATTTGGATAATTCTCAATTTGATTTGGAAAATTCTCATTAGATTTGGAAAATTCTCAATTTGACCTGGATAATTTTCAATTTGACTTGGAAAATTCTCAATTGGGCTTGGAAAAGCTATAGAATGGGAAATCATAAATAAAATATATACCTATACCATGGCTAAATGGTACCTTGTACCATTTTATTCATAATTAAAAGTTTTGATTTCGTTTGAAAAATTGTCACTTTAGTTTGGATAATTCCTTACTGTCTTTATTTTTTAAAGAAAATTCTCCTTTGGAAAATACTCGTATTGATTTGGAAAATTCTCAATTTGATTTGGAAAATTCTCAATTTGATTTGGAAAATTCTCAATTTGATTTGGAAATTTCTCAATTTGATTTGGAAAATTTTCAATTTATTTGGATAATTCTCAATTTGATTTGGATAATTCTCAATTTGATTTGGAAAATTCTCATTAGATTTGGAAAATTCTCAATTTGACCTGGATAATTTTCAATTTGACTTGGAAAATTCTCAATTGGGCTTGGAAAAGCTGTAGAATGGGAAATCATAAATAAAATTAAAGTCATTTGAAGTCTACTGTAAGAATGAGGAAATGAAAACCCCCAAAGGAGTATGAGTGGAATAGCAGGAACAGGAAGAATATTGGTAGCAACTGTATAATAGCAATACGAAAATTACGGTCTGACAGGCCCGCGCACGAGATGAAGATATTGAGTCCGGGCAACAGGTGATAACGCTACACGTCAAGGGACCCGAACCTTTTTTGATTTTGACAAGAGGCACCTGCCTGTAAACCGTTCTATCCAGTTCGCACTCCCCAGGCCGAACTTAACGAACCTCGACCTTTCCGAAGCAGGAGACTATCGTCATCTCCACTCGACAACACAGCCACACGAAAATGAGTTGCTCCGATCCAAATCAACAACAGTAAGGAGCCGATGAATCAAATACCGGCGTATCGTGTTTCTCCGGCCTCGAGGAGGCCGACGTAATTTCAGCACCAGATATTAATTAGTCAATCGGCGCTAGGATGTTAAGAAGGTACCTTGCACCGTTACTTAAATCATTACTTGAAGGCCGTTAGTTGTAAGTTGGAATTGGAAAAGGTCCCGACCTTGTTTATATCGTAAGGTTTGCAATCAGAAATATTGTTGGACAACGAACTTTGATCTGTACGTGCTCAATTTGATACTGCATCGACAACACCATAAAATACTCAACGTCATTAGCTAAGTTTGATATACCTACGTGCACCTAATTACTATATTTAGGACGTTTATTTATTGAAAATCGAATCTCTCTACTTTGAATCGACACGAAGATAGAAGATTCAACACGCGATCAGTCGTAATTCATTCGTCGCCAATGGTTTTATGATTCACTTTCCAAGCCCCCTAATAAGTAGCTTACATTTCAAGGTTCAAACAAGAGAGTTATGTACATACGTAATATATACGATTGTATTGAAGGTATCAAATCAATAACAGCTTGCCCATGGTGCTGCAAAACACATTAAACCATCGTTATATTTTTCTTCTCATGTCAATTGTCCCCATGAGCGGGACATACTTTCTCAAATCGCAAGACAAGGACACTGTAGGTACCAATCAATGTTAAGCGTGTTATCAATGTCATTCGCTACTAAATTCAATCTTCACGGTCACCATGAAGACTTTGAAACACTTCTGTGATCTTCAAGTGCCCGTACCCCATAACTAATATTGAAGTGGAAAAAGGAAAATAATAAACCGAGAAAAAAACGGAAAATATGCAAAAAGGCAAGAACAGATTAAAGGGAATCGCGTGGAAATGTCGCGAATTGAGGACGTTGAAAAGTGCTGCAGAGATAGAAACTGCTCCTAGTGATAGAAAAGGGTAATTGTTTACTTTTTTCTACTGAAAGCTCTTGTTTGATCGACCGTGAGTTATTTTCCCACATTGTAATATGGCTGTGCGGTACATACTGCGAGCGGTAGGTATGAACTGCTGCAGCAATCCAAGCAAAACCATTGGATACCGAAATAAATATTCCCTAAATTGTCCCGATTCATGGGAGATAGTTGGGCACCTTTCCATTTGAATTCCCTCATTTTGCTTCCTCACTTCTGATGGTAGGGAGTCTTTTGATCGTTCAAGTACCTCCGATTGAAGAAATAGCAGCACGTTGTAACCTCATGAAAAACCGGTTGAACTATTTACCAGAAACAGAAAGGTGCAATAAACCCAAGCTCACGATGAGACCTTGCCGCCCTACAGTTTAAGGAACGGGCACTTACCCTACAGTATAAGCGGGGGAATGGGGATGACAAGGAAACTACTGGCCATGTGCGGAATGAAAGGCTAGAAGACAGCCTATGGATATTGGCGACCCTGATGCCACTCTCGGATCTGTGGTATTCTGCCTGGATATCTGCCCTGTTAAGGAAAAACGCCTCAACTCCAAATAATTGATTTTTCTGAAATCAGCATCAAAGTTTACCAGTGAAAACTCTCCTTTTATTCAGTGCAAAACAGTCCTGCGACCTCATTTTTTGGTAGGACATCGATTGATTCAGTTAAATCGATGGGTGTGAATGATCCCTCAAATAACAGTTTTTCCTAGCGATTTACAGCATTTGAGGCGATAATCGATTATTTCTGGCTGGTTTTCGGATGTTTGTTAATTAAACACCCCAAATCTAGTTAAGGCGTCTAACCCTCATAAATAGACGTGGATTGTTTGGAACGATTTTGATGAAAAACACCTCAACTAGTCACCAACATGCTGAAATCACTTATTATAACCGTATAATACGCTTTCATTATTACATACGTAAAAAGCCTCCCAGGCGCTATTTGAAACACCGCAACTCATCATTTGAACCCAACGATGTTGAGGCTTTTTTCCTAGACAAATAACATCAATGCAAGCTAATTAAGGTGTTTCAAACGAAGCGTTGAGGTGTTTCTACTCAACAAACATGCAGTTGAGGCGTCTTCCCCCAACATTAAGCTTATTTGAGATTTCACCCCTATTAATTTCAACCCCTTCCTGGTAGAATTTTGAAATTTCGACTCGACCGTTAGAATGGTGAGGTTGAATTAAGGAGGGGTACGTAAAAACTCCATTTTCGACTATTTTGGAGTTAAGGCGTTTTTCATTAACTGGGCAGATACGAGTATATTCAAATATCTACAACAATATAACATATTGTTACAATACATATTGTACAATATAACTACCATATAACAATTTCATAAAAAATACCAATACAGAAAAATACCACTGGTTTAGAATTCAAAGGCGGCAGATGGGGGAAGCAATATCACACTATACACTCCTCCAAATTAAGAGCCATTGTGAGGGGCCAATCAGTCAAAGGGTTACCAACAGATCGTCGAGTGCGTTGTATCGTTCTAAGCTAAAATGATAGGCAATGTACAATCAAACAGATGGCTGAAGAGAAGTATAATGTAGAAAGAGTGGTGAGTTATTAGGAGAAATCGATCAAGTTCAACTGGACTTATCAGGTACGACCTTGGCATTCACCTTGGGACTCTGAAGAGTATATTTTTCAAGACACCAGTCTTGGCTACTGGAGTACAATATGAATATAATCATTCGAAATGGGTAGTTGAGCTGCAAGATTATCCCAAATCATGATTCTTCGATGCTTCGATTCTTTGAAATCAAGATCTCTCTATTGGATAAGGCCTCGCGGAATTGATCTCATTTAGAACCTGCACGAGTTGACCATTAGTCGAACGGTACAAAATTATGAAAAAAACTAGAACCTTCAGAGACCATTATGTTGTCTGACCAACACGAGCTCCAACAGGTGATCGCCTTTTGATCTGTTTCCAAAGCCCTGTCATGCGTGGGTCCTCTCTTCAGTATTTTTGACAATCATGCTGGCCTTGAGGCCTGACGGAAGGACCTTGTTCGTCACTCGAACCAAAACTGCCAAGCTAAATACTTACAACCAGAATAGGTGAAAGCAACGTACGGAATTCCCCACTTCCACATCTTACTGACCATTGATCATATTTAAATCATATTTAGAACTATAGTCCGGCAGATATTTCTGTGTGCACGGGTGAAAGTGGGCTGAGGTCGGTGAGCGCCCCCTCCCCTCTAATACATACCTGCAGGGACTAAGGGTTGCCAAGTGTAGGGAAAATCTCCCATTGAGTTATCGCAAGAAAGGGAGAAATCCCATGCAAGGGTAGTAGAAAGGTAGAAAGGGTAGTCCCATGCACACAGAAATATCTGCCTGACTTTTTTTATAGTGTCACTGTGTCAACGTGATGCTCTAAAAATATTCATGTATCAGGTCATATGGCTATCCTAGGTAGAGGTAGTAAATGAAAAGCAATTAATAATTCGTGATTAAAAATTGTCTGTAATTAATTATAAACCGATTCCTGTTGTTATAAAATCTGTTACGTATTTGACGCCAAGTGTTTTTTGTGTGTGTTTTTTCATGACTCGTGTGCCCCAGTGTTGAAAAGTATGTCGCACATCGTAAAACACGAGATAATGTGGAACTTAATTAGCTCCTAAAATAACCTGCAATGCGCTGCAACTCCTGTTATGTACCCACCTTGTACTTCCATAACCGGTTCGGGTCCTCCCCCGAAAATGCGGGTCTAATAAAAGCCCTGGGACCTTCGATCACAAAAAGCGACGCCCTTGACGCCGAAAACAGACGAGTAGGCGGTTAATAAGGAGGTAAATGAATACCGAGGAGGGCCACGGTGTGACAATGCGACACAATGTGACACTTACGGCACCTTCAGGCCTGAATCCACGCTAATGGACACGTTAATGAAAACAAGGAACGAGTTCAATGCGTTCTTTATAATCGTCAAATCGGTTGATAAAACAGGTATTATGGGGTTTTGGAATTGTGAAATTACTATTCGGGGTTTCCTCGTGCAACGACCATGAGAATTTCGTCAAGTTGTTCCTTTAACTGGTTTTCATTTGTCGCCCTCATGGAATAATAATTACTCTTATGATATTGATTCCGTGAGTTAAAGAAATGAAAATTGTAGAAACTAAATAGAACTACGACCTCCATGTAAGATCTGTGGAAAAGAGAAAATCCCATGTGATTTAAAGAAAATTTTCATGAGTTGGATGCGCTGAGTTTTTAGCGAATTTTCGAAGAAAAGGAAGCTAATGTTCTCGGTCCAAAATTGTAAAACTCCAATTTCCGAAAAATTGAGATACAATTTGTTATAAAACCAGTAAATTTTACATAAAACCAGTTATTTCTTCAAAAATTTGCTCTTGAGTATTATAGCCATGCTGCATGACCGTGGATTTTTTTTAAGATTATAAATTTTTATATGCACACCTAACATTTGAGACTGTAGGCTTTTCAGGACCTATTATTCTATCAAAATCAAATTGAATGGCAAATATATTGCAGCTCACGAGTAACAGCACGAATCGAAAGCCTTTCAAATTAGATCAATTAGTCCCACCGCAAAATTCACTTCAAAATTTAATATGAATTATGATATTTATCGCAATGAAAATTCTACGTTATCCAAACATTTTTCATGGATGAATTTCATTCAAACATTCTTCATTCTTGATGGAGGTGCAATGCAAATAATTATTTGCATTAATACTAACTAACGAAAAAATATACTAAAAAACTCTGCAAATTCTTGACACAACGGTTCATTATCTTCTTTGTAGAGATCACCCTTCTGTCTAGATCACTAGGTCTAAATGTCTAGATCCTAAATGTTAGATTAATTATTATTATCAATTATCACTAATTATTAACAATTTTATCAAGTACCTAGTGAAAATTATTATAATTTATTGTTAGGTATTAATAATTCGTATTTACTATTAATAATAATTATTATTAATTATGATTAATTAATACGATATAATTCTGGGGTTTTTAATACTACGTCGGTAATAATTTTTCTATAAAAGAAGGACCTACATTCGAAATTACCTTCATTTCCGTAGCACGAAACGCACCTCAGAACAACAAACTCGACATCACTTAAGCCATATGATGTTCCAAAGAGCTTGTTAGTATGAAAATGGACCTGTATTTCAACAGTTTGATTCACGATCGTGTTGTGAGGCACAATCTTTGAGTCGTCATTGTAAACGAACGGCTGGTCGTACAAAGCTGCGGAACAAACTCTATGTAAATATGAAATAAAAAACATACCGTTCTATATGAATTTTTCGAGATATGAGATTTTCAAATTTTCAAAATTCGTTTTGAACCCCTTCCCCTTGATCCCCACAGCCCCCATGCGCAATGGCACACCCTTGTTCCTTTCACCATGTGACGTACCAGTTGGCCTTCTACCACCCGTCTGACGTCATACGCTCGTGCGTCATAGGCTCTGACGCACTTGTTGGTCTCCTGCCAGCCGTCTTACGTCATACGCTCGTGCGTCATAGGCTCTGACGTACTTGTTGGCCACTTGCCAGCCGTCTTACGTCATACGCTCGTGCGTCATAGGCTCTGACGCACTTGTTGGTCTCCTGCCAGCCGTCTTACGTCATACGCTCGTGCGTCATAGGCTCTGACGTACTTGTTGGCCACCTGCCAGCCGTATTACGTCATACGCTCGTGCGTCATAGGCTCTGACGCACTTGTTGGTCTCCTGCCAGCCGTCTTACGTCATACGCTCGTGCGTCATAGGCTCTGACGCACTTGTTGGTCTCCTGCCAGCCGTATTACGTCATACGCTCGTGCGTCATAGGCTCTGACGTACTTGTTGGCCTCCTGCTAGCTGTCTTACGTTAAACGCTCGTGCGTCATAGGCTCTGACGCACTTGTTGGTCTCCTGCCAGCCGTCTTACGTCATACGCTTGTGCGTCATAGGCTCTGACGTACTTGTTGGCCACCTGCCAGCCGTCTTACGTCATACGCTCGTGCGTCATAGGCTCTGACGCACTAGTTATCCTGCCAGCCGTCTTACGTCATACGCTCGTGCGTCATAGGCTCTGACGCAATAGTTGGCCTCCTGCCAGCCGTCTTACGTCATACGCTCGTGCGTCATAGGCTCTGACGTACTTGTTGGCCTCCTGCCAGCCGTCTTACATCATATGCTCGTGCGTCATAGGCTCTGACGTACTTGTTGGCCTCCTGCCAGCCGTCTTACGTCATACGCTCGTGCGTCATAGTCTTTGACGTACTTGTTGGCCGTTCAACGGTTCATTATCTTCTTTGTACAGATCACCCTTCTGTCTAGATCACTAGGTCTAAATGTCTAGATCCTAAATGTTAGAATAATTATTATTATCAATTATCACTAATTATTATCAATTTTATCAAGTACCTAGTAAAAATTATTATAATTTATTGTTAGGTATTAATAATTTGTATTTATTATTAATAATTATTATTATTAATTATGAATAATTAATACGATATAATTCTGGGGTTTTAATTACTACGTCGGTAATAATTTTTCTATAAAAGAAGTACCTACCAACAAACATTCGAAATTACTTTCATTTCCGTAGCACGAAACGCACCTCAGAACAACAAACTCGACATCACTTAAGCCATATGATGTTCCAAAGAGCTTGTTAGTATGAAAATGGACCTGTATTTCAACAGTTTGATTCACGATCGTGTTGTGAGGCACAATCTTTGAGCCGTCATTGTGAACGAACGGCTGGTCGTACAATGCTGCGGATGGTCTTAAAAAATTCTACGGAACAAACTCTATCTGAATATGAAATAAAAAACATACCGTTCTATATGAATTTTTCGAGATATGGAATTTTCAAAATTTCAAAATTTGTTCTGAACCCCTTCCCCTTGACCTAGGGTTATGAAAAGTTTCGAGGATCATTGTGGGGCTGGTCCAAACCCAGAAACCAAATTTCGTAATTTTAGCTCAACGCTAACTGGGCAAAGTGGCGGACGGCGTACGGCGGACGGACGGATTTTTTTTTATTCGATTTTCTGAATCTACGCATCTTGAAACGTAAACCAACAAATTTTGAGGGGGGGTTAAAATTTTTTTTTCTTTGGGCGATTCCAATGGTTCATTATCGAAGATAATAAACCAAAATAGGAACAGTAGTAAAGAAGAAATGGGGGTTTCAGATATCTGCCTCCCCCTCTGACCAGTGACGTCACATCCGGACGTGCTACGTCACATCCGGACCAGCTGGTCGGTGTACTACGTCATAGGGGTGGTGACGTCATCAGAGGGGTTTGTTGATGAGAGGAAAAAAGTGACGTTGCACCGACCAGTATGGAAGAGAGCTCCGGATGTGACGTAGCACGTCCGGATGTGACGTCACTGGTCAGAGGGGGAGGCAGATATCTGAAACCCTCATTTCTTCTTTACTACTAGGAACGTATTACTTTTATTCGACATTCATGTCTGAATTACACTATTTAACAACAAGCGTAATTTGAACGGTACTGAAGCAAGATCGCAAATTGTAGTTTCACAGCCACTTCCAAATTGAGTGAGTATTAACAAAAAGATTTAAGCCCAGAAACCGCGTTGGACCTCAAGTTCAAATCTGGCAAATTACTCCTCTATTATAGTTCTCATTCTCGTTCACAGTGTACAGTGTACATTATAGTTCTCGTTGGGTTTGCAACAACCAAAAGTTTGGGCCAGCAAAGAGTCAGGGTAATGGCTGGAACTATTAAACATTGACTTGAATAGACTAATTGAGATCAAGATTCTGGATTTTTTTGGAAGATCTAGCCATTTTTATGTAACTACGACAAATAACTACATACTATAAAAAAAAATAGTTAACCGAAAGTAGTCAAGTTCGTCACACATGTTGAATCAAAGATCGAACAAACATTCGCAACAGGTAGCGGAAGAAAAAATTACCTTGACCATTAATTCATCATGTCCAAGAGTTCAAATGAAGTCCCTGACATTCCTTTCACCCGGTAAAGCGACTTCTCTTTCCAGGAGACGGCAGATGATGTTGGTCGCAACCTCACGGGTTATCACGTAGGTATCAACTTGATCGTTGTTCCTCTTGTAAGTTCCGCCTGATTTCGATATGGAAGGAAGCTATTTGTTCCGCGAAGTTGATTTCGTCTTAGTTTCAGTCTGCGGATGATGCAGAAAACGTTGTGGAAAACCTTTTTCGCGAGACTCTATTCGAAAACTCTTGACACAACGGTTTATTATCTGCTTCCCTCTAGATCACTAAACGATAGATTGATTATCATTATTATGAATGCAATGCAATGCACATGGTTTTCAAAAACGAAACACACATTGTGCATTCGAATCAGCTGGGCCAGTATGAACCTTGAACCGACAGGCTGCCGCATGATTCACCCTCAAGTTGACGGCTTTCGATCTGCTCCAACTCCGTCATTGTGAACGAACGGATGGTCGTTCAAACGGATGGTCTTTAACATTTTTTAAAATTAAACACTTTTCAAATCTGAACTAAAACTATACCGTTCCATTTGAATTACATATTCGAGGTATGTATTTTTCAAAATTTCAAAAGTTTTAACCTAGGGTTATGAAAAGTTTCAAGGATCATTGTAGGGTAGGTTCGAACCCGCAATCCAAATTTCGTAATTTTACTCGTAGCGCAACGCTAACTGGGCTAAGTGCAGCGGACGGCGTTACGTAAATTAGCAAATTTTGAGGGTGATTTTTTTTCTTGGGCAATTCCAAAAGTTCATTATCGGAGAAATATCTTAAATATCTCAAAATATCTTCGACTGAACTAAAATGAGACAGTTCAACTTCAATATACAGAAACCTCCAACAAACACATTCACATGACTTTACCAGGTTAGCTATTCTACGATATTTTACCTCATTACTCAAAGTGTTCCGTACAGGCGTTATCCATCTAGGACATTGTATACAGTAGGTACAATAAACCCAGAAATTAATAAACCATTGTGGATAAATTTGCAACGTTTTATGGTACCAGTCTTCTTTACTTCTAAATTTCACCATCGCATCATTACGCACATACATTTATTTGAATATCGAGTTCTTTAGGTTTCTCTGGACCAAAACCATGATTATAACACAAACTCGATTAAACGGGTTTTCCTGAGAATTTTCTTGATACTCATTTAATCTAACTAAAAAGGCATCAAGAGAAAACAAATGAACATCTAATGTTCTAATACTGTTGCCGAGGAATCTAAGCTGTCAAAGCTCCCTATACACTGTACATCATCATTACAAAAATCTTCGACAAGGAACAAATTAACTGCGAAGTTCATGACGGACGTTTCCTTTCAAACTTCACACCCGAGGTCCTGGCGCACCTTGCGGAAAACTGGCGTATTTAGGAGATTCCGCGTTTTTAGACATCTCGTACTACGACTTATCGTTAGTCGAATCGACCTCAACGATTGTCGAATTTCCCCCCCAAAAAAACGCGGTGTTGATTGTAATCGACGGGGATTTTCGTTTTGTTCAATCCGCGAAGGGTGTGTTACCGACACTCGACGTAATTACGCGGTCGAGTCGAGATGCAACGTGTCATTATAAAGGTCGTGCTCTTTTGTGGTGTTTTTTAAAAGGCACGCCAAGTTTCATCAGAGCCGGTCTTTAAGGAAGAAGTTAGCGGTTGGGCCCGCGAGGCGTGGTGATTGGTCGGATTACGTGGTGCGATGGTCAGATTGGATGGGTCCCAGCCCTGATAGGTTTTGATGCCTTCTCACGGTTTAGCGATCGTCTGAGATCCGCGTCAAAGATCCTAATCACGGCTGTCATCGAGGAGTCCGTACGTGGTCGACAGTGTTGGGGACACCAGAAAGCCTCATTTCATATATTCGCCCTCTTACCAGTCAACTGATTGCAATCCTTCAGCGCCTGTACCTAGACCATCAATAAATGTAACGTCAAGTCACATTTGAAACAAACAACTGCAACTGATGTAGTCTGTATAAATAACAACTTCTTATTCTAATAAGAAAGAACCAGGACAACCTTTTATAGGTCATACTTTTAATAATCAACAAAATGTTACACAATTTTTGTATCTTCAAGAGTAGCAGTGAACTGCATTAGCCCAGACAGTAAAGACATCAAACTTTACATATGCACATGTACCTACGATATTTTTTTTTATGTTGTTAGAACCCCTAAGGGTAGTATGTACCTAAATTTGCAACCCTGAAAACTTCGTTGTGCTCAGAAAATAGCGAAATGTGGGCACTACTTAGTTTCAGTTTTTGACCTCTGGGCGAAAAACGTCAATCTAGGTATTATTTTTTATATTGGTTTATTATTATACTTATGAGATTCCCTACAATGTGAGTGTTAGTAGAACTTCGTAGACCAAGTAGAACCCCCGACAGAAACTTTAAATTCGGTCCAGCAGTGTGGTC
The DNA here is from genome assembly GCA_963920205.1 of Stenodema calcarata. Taxonomy (NCBI): domain Eukaryota; kingdom Metazoa; phylum Arthropoda; class Insecta; order Hemiptera; family Miridae; genus Stenodema; species Stenodema calcarata. Next base: position 7,331,295 of record OY986055.1, on the reverse strand, counting down.
ACTATACGCGTTCAAAGACTAGAAAATGACCGTAACATAAAATTTTCACTTTTTGGACATAATGGCCTTTTTTGCAGAGCTCTATCTCGGGTTCTACTTGGTCTACGGAGTTCTACTACCAATGAAATCGAAGTGAATGTGCAAAAATTTCCCTGTTTTCCGAGCACCATGAAGTTTGCACACGGTTTTCAGGGTTGCAAATTTGGGTACAAACTACCTGTAGGGGCCCAACAACATCGTAGCTGCATGCGCTTATGGAAAGTTTGATGTCTTTATTGACTGGGCCAACATTTGGAACTTGACATGAGGGTCGTAAGTGATAGTGACAAGCGGGTTAGCTGTTCCATGAAGGAACAGGAAATTATTTGGTATTTCATATTGGTCGCCCTTCCTTTCCTGTTCCAGTTAGCTCTCAGGACTTGGACGTGGTCAGTGTTCGATTAGCTATTCCTTTATTTATAGACACAATGTTCCTTATGTTGACGAGTAATCATTAAAATAATTTTAATTATTAGAGTAACTTACATTCTAGTCGAGAGTTCAATCTGAGAATAGGCGATACTGAAAGATGTTAGGGTATCAGGACTTGCTAAAAACCAGTCGAGGTAATCAAAATTTGTATGTTACTGAATGTTTACGTGACAGATAAACCTCAGTTGTGTATGAATTGACAGGTTATTGGCGGTTCACAATATCAGCTCTTCTGCAACTAGATAACAGTGAAATAGGGTACCTAGTTATAAACACGATACGTAGGAATTTGCTCCTGTACCCTTTATATAACCAAAACACGCAGATAATAGGAAGTGCGACATTTCATTTTTGAACTGACCATTTGTAATAGGTCAAAGGAGAATTCGATACATTAACTGACCACACAGCTAACCACAGAAATTGATCCATGGGGTGGTAGTTGATGGAACTGTGATTATTATCATGAGCTCGGTTCAAGAAGTTCGTTGATCCTCTTCTTCATGCGATACCTTCATGATGTGGGAAATCCGATGGCTTTCAATTATTAACGATTGGCGTTTCGCCATTGCATCACTCAAAAACATCACGATACTGACTTGTTCAATAATTTATACCTATTAGTTTTTCAGTATGTACGAATCAGATCAATCTCATGAACCAATTTAGTTTTGTTAGACTGTGACTATCTGGGCCAATTGTGGAGGGGGGGGGGGGCACTTCTAGAATGGCTATAGGAATTCTCAACACTGCACATAATGTAATAATTGTATGTATAGGGGTATATAACGCCATGCAGAACCATACATTTAAATTAAATGCTTGAAATGGATATACGAGTATTATCAAGTGAAGATTTCGTCAAAACCATTTTCCGCATATGAGGTTGAATTTATTGTTTACCTAAATCCTCACAAAAAAGCTACACATTTTGCTACCCATACGCACTAAGTAATTGATTACACCCTTTTTTCCAGTCAGTTCTACCTTACACCTCTAATTAGCAACAGGAGGGACCATTATACCCAGCAAGCGACAAAGCGATCCACTTTATATGCAACCCCGATGTAGCAATCACGTACAAAGAACCATATTGGTCCAGACCGTATACTCAATCGACCCCCTCAAAACAAGATGAGTATAGAAACTAGAGAGGAATTGCAAGCAATGTTCTACTGAAGTCACCTACTTGTGTGTTGGTAACGAGTAATTTAGAAAATACCGGCAATGAATTTTCTGGTATTTTGCATGCTATGCTATATTCACCTCGCGTACCTTAGATGTTACCTTATTGGTAAGGAGAGGACCTTGTATGGAACGATGCTCTATGCCTAGGTGTATATTTCCCTTACGCTCTCTTTCTGAGGTTGTGAAATTGAATGAAGACAGCCCCTCCGAGCCTTAAATGACTATAATTCAGACTGTCTTCGGATTAAAGGTCACTCTTCCCGACTTTACGGTGCTTAGCCTAGTTTCGAGATTCCGTCAAGTGTTAAAGAGTAATGAGCGGTGGGCAGAGGTTGAGAACGGAGCATCGTTTCCAAGCAACAATGGCTCGTGACTTTCACTGTTCTCGCGGTTCGAAATTTTCCTCCGATAAACTTCATTTTGAAATGAACGTTTTCCAGACCGGTCAAACGTTGAACAACGTTTGACCGGTCTGGAAAACGTCTTGTAACAGATGATTTACAAGAGGGTTTGTTAGAACTTGACTTTCGTGAGACGGTTTTATTGTAGGGAAACCCACCGAGGAACACTAAGCAAAGTCTTCGTAATGATGGGCAGTGAGACTTGATTGACATTGACTGAATGCAGTGCTTGATGTGAGAACGAGAGATTCAAAGTGTGTTTCAAGATGGTAATTCAGAGAAAATGCAAACACAGCTATGACAACCGGATTAATATGCAGGCGTTCAATAGTGCAACTGTCAAATTAGGCCAGTCACATCGTAGGTTTAAATACAAAACAATTGCAAGAAGCTGATTTTTTTGGTACGTTGTTAGGATACGTTTGAGTAGTATTACACCATCTTTGCAGCTTCGAAATCCCTAGGGAAACTATTTGGGAGACAACTTTTTTGGCGTCGTAAACAGTTGGAGGAGCATGGATAATTGAAAGAAACACAAATAGTCTAAAATTGTGTTTTGACAGCTGTCACTTGCTCCATAAATTTATCTATTCCAGCCTGGGATACCAGGCACGTAAGTTGCTATTCCTAACAACGAAAGCAGTTTTTGCGATTTTGCCAGTAGGTCTCCAGCAATTTCTATTTCAGCAGTGGAAATCATATTTCGGGGTATATCTGCAGCATGAGTCACCTGGCATTCCCTCCATTAATCTCTAACCCTCTATTATTGCTGCAACCCCCTCCCCTCACTGAATATTTAATTATTTTATCATTACGTAATATATAATATATAAAATATATAAATAGTATGTAATCCTATTAAATCGACTTTAATTATCAGGGACAATTTAAAAACAAAATCAGATTTTTCTAACTTTTCCATTTTTTTCAGATAACTAGAGGCCCTACGGAACTTTGCTTTATGCTTAAATTGAAGCTAGATACCTCCTCTAGAACTTTCTTCATTCTGATTTTCCTCGTGGGATGAGTATTAGAGCGAAAATTCTACCCAAGGGAAGACTAAAACTTGAATTTTGCACTTTTTGAAAGAACTATCTACATATCTATAGGTACCTACATCCAATTAAAACCATAATACATACATTTCATTCTATAAAATTCAAATAAAAAAACAGTAAAATACGTGTCCAGTTCGTACTATAAAAGAGAAATAGGAGTACAGTTCATTCTTTTTACTAAGTTTGAAATTTGTTCAATTTTTTTTTTCCAATCTTTTTCGCTTGACTAATTGTTGTTGATCTGTAAGGTCTCTGTTCAGTAGGCGCAGTCTGATGTATGTCCTAACAAATATGAATCTACTAATTGCCTCTTCTGGAATATGTAGATCACCTATCTTCTCCTTTACTAAAGCTTCAACTTTTTTTCAAAATCAAACTTTCAGAACGTCGTAGGTCATGAGGCCCATGAAACTGAAGAAAACACATTTCAACAACAACACTTTTTCTTTCTTTCTGTCGAAACAATTTGCTTGGAAAGACTTGTTTCATCAAAGCTGAGAGCAACCATTTTTTTGCAATCGTTGTTAACTTCTCGCGAATTCTGCTTCATGATCGACAGGGCATTAAACAGGATGCCTGGTGAATAATCAAACTGTGATATCCATTTCCGTAGCCTAGAAGGTGCGGGCAATCGATAATGCACTTTTTTTCTCAAATATCGGTACCCCTTTGCACTCACACTTCTCAATGAAATTGCACTAGAAATGTCTTCATTGGTCCACACTTTATTTGATTTCTGCGTTATGAACGATTCGATTTGTCCTGGAGTGAAAATTCGTGATAATGAATTGCGAATCCTTTCATTGACTTCGACAGAACATTAATTCGTTCGAACATTAATATTGTCTTTTCTCCTACACACATTAATCCACTGTTTGCAAAGCTCCTCATTTTTTGGAAAACTATAAAACTTGATACCCGAACCACTCGTGTTCCGGTTGTTCATAAACAAAAAGCACTCTCACAAAAATCGGCTATATGCAACTGAACGCGAAGTACACGTCCCGCTATGTACTGTGTAAGTAGTAAGCCTAAGCTCAGGTTGAGGACCTTTCTCGCGTGTGACGTCAGAGCAGAAAAGGGTTGGTGAATCCCCACAGCCCCCATGCGCAATGGCACACCCTTGTTCCTTTCACCATGTGACGTACCAGTTGGCCTTCTACCAGCCGTCTGACGTCATACGCTCGTGTGTCATAGGCTCTGACGTACTAGTTGGCCTTTTGCCTGCCATCTGACGTCATAGGCTCTTACGGCATTGGCTTTGACGTAGTAGTTGGCCTCCTGCCAGCCGTCTGACGTCATACGCTCGTGCGTCATAGGCTCTGACGTAGTGGCCCGCCGGTCGCTTGTGTTCTGACGTGATCCGAGGGAAAGGGTGAATCAAGGGAACACATTTTTCCCGTTTCAGTTTATGTGCCGAGGCAAAGACATGAAAATGTCAAAAACTATGTAATTATTTCGAGAAAAACGAAAGAAGTCGACTTCATATCGAATCGAGGTGTTTGATTGAGATCGAATGGACCTTCAAGAAGAGCAATCGTCGACTCAAATACTTCGAGAAAATTATAACCTCGTTCATGAAAACATCTTGCATACGAGTCTGCAACCCTGTGGGACATTTTATGTCTTACCGCGAAGACATAACGTAACATGGTTAACTTAATATGGTTAGGTAAATCGAGAGCTATCCAACGAGTGGTGAACGATTTTTGTACGATGATAACTGGCGAAGATAGAGTTCCGTAGCAACGAATCGGTTGTAAGCGAAAATCATCAGAAATCTTTTAAGACCAATTGGATTTTTGTGCGACCAGCCGTTCGTTCACAGTGAGCGCGCAAAGGTTTAGGAAAAACACTAAACTTCGCGTCGAAAACGGCCGTTACGTGGGTCAACGCCCAGAATAAAACTACCTTTTTTCATCTTCCCGGTAAACTACAGTCTAGAAAATTTAACCGTGAGTAGGGGATAGAACACATTGCAATATTCACTCAGTTTCTCATCTGTAAAATTGTTTAAATAATACCTTTTTGTAATAATACAAATTAAATTTGGATGATGAGCTATTGACTTGAAATTTTAAAAATAGTTCAGAACCGGATCACAATGCAATATTCACTCGGTTTCTTGTCTGTAAAATTGTTTAAATAATACCTATTTGTTTAAACAAATTAAATTTTGATGATGAGCTAGATACTTGAAATTTTAAATATAGGTCAGAAATGGATGACATTTCAATATTCACTCGGTTTGTATGACATGGTATGAGTATGGTATGGTATATTATTGTATGTATGATTTGGTATAGTACAGTATGGTATGATAGGAAAGAAATTCGTATGGTATGGTATGAGTACGGTGAGAATATGGTATGGTGCCGATTTACAACACAGTCAGGTATAGACAGAAGGGTGATCTGCACAAGGAAGATAATAAACCGTTGTGTCAAGAATTTGCAGAGTTTCTTAACTTGTTCCTCTACTACATAGTAAGTGAGGCGTTCAGAATCAAAAGCGGATAACTCCAAAATTTCAAAAATTTACATTGTACAGTTTTGGCAAGTTCAGTAAAGCCATATTAGTTACATTTACAATAATAGTTACATTTAACATAATTAATAATATAAATTATTATTAATATAACTATTAATTTTTATTAATATGGCCTTACTGAACGTGCCAAAACTATGAAAAAATCAATGTTTGAAATTGTGGAGTTATCCGCATTTGATCCTGAACACCTCAGGTAGATGCCACTTGCTAAGTTTGCTAATCCAGAATCATGGTGATTAATGTTTTCGCTAACACCGACCTTTCACTAAACAAGGATCGCCAGCCTGTAAAAACTAGGGTTATAAAACCCTCATTTTTACGCTCCGTTCGTGAAATCCGGGTTCACCCAAGGTGATAAGGATGCATGGCGACTAGGAATACTCAAGTCCTTGAATCCGACGAGAACTGTCAGAGTACGCAGGTAGGCAGGTATTTATTTAGAGAAAAAATCGAATAACCATTAGATGCGATTTTATCATGAATCGACCTGGAACCTCTTTCATATTCTACTTGAACGTGCCTATGAATAAAATTAGAAAAATAGGAAACTCCAATTATACAGAATAATTCTTATTAGTCGGGTACATATTTTCTTGTTTTGACTTTCAAATGTTCAAGTCCGGCACCTTCATTGGAAAAACATGTGATGGAGCAAATTGTAAACGATTAATGTTTTCTTCCTTACGAACGTACCTACTTTCTGAACTAACCATTTTAAATAATAGAACCCCCAACTCTGGATGTATTTCATCGTAAAGTAGTTGGTGAACTATTTGCAAAGTTCAATCGCGATAACGATCAAGACTTGTAATTATATACTTCCATATTGAATATGAGTTAGGTATCGAATCACTAGCCCAATCATATCTCATACTGTCCAAGGTACGAAACGAGCTTCACCTCTTCACGTGTATATAAACAAGGGAATCAAAACAATTGTGTTCAAAAAAAAAAAAAAAAAATGAAAACGTCCACTTGTTTTTCGCATTAAGAAAACAAGAAATAAATATTAGGGTCTGGAGAGGGAGAGGATTCGAGACGACTGAGAATAGTCCCGACTCTACCAACAGGGCGGGCCGTCAGACCGCTCCCCCTACCCTAACCCGGAGAAGGGGAAGCAGAGGAAGAGGTAATAAAACTTCCGATTCCTCAAGACCATAATATTGTCAGCTCTCAGACACTCCAGAACAGAACACTCTCCACCTCCACGTCACGAGTTCAAAACCACACAGTGAAATAATCGTTACTACCTTCATAGGTAATTCTTTGAGAGGAAACCGGAAGGATATCCACAGGGGTTCTTGTATTATATTAGGGGTTCTTGTGAAAGGATATCCACACAAGATTGTTGGCAATCAACGTTCTTTAGCATTTTCTAAACCATTCCCATTCTAATCCCACTCTAATCCATAGGGAATTACCAAAGTTTCCGAGACATGAATAGTTAGAAATCAGTTAAGAATTTCAGCCCACTGTCCTCAAGTCTAGCGTGCAATTAAATTTTGTTTCAAATAGTTCGCTATAGAAAGCTGAGTCTGGTCAACTGTGCGTCTAGAAAATACCGGGATCATGACCTACCTGGAGGCGATGGCTTATTATTGAGTATCGACCATTCCCCTGATCAAAGTTGTGTCAGCTTTGACAACATAATAATTCCAGCGTGATGAAGTATAGGAAATAATTCCTGCCTTGGTATTTATATTTATTTTATCCAAACAGACAGCCAGAAGCTTGTCCAAGGTATCTTTGGTCCTCCGGTAAGAAAAAAAGTTGGCGATATTTTCATAGAAGTCATTCGAAAATATTGGATTTTACGTGTAAGATATGGGTGTGCATTAATGCGTAAGGAATTTTTAAAAAATTATCAGGATGGGGGATAGAGCGTTGAAAAGCTAACCCGAGGGGTATAAATTAGGTTTGGAAGCGTCGTAATAATATTTTAAGTCAAGTGATTACAAACATTATGAGCTGATTCATGATGTATTTTGCAAGGCTGGTAAGAACAAGACACCTGTTGACCGTAATAACTGGATTTTGCCCTTATATGTCTGGAGATTCTCCAAGAGTGCAAACACGTGGGGGGGAAATAATACGAGAGCTTGTAGGTACCTGGTCATCGAGAAGAATCTTGTTTATGAAGCAAAAAATAGTAAATTATATTAATACATTCGAGATTGTAGAAGCGGATATAATTTTAGTCATTGAGCGAGACTCTGAGAGTCCGGGTCTTATAGAGCGGTGAAATATAGAACATGTGTGAAAGGATAAAAGTGGATACGAATCTCAACGATGCATGTAGGTACTAAAAAATATTATTCAAAGGCTGGTACAACTATGTGGGGAAATAGCAGAATAACCATTAAATAGTTATTTTATTGGAAGAAATGATTGCTTCACAACGCATACTATAAACAAAATGAGAGCAGCCTCATAAGGTGAACTGAAATATTAACGCAATTCAATTATTTATTTAATTCATTATTAAATAATGATTAAAAATTGGTAAAGCTATACTATACTTCTATAAATTTTATAGTTCTATGGCTTTTATAGTTTTTAGAAGTAGATATACACGCCGCATCATCTCGTTCACTACACGTGATGTGTGGACTCCAGGTCGGCGGAAATCAGTCCCATGGGACTGCTGTGGTATCTGCAGATACCGCACTTCTGGCTTATGGGGTATAGTTTCGCCTGCCGTACGGACATTGGCGCAGTCACCAATGTCGATTTTGTGGAGTTCACCAATGTCGATTTTGAGGACGCCGAGTAAGGCACGAAAAACCACGTGGTGAATTATTATAATAAGAATACGTAAATATCATTAGGATTGAATATGTTTCAATTTGAAAGTATTTGGGTAATGCGTGCATTACAGGAAACACACACTGGGAGGTGTGTTGATAAATATAGACCATTTTAGACAATTTTCCTACTTCATTTTGTTCGTTGTACTCCACTACCCTCTCCTACAAAAATATTACTCAAAGGTAGTTGACTCTCTAGAAATTTCTTTTAAAGAGCAAATCGGGCTAGTTTTCAATTTCATTTCATCCATATTACTTCCAAATCTCACATGAAGTATATTATGTAAATTTTATGTATGTAACATTTTGAACATACATAAAATTCACATCTGACAATAAAATTTACAATCTGACCGAAATGTAATGTGCTTTCTAGAAGTTACTTCGTCGTTTCTCTCTCGATAAAAATGTATATTACTTATGAGTTCTCACCTTGTTACTCCTCTGTACTAGAGACAAGGATTTCATTACCGCACAAGCGCAGAAAGTGATGTGGAAATTTTGTACAGTCGTGATATGATCAAACAGTAGAAGATGTGTATATGAGGTGGCATCAATTACATTCCATGTTATTCTACGAAACACGTAAGTTGACAAGTACGTTTGGAGTCGAAATACACTGTAAGTAGAAGAAACCTTTGGGAGGTCAACTTTAGGTATATTAGTTCGATAAGGTATACGTGGAGATGAAGTCAAGGAGATCGGTTGTTATACTAGAGTCTAGCCAGTGATGAGTTGACGGATCGAACCAGTTGTAATTCATTCGTTTGGAGCTCCAGTGATGAATGGCTCTTTTGAAAACAGTCAGTCACCACAACTCCAAGTATTTAACCTCGCTCGAGGGGGGAAACCTAGCAATAAAAACCCACAACGGCACGGCGACGTGATGTGTTTCAAGCCATCGGGAATAACAAATAGCCTCAGTCGGATGGGACAACGTCGACTGATCTATCATTTTCAACCGGGATCGGGGGCACACCGTATGATGCGCTCAGCCTTGTCTGAAATGACCGACAGAGGAACCTTGAAGGTTGGAAAGAGGGTTATCGCGGGGCCCTCCGTGAAAGTTTATGGTGCATTACGTCATTATATGAATTCACACACAATTCACCTTTGGGGGCGGCAGGGGGGTCAATTTCTACGGTGAACGTTTTTTTCGTTTCGTAAGATGGCAATCTATAAACCGCCGACTTTCTGATTGGGTGATTTGGTGGAAGTGATCGTCTCAAAAACGGATCATACGACTGAGTGAGAGCGGAGGATAATTTAAGAAAAGCATTTTGGTAACAGTTGAGCACATAAGATCTGTTTACTTCACTCCAAAAATTGCCAAACCACGAGCAACTTGAGTGTAATTCTTAACACTAGTAAACGCTGAAGAACTAAATCAGAACCAATCAAAGACATACAAAATATCAGAGTAAATAGGTACAGAGGAATCTTCTGATTTTTCACAGTCCCTCAGACTTGGGCATCAAAATGCCAAGCCCACTGCTCGGTTTTTCGTACCTCTAAAGTGGGTTGAAAGATGCTTGAAACGTTTTGAAAATTGAGCTCAACTTACACTAAAAACTCAGCCCTAAAGGCCTTGCCAACGGGGGCTTTCTCTCTCGTGTTGACCCTTACGGCTAAATTTCTGTAAGCATGGAATATGTTCTAGCCACTCAGCTGATCTGGGGCCGGGGCAGCATCAAGTTAAAGTCCTATGGAGGCTACATGCCCAATTTCAGGTCTCTACCACCACGGAAATAGGCTAAATTTCTATAAAGTATTTCTTCCCGGGCTGAAGACGCTGTAAAGCGAAAATTTTCTAGTTTTTCCAAATTTACGTAAGTGTTAACTATAATTTTCATCCTCCTGTACGTTCATTCAAGTTCATATAAAGTATTTGGTATTTGGTATTAGCCGTACGGGGTAGGCGTTGCAACAAACCCGTTCCCGTCAGATCACGGAAGTTAGGCATCGTCGGGCGTGGTTGTTACTTGGATGGGAGACCGCGTAGTGGGTCTATCGTCCAAGTGATTTTATCACGCCTCTGTACGGCGATCCCCTCTCAACTCAAGGGGGCGAGGCAATGAGTAGTAATGAGTAGCTAGAACAATTCTGATCCACCTAGGTGGACAGCCGATGACGTCCGCGTCGCCAAAAACGGCAGTCGGACGAAAATTCAACCTGAAATGGTTGCTTACTTTACTTACTTTACTTACTTATTTGGTATTTACATACCAAATTACAGCTTCATAGTTTGTAAACAAAAAATGATAACTGTTATGACCACAGCTCTGCTACTCGTACAGTCACAGAGTTGTGGTGGGTAGGAAAATATTTGTTAAGCTTTCCAACGAGTGGAGAACGGTTTTTGTACTTCCATCAATCCGTGTACCATAATTTCGATTGTTTTCCACTTCTTCTTTGCTGTCAATTTCTTCAGGTCGCCGATCTCCCTCCAACATTCTGCCTCGACTATATTTGCGTCTTCCTGCAAATCTGGCCTCATCTATTTGAATAGGGGTTTCCGCAGTCCCAAACATTTTGCTTTGTAGCCGTATGATGCTGGTACATACCTCCTGACACATTTCAAACCTTTCGGTAATATTTCGCCTTCCTGATAGAGAAGCAGCACCAATAACGGGAATTTCCATTGTGTACAGCAAGGATGTGAAATGACATTCAAAAATGTCATTGTGAAATGTCATTTGGTTCAAATGACATTTATGTGAAATAAATGACTTTTGAACCAGTGTATTTCTATATCACTTTCATCTGGCGTATTGGGAGTTTCACACTTATAAAATGTAAGAGAGAAATATATTGAGGGGAAAAGGTGTGGGAAGGCCAATGTTTTCGTTCCTGATCTGGGAGCCTGGAGTTCAAGTGTGATAAACAGATTAGATAGATGAAGGAATTATTTACTTATTTCATCTTGTTTAAGAAATCTGTTAATGAGCTCCTGGTTTTATCATAAAGTGAGGATTTTATCATAATTACTCAGAAAGGACGAGTAGGTACCTCAGAGACCTTGCAAAGCACAGCAAACATCCACCAATCGAAGAAGAGATTCCTAAAGAATGAAAAGTGTAGGTTTAGAAGTGGAGAGAAATCACACGTTTTTGTCCAGAAATTAAGTCGAGTCCGTCCTTCGGTAGCCCTAAATTTCCGTGTAGCTTGCGGCGTTGAAATCAGCCGTCGTAATATGGCCCAGTCCTGAGATTATATTTCACGTAAACAGTATCCTCGACTAAACCGATCGTATAATTTGGATTATGATGACTTAATTCGTGATGCGATCAAAACCTTATCGATTGTGTTGAGATAACTCGAAATATTAAAGTTCTCAGGACAGTCCAACGAACATTTCAGTAGCCGGTTGATTACAGTGTTTACCTTCGCCACGGATGGCGAAGGCCTTCGGATGTTTTGAGGCTCGTTAGCTTCACGTTAGCTCCAAATGCTTCCATCAGGAGGTTTCCGGTGGTCAGCTGGAAAACGTGATGGATGAATTATTATGCTGAAGTCAGGTTTCGTTCCAATAATCAAAGCAGCAGAACCGAAATCCATTCCAGACAATCCTAAATTCACAGCCGAAATGCAACAAAAATCATATGTATATGTGTCATTCCAGACGATAACACTCTACAGAATTAAGATAAAAAGTTCAAATTTACACTAAAAAAATATTTCTTGGCAATCGAAGGCATTCGTAGATGGCCTTCCAAAAATAAATCAATCTGACGAGTGACTCCTTATTTTTAGGGTTTTTTTACGCTGAACACGATGGTGAAGGCAGAATTATAGCCATGCTGGACGACTGTGGATTTTAAACCTATTTAAGGTTACAATACCGTTTTGGTGCATTAAACTCGCTCTAGTTCAGCTTGCAACGATACATTGTACTTCATAGAAAAAATTATTAATATGAATTGACATTGACTTTTTATCGCTATAAGCGGATTCAGGGGGTTTCAACAGAAATAGGTAGGTACCTAGCTATAAAGCACCGAGCTAAATCATCTGTGCGAGCGATGCTGGGATGTGTATCTATGCGCTCGATACATCACGCAGATCTTTGAAGTATTGAAACAAAATATCGACATCATCAAAAATGGATAGTATTGTAACGTCACTACTCCTGATCACAGGGAGTCAATGAGGCAACATAAAAAGCAACCAATTCGCTCATTCTCACCACTATTACTGCGAGTAGTTTACTTGGGAAAACTACCAAGTGAGATGGAAGTTCTAAAGTGCCTCTCTCGTGAGGTCGTTACAAACCGTTGGAATCGGCTGAAATTGCCGAAATCCTCGACTAGGTCCCGAAGGCCGTTTTTCAGGGACTGAACTAATGGGAGATACATCCTTCCGCCTGACTTCGAATCGAATATCGCTTGGCCCCAGGGAAATGGGAAACGCAAGGTTCTGATCGACACCTTATCGAGCCAAAGCTTCTAGTCTAAAGCTCGGACCACACGCTCAGATAATTTGAGCAAACTGGTTTCGAAAGGCTAAGTTCGTAGATGGGTAGAATTGGGCCACTCTAAGGGGGGTTTAGGGGAGTTTAAGGGGGGGGGGGGGAATTACCCTTAAATTCCAAGAATGAAACAGCCTGAAAAGTGACACCTTATTTCAAAGATTTCTTAACGCTGAAAACGATGGTGAAGTCAGAATAGCGATATCCTATTCCGTTCACAATCTGGAGCACTTTGAAGATGAAGAAACGTGGTCGTTACTCGAATTCCGAAAAATGTTCATACCAAAATCCGTTTGGACCATCCTGAATTCACTGAATTCCAAAAGGCACCACGAATCATACGTATACTTTTTTTTTCTATAACTAGTATATGTGTGTAACATTCCGAACGATATTTACAAAATAATGGCTGAAATTCGCTGTTCCATTTTTTGCTTCTACAAAAAGTGGTTCAAACCGAAGTTACGTTCAGAAAATCGACGAAATGCGCAAATCTGCTTGTAGCAAAGAACGATACTTCAAACGGCGTTGGGCTATTTAACAAAATATACAATATTGTTAAAGGGCTGTCGAGGCGAAATGTAGGTAATAAGTAGATTACAATTACGTTTAATTTTTTTTTTTGTGATGCACACTGAAGCAGTTGCTAGCATAATATCCATGTCCTCTATTCCTTCCATTTTTCAATTTCAAAAAATATGTACATATCACCAAATTTTGGCAAAACCAACTTCACGGTCACTCACCCAACGCACTCAACTGCACGGCAACCACTTGCACAAACTGAACTGTGCATACCAGTTCGCGCAAATTACTGTTCCAGAACAATTGAACAAGTGATTTTAAATCGCGATTGAGACCTTAAACTTTTGGTGGGTTGTTTTAAAATATTGGGAAGATCCATTGTAGATACTATACCTGTAATATTTAAATGTATTATGGTACTGTATTATTGTACCTCTAATAATAGGTTACTAATAATTTTCGTTCATCTTTCGTTCAAGGTAGGTTGTATATAAGTATGTACTTATAATTATGCATCCGTACGTACTCGTTATTTTACGGAGTTTAGAACTATTAAGCCCCTCGACCCGTCCTAAACCCTCCAGAAAATGTGAAGGCTTAGGAATTAATACTTTCAGTAAAGGTTAGACCCATCTTCAGTCACAAACCTTGTTTTGAAGGCAGCGAAAATTTTAACCAAAATAATACGTTTCACAACAGCTGCTCCATCAAACCGTAAAGAAAGCACGAGTCGTGACGACGAATTCAATATCAACCGACCTTCTTCATCTGCCACATTTTTCGCGTTCGTGTGAAAAGGACGATTCACGTGTGAAGGTCGTGTTCTCAAAAATACGACAGAGGCAAGTTAACTTGTACAGTCATTTAGGTGAATTCGACGACGGCAATCTTCGTCTTGAGGCTTATTTCAGACATAATTCTCCGGCAATGGGGGAAGTAAGGTACGGAACGAGGTGTGGTAATCGCCCGTATTTATTTTGATGCCCGTTCCCGATAGCCGGAGGCTCTTTTCTTGTATTCGATGCCTTAGTTTAAGCCTCCAGGCCCCAACATATATCAAGTTTAGCCGATTCTAACCCCGTTAAATCGACAGAAGCATCGGATCTGGTTTGATGAATAGTCATATTCTAATGTAAGTATAATCAAAGCGGTCTTCTTTTTCCCCCTATGAAGCCACCGCTTCGTAAATACTACTTTGACAGGTTTTAGTGGCTTTCGAGGACGTGACAGTGTTTGTTGATTGGAAATCGACCGTAACGGAAGAGGGATTAGAGACGTGCGAGACTAATCGGTATGAGTAGAGTATCGAGTATTTTCTTTCAATACCGAGTCATTTTAGTATCGAATTTTAGGTACCGAGTCATTTTAGTATCGAATTTTGTCACTCGACATGAATACTAATAACGAGTACTTTTCGTAGTACTGGAAAAAATATTCGGATTTTCATCGAGTGTTTAATCAATATTGAGCGTTTCTTGGACGTCAAGTAGGTAATCTGTTTGTATGTGGACCATTATCATTCCATTAATCAATGAAATATTATTTCATCAAACATGAATGTACAAGCAGAATGAGAGCGTTTTCATGGCTTCACCTACGGACGCAATGAGTGAAACAATTCTCACGTTACTTTCTTGTTTGTATCATAGGCGTATTTTAACTGCACTCATAAAACATGAACACAGTTGATCATTTAAGACCAGAAACCTTCAAAATGTGGCAATTTTTAAACAAAATGTGGCACCACAAAATATGGCACTTTTTAAACAAAATGTGGCACTTTTTAAACAAAATGTGGCAATATGTCCGAAAGTGGCATTTTTCTCAGCCAGTGTGGCATTTATTTATTTTTTCAACTTTTTAACCCTCCCAACCGCAAAAGTTATCTAAATCTAAAATGTGCAGTCATGTTAATTTTTGATTGCTAGATTAATATGTAACACGATAGTGAATTTAAGAGATTTCGGAATAAATTTCATTCAGAAAATCCTGTAAATTCACTATCATGTTACTCATTAATGTAACAATCAAATCCACGGTCATGCAGCATGGCTATTAGAGCAAATTTTCGAAGAAATAACTGGTTTTATGTAAAATGTCGAAGGACCACTGAAGGACATGATGTCCATTATAGAAGAACATAATATGTACTTGATATCATCAAGTAGGTATCAAGCACGTTTCTTCATCTTCAAAGTGCTCCATGTCGCAATTCTGATTTCACCATCGTTTTCAGCATTAAAAAAAAACCCCTTTAAAATGAGGTGTCACTTGTCAGAATGTTTAATTTTGGGAATTTATGGCGAATTCTTTCCCCCCCCCCCTCCTAAAACTCCTAAAATTTTGAACCGAGAACTTTTCTTCGAAAATTCGTTGAAAAAAATAAATAGAATTAGTCGCCCGCCCTACACCATTACCGCTTCTCCAACGTCCAATTGAGACTCTGCCGGGGGGAAAACCACCTGATGGTCGTTGGGAAGGACTGCGTATAAGTAGGTACTTATTAAAATTACCAGCGGACCTCAAAAAACCCCGGAGAGGCTGAATTGGGCCAGAAGAGACTTCAAATGCCAAGGTTGGCCCCGCCCTGGTCCAAACGCCGCATAACAACCGCGGGGTCCACCCTTTCTTCCATTAATGGAGCCCCCCCTAAACCTGACATGTTAAACTTTGATATTTTGGAAAATTTTCGGGTAGGTGGAAGTGTAATGCCAGAGTGTATAGTTACAGACATGATCCCTGGCGCACGACTCCACGGGGAAGTTTCTCTTCTCAAAAGTCAGTTTCAATTTCTCTAGAGAATAATCGAACATAACTTAATGCTCAATAGTCGTAAAAAATGATTACATATTTGAAAATTAATGTTCAACTGTTCACGTTTTGAGATTGATGAAATCGAATTTTTAGAGTAATATAATAGCCAAACTAACATTTCTGATATATTAGCCAACTGCTTAGCTTATAAATAGGTTCAGTTGAAATTGTATACTTCAATTTTTTCAATAAAGCCATTCATCACTTGATTTTTTTTCTTCTTTTTTTTTCAGTTCCTGATACAACGAGTTTGTCCGATTTCTACAAAACCGTGGCGACAAAAAATTTCCATTAGAAACAGAGATTTAAATTTGTAATGAGTGCATATCACCTAAATGTGTGACTTGACTCAAGCCTGCTCGTACAGAAGGATTGTGTCAGATGCAGCTACTAGAAGCACATTCACTAAGTGTAGGCTGTAAAGTAACTATGTAACTGATGCCAAATCAAAATAATAATTTTAAAAAAAATTTAACAAGTTGTTTTCTCGGCCCCTAGAGATTTGTTATATTGAAAGTCGACTGTAGTACAAATAATGAACAGAAATATGAAATTCCTTTGGCAGGGAATCGCTCCATTTAGAGGAATGGAATGGCCATTCTCTAAGAGTTTCGAAAATTCTTTTGCCTTGAGAGATAAAAAATTTATCTTAAATAATTATTATCACTTGAATACTGAGGTTATTTTGGTGCCTCACTCCAAAATTTTTTAAACTTGAATTTCCGAAAATTCCAGACGATAACCCTGGATATAATTGAGATAAAAAGTTGAAATTTGCACGAAACATCTGTCTTGGCAATCGAAAGGCCTTCATTTAAATAAAGAGTTGATGTACATTTTTATTGTTTAAGTTCCTTTTTTTCATTTAAACAAAGAGTTTATTTACATTTTTATTTATTTATTATTTGCATTTATAGTTTATTTACACTTCATTCGCATTTCAATTCCTGTATTTCTTAATAAGCATAATATTACTTATAAGTTGATTCGTTTCATTTGTATTGAATATTCATATAGGTACATCGTGGATGTGGTGGAAGATCAAGGTACAATAATTCTCTTTATTATTTTTATAATGACCAAAATTTATTTATGTTTGTGCATACCCTATCGGGTATAAGCATTCAGTACCTATATCTTAGGATAGCTACGTAAGAAAATAAAATTTATTTATAATATATATTTAATATATTATAGTAGGAACCAATCCTATGGCTTTCACTTTTTTGAGAGTAGGGAAAATTTGAACCCCCTTCCATCAATGGTTTTTCTTCTCGCTACTGCCCTTACCTGTGTATGGACTGGAGACGTGGGCTGGGGCCCACCATATTTCAAAGTGTCAAAATTCATTTTGAACCCCTTCCCCTTGACCTAGGGTTATGAAAAGTTTAAAGGATCATCGTGGGTGTGGTCCGAACCCATAAACCAAATTTCGTAATTTTAGCACAACGCTAACTGGGCAGATCGAAGATAATAAACCAAAAGTATCGAGTCCACCTGCGGTCAGTGCAGAGGAGGGGAGCCTTGCAAATAGCATGACATGCTCATCGTGCTCATCGTGTGGTCCCCTTCCCTGCTGTAGAGGCCATCGCTGCCACTATTCCGATCGACCTCCTTGCAATGGAGATGAATTGGATCTAACTACGGCGATCATCAGAAGAGCCACTATCCCATATCAGGAAAGAGGAGTGACAGACAACACTACAGCATTGGCAGAATGAGTCGGAATCTGATGACATGACGGCATGGACCAACGTGCGTATCACACCGCAAAGTGCTGGTACTGCAATGCACCAAACGTTGATGCTGAGCACACGTTTTTCCTCTACACCAGATGGACAAGAGAAAGAGAAATCCTGGAAGAAGAGGATGGCGAAATCGCAACTGCTAACGTGATCAGGAAGATGATCTCCAACCAGCGAACTTGGGACAGGATTGTGTCTAGTCCGAATACTCAAGACAAAAAACCAAACTCCCCAGGTGAAACCAAACTGGAGACCGCGAGAAGACATCGCCCAGTGATCGACGCGACTCCGAAGTAATGCTGAATAAGTGATTCCAGGGTGGATTAGGTCAAGAGGATAAGGGTTAGTGGGTATTTAATGAGTGAAACCTCACACTAAAAATAGAAAATAAATAAAAACCCATGCGATACGAAGATCGCTTAGTTTTGGCTTAGCAATGGAAACATCTAAGAAGGTAATTGGTTATGATGGTTCCATGTGAAGTTCACAAGAAATTCTCTTTCATCTGTGGTCCCCATGTGGTGCCTGCGGTCAGGCAGACGACAGAGTCAAGAGAGGTTTGAGGCATCGTTT
This sequence comes from Stenodema calcarata, assembly GCA_963920205.1. Lineage (NCBI taxonomy): Eukaryota > Metazoa > Arthropoda > Insecta > Hemiptera > Miridae > Stenodema > Stenodema calcarata. Next base: position 7,312,695 of record OY986055.1, on the reverse strand, counting down.
ACTTGGCCAACTTGACAGCCCATAGCAGATCAAATGGTGAAATCTAAGGCAGCATTACAAATCAGCGCCACTTCGCAGACGGGCCGGGTGAGGAGCCCTTGATTTAGAAGAGCTACCCGAGAAATACGTGGAATATAGAAGCGTGTAAAACCGGTACCACGAGCGAGCTGGCAATGCTCGTTATTATGAAAGTCACAAGTCCAAGTTTGAAGAAACTTCAAAGCAATAGTTCTTAGCAATAGTCTTATCTCCTGAGAAGATGACATTTTACTCAGTAGGTAAGCATCCAATTCTAGTACGTACGTGTCTATGAACTCGTTAAAATTGAGAAACAGCCTACTCACCAACGACTACCCAAACTACCGAATAGTGTACATCGTGCATCAAGATATGCTCGCAATTCGGTGGTCCGAAAAGCTACCCGAGACACCTCAGTTTCCTCCGGTATCTCTCGGAGACGTTTTGAAAAATCGTTCGGAGGGTTTTTAAAAGCCCGAATCCAGTTCGTGACCGCGTCCACGAGATAAAGCGAAGAGTACGGCTTTATGGGTCGCCTCCAAGTTGGAGACACGACTTCAGATCACGTATTTGCTACTTTTTTTCTGAACTTCTTCAATGGGAGCCCAGCCCTCATTAAACGCTATTGGGTTGTGTAAAAACGCGCACATTCACAAAGGAACCTCTTTTTTTAAACCCTTTTCTAGCGTTCAGAAACAGGTGACGACACGAGCAGGCGTAGCTGCGGTTGTACACAATGACATTCGATGTCCTTCCAAACGGTATCTTTCTTCAGGTACCTACATGATAGAAATCCTAAATGTCACCACAATGTGTACTATTTACAACAAATAAGTTCAAAAAACCATTTATGAGGGGAAACCTTTTTTTGTGCGTAAAAATCGCCAAGATGACTGAATTTGTTCGGTGGTTCAACAAAAAAATGACCTTCATCTACAAAAGCTTTGGTTAGGTAAACGCATGCAGAGCTCCGGACCTCGTATTCATTGATCTATCCAATCACAAGTACTTGCAGGGGAGGAATTTTGTTTTGTCCCTCAAATTTAGTCACTGTAAGTTTCAATGTAGTTTCAACATCTCTGTACGCCGTTCACGCTTGTTTTGTCTGAAATTTTAAAATTTTGCACGTTGGGTCCATTTTGGTGGGTTTTAGTAGTAGTAGTATGACGGAAAATGGGTTAACAAAATGGGTATTTATAGGTTTTAAAATTCTAACTAATTCCCTGAGGAACAAGCACAGTAAAGATCGAAAAGCTCGTGCTGTGAAAAAGTACAGAAGGATGTTAAATTACTTTTAGAAGAAGACATAATAGGAGTGTATACCCTGGAAGAAGGATTGCATAACAAAACGTGGTTAAAAAAAAAACAGAAATGAATGCTGACTGTTGACCTCTAAGTCTCAAATGCACTGTTTTTGGGCTCTGTTCAGTATGTACAGTACCTCACACGCACCATTCTATGCACTAAACCCCTTCTAGATAATACCACCAAACGTTGCCAAGACAGAAACTCGTGCCTATGCCAAAAGCACGAGAACTTCAGATTACGTTTGATCCAAAAAACATCATAAGGGAAATGTGTTGCAACCCACTCTCAGAGAAATGCCTGTTCAGGAAGTGCAAAACTTGCCAATCCAAGAAAATGTCGTTAATACTTTCGATGGGTCTGCATCCGCGAAATACCAGCAATGGCTGACAACAAAAGTTTCCTACCTCGACCCAAGGACCAAAACTCAAAAAAACGACGAATCGAGTCATGAAGAGCGCAGTTTAGTTGAGAGAATGTCAAGTAGGGAAGTCGGTCGAAAGAATACCTAATACTGGCGACGACATTCTTTCACCTTTGCAATTTCTCAATTAATTTTAAATAAGCCTTTCCTTAACCCTGTTTTAATTTTTCTTAAGCCTGTTCCTGTTTGAATGAATAAGGAATTAGCTTCAGGTTGGCTAGACGAACGTTCCTGATTTCTCTTTCAGTTTTCTAAAAAGTAGAATCTCGGATTCGCCCTTTCTGGTGGAATGGCCCATATCAAAGTGACGGGCATTCGGCCGACAGACCCAATATAAACTAAATAATTATTAGAATTCGAAAAAATTAGCCGGGACCTAAATTTGGGGTTTTATGGAGTTCACGCATCGTGTTAACTTACAATAGTATCAAGTTGAGGGTTAAATGAGGACGTTACTTCGAAACTTCGCTCACTCTGAGCCAGAAGACAGAAACTCGCTCACTCATTTTTACACGGAGTGTTTTTCAAAAAGATATCACATCTATTTGTTGTTGAAGACCTGTAGAGACAAGATGCGAGGATAATTAGGTCTTCCAATAGCGTATGCAGCAAAATAATTAAGGGAGCCTACAGTGGCATTTAGCAAGGTATGTATCCACATGCATTTCCAGCTTGTACACCTTCACTCATACACCTCATACACTCGGCTAACAGAACTACAGTGGATGAGGTTCGACCGGCCCAGCCCCCACCTCTCCCGCCTTTTCCCCAACAGAACTGTCTCACAAGGATAACAATTATAAAATAATAATTAATTATTAACATGACCCAGTGGCATTTGAAAGATTTGAGCGAACTTTAAGGTAGATTGGCCCAGTTACCCAGGCTGTGGACTCGTCAAAGTGGCCAAAATTACCCTAAATTTCTGTTTTTTATTTCCGAAATTTAGTTGGGTTGAGATAATGGGTTAAATCTTTTAAAAGGCACTATCTGAAGTTGAAACGAAGCTCTGAGCAAAATATCATGTCTGTCAAAGAAGAAGGTGGAGAGTCTGAATAATGAGAAAGAGAAGAACATGGTACGGGTCAAAAACTGGGTTTTTGAAGTTATATAACTTGGCTCTTAGTTATAGCGACTTGACTCTTTCATGGCTTTCTATTATCTAGGCCGAGAAGATCCACACCAAATTTCAAGATGATCGGTCAAAAAGGATCCGAGGTATGGATACCTAAAAAACGCATTTCGTGACGTCGGTACCGTTCGTTTTTCTCAACGTCATTTTCATCTAAAATCGAAACAGGGTTGAGTAAGAAAATACTATGAAGTTCATCCTAAACTCAAATTCCAGTAAAACTTGCGGTAGTACCTTCCCTGCCTACTACCTCATGTCTCTTTAAATTATGCATGGGAAAATGTGGTGAACATAAGAGTAAGTATCAGTCTCGAAGTACAGGAAATAACTCGCACTTACTCTGGATCATGATAAATAATGGATGTGGGAACCGGTGAGAGCGGCTGCAAAGATCATATCGCGATTTCCAAACAGTCATTACGATTAGTCGAGCTTATTCTGTGGCTGATTGCTTTACTGTCATACAATAGCGAGATAATAGTCCCCGAGCAGGTCCTCACCTTCAGGTTCAAAAATCCATTGTTCCTCAGATATTGAATTTTTTTTTTTACAACCTCACTTTACGCAACCTGATAATAACTACATTTCACTTGAAACGGTGACATCTTTGAAATGTTTCAAAGCTTGGGAAGCTTGTTAGTGCCTACCGTGGTTAATACCAACTTCACTGTCGAACTTTTGTGGCTGACGTACTCGGTGTTACTTTAAAACTCCACAAATGGTTTATTCAATAATACATCAAGATAGATAAAACACTGGTTCATTTTGAACTAGAAAATCTTTATTTACATTAAATGATGTCATAAATACCGCAGGCGAAAACGCCGGTAGCTGTACACAAATATCTTGCCATATTAAAAGGAAATATTCTGTTTTATTCCTTCTCAACTTTTCAGTCCATCCCTGGCGGAGCTGGTTGTGAGTAAGACGTGATGACAGGTTCGTCAAGCGGCTCTTGTTTTATGTCAATAGACAATTCGTGGCGTGAAGCTGGAGGCGGCGACATCTGAAATGTTTCCGTGGGGGGATTAATTAGGGGCAGAATATCGAGTAATTGAGAAATCCCTGGAATTTGAGTGGGCAAATTTGAGTGTCTAGGAACGGCCCACACTGTCCTGTTTCTCGACTGATACTGAAAGTTTTGGATTACTGTGGGATGGATTTGTGTTTGCAGTAATATCCAAGTCATTATTTCAGTGGAGGTAGCTATGTACTAGGCAGGGCAATAGTTGCAGTCCACTTCTACTTGATGATTATACAGTGGAACCCGCTTATATGAGACGCCGGGGGCCTGCAGGACCTAGGTTAAAAGGTTTTTGAAGGATATCTCAGGCTGTGATTGACTTGGTGTTGTGCAATAAATTTCTATATGCACTATATTAATGAGGAAAGGCCCCTGCAATTTTTTTTTAATTGAGGCTAATAGTTTTATTAAAAAATCAGACGAGGGGGCTTTTTGGAAGGCTGATAGACCGCAAAATGGAAACATTTTATCTATGTTGTTTAACTTCGCCTTACCGATACAATAGGTCGTTTTAATACATTATCTTCACAACACGAGTTTGTAAACATGACCGTCTTTACTTCTGTGGTACCCCAGATGGATCTCTGACCAATGAACAACTCATAGGCTCAAAAAAGCAAAGGATCGAGTACTGTGCTGCTGCAATGGGACTGGTTGCAGCAAGCGAAAGCTCCTAGTCATCGGTAAAGCTCTGAAGCTGTTCAAAAACTTCAACGTGAACAATTTCCCTGTGTCTTATCATGCGAACAAAAATGCATGGAAATTTATGAGCCAAGAGATTGACGACAACACTGCAGATCCAACCACAACAGCCAAGGATCAGAGCTCTAAAGTGTCAATTTTACAGGCAATTCAGTTCGTCGCTGTCAATTGCTTTGGACGCTGTGGATTCAAGAGCCAGAACTTCGACATTATTCCATCACCTCCTCAACTACTTCCGGATGGAGGCGCGTAGCCAATTATGAAGAGTATGCGAGCATAGATGTAGAGGTGCCTCGTTGCAGCGAGGAATGCAATTTGGACGACGAGATTGTACAAAAGGTCTCGAAAAAGAAAAAAACCTGGGAAATTAATCATGACGTTCGATTGACGGTTAATGAGGCAAAAAATGCATCGACTCTCACAGGCTGTACTTGATGCAACTCCTGGCTGTCAGTTCGTTGAATATGCTGACTGCATCCAGTGTAAAACCCCTTAAGCAGAGGTCACTTAACGATTGCTACCAGCTATGAATTTTACTTGGATAATTTACATAGGGACGTATACAGAATTATACTTTACAAGTTCGAAATGTATGCACTGACCAAATAAAAATTGTGTTTGATGGAAATATTACTTTTTGCTTTTAACACTACTTTTAGTTAATCGTTCGTTTTCAAACCCCCAAGTAAAACTGGGATGATTCAATAACATAAAAAGCCATCTTAAGGTCAAGTTTTGAATCGGCAGCCTCAGAATGGGCCGATATTTGAGGATCTCGAGTCTTATACATCAAGAATCTTTGGATATCACCATCACCGTAGACCTTCATACCATCCTACACTCCTATAACCATTACCACCGCTCATATACACTCTTATGAATCAAGTAATATTTATATGAAAACAACAGCTAAAATTTACAGTCCTAACGGGTATGAATTTAGAAGAATCGGTATTCACACACTCGTCACCCATCGATATGACTAAATTAATTGAATTAAACACAAAAATCGACTGAAAATTATAATCTCAGAAATATTGGAAAGAGATTCTCTATAACGAGTAATAACAATATTTGAACTCACCGGTTCGTCTTTTATAGTGTAAATAGGCGGAGGGTTCGATGGCCCCATCAGAATGTCCATTATGTTCTGAGGAATGTGTGCTCTCTGCAATAAGAAATAGTTAATTACACTTGGTCTCATTCATTACTCTCAGTCGTCCAAACGATGGCTTAATTCTCCTGTTCCATCAATTTCAGAATCGATTCTCCTATTCAGTCGAAGTGAATGAAATCAAATCGTATGAAAATTTAACAACCAAGACCATTTTAATAAATATAAATGAGTTCGATCAAGACTCTCTTTCTAAAACATTTCACGTCTCTGTCCAATTTTCTCAATACTTCAGTTGGTCTATTTGGTATTCTCCTGACAATTAATGAAAAAAAAAAAAAACAGAATTGCTGTTCTGCTTCTCAATTATTTGAGATATTTGTAATTAATTATTGGGTCTTCATTTTTATTCGTAATTAATTATTAGCTTTTAATTTTACAGTTTGTTATCACCTGATTTTCGGTGAACTCCAGAATGTGATCAAGCATTGGCTGCTTCAAGTCTGGGGCATCGTTGAAAACATCCTCCAACTGAGGGGCTGGAAGCTGAAGAAGGACCTGGAAGCTGTGAGGTTGAGCTCTTTGACAGCATTTGATGAAACCTTCCCAAACCTTTTTTTGTCTCCAAACCTTCGAGAATAATAATTCAAATTTAAAAAAAAAAAAACATTGACTAGGTTATACTTAGATAGGAAACAGATCCAGAATTTTTATCTGGCATGCCCTCTCGTCACGCGAAATCTGACTAACATATTTTAGGATTATGGTACACCATAAAAACAGCATCAGATTTTATTAATAATGGCTGATTTTATGGTTAATGCTTTCGATCTACTACAGCCAGCCAGACCAGTTCTCTATTAATTTATATTTTCAATCAGATTTTAAGAATGTGAAAACATTATTGGTTGTTATAAAGCTTTGTTTTACCTGTTTCAATATCAGACGTTGTAAGATATTCATGACGAACCCAATAAGTCTGGGGTACAGGGACAAGGCTTGTATTACAGTTCGCATAAGGAGCGTAGGCAGTGGCGTTACTTCCATTAGATGTTGCATAACTACTGCCAGAACTTCTTGAGTGTACGCTTGTTTATCGTTGAAACACAACGAAGTTGCTGAAACAACAACACAGTTCAGATGTTAAAAACACAACAGAATGAATCGATCTGGAAAACAGTACAATAAAAAAGTGTATGGTTCCTTTTCGTATCTATAACATGATTCCATTCTATGAACCAAACTGAACAATTCAGCAGAATAGCAGCCAATCCATGTGCCAATGTATTTGAGAGCCTGCAGATGTTTGGATAATTTCTAGAAAAACTCAGGCCTTGAGTGTGAATCAAGTTACTGGGGTCAGCCTCGTATTTCAGCACAAATGATCTGTTCTTAGTTACCATGCACAGCTTTCGAATCAATTGTGCTGCATTTCGATTGAGGTTGAAGTACTATTTATTTCTAAGCAATAAGCTATTGTATTTTTCTTAGGGAAAAACAACAGTGGAAATTGAGCTCATGGTTATTTCTATAAACAGACAAGATAATATTGTACTACAAGGCCGTATTTAAGGATTTAGAGAAGATTCATCGCAGACATTACCTTTGATGACAGTTTTCAATTCACACTTATCGGGTTCTATGAGATGCAAAGCGATGAGGAGTTCGGATGGAGTAATCGGCGATGAGTACGTTTCTGCTTCACTTCCAGAGCAGAGCAAGCGGTTAAATACCTGAAATGAAATAAAAGAGAACATACTGATCAAATGAAGACCACAGGGGAAGAACATGTTACTCGGGGTTTCTCGAAATGCAGGTAACTCCGGTACTGAAGGGTTAGCGAGTGAGGAATCCGATGGTGATGTTATTAATGACGAAAAACGTGTCTAAATGGCAGAAAATGGGGAGTGAAGTAACCGTATACAGGTAACCGTACGGTCCTGGCAAAGAACGTGGTAACTCGAGCGCCATGTCCAAGAAAATCGTTTTGAAACCATTAACGTAAATGTTCCTATAAGACGGCATTCGTACATGGAGTGCGATAAAGGCATGGCGCGTATCGAACTAAAATTCCCCGCAGAAACCCCCGAAGATTGGGTGCAAGTTTTCAAGGAAGCAAGGTGTACGCCTTAGCCATTCAACGTGGAACAAGTAGACAAATTCAAGGTTCGGGACTGGAGTTCTCTTGTACACACCTAAGGCCCCCATGACAACTCGGCGTTGACATATCATATCCACGACTCACCTCCTACAGGAACTCGTACAATGGGCAATGCCTCTGGCACCTTTTCCCCGAAGTTGAAGACAAAGAATCGTGGGCGGAAAAGGGAGACCCAAAATCCGTCCACCAGCACTCGAGGGCGGAGAATTTTATCATCCTGCTCGAGCCTACGAGAAAACATTACCCATAACCAGCGAAAAATTCGCATTGAAGTTTTGTGGAGCCCGGGCTCGGAAATACTACAAAAACCCAACCCGCAATACATAATAACACGTTTTCCCCCTGTAATAATGGTACTTTGATCTGAAAGTTTGATCTGCTCAATTTTTATCGATAACTCCACATCTCAGGGTATTTTAAACACGAAGCATCATAATTTTCTGATCAATAATAATGAAGCAGTGAGTCTTCAAACACAAAAATTGCTCTCCTGGAAAATTTTCAAAACCTAGTTGACACGTTCTTCCTCTGTGGTCTTCAAATATGCCGTTTGATGCAAATTATAGTAAAGTGAGGTTTAGCTGATGTAAGGAGTGTTTAACTCTAATCCAATCAGCAGTAAAGATTTAAAGTTTAAAAAAAATTACCTCTTTGACGACTATGGGGTTCAATTTGATGAGTTTAGGAAGCGCAGCGATGACTTCGTTTTTCGTTAGGCCATTCAGGACTGGAATGAGGAACCGGACATCAGAAACTCTGGTCTGATAAAGCTCCCTCACTCTTTCGACCAGTTCGCTGCTTGGAGGTGCTGAAAATGACAATGTTTTACGAAGTGCATTAGGTACTGTTGGCGTAAAATCCCAAGCCTGGGAGAAATTCTCATCTTGCAACTTGACCAATTTATTTTGTCATGTCTGGCACCGAGAGAGGTTTAGTTGTCATTGCACTAAGGATTTTCGAAGGGCAACGGTTTTGACGAGAGATTTGAATTATGAAGCTAGAACTTATACAAGAAATGAATTATATGTGCTGAAAAATACAGTCTGTGTTATTTCAGGAAACGTAGAATTTCGATATCGAATTAAAATTGATCAAGATGTTGTGATTATAAAGAGTTCCGCTCACCTTTGTCGGTCAAGATATGGATCAGCCTGGTGACTAGGGTTTCCGAACCTTTTGGACAGTCTTCAACCAGCTTCAGCAGGTGGGGCGAATCCATGCCCATAGCCCTCACGGGGTGTTCAACCACTCTGAGGATTATTCGCTTCACGTCGGGGACCGTCACGACATAGACTCTAGCCAACCTGAAGGAACACATGCTTGAATATTGATTTCGTTCTTGGGCGACTAAAGCACAAAAAACCCGTTGTATTTATAGAATCAGGGGTATATCTGTTTGAAGAAAGAAATAGCTTTTCCAGGAATATGACAGGTAAACAAACAATCAAATGAAAGATCAGGTTTTATCCTGTTCGAATCAGCCAAACCGAATCACTAAAGTACAGCAGGGACAGTACGTGACGCCCCAAGTACATCTGATATAGTATAGGTATCAGATATATATTTTCAGCAATAGTTATGTCAACAACATTCAGAACAACTTCATTTAGAAGGTGGAAAATATAAATCAGTAACTTACTCGTGAATAAGCTCCTGATTCACTGGTAGAAGAGACAAGTACAAGTAAAGACAGGCTTTGGTGAGGTCTTCATCCCACGATTTATCGGCCCAACCTTTGTCCCTTCTGCCTTGTGACGGCCCGAAGAGCTCAGGCGGAAGCTCTTTTGACTTGAGAAAGTTGAGGTAGTTGATTGAATGATCCTCAATGGGCGATCTCATTTCCTCTCTAAGATACAAATCCACAGTGTGGCTTATAGCAGTTTCTCTGATCTGAAACACGAATATTTATACCAAGATTAACAACTAGTGAACCTGAAAGTTCCAATCCTGACCAAATGACCCTATGGTACGAAAAAGCCATTAAACGGGTTTGTGGACGCCATTTAATATTGTCAACGGTGCTTATATGGTACGCGGCGTTCTCAAACATTTCAAGACCCATTCGCAGGGTATAATTAAAATTAACATCGATTGATCAACAGAAGCCAGTTAGTTTCACTGTAAGAGACCTCAATTGAAAAACTCACTTCTGATGACTGGTGCGATGTGTTATCGAGAAGTACTTTGAGGAAAATCATCTCTTTGGGAGGTCTCATCACGATAACTTTGTTAATGATATTGAGACCTAAAACCTCCATGCTGGCAAACCTGGTTAATATACTCGCAGCCTCTTCTGTGATTAGCGGCATCTCTAAGCACACTCTTGTTAAAACCCTGTAAATTAAGATGCATTCGAGTGATACTACATGTACTTGTAAGAACCTTTTACACATTTTCTTGATTTCGAAAGAACAACTTACGTTTCTCTGTCCTTCATTTCCTTATTGCTTATCACACTATTTATTACAGTGCAGATGAATTGGTCGTATTGAGAGTCGAAGTATTTATGATCGTCAGATTGGGTGGGCGCTCTCTTGCTGAAACCCTGCATGAAACTATACTCCTCGTACATCCAGCTCAGCGCCAGATTGAGTTGACCCCGGAGATCGTTCAAAATATACTTCAATATAGCTGGAAGAAGGAACAGATTAAAAATACGTTCTGGAATACGAATACCCAACTTATACTGATATCTACGTAACACCTTCAATTAAGTCATTTAAAATTTAATAAATGTAGGGGGAGGAATCCACTTTTTACAAATCCTTACTTTGTCTAACTTTCGAGCCAAAGGAAGCCGCCATGGATGCAATTATTTTTGATCTTATTAGATTCACTCCACCTGTGATTGCACTGTCCTGTGCTTTGAGAATCCTGAGCACGGCCTGCGTTTGTAGGTTTTCTCGCATGTCCTGAAAATATGAAATTCGATTTAATTCATGAGCAGTTCACGAGATTCTACAATTTGATGTCCTCCGTTGTTAACTTATCAAGATAACAGGTCTGAACATGCAAGGTAGAGACAGGGAGGGTGAATGGGTGGGTTTGCAAATTTTCCTTCCTTCTAGACACCGGGCTTATCCAGCAGTTTGTCCATGGGAGCTGCTCTATTCAGACAGTTGTTACACGCCAGTTCGGAACTCAAGTTACTAACATGGTGTCCCACTCTACCTTCCGAGGTTGTAATTTTTGCAAGATAATCCACATACAAGGTATCACTTACCGAACTCAGAGGCTTCGAAACTTCTAATTTTATGCTCTTACTAGTCACACAGCCTTTGACAATCTCATCTTCGAGCCCTTCGTCCAAAACAACAGTAGGTATGACAGGAGCGACGTTTTGATCTTCATCGTCCTCATCATCATCATCAGCTCTCTGTGAAAGTTGAGTAAAAATGTGTTCATTACTAAGTTTGGTATTAGATTCCTTCTTCCTAATGATCAAATGTGCAACAATTTGTTAGATTTAGTGTAGAATCTTAAAAAGCTATAACACTGAAGGAGGCTTTATAAACAATTTTAGCTTGTATAATAACTATCTTCTCGCAATGGCGCCAATGGGAGATTTCAAAACGGGTACGGTGCTTGTAATGTGGTTAGGATATCTCTTTATGGCGGTTGGGGAAAGTGGATATCATAACTTTTCCGGCCGCAGTAGAATGTTATTTACGAGGAGTGATTTTTACACGTAGGGTTTTACGGTGGGGGGGGGGGGGGGGGATATACTTACAGCCAAAGATTTATTCTGAGTTTTTGCAGCTATCGAAGCTCCGGGTCCGAGCCCAACTGCATTCAATTGAGTGGCAAGGAGCCTGGCCACGTGCTTTATTTGACCCTGAGTACCAGCCGCTGCAATGGGCGTGTAAGTGGCACTGAATACCGGAGGCATCGTATCAGGAAGGCGAGTCTGCAAAGAATCAATAAATCAAATTCGCCTTCAATTACTTAATAATCGATACGCTCTGTTGTATAAATGATCGATACACACTTACCATCCCTGCCATGACAAGCTGAGCGGCCAACTCTGGGGTGAGCCTTTCAATAATGAACGCTTCAGTTATATCTACTGCTGACAATTCTGGAGGCGCTGGTACCACTTCATCGATTCGAATCTTCTTGGCAGGAACTTCGGCAATAGCTGCTGCCGCCTTTCTGGCTCGTTTTTTGTACTCTTCTTTGGGAAGAGCCTTTGAAACCTGGTCATTTGAACAAATTCAAAAAATGAATTACCCAGACAAACAAATCAGAACAATGAAGGGCGTGAGTGACACTTTGACATCCTTTATATCTGCAAAATCACTATTCTTACTTCTGAATTAGAAGCCCCCAGATCAGTAAGAAGAGTCGTAAGGTTAGTGTGATATTCGATAGAAGCAGGATGCTTTAGAAGACTGAGCAACTGCATTTTCATGTTCTTCCTCACAGAATTGACTTGGGACGTCGATAAAGTTGGAGGTAGGTTCACTGTAAATATGCCATAATATCAATGCATGTCAATAAAGGCTTCAAATGTGTTTTACATAATTTGTAAATTTTACAATATTTAATATAGATATGTATATTTTTTAAATGAAAATTAAACCTTAAAACTTTTTCTTTTTTCGAATAAACAGCAAACTTAATTACCACCTGAGGGAACAGCGGTCAATTAAAAGCAATATTATATATTATTGTGCTACTTACAGTGCAAGGATTCCAATGCTGTAATTGCTCTGCCCATGAAAGCGGGTCTGACTTTTGCTATAGTCGTGAGAGCTCCCATGCAGGCCATCAAATTGACGCTACTTATATGAGGAGAACCATGAAATTTGATCATCAGATCTAGTACAGTCCTAAAATCAAGAACCACAGGAATGTTGAGAGGAATAAAATGAAAAAACCGAAAATAACCCAAAACCTCAAAATAACCGATAAATAGAATGAGTACATGGACAAAGTATGAACAGCGAAACGTTATGATATTGAATGCATTTTCAACAACTTACAATGCCTCTTCTTCTAACTTTCGCCTTCTAGCGACTTTCAGAGTCAGCGGAACGTCGTCTAAAGAGAAATCGTTTTCTCGTTTTGCACTATCCGGATCAGGATACGTTTGAAGAACAACGATTGTTTCCAGAAATTTGACTATTTGAGTTCTCAGACTAGAAAAACATTGTAGAATCCAAACACATAGTATATCAATGGGAAGTCCACAATGAGAAGTTCAAATCTTATGAAGAGTTGATTTTCACGATTTACAGGTCTCATTCCAAAAAATGTTGAAAACTGAAGAAAGTGGTTCAACACCCAGTAATGGCCATGAACACAAGGTTTCCAAAATTGAATTGTACGTGTTTCCCTCGCAAGTGTATGACCGCCATGATTTTACATAGTAGTATACAATGGGATGTGGTTCCACGTTTGGAACAAGTAGGCGAAGATGATCCCAATAATAAGTTAAATGAAAAACTCACCCGTCATTCTCAAAATCGACCATATCGATAATGTAAGCCTTCATGTTGTTAAGCATCGACCAAACCCTTTGCATTTGATCAGTCGTGTTGGGAGCTTTACTCAACCACTGCAGCGCAAGACGATAAACCGTCGTTACGCACTGAACGCATCTTTTCTGAACAAGGGGTGATTTATCTTGCAATAACGTCTGAATATTCAATACTAGTTGGGGCAGCAACTCTATATCTTTTTTACTGGAAAAGAACGAAAATAAACTTGAAAATATCGGAGAAATTTGAATTCGTGCAATATAATAGTGCCCTGTACTGGACACACCCAAAGACACCACAACTAAACACAAACGATACGACAACCAATGTAACGAGACTTACACAATTTCTTCGATAAAATGTAACACAGCCTTTCGAACTGAGGCGTTCTTATCATTCTGGAAGGCTACTACGTCTGGCAAGAATTTAATCAACAGCGTATTGTCTCTTTTCGACAGAATCTCTTGCACTTTCAATAGGTTGTCAACTTTCAGGTCGGCATCGATGCTGGTGGACGCATCGTTAATTAATTTCGTAATCTGCAAGAAGAAAAAAACCATATCAAACATGCTGATTGCTTCCAGCAGTAAATTATTGAGATGAGAGAGAAATCTTATTTTTACCCAGACAAGAACTATTATTATATTTCTTTTTTTAACTGATATTTCTATTAAAATATGATATTTCTTATGATATTTCTTTTTTTCAGCTTCTAATTCTATCAGTCCAACTAGTGTAAACTCAAACGCACTGGAGACAGAAATCGACCGTTAGACCAGTCACCACAGACAAAAAGAATGCAGGAAGCTGATTTTCTGCAATTTTTTGGTTTGTGGTTAGGACATGTTTGAGCGGTATTCCACCAAGTTTGCGGCTTCGGAATTTCTAGATAAACTGGTTGGGAGCCAAAACTTCGAAATTTCTAGACGTGTTTAACTTTCTCATCATAACTTGTAAAAGCTTGGTTTTCTACGAAAAGTTCTTCTTACCTTTATTGAAGTAAACAGTAAGAGGTGCAATTTAAGCCCGATCCTAGCTCTGTCGGTCCAATAGATCCCGAGATATAGACTTCGAAAACTGGCTATTTCTTACAAAATGTTGGAAATTCAAGTTTTAGTCATCCCTCTGGTAGAATGCAGGCTCTAATACTCATCCCACGAAGAAACCCATAATAGATGAAGTTCTAGAGGGGTTGTCTAGCTTTAATTTAAGCCCACAGCCAAGTCCGTCGATCCTATGGATCTCTCGTTATTTAAAAAAAAATGAAAAATTAGGAAAATCGCAGTCTACTGCCGCACGTATCACCTTATCCTCTAGGGAGGGTTCAGACTCTGATTAAGGTAAGGTACCTATTCTTTGCGGGCATTAATTTAGGTTGCTGAGTACTGAGTAGTTGCTGAGCCCTAATTTAGGGCAAAAATCGGGGCTCACGTACGTTATAATATACTTTTGCCAAGGTATCTCTACAGTTATGAACTACATTGCAATAATAAAAAGTGAAAGATTCGTACTTTTTGTTGATCGGATCGATCATCGTCATCCTCCATGAAAGATTGGGCTGCCGCACTCCTCCTGGAGTCTTCCATCGCGGACATCATATCGTTGATTTCACAGAAAACTAAGCTCTATATTTTATACCAGCTAACGACTAGCTATATTGAAGAAATGAATATATCTAAACTTTTCAAGAAAAGTAAAACATTTCATGATGTACGAAACATGGTCTTTGCTGAATTCAACAGATGGACGCCCCACTTCCCGACGCAGTCTTATTGAGTTGCAGTCGGATTAATCACTTCAAAGCATTGATTTCATAACTAATCGTATCCTTTGGAACATCCGAAGATAGAAGTTGACGGAGAAACTTGTTCTAAAAATGGCAATTTCCTTTAGAAAAGCTGACAAAAGAACGGCGTTACAAACAACACAGACAACGCCAAAATGAATGTTGATAACGGTTGATAACAAAACAATGTTGCCACTACAACTAAACGCTAATTCGAACAGCGCTCTCTGTTTGGATGTTTTAAGAGTACATAATATTATGGGCGGCAAATACGAATTATGGCATTCCATTGATTCATTGACATTCGAATTTTATTTCTATGATCGGCTAATCCATCAGCTGTTGGAAATCGTTGATCGAATCTCCGTTTTACAAAAGTTACATGTTCTTTTATTCGTAATGAAATTGCACAAGAATCAGTAGGTACCTAGTAGGTAGTACCTACTACCTGCCTCCAAAATATGCGAGCGAGGAATACAAACAAAACCGCTTAAAAACTGCAAAAACCAAAATTTCTCAGGAGAGCTAAAAAACTGCATATTTGTACTTTTTTGGACGCCAGATGGTCCATTACTTTTTTTTTTCTTTCACAAAGATGAACTTTTTGAAATACTTCAACGTCACTGTTTCCTCGAAATAAGCATTTTTGGCTGAATATCATTACTTACAACCCGTAAGTTACAGGACCTAACACAGAATTCGATTATTGCAATAATAAAGTGATTCACTTTAAGTGAAAGATTCGTACTTTTCGATTGAAGAATGGGCAATACAATAAAAAACCAAGTTTATTGCTGTAAATCCAATATTTACATAAAAAATATTTGATAAACATTTAAGGCGAGATACTTCATTAAAAAATCGTCTACACTTTTTTTAGGACGCTGCTTGCACGTTGAATTCTTCGCAAAAACACAGTAACTTTTTTTTTAATTTCCATTGTATTCTGGAGGTTCCTATCATGCAGGTTTGTACAAATAACCATAGAGAAGAGATAAACGATCGATGGCCGCTTTTTCGGTTTCAGAACGTGCGCAATGCTGAAGTTGACCAGAAAACCTCAAAACCTTTATTTTGGTCAAAAACGAACTTACAGGGTTTTGCAGTGCAAAACTACAAGGTTTTTTTTTAGTACATATCGACAGCCTCAGTGCAAATGTTGCACTGCGGCTGTCGGTGTGCAGATCAGTCTTCCACGTTGTAGGTATGTACTCGAAATGTCTACTTGATCTATGAAATGCAACATTTTAATTGTGGAGGATTGCAATTATATATTAACCTCACACAAGTGCAACGGAAGAGTGTTGGTGTCAGTTTCAAATCGAACTCTACCGAACTATTGGAGTTTCTCCAATAACATGATGGTTATTACATGTGCATACGGTGAGGCACGAGAGGTTCCGATGCGCTACACTCATAACTTCGCGGTCGTCTCATCGCGACTCTTGAAAGAAAGGTAAGTAATGGCCTTCCTGCGGTCTACTTTCATCCTCCCAACTTCTTCGTATCCACAAACATACTCGTAATACTGAGCAGCCGGAAGTAATTTCCTGTCAGGTGAAGTAGGAAAAACTTCGTAACCGACCAGAGTAATTTGAATAGTAAACGCCATTATCGAGTGTACCTATAGAAGATGACAGCGGAAACCGGTTGAAAACGTTGTCATCAAACCAGCTCTGGTCATGTTGATATCACTGTCACCCAATTCCTCAGTAATTATTACAGTTTAAGTAATCATAAGAAACTATACAACGCCTACTTTTGAAATGACTGGTGGAAGCAACTGTGTAAAATGTTTGCTAAGCAGGTTGAGTATTGGTTCTTGAGTGCATTTGAAGACTACAGGGGAAAAACGTGGTAACTCACTTTTTCCCAAATGCTCAGCAGAGTCAATTTCCCCTCGGGAATTGCCAGTATTCTTCACTTGGGTCAATTTTATAGACATGAAAAATAGTAATAAATTCAGTGTCCACTGTAGGTAAAATGAGATAATTAATCGATTTTTTAAAAGTTTGAAATAAGGTGGCAATGTCCACATTTGGCATGGCATTGAACATCCAAAGGTCCAGATGAGCAGAGGAAAAACGAGGTATCTATGCGCTATGCGGGTCTGAACCAAGGTATCTTACGCCCTATTGCTAAATTAAAACGTGATTAAAATAGTTTCTGAAATTGAAATAGTGAACCAAAATATTGATCATTAAATGATCAAAACTTTCATTGATCATTAAAAAAAACTTTCATTTAGGTTCTTCAAAAATTTTTTGAAGAACCTAAATGAAAGTTTTTTTAAAATCACAGCATTTTCCTCAGATTTGCGAAATAAGCTTGAGCTGATGAACTAAAGAAATGCTTCAAGGGTTGGACGTCGTCGGATTTTGGTTTTGATAGTGGGAGGCGTCGTTCATGAACCCTGTACTGACCCCATCCCTAACCATCCTGTTAGATAAGTTTAATATATCCGTGTAGTTCCGAATTGCCTCTACGCGGGTTAAATACATACAGGTACACTTACCCAAATCTATAGCCCTACTTTCGCCTAAGCACGATCCAATATCCGATGGCGGAAGCCATGAGCTTATTATACTTGGCAGGCGTCAGTACATTGTGAGCGCTGAGCGTTATGTGACGACACTAGGATAGAAAGTCAGTTGGTAGCTACAAGTTATCGAACAAAAATAGTTAGGTGCTCTTTTTTTTTACATCGTAACTATTAAAAGATGAAAACTCATCAAATTGGATGATTCGTGATTTACCTATTCCTGACAGACTTCCTACGCATAGAGGCGATTTACAGTTCTACAGCCCTCATTAAATAAATACATTTACCGGTGCTCACCTGCTTGACTGAAAATCAAAACATGGTAGGCAAATAGTTGTTCAATTGGTATCTTTTGGAACATGGCAAAGTCTGGTAGGTACTAGGTACCTATCGCCATTTTATAAAAGCTACTGTGGTGTAGCGATTGGTTCGTTATGATGCTCTTATTATACATGCCCTCCCAACAACTTTGGTTCTTAGAAGGATAGTCTCACTTCATTACCCATTATTATGGTAAAATTTCTTGCTGAATTGTGATTAGAAGCCTTGAAATGGGGAAAGAACTTCTCTCTCCTTTACTCCAGAAGTATCGGTGCCATTATTATCTGAGTGCAACTTATTGTTACTACTTATTGGTAATTTCTTTTTAATTAGGTACACCGCAAAAGTCAGCTATTCAGAACTGATTCGTAAGAATCGCAGAAACGTTCCAGTTGGATAAGCAGTGCCCTTCCGGCAGGTTTCAAGTCGGGAGAAGCCAGGACATGCAGTGACGTTCGGTTATGCGGTCTAATTGCTGTCTACAAGACCTTCCTTATTTTCCTTTCAACAGCAACGCACATTCGAACGTACCACCCAATCAAGCCAGGGGCGGATCCAGACTTTGATTTCGTTGGGGGAAGGGGGGGGGGGACCCCCGGGAAAAATGTTGACAAACAGGGTATGTACGTAGTAAACAGAGGGGTTTATACTAATTTTAATTTAATATTTTATACTATCGAAAATAGGGAGGTGTCACTCCCTTCAAAATCAAGATACAGCTAAATATTCTGTATTCTCTGGCCTGAAACTATTAATGCTTAGTCAGTCATAGAGCATCATTAGAGAGCATGTCCAATTTGTCAAGGAACCCAAACCTCGTATCGATAAGTTCAAATTATCATATTTTGTCAATGCACCTTCAAATTATCGATGACTGTAATGAAGCTTTGTTCAGATGCAGTCTGAATGCATCAGATGGCGTTAGGTCAACTTCCGGAGCTTGTACACATTCAAGAAGAGCTAAACGTACATTAAATGGAACAAATTTTGTTTCCAACGTTTTAAACGTTTTGGTTGAACTTCATATTCTAGACAGCCATTTAATTCGATAGCTTTCTGCTCATTCTCCTCGAAACTTTCCCGTTTACCTTGAATCAGGCTTGAATGATGCTGCTTTGTTCACGTCAATTCTAGGTTTTTGTAAAGACTCACTAGTTTAGTTTATTATACCCAAAATACCGTTATTTTGTTATTTTAATTGCGGTGAAGGCCCCTAGGCACCCACCTATGCTGCCTTCGCTTAAGTCCGAAACTGTGGCCGAATTTTGACTCTCGGGGGGGGGGGGGGGGTGTCATGACCATAGCCCCATAAACCCCCCTCCAACCTTTGAATTCGCCACTGAACCAAGCGAGTAAAAGGATGGTAATAGCTAAGAAAAACAAGAGTATTTGACAAAATCGTCTATTTCCACTCAAATATGAGTACTTACACTGTTGGATCGGTACACGGTTAGAACAGTGTACTCATATTTCAGTGGAAATAGACGATTTTTTCCAATACCTACTCTAAAAATCGTTGTTTTTCTTAACATGGGTTTCCACGATTTCGTCGCGAGTGATTTAGTTTGTATGGTAATAGCTACCTACTTATATTATTATGTAGTGCTTGCTTAAGTGACTGCATAATATCGAGTGTCGGTTTCTTCAAGCGTGTCTCCCTTCTAAAGCTGCCAATATTTTGAAAACATTGGTGTTTTTCTCTAAACAGTTTATTGTCTTCTTTGTGCAGATCACCCGTCTGTCTAGATCAATTATTATTAATGATAAATTTATTATTATTATGAATTATCATAAATTATTAATCATCATTACCAAGCAGTCTGAATTATTATTAATTTTGATAATGATTAATAATCATTGCTAGTTATTAATAATAATTCTTAATTAACTCGAATCTGAAAACCATGACATTGTGTCGTTCGAATGGCTGGGCCAGTATGAACATTGACTCGGCAGGCTGCCGTATGATTCACGCCCATGTTGACGACTTGTTATGTGCTCCACCTTTGAGCACTCATTGTGAACGAACGGCTGGTCGTAGAAAGCTCCGGATGGTCTTAAAAAATGCTACAAATTAAACTCTATTAAAATGATGACATAAAACCTCACTGTTCAATATGAATGTTTCGAGATATCAAGTTTTCAACATTTCACAAATAATTATTATTGTGGGGCTGATTAGAACTCGTAAACCGAATTTGGTAATTTTAGCACAACGCTAACTGGGCAAAGTGCCGCGGACGGTGTTCGATATTTCAGATATTTCGACCCACAATTTCATCCAATTTCGAGGAGTAATTTCTCCGTTATTCTTCAATAGTATCTGAAATATTTAGGTTTAGGGAGTACTGTAAACATTATTGCTGGTGTTCAGTTTTGGAAATCAGCCTCGAAAAACATGTCTTTCCATATCTGGGATAATTGTTGATTTCAGATTCGGATTAGGTATACATAAAAATGAGATGAAACTTCATTATAATATAATGTAATTATATGTACTTTCGAAGGGCCCTTTTCCTCATTTCAGGGGCCTACATTAAGCAGACAATCTTACAGCGACTGTGTCTGGTTTGGGCTGTAGTGAGGTCCCCATGCATAAACGCATGCCAACAGGTGCCATAATTACTTGTTCACAATAAAGCCCAAATAAGAAAAATCGCTAACAACAAAAACCCCTGCAAACCTGCAAAAAAACTCAATCTAGGAGTAGAGGGGGAATCACTTTCCCCGGTGGAAGGACTGGGACTTCTTTATATAAGACGGAGCGGGTGAAACATCGGAAGTGGGTAGTTGAACGTCAGCGAAGTAAACTGCGTCTCCCCGCCGAGTCTTCCGTCCAAATCATCCCACCCTATATGATACAATAACCAACATGATCAAGGTAAATAATTCATCCCTTCCCTACCTATGAATTACCCGAGGTCACCGAAGGACATGTTGCAACAGTGATCTCATTTAAAAGTGTTCCAACGCGTTGTATGAATTAAGTTGTACCTTTCTTGATTTTTTGTGAATTTTAAAAATATGTGAACAACAGTGCTATTGATCGACATACCAGAACTCCGTGGATTATATATATCACCTGACTTGCTTGTCATGTGCCAACAATTCTAAGGTGAGCAAAATTACTTTTTCGCGCAAATTTCAATGGTCCAAGTGTTTCAGCGACCGATGTGCGCATGTCCCTGACAATTGAAAATTTTCTTTACGAACCTCAAAAAATAAATGGACTCTAGATTCATTCAATTCATAGTACCTACCAAAATCATACCAAAATAATTAACACTTACAGTTTACTTGTCGTTTAAATAATTTTGCAACATCTAATTGGCAATTGTTGGTACTACATTAAGGATTGTGATTAAATTTGTTGTTTCTTGCAATAATCCCAAAGTCTAATCCAAATCCAAAAGTACGTTCCAAATCAAAGTGAATGTTCTTTTGCCTAATATTTTATGTCGAAAGGAAGTCAACCACCTATTGAAAGATATTGTTATGGAAAGTACGTACGAGCATTGCTTTCTACTGTAACAGCCCTGTTTTATATAGCTTGAAAGTTATCAATAATTGTACCACAACAACCTCAATAAAATTAAAATAACGAGTCGTTTTGTAGGTAACTACTACAAATTTAAATATTGGGCAAACCAATTATGGACATACTTCACATTTACTTCGCAGCAACGTCTGTTAGTAGGATTGTCCTACTATTGGTAAATTTGAATTAAAGGTGGGTTATGAAGGTTTTGTTAATATATTAATCATGGTTCATCTGCTCTAATCTGATAACGGAATGAGATATCGCAAGCTATAAAAAATCTATAATCTGAGGTGCCATTCGGCAATTTCTTCGAAAATTCGCCCTTGTAGCCATGCTGCACGACTGTGGATTTTTTCAGTGTCTTATTTAACTATAAGAAAGAATGGTAGAAGTGATGATCTCAGTTTAACAGTATGAAGGATGGAAAAACGATATATCCACCAATCGATTCACCCCTGCCAAGCCAACTCACAAATAGGGGTTTTGGTTCATTTATTCCCAATGACAGAAACTTTGTTCTTGTTACCAGGAAAATACCTTCAAATTGAACATAAGAACCTAATCATTCTTAGTGATTGATGATTGACATTGTACTTGCCTCCAGTCGACGTTCCTCCAATGATGAGATTCCTTCATTGTATTTAGAATCAAAGGATTAAATTTTCTGAAATAGACACCCAAATAGAAGTAACCACTCATGTGCGCTCAATATTAGATACAATACTGTTATGATTAATAGTTGGAGCACGTTATCTTTCCAGTGCATTGGACCTACGTTATAAATATTTATAATGTCATATGACTTTGATCTATCTCGTTAAGAAAGAAGGTGAAAACCGTCTCCATAAATTAGTTATGTGCAAAATTAATTGCTCTCCTAAGCCCATTAATAGTTCTTCCTTGAAATTCTATGACTGAGGTTGATTTGTTTGGTAGTGCTCAACGTTAGGACCCTGATCCCAGTCCTCGGACACTTCTTAATGAGATATTTAGGGGTAGGATCATTTATTGATCATTTATTTGTTGATTAGCATTATCTATAACTTTGGCCCGAGGAATATTGTAATCTCTAGAGGAAGCGTATAATCCAACAAACAGGCAAAATTTCTCATTCTGAAAATTTTTATAGGTTGAATCCCTCAGAGAATGGGCTTTTCTGGTGTGTCCTGGTGTTCCTATGCATTCAACCCCCTGACCCCAATCGTTTAAGTGCAGACTTATCTCATACGCTGAAGCACACAATACCAGACGCCTTCGCTCATATTTGAATAAATCACATGCCCCTTCGGGCCAAACCCTCCAATAGACCTTCCTAATCATCAGCTAAATCGCGGCAAAGTCAAGTTGAGAGACCCGAAAACCTACTTCCCAGTTCATCGACACGACCCCACCGGCCCCGCTCGGTATCAGGTTCAGGTGACCTATGAAGGAAGGAATCTATCCCAAAACCCCAAACAAGGAAGAACTAGAAAAATAATTTTGACTAGACTCAACTGAAATCGTTATGATGGCTTGAATAGTCGGCCAATTGAGTTCGCTGTGTTTAAACCATATCCAAAATGCTTCGATACATGAGGTACAGAAACCCTGAAATTGATTACTTATGCATACAAATTGGAAAAGAAGGGGGTTTGAAGTTGCCCAAAGATAACCAAGTTTAATTTTAATACAGAATGGATTTGAAATGTTAAAACTTGAATACACTGATACCCACAATAATTTACTGAATTGAACTCTCTCTCTCTAGAATCAACGTGATTCTAGTCGATGTTTGCAATAAAATTGAAAAAAATAGACCCAACGAAAATATTGTGGCTGCTGCTCTTTTCAAGATTCGCTACCTTTAACCTTCACAAAGTAAACGGTAATGATTAGAGCACTATCCGGTTTCCCACAATATCACTTTCTCAATGCGCAAACGCTCCATTCACCTTTTAATCTACAACGAATCCGCTCCCATTAATCATGTCTTCACATTCCCTGGCCGATCCTGATTGGTGAGAATCCCTAATGGTTGTTCGCCTGCTCATACCTCGCTCAATTACATCGTTGACGGTACCGTTGGAAAATCACTTAGGCCCGTGAAAGTTGTTGGGTAGACGTTTTCTGATAGTATCAATTTTTTAGTGAACGACTTTGAAAATGAAACCTGGCCCAACGATGCATGTAAAGACTTTAATCATCAGCTATTGGACACAGTCAAGTAGCCAAACATTCTCAAGGATCACCACTATCTTTAATAATCCAAGTTGAGCTTTGTTCCTTCAATTTCTCAACTTCTTAAGATCGGTCGTTTTAATATTCGGGTTCCTATTCCTCTTGCTTACAGGAGTCCTTAAGGGCTTTGGTTTCCTTAATGAAGGCATGCGCACTACTAATTTCTTCGTGTTTCACTGCAAGGGTTGCTGGTGTCCTCATACTGATGGAGTCCATATAAACAAATTGCCCAATTTTAATTTCCATCAAAGACAAGGATATGTAATTATTACATTAAAATAATTACATACAATATAATACGTGGCACCTGTTCCTGGCACGTTCCAATGTATTGGCGCCGTACGTAATAAGAGTATGGGTGTGCGGTATTTTAGAGAGTAAGGACGAAAACCGGTTCAGTTGTTAAGCTGCCTATAAGGCGCATACAAACAAACTGTTCAGTTTTATTTATACAATTTTCTTGTAGATGTTAGAGATGCACCTGGAGAAAGGTGCTTTTGATGCTGAGCTTCCACACCGCTTCAGGCGAGCTATTCGCTAAAATAAACTCTCAACCATCGTCCAGCGAGTTCTCTCAAATCCAAGGTTAAGTTCCCTCCGGGAGTCCTGAGCCTCAGCCGGACTTTCATTGACCCGTTTCACTCTCTTCCCAAGCAACTTCTCGAGTCGTTTCACTCGCTGAAACTCGTAATTCCCGACTCCAAAGCTGACCGGCAGAGGGGCCTTTCTAAATACTATTACACGATCTTACGCCTGCTCTGGTCATTCATCGTAATTATTTTTGAAATGGAACTTCCATCCGAGAGATCTGCTTTATTGGTTCGGCTCGTGCTCAAACTGCACACTTTCGAGTTGGTAATAATGGAAATTATAGACCTCATGAGGAATACGATCATCATTTAAAATGGTGAATGTCTATTTATACCTACTGAAGAACCCAAAATTTCCATTATTCTTGAATTATTAGTTTTGTTATTCTACGACTTCTCTTTCTTCTGCATTGCCGCATTCAGGGAATTTGCATTTTTATCATAACTATACTAGCCTGCTCAATCAACTTCGGTCTATACTTCGAGCCTTTTTAATTATATTTTCTGGGAAGATCCTCCCTGAGTACTGTTCTAAGATATATATAGGATTTGTATGGTACAGGAAGTTCTCGTGTTCCTCTTTTCTGTGTGAATTAATTAGAACGGATTCTCTTTTCTTCACACGAAAAATGCTCAACATGTTTTCTTCCATGTAAATTATACCACATAGAAATGCGGCATCCTGCGAAAGGCACCGGTTGCTGAAACGCTTAGTTTTTCGCTCTTGAATGTTTTAGTGAAAGGAAAATGAGCTTTCAATAATTGAAAGCTCATTTAACTTGCACTATTGAAATACATGTTTGCAATTCCAATTGCCTTTAGGTGCTACAGGTAAATTTGAAAACGTCTAGTCAAGTAGTGGACCATTTCGAAAACTAGCATAACATTGATGGTGCGACGGTGTAAGGTCATGATGTAAAAATGATTATGTACTGTATAATGGTATTCGGAGAATTGGCACTGGTGAGTGGTGAGTTCCCTAGGTGTTATAATACAGGGTGCGGCAGAGTCGATTGATGAGTTTCAAAGGGCTATACAAAAAAAATGCGTCTATTTATTCGAATCAGTCGGAAATATAATTTTGGTACTCAAGCTTGGAAAGCGATATCGCTAGGATGGCGGCCGTCACCAATGATACACTGATGTAGTGGCTTTCGGCCGCTATTCGGCATATAGCGAGCGGTATGGCACGGATTCTTTCGATCATTCGCTGCTTGAGTTGTGGCAGGGTGTGTGGACAGTGATTAAGGACCTTGTCTGTGACTTTAAGGCAAACTGTGACTTTAGGTGAGTGGAGTGGTCTTTCATGAAGTTGACGAGGTTTAAATCTTTCATGGAGTTAACAGGACTGTGGTAATGGCGCAGAAACGCCCCCTGGATCGAGATGACATCACGGTGATTTTCGTAAACCGTACGAAAGGCAAAGCCCCGATGCAATGTCCCACCAAAGCCCGAACAATGACACTTCAAAACTCGTCAATCGGCTCTTCCGCACCCTGAACACAGCATTCTTGCCTATAGTACCTATCAAATTTTATTGTTGTTCCATTACAGGCAACTGAACGGCTTGATCTTCTTTGGGATGTATGTTTGTCGTGAATTTATTCACTATTTTGGGTATTATATTAATACAATACTCAAAATCCATAATCACTATAATAATGTATTTTACATTTTTCTATTCCAGATAATAATAGTCTTGACGGCTGGACTAGTAGCAACGAATCGAGTCTCGGCTGAACCTCCAGGTAAACTATTACCTATATTTTCATTCGAATTTTAAAACTGATCCTTGAACAAATAAACAATTTAATGCAAACGTCGGTCACTATTTACTTGTCCGATGGAACCAATTAATAATAGTCGATCAGCACATAAGTAAATATTATCTTCCTACTTAATTTATCTGCTAACCTAACGACCCATTGATGAATCGCACTTTCAGTGCAACAGGGCCACAACTGCCCACCGACGGTTTTCACGACGAGCGTTAAAGTTTTGGAAAGAGGAAAAAATTGAAAATATAGTTCTAGAAAAACTTACCCATTCTGAACGCAGTTAGTTTTTGGTTTCTAGAACTAAATTCAATTTTTTCCCACGTTCCGAAACTTCAAACGCTCCAGGTGAAAACCTTCAGAAAAAAAGTTGTGGCCCTTTTGCACTTTGTGGGTCTTTTGCGAAATTTGAAAGAATCTTGGTATCTTCAAAGAATTTATTTAACCCTCATTTGTGGTAACTTACTACTCACTAGATAATGCGTAAGTTTGGTATCTTTTCGAAAATAGGAAACAGCCTCCCAGGTTATTTACACTAACCGGTAGTATGCCGATTGTGTAACAGACAGATATAACGCACCGGTTTAAATCGACGACAGGTTCTTCAAAACTTGATGCGTCTTACCACGATTTTCCTCACCGGTTTGAAGAACGGAAACGACTTTTTTCAACATGGAACATGTTTTTTTCAACGTGGAACATGTTTTTTTAAATCTCTTTTCAACTTGTGAAGGTAGCTAATCACCTGGTCAGCAACAACTTTCTCGGAGTCAAGTTCCCATAACTTGGATTTGCTTCAAAATCTTGACCAAAAACAACTACTCCAGAACGTTTTCAAGTTTGGGGTCACATCGTATTAGTTCAATGACATTCCGGTCTGGTGCGCCAGCACACCCTGTTTTGTCCCAAAGCGGAAATTTAGAGCTACGACCGTTTCTGGTTATAATCCATATCTCAGCAGTGGAGTGAGGGAACTTCAAATTTCAAAACGCATCTGATACAGAATCAAATTTCCTACAACTTTGGTCCCATGGCATTTTTCAATCCGAGCAGTCATTTTCGACCTACAGAAGTTAGAAGTTGAGCGTTGTGAACTTCAGCAAAGTTGATTAAAATTGCCTATCTTTGACGGACAATTGCTGCTGAATGGCTGGGCCGACGCGGAATTTAATGTTCTTTAAAAAATCATCTAGTTACATTTTCTGCAGGATATGTCCTTTTTGTGTTATACGCGAAACACTGAAAAACGTGCGAACATTGCGGCCCCCCCCCCCCCCCTCCACCGTAAAAAGCTCAAGATCCTCGTGTTCGAAAACTCAGAAACATATCCTGAACCATCTCCAAACAATCCCTAAAAGTTTCAATAACATTGATATTGATTCCAGCTAGTCCCGATTACATGACTCCTGAACTAAAAGTCAAAATAGTCCATTATGGGGATATCACCGCAGAGGGAGCAAAGCACAGTACGCACGATACGAAAGCAAAACAGCGCACACGAAAAAATATTTCAGGTTGGTTTGGATAATAGCACTCCTCACAACACTCTTCCGGCCTAGTAGGAGTAATTTTGTTTACATACGCTCCAACAGAAGCTCCAACCGTCAGAGTAATTTTTTGGTGCACTCGAGTAAGAAATACTTCTGAAGTAAAGATAAATTCATTAAAATTTATTCGCTGCTTCATTAAAACTTGTCAATAATAGTGTAGTTACCATTTGATTGAATACCGAATTCTTCGCTGGACGAGTAAAACCTCTAAAAAATCAGGAAGCGAGGCGAACTTTCTCCCTATTGTGCTAAACAAGCGTTCGAAATGATTGAATTTATATACACTTTTATTGGCCCTTAATAATCCTTTTATAGCGGCCCGTTTAAAGTGTTCGCGCTCGTCGGACGAAGAGAGGCCATTCAATCATCTGCCCCATCGCCTGCGCTGCTTGTTTTTCTTGAGTCGTTGCCCCTTCTATGATCCTTGCATCGAGGCTCATTTGTTACGACGTCGAGTGTAACGAATGACACGGCTTTCTTCTTGTTTCCGCACAAGGTGGGATATCCATGCTACGGACAATCGAGAAACAGACAGGGGGAAACTGACCCCCGCACGTCCTGGTGCGGACTCGGAAACGTGAAATCATGGTGGGCTTCGTAGCTGAAGCACGAAATCGGATTATGTCCGGATTCGGAGGAGCGGATGTAGGAAATATGACGGAAATGGTTGGTTATGCACCTACAGTGAGCTATCAGAAAATCACTTTCGACAAGGAAGTTATATCAGTCTAAGGACAAATGTAGTGTGGGCTGTAACTTTCATGTTGAATAATACAATATATTCAACAGGACAGTTTCTACCCATATTATGAAAACCGCACCTGCAGTCGAACTGCAGACGAAAACCGTTGTTGCCCATTGAGTACTGTTGTGTACAAATGAGGAGGCAATAACCCCTGGAAGCCTCGCTTCAGCGCATTCGCTGCTCCGAATTAGAAACATAAGCCCTAATGGAACCTAATTGTTACGCCATGTGACTTCTTCCTAAATGGAAGGTGGAATTATTTTTAAAGTGGGAGTTGAAGTTAAAAAAGTTGAACTTCTCTTGAAGCTGCTCACGGCTGAGCCCAGAACACATTTCTCTTTTCAACAGGTGGAACTCGTTGATGGTTGAACGTAGAGATGTAAGAAGTACAGAATCATTCAATTAAGTACATTTTTCTGATACAATTTTTTTTTTTTTTCACTGACAGCATAGTACGATTCAAGTACTTGTAGACACCCTGTAGAATATCATGATTAAATGCCATTTTTCCGGAATAAGTAAAAGAACTTGACTTGATTGAAACTGTGAGAAAAAATCTACAAGTACCACCTATCTAATGTTGCCAAACCATTGATGTATTTCAGCAATATTCATGCCATTATCACATCATTTCGTACTTAACAATAAATAACTTGAGAGTAACCTGCCTAGTAATAATTAACACAATTTTAATCGACATCGAAATACACGTTTCTCCTATGAATAAAAATTTTATTATTATCAAACCTATTTAAATAGAATTTGATGCGTAAAGTTACCGATATGTTACCTGCTCTTCAGTATGAACCAACGTATGTACTTCATTTACTGGTTTAATGCTTCCAATTTTTTTGTACGGTTCAAGCTCACCTGTTGATGACGTCATAGCTAAAATATCCACTTGCCTTTCTTTCTTGTTTTTCTTTCCTACTGGTACGGTAAAAATACGTAGACATCCCAGTTCTACAAGTTGAATGATTAGCCCTTACCTCGGGAAGCCTTTCTAACATCCAGATCCTCTTTCACAAACGAAGAAGTTCGGTTCAGATCAAATTATGACTTGGCTCGCATAATGAATGACTTGGTTTGCATTCGCCCTTCGAAAACTCCAGCGCATTTGAGAAAGTGGAAAATTGATGGGTGAAAGCGCGTATATAAAATGAGGATGGCATTCGAACTGAAAAACCTGAATACTGGACTAGGCAGTTACAAAACGTAAAGCCTACCTCAACCGGTAATACGAGGGAATATCACGAACGACCTTGAATATTACGTCATTTCGAGGACACTCACGCCAAGCTGCTCGACAAAATGACTTGAGCCCAATTTTGGATGTTTTTTTGGTACTTAGGCGTCGCAATAATTTACTAGCAGTCCAGAGGCACATAAACAACACTTTCCGCCTTGGAGTTTTAGATTTTCCTTGGGTGTGAAGAAACTGGATAGTTGGCGTGTGCACTCATAGAATACAAAATGGTTATTAATATTCATTAAAAATCCACAGTCACGGCGCATGGCTATAATTTTCGAAGGAACAACTGGTTTAATGTAAAAGGTCTCCATTTTACTGGTTTTATAATAAATGTTGTCTCGATTTTTTGCCGTGTAACACCTCAGCTCATAGATTTTTCAACGCTGAACACGATTGCGATATCTCAATCCGTTATCAGATTAGAGCAGATCACCCTGTATTATTCCCAACTTATTCCTATCAGAAATATGAACGAAATTTGGATATCTCTCGCATAGGACCAGCTAGGATATTAATTCCAACGGGGTTTTCACTCAAAATCATCAAAGAATAGGTATACATATATAATTTTTCCCGTTTTCGTATTTTTTTGTATAGGTACCTGTTTGTCCTTCCTGCCCACCGTGCCATCCTTAGAAAAAATTTTAGTCACCGGAAATCACGATAAACACGCGACTACAGGTTCCATTATCACATAAAGGTCAATTTTCATAGATAAAGAACAAGTCCTTAACCCATGCAATGAATGACCTGTTGCCTCATCGTTGTACTCGTACCATAGGAAGAAAAGAAGGCGACAACGCTACGAATGGTTCTCTAGTTAATACTTGGACCAATCACCTCATTAAGAAAGCGTCCACTTTTTTGTCGAGCGCATTGATTACAGTACAATTATTTCATTCAGCAAAGTTTCACTTAATTCTGGAAGTAAAAGCCGCCGTACTTTCACCGGTGACCGGGGGAACTGGACGCGTGTCGCGCCGGTGCACGGCCATCCTTCCGCGGTTTTACATAATCGCGGAACAAGGGTGTTGAACGCCGGAGGATGTAAATAATGTGGCAAGGTCAGTAGGTAGGTATTGTTTTCCGGAGCATTCAGGTTATGTATACAATAATGCACGCAGGGGTCGTTGGGGACAGTTTCCAACGTCTGTTATCGCTCAAATGCCCTATTATGGACAAAATTATGTTGAAACTACTATTCAACTCTTCCGTATCCCATTAAAAATACGCACATACTATAACAATAAAACCCACTCCTATGTTACATTTATCAATTATGTCAGTTTATCAAATGATTGTTTAATAATATAACTAATGTTAAATGATAATGATAATATTAAATTTAATTGTTAATCCTTGTCACATGCCAATAAATAAATAATAGTCTATATTACAGTAACTAGAAGTAAGAGGAGTCCAATATATTGGATTCCTCCTCTGGGATTGAACTCCTCTTACTTCTAGTTACTGTAATTTAGACCCTCTCTCAACACTGCTGCTGCATAAGTATATATTATATACTTATGGAGCAGCAGCAGTGTTGAGAGAGGGTCTTGTTTGTAATACCCAATCTGATCATCCAATTTTTCAAATAACGATTTCAAATACACACCGAACCATCATCTACGACCAAATAAATGAACGATTAGGACCTGAAAATACCAACAGATAACAGTAGTCTTTTAGTACTGGATACGCAGTATAAAACTATGATCGTTTTTATTGTTGCAGTTTATGGATCATCAACGGATGATTTTGACATAAACAGCATCAGCTCGTACTTGGATGACGATTCTTCAGGTGCAGACTCGAAAGTACTTGGAGGCGGATCGGGAAGCTACAGCTACACAAATTACAACCAACTGAGCCACTCGTCGCCAACTGCCCTCCCATACAAAGCTCCAACACCATCCAGCTACCCTCCGCTTCCTGGTTCCACGGCAGCGACTGTCATCCACCCAACGTATGGAACAAGTAGCAGTTTGACTGGATCAAACTATTATTCTGCCCCATCATATAGCAGTTCTCCTGTTCAGTCCACGTCGTATGGGCAACCCTTGCAGTCCGGTTCGCCCTATGGACAGCCATCAAACCACTATGAGAGTCACGTTAGCTTTGGAAGTGACAGCGGGAGCTACAGCACAGGTTTCAAAGGGCAACATCCGTCATCGAGCAGCTTCAACTTTCCATCAGGTGGAGAAGAAGCTCATAGCTCGTCTCTCAACGATGTAAGAGCGACACCACAAACTTCGTACAATCCTTCATCTAGTCCGTCGTTCTCTTCAAGCCAATCGAACTATAAACCACAAGTGTCATTTGGAGGTTCAACATCTTCTAGTTCTTACAAAGATCCTTTTGGACCTAATCAATCATTCGGTTCTTCTGGCTCCCAATATTCTGGATCATTTGGAAGTGATTCATCCTCATTTGGCTCATCGTACAACTCAAGACCATCAACTTCTTTTGATTCCAGACCTCAGACTTCTTCTTTCGATACTAGACCTCCAACTTCTTCTTTTGATACTAGACCTTCAACCTCTTTTGATTCCAGACCTCAAACTTCTTCTTTCGATACTGGACCTCCAACTTCTTCTTTCGACACCCGTCCATCACCTTCGTTCAATAACAAGCCATTTGGTAACTCAAACTTTGGAGGATTCGGCCAGGAAACCCCAAGTGGCCCGGACGGACTCGCCGGCACATGGACTAGTGGCCAAAGCTCTTACCCAGGTTTCAATGACGTTTCTTCTACCCCGTACAGAAACCCTTTCAACTCTGGATCTCCACCCTACTTCAAGGATTTCACTTCTTACAAAGGACCTCAAGCTGATTTACCGTACAGCCCAAACAGTCCCTATTCAGGATTTGGACCAAGGCCTCACCCACCTTATTCGGGAAGTTACAGCAGCAGACCTGGTGGCGGTGCTGGATCCAGCTACCGAGGTAAATACTCATCAGGAAGTAAAGGCTCCAGGTACGCAAGGCACCCTAGACCAGGCTATACAGGCAACAGAGGGCATTCCGGTAGGCAGTACGGACCACGCCCCAGCAGCTATCGTCCCAGTGGTAAAACTCCTTACCCACCACCACACTCACGTAAGTCAAAACCCAATATACTATCCAGTCATACCTAGATGAGAAAATATTTATTTGAGTACATATCATTGATTCGGTGTAATTAGAGCCAAACGAAGCGTATAATTGTGGACTAGTCACACTCCTCCAGGTGACCTTGTAAGCTACGATGATGTAGTAAAATTGCCCTAGTGTACAGAAATTCCCTGTCAGCCGAGGATGTTTAAATCGAGCTTGCTAATAACCGCATTCAAATCGGTTTTACCTTGATATGTAACGTACGTACTTTGAACATTATTTTTACCATTTACTATTAAACTTGATGTTGCTTCTTTTAGGTCCCTTCTGAACGAGGAGACTTCAAACGTCCCTCAGGCTGTGAACCTGTATTGCAGCAAAGAAATACATCGTAACCTCGTTTTAAGAGGCAGGTAAACTTTGTGTACTTAATATCAGTCGTATGATGGGGACCTTAATTTACTTATTTATTACCTTTAATAAATTATTTATTTTACTTAGGAAACGAATGTTGAGCGAGAAACATTTTTTGTTTGAGAAACCAAAGCAGCACAACTTATTTATAGTCATGTTCTAATAAAGAAAGTGTTGAAATAAGTGTTGTTCCATCCAATCCAACAACCCAGCCTTAACAGGAACACTTAAATCAGCCTTCTCAGAACATTTTTGATAGCTGTCTAGGCCCTGCTTCTATTGAGCGGTACTACTGTAGGAAGCAAGATACTTTTTTCAACAACTGGAATGAACGAGTCAATAATTTATTGTTAATACACAAATAATCAAAAATAAATAGCATCATATAACCAACTAAAATCTTGACAGCCGCTAGTGGAATTGTACACAGTTCAACACAAATCACAGTCATGTAATAAAATTAATATACAGTAATAACAGTCCTAACAGCATCGTGAAAGAGATTTAAAAATAATATAAACAAGTTTATTACGAGGTAATTCATAGTTATGTTATTCTATGAGAGCGATTACATAAACAATAATTCTATTTTGGCCAATTAGGGCAGTGCAGGGCTATGTTAGGAGGAGTGAGAGATGGTACATGGTCATTTTCCGGAGAAAGTTGGGTGGCTGTAGGATTAGAGCCTTTCATGGGGGTCGAATGGTGGTAACCAGTGCCACTTTTAGTTTTCTCCGAAGACAGGAGGCTACCGCTTTTCGAACTGGAGTCTTCGGCGCGGAGATTTTTGGACGTCCTTGTGCGACGCAGCGTGGACAGAGCCCACCCGAGTCCCAAACTCTGGAAAACATCTTCAAAATTGGAACTACTGGAGGTCGTGTTGATAAGATCGTTGTTCATGAGTTCTTGGCTACTGATGAACTCCCTGGAAGAGATTCCTGATACTGAAGATATATCATCGGCTGGCAGTGACTGAGCGGGTGAGGTTGGCCTTGCGTCCCTTTTTCTCGGGGTGCTTTGAATAGAAGACACGACAGATTCAATGTCGGAGAGCGTGTTGAAGACTTTGTTTGGATCTCTTCTTGCAAAGTAAACTGAGCCAGGGTCAATCTCTGGTTTCCTTGGGTACCCATCAGGTATGTCAGCTAACCTAACAACACAGAGTAATTACATGTTAAGCTCTAAAGAAGACCAATTCAAAAATTAGCCAAATCTAACAAAAATACGAGTATTTTAACAAGAGTAGGGGAAATTTGAAATAAAAATAACAGATTTAAGAGACAGTCCAGTCATGCTGCACACTAGCATCCTATAACCTTATTCTCCAGATTTTTGACTTGCTGTTGATAAACACATTCATTATCACCTGTCATATTTTTTATTTGTTGACTATTAAATTATTTTTTATATGACACAGTACCTACACAACATCGACTAATTTGATAAGTGTTGATATAACATGATTTGTCGTTTAAGCTCTAGGAGACTTGATATTGGCGAAAATCATAAGATTTGAATTATGGGACTACTATGGCTGCCCTTCAGGATCAAGGTTAGTCGTATAAAGCTACGCCTAAAATACCACCACTAAATTACGAGTATATACATATGGTATGAGAACTTACTCATTGAAGTCGGGAAACGTGGATTGTCGATTTCGATCCCCATCATTTTCTTTTCCTGTTTCAGCAAAAGGGTTTGGCAAAAGTTGGGCAGGGAGATTGAAATAATGGCCGTTCAAAAGCGATGCCAAAGTTGGATGTTCAGCACCTTGTGAGGTATCTTGACGATTCAGGAAGATTCCCGTATCTTCACAATAATTCACAGCATTCCCTGCCACAGGTGCCACATCCTGGTAGTGCTTAGCGTCGATTCCAGCAGGGACGCTATGGTACGACGAGTGACTTTCAGACAAAACGGTCAGAGATGGATCTGATGATGTGTGTGCGTCGTAGACTCGCTGCAGTTCAATTATATTCCTCAAAAGCTCCGCTATCTTGCCGGAATGGTTTGGAGACGGCGCATTACCGATACTATTCATTCCAGGGGATGAACAAACAGTTCCTGCAGTACTCAAGTTATCCAATTCTCTCAAACACACTCTATTCTTTGCAACCTTCCCGTCCTTATTTCCAACACCAGTAGAACTTCTGGAATTATTGGGCTTATGGGAAAACAGTTCGCTTTGAATCGAGAAATCACTGCTACACCCAGAAACATCAAGGTCCGATAAACTTTGGTGGCTCATTTCCAACACACGCGTAATATACTGGTGAAGGACAGGATTCCTATTTTTTATACTCATTTTAGACAATATATCACTCAGTACAGATATCTGTTGAGGACTTAGTTTCTCAGGCGGGCTATAGTACGATGTAGAACTTTCAACTTCCTTATTTGGAGTCTCTACATGCAACCGTTTCTCAGGAGATTCCCTCTTAATTTGGATCTGTACGTTTATGCCAGCAGATGAAGATTGACTGACGTTAGTCCCTTTAGATGAAGATGATTGACTGGCGTTAGTCCCTTTAGATGAAGATGATTGACTGACGTTAGTCCCTTTACATGAAGATTGACCGTCCTGTGATACTGACTGGCTTGAGCTGTTTTGATGTTTCGGAGAGTTTGTAGACTCAGAAAGCTCGAATTGCTGTTCGTGGCGAATGAAAGAACTGAGGTCACTACTCACATTATTCGTTCCTTCATCGGTCGTATTTTTCTTGACACCGTTCATTTTGTCCATTACAGTTTCAGGAGTAACAACTCTATCATTTAAATCTTTTTTAGCATTTAACTCTGCTTGTATCCATAACGGAAGTCTATCGCCTTCATCTTCCGAATCACCATCAGTACCACTGGTTGCATCATCACTAGGTTGAGACGAATCTTGCAATATGGCCTCACGCTGTTCAGCGAGTTTCGTAACAATGGACTGAAGAGGTCCTGTGTCGACGGGGGCAGGAGGTCTGTATTGTGATGGTTGCTCCAATGGTAGGCCGTCCAGCACAACTTGTGGCCCGTCCCGTTTAACATTCTGTATCTTATCCTCGCTGGTTCCAGCTGAAATAGGGTAAATCATCAGAACTTCGACAACCTAGGAAATAACTTTTAAAGGATAAAAGGTAGCCAGAAAAAAAAATCTTCTAAGAAGAACTCCAAGCTTGTAGTTATATAAGCACCATTGCTTAATCCAGAAAAATCGTGTTTGGTAATGTATGTGATACATCACTCCAAGTCGTCTGTAAACTGATTTCTGTTCACCAAAAAACCATTAAATACATGTACATGACCAACCATACACAAAAACCAGGTATGATTTCCAGAGTTTCAATTCAAACCACTTTCCAGAGTTTGAATAATGAAACCACTTTAATTACTGTGGGCCAGTGTCTATAATGTATATAAGACATCTACTAGCAGATTTTCAGTCTTTGAATAAAGGAACCGTTAGATCAGTGAATATATCGCCACAAAGCCTACTGATTAATAAAATGAAGAAGTGTTGAAAATCAACTACAACTGATACTTACGTTGTATATTCTTGCGGTTCAAATCTCTTGCTGCGGGGGGTTGATACTAGGAAACAAAAACATGTATTATATTCCAAGTATTGGCCGAGGTACAAAAACATTGAATTCACTCAGGAAGAAACCGATGAAACTTATGTTATTACTTACTTTCTAATGTTTAGAGAAAAATAATTTCTATGATGCTTACTAGCTAAGTTTAGAAAATTTAAACATAGCTGAATATTGAAATTGAACATTATGGCATCATACGATGGTAAGTTAGCTAATGAAATGAGGAGAATAGTGGATTATTTTTGGCTACATACCATTGGTATTACGCGCCTTATAAAGGGCGATTCAAAAGTAGCCCCGGATTTAGATTGTCCGCCATTTTTCGTTTAGTTTGGTGGTCGACTTGATAAATTTTTTAATCAACTAGAGCTTTGTTCAAGCCAGTCAATACGGTTGGACACAGCATGCGCAGTAGTGATTTACACGTCAATCTGTGTTCTAGCCAATGAACAAAATGTAACCTCAGTTGACAACCGCTGATTCAGCCCAGAAGCGCGGTTGAACCAGGTTCAACTGCTCGCTTGTCTGAGGTTTGGAACGGTTGGTTGGGAATTGCTATAACCTTCAGCATTTACATTACAAATCTAATGTTGCTCTATGTTTTATAACTTTTTGTGTAAGAGTTTTCTCCCTCCATTTGTTTTTTAAATAGTAGGTACCTACAATGGCTTTTTTATTGCTATTTACGAACGATTTTGTCGACGAGATGGTTGGGCGGAAATTTTGAATTGGAAAATGCTATAATTATCTGTTCTCCATTATACTGCCTTTGCTTCACTGAGTACTCTTCGTAGGCTTGGAAATATTGGCAGTGGTTAGAGTGTATGGTTTCAACAGAATTTAAAGCCCCGTGAAAAGGTGGAGGGTCAACCGGGGTTGACTTGAAGGCGTTCCAGCCCGTTGATACCGGTTCAAACCGTAATCAAGAAGGCAGTGGACCGCGGTTACACCACCGTTTTTGGCTGGAACGAACCTTAAGTACCTTTCGATAAGTGATTCCTGCGTTGTTTATATGTTATCAATTGAAATTCACTATAAAGCACTTTATCAGCGGATTCGTCAACAAACAAAAGTGCCAAATTTGAGGGTCGGAAAACCTACAAATGATGCAGGAAACCCCTATGCATCCGCAGCGAGTAACGGTTTGGTGTGCCGTTTGGACTGGAGGGGTAATTGGCCCCTATTTTTTTTTAAATGACGACAGAACGCTAACCTCACATGATTACTGTGTATTTATGGCAATTTCTGGCAAACATCAATACCTCAAACTTATGGTTTCAACAGGTCAGCGCAACAAGCCACACTGCACGCGAACTTACTCCACACTTAATGTATTGTTTTTTTAATAAAGTGATCAATATTTTAAATCCGGCACTCCTTTTGATGAAACAAGCGTAACGAACATTGAACTAATTGATACATTGATACTAATTCGGGTATATATATACCATCAGTTCAGTTGCCCTATGTGAACTAACAGGGCGGAGCACGTCAACTACCAAAACCAAGTCTTATGTTTATATTGAAATATATTATTCAAGAACAACACTCACATTGTGTGCTTTCCGGAACCTTTTTTCCACGCTTTTTTGACACAAGTCTCTGATTGCAGTATCAAAATCTTGTTTTGCCACTTCTTTTCTAAGAGCGTTCAATCCCCTCTGGAGTTCCACTTTCCTGCTTTCAAGTTCCCCTTCGGTCTTTTTCGATATTAACTCTTCCTCTTTATGAATAAGGTCCTTCATGTTCTACAAAATAAATAATGAATAAGTGTCGTTAACCAAATGAGTGGAATTGATAAAACTAGAAGAACAAGAGTACTAACTACAGCACTTACACTTGATGTAGTATTGTCCATTCGAATAACTTCACACTGTTGAACGTATTCAGAACACTTTTTGTCTGAGTGGTCATACATTCTGACTTTGGTCGTCTTCTTTTTTCTTACAGACACCGGAGGCCAAGTTTGGCCTGAATCGTCGCTATCAGGGGAAGAGTCCAACGCATCGATAGATTCACTGAAAATTCACAATAAAATATAACGAATGCCAACCAAATGACCCCAAACTTCCCAAACTTTAAACTAATGAAATTTACTAACGTTGTTGGTGGACAGCTTTTCCGCCCATTGACAGGACTAGTCGCAGATTTTTTACTCTTTTTCCGGGCCAACATAGGCGGGCTGAAAATGGTCTTCTCGGTTGGTATCTGAACAACGCTGTCATCTATACTTCCAGGGTGTTCTTCAGATTCCATACAGCACGGTACTCCGATAAAGTTGGGTGGAGTAGCAGGAACTGTTGCCCTGCAATTCATATGACCAACAATATAGTAGAGAGCTGCGGGGCATAAGCGGTTGTCAAACAGGATAAAAGATCCAGCGATGCAGCATGACTATAATTTTCGAAGAAATAACTCATATCATACCCCCTGGAACTACAATTAAACCCCCTTTAGAGTGGCCCTATTCTGCCTCTCTACGAACTTACCCTTTCGATTGCGAGAACAGATTTTTTTTTTTATAGCAAAAGTGAACTTTTTATCTCAATTCTATCGAGAGTTATCGTCTGGAATAACACGTACCTACATAATCATGTAGGTATACGTAATATAATTTAATTCACGAAGAAAAGGAAGCTATTGTCGGTCCACAATGTTTAAAACTCGAATTTCCGAAAAATGTTGATACCAAAATTAAACTTCAGATTTTTGGTGGTTTTGTCAGTGAATTCAGATGGTCTAAAACGGATTTTGATATGAAAAATTTTCGGAAATTCGAGTTTTGAAAATTTTGGACCGAGAACAATAGCTTCCCTTACTTCGAAAATTCCCTAAACGGAGGCCTCATGCATTTTAATAGTATTGCTAGAAGTGAGTTCAAATCATACCAAATCATCGTTAGAAGGATGTAAAAAATACAACTCTCACCATTCTAACAGCCCAATTGGACGAATTTGGTCGTATTGCATTGCTACGTTAACGGGATAAAAGGAAGAAGAGTGAAGTAATATGTTGAACAATCCCAGGCTGAATTCAATCGTGGGAAAGACATGCGACATTTTAGTGAGATTTGAGTACCACATAAGATGGAGGTGCGATCCTCTCTTCAGGTATCTTACAAGATCCAAATGCCACCTGTGGATCTTGAACATTTCCTACTAAGGAGAAATAGGTACTACTTCTGCAATTCCCACAGTATGGAAAACTATAATGAGGCCTACCTCGGTTTAATTTTTGGCGGACTCATCTTTCTAATGTTAGGCTTCTGTGCGCCTCGTGTTGCAGCCTTCATTTTGGATATGCTTATTCCATCTCGGGGACATCCAACCAATTCTTGACGCGGTTTCCTGATTTCTTTGGCCTTTTCAGCAGCGAGTTCCCCTCGCACTCGTGCCAGCGTGTCTTGCAACTCAATTTTGTGTTGTAGCAACTCATCCACTTCTGTCTAATATAAATATTGAGAACAAAAACTCAGAAATTCAATATTGTTGACAAAACCATGTTGCAAAACCCAAGCGTGGAAAGGCTTCCTTTTCAAAGTGTATCAATTTACACAAACCATCATTGCAGCCGATGAATGACCGGTCCCAACTGAAGGTAGACACTCAGTAAGTTTTTGTTGTAACTCCACTTTCGCGTTTTCCGTTGATTTGACAGCAGATTCATGTTGAACACGTTTGTTCAATTCGTCTCTTTTCTTCTTGGCAGTGCCAGTTTGGTTCCTGATAATAGAAGCAATGTCACGGGCTTGCTGCCTAACCTGTAAGCATCCACCAATAAATATTCTACAACTAGAGAGAACGTGGAAAGAAAATTAAGTAGGTACCAAAGGGTCTGATAAGTCAGTTTCCAAACAATGGACCAAACTAGCCCACCATTATTGTGTTGGGTAAATATATTTTGACTTATTGGACTGTTACAGTAAATATCCAATACCTACGTTCAAGACCATACCAACCTGTTTCAACCTTAATTTTCTCCGCCGTTCCCATTCTTCTTTTTTAGCATATTCGAGATCCCCAAGAAATACTTTAGGTCGACTGCTTGAGGCAGCACGGCTCGAAAAATCACTAGAAGGCATTGAAGACTATCTCGATTCAGGGAATACTGATGGAATTCAAAATTCTGAAACAGACATTGGAAAGGAAATAAATTATATGGAACAGAATGTTTACTTACCGAAGGGGAATTATTCAATGTACGTTTGGATTATAGAGGGTTTATGTTCTTGAGCGTTATTTGCAGTTCGTACTGCAAATAGGTGGCAGTCAAATTATTCGCATTAGCGCAGCCCCACTAGCTCTTTTTAATTAGTGTTGTTCAATTAGCGCGTTTAATTCTAATTAATTAGCGACGTTTATTAATATATTATCAGTCATCAGAGTTATACTGAAAGGCATATTGTAAATAATGAAAGGAAAGCAAATTTGCAGTATGTATTTGCAATTTCATTATTTCATTTTTTATTCATTTTTTTTATTTCATTATTAAAGTA
Source organism: Stenodema calcarata (assembly GCA_963920205.1). Lineage (NCBI taxonomy): Eukaryota > Metazoa > Arthropoda > Insecta > Hemiptera > Miridae > Stenodema > Stenodema calcarata. Next base: position 7,271,427 of record OY986055.1, on the reverse strand, counting down.
CGGTATACCGTACTTTAATAATGAAAGGGAGGCTAATTTGCAGTATGCCATACTGTAAATAATCACTTCCTGCTTGAGGATAGGGACATGATGCCGAAAAAACACGCCTAACAATAATAAAATACATTATCTACACTACAATATAATATATTGTAGTGCCTATCGTAGATATGTACTATACAATATATTATATTGTATAGTACATATCTACGGTAGGTACTTATGCATTATACGGAGGCCACTAGTTTCCACCTCGCTGCGGCTGTGTAATTAGGATTGATGTTTGTAAACACCTTATCCTTGATGATAATGATAATGTTTATTAATATTATGATCAATCATCATAGTTAAATGCTCCCTCGCTCGCAGTTGCCAAGCACTCTAGATGCTCTCATCTTAAAAACAAACAAAGTCCCCAAAAAACAGACCACACAATGTGGCCTCCGTACAATGAATAAGTACCTTATCTACTTGTTACAGTATAACCCAAGTAAATCAGAAAACTTGGTATGGTGTAAAACTCAGGTTGACGAACACGTTTATCGTAAAACGATCGATAGTCAACAGGTTTCAATCCGTTGGTCCGTGGCTGTCAACCTCGGTAATATGGACATAATATGTCCATTACATATTATGAAGATTATTTAACTGAGACTAATCGTTACGATTATCATCTTATGAAAATTAACGGTTCTCTTATCAGCATAAAAGCAGCTAACTCAGCCAACAACAACGGACGAATACGATTGTATTTCTGTGAATCTCCTGAATTATTTTATATTAAAAGGAAAGAAAATATTACACAATATGAAAATTTCCAAGGATTTCACATTTTACCGTTGCGAGTGGGCTTGACACTTTCCCACTTCAACCACCACTTTGGATGAAGAATCACACTATATCGAAAACCACAAGTCACCAGACAACGAGATCTTATTACTGAACACGGAATCAAAATAAATTCGAAGAGAAAATTCAGAATAGACTCATTTTGAGCATTTTATCATTCAATTTGCACACGGAATCCCGGGAAACTGCAAAACAGTAGTAACGGAAAAGGTAGTAAACAAAACAGGGTTCTTCTTCTTCTTCTTTCGGTCACAATTTTTGTATGGAGTGTTGTTCATTTATATGGAATTGTTGTTGGGGATTGTGTGTGGAAGTGGAAAACTTGTAGTAATAAAATACTTTGTATAGCCTTAGAATATTATGTAAATCTTTGGAATATGTTTAACTATGTATTTCTAAAAAGAAACATCTATAATACATATTATGTACATGTGTTGTAAGATTGAGAAGGCTATGGAGAGTTCGGATACCAGCTGGTTAAACTTTCGACCCAATTTCATTGGCAACTATCCAGTGTTGACTTCCCGCTCTTCCGCTTGATGTTGTGTTGTCAGCATTGTCAGTGCCCCTCGCTTGTAAAAGTGCATAATGAAGAATATCAACAAAACCGACAACGAAAAAGTTGTGGGCCTACTACTGTTTCTGCGTCCTTGTTCCACATAATAGAATGTCCCAGTGAATTCGTCTCCTGTTCTTATTATGGCCAAAGCTAAATTTCCTGGAAGATCGGTTAAAACTTTCAATCGTAAACGTATTTTGTCGTCTGCTCTAATAAACTGCCAGGATTTCGATGGATTCCGCGCCGCGGAAGATGCGTATTGCCGTTTGTCAGTGTTTGACTATCTATTCCCTGAAGAGAATGAGGTACGTGGTTTTTGATCAATAAATAGATACTGAGTAGAATGGGATAAATAGGGGGTTTTGTGCGATGTTTATACTGGTAGATAGTAGTGTGTATGTCAGCATGTTCGCGCGCCTATTTTGGAATTACAGTATGTTTTGTTTCTAGGGCTCTCAATTCCACGGGTTTAGTCCTCATGATGTGCAATCCTCCAAAGCCAAGTTCGCTGGTTACGTGAAAGAGGCAAATTCGCTGTCTGGGAGCAGTTCGAAGGTCGACGCTGTCAAATGTCAGGCTCCAGCTGCGGAATCGTTTCGGGCGCCGTGTGCAGCCAAGAGATCTCAACATCGTCTCAGCAGAAGTTCCTTGCCGACAGGGAAGGACAACCAAAAACGAAAGCACGGCCCGCAAACTCAGCCGAATCCGGAAAATAAGAAGTTGGGAGTCGCCCCAAATCCCGCCGTTTCCGGAAAGTTCGTTTTACCCTTCCGTAGTGCCCATTCCTCGCGAGTGATCAAACCTAATAAGAGGTTCTTGGAGAATCAGAGCCCAGATCGAACTTGTAAGAAGAACCGGGAGTATGGAGACGACAAGGATGCAGAGGAGAATAAAGAGGACGTCGTCCTTGGTTCGGACGTCTTACCTGCCGCGGCACCCTCTAAAGACAAAATTCACTCGCCTGTAAAGTTCGTTCTCCAAAAGCCCAAACTGAAGATAAAATCTGAGTCTTTTTCATTCGTCGAAGGCCCATTTTCATCACAGGTTTCGTCTCGTCCTCTTGGTACGTAGAACAGTTGTTTATCAAGTATACAATTCCCCATTCAAATCATCTTGCTACGGCAAGTAATGAATCCAAGCTCTTCGCGTACGTGATGTTGAATACGTTTGTACAAATATGCACCTCACGCTAATGGAATCAAATTTGAGAAGCGCTGTGGTGCTGTTATCAGTGTTACTTGTTTGTCAACAGAGCCCAGTATCAATTCGTGGAAATCTATTCCCCTACAGCAGATTGTTATTAGAACCGAGTTTTGGCTTTATGAAACGATCCGTAAGGTGTAACTAACCATGAGAAATCAAAATGAAGAAAGAAATATAAACTCTTGCAGCATGACTATAAGAGCTACTTTTCCAAGAAATAACTCGTTTTACGGAAAATGTCTCCATTTTACTGGTTTTTAACAAAGTTTGTCTCCATTTTTGACTGATTAACACCTCAGCTCAACGTTGAACACGATGGTGAAGTCAGAATTGCGATATCTCATTCCGTTATCTGATTAGAGCAGATTAATCACTTAGAAGATCTCAAGTAACAACCATGTTTCTTCACCCCCAAAGTGCTCCAGTTTGAGAACGGATTGAAATATCGCAATTCTGATCTCACCATCATGTTCAGCCTAAAAAAAACCTTTGGAGTGAGGTTGAACTTGTTAGACTGCTTCATTTTGGGAATTTATGGTAATTCTCCCACTCCCCAAACCCCCATCAGCTTGTAGGTTTTTCAATGCTGAACAGGAGGATGAAGTCAGAATTGCGGTACCTCATTCCGTTATCAGATTAGAGCAGACTAACCATGAAGAACATCTCAAGTATCAATCACGTTTCTTCGTCTTCAAAGCGTTCCAGTTTGAGAACGGATTTTGGTATGAAAACGTTTCGGAGATTCGAGTTTTAAAAAATTTGGACCGAGAACGATAGCTCCTTTTCTTCGGAAATTCGCTAAAAAAAAGTACCTATTTCACTAATTTTCCCTAAATTTTAGTAAGTCCAATCTCCGTGGCCTTTGAATCATTCAGCTGCAGGCTTCAAATGGTATTAAGGAGAACTCACCCATGATAGATTATACTAGAGGATTCAAGTTGTTCAAACACATCTATGAATTATATGCATACCCCATCTCTCTCGTTGTCTCTCAAATAACAGTTAGAACAAGTCTTATGAGTTTTTATATGGACAGTGTGGTTATTTGTTGTTACAGAACGATTAAAAGGCGATAAAAAACCACCAACGAAAGTTATATGTGGCGTTTGCGGGTCCAAATGGTACTACAAGGATGCCAAACAAGCTCGTAAGTATGGCATATTGTCTTGCAACCCGTGTCGACGGTTCTTCATGAAAGTTCTCAAAGGACATGAATTCAAATCCATCAACGTACTACAATGTTCTTCAAATACGGGTAAGCTGAAAGAGTTAACAGTAACTAACTAGTCTATTAGTCGACTACGTTTCATTTTGTATAATTGTACGTGTTATTTTAAGGTAACTGTGTAATAAGGCAGTCCACGCTCGGTTCGGGAATGCCATTTTCAACTGAAACGCAACCGGAAACGTCTGACTCTTCTACGAGGTGTCATGCCTGTTGGTTGAATTTATGTTTGCACTCGTACCATCTCCCATCTGAAGTGTTGAAGCGCTTGTCGAAGTATCTGCCTGCGGAAATTCAGGACAAGCCCAGAGTCGAGCCTGATAGCAAGGTTAGAATCCTACACATACCTGCTAACATTAGTATTTTAACCTGGAACATGTTTTAGCCTTCACCCGACTGGCCGTCCGTTACGCTAATCTATTTCTATGCTAATTACACTATGAAGCTGTCTTTTGGAATGTAACCCCCTAGGGAATTTAACTTGACGCAGGGGGAACGGGAGGTCCAGGGGGGGCGCAGCCCTCCTTGTTGAAGCCCTTAGGGCCGAGTTTGTATTAAGAATACTATCAATGAATAAGTTGCTGTTACGTTCAATTATTTATCCGACGTGAAATAACAGATCTAGGCGTTTCGCTCTATTAGTGTAGCCAGGACATCCTATTGCTCCATTTGGGTGCTTTTGGTTCTGAATTGTTACAATTTATTATTATACTCATACGTAAGTCGTTAATCAGTTTAAATTCATATTTTCTCATCAGAAACCAGGCCTCAGATCTGGGGATCCTCTAACCTCCCAGAAGACATCCAAAGAGAAAGAAGAGGTCAAAGAAAGTAAGCAATTTCTTTGTCAGCCATCAAATTCATTGCTTGATAAATAACATTAAATTTTGTGTGACTGAAAATACCATACTAATGATGAATGATTGAAGTTCTAGTTGAAACCAGTATCGCCAAAACAGGTAAAGGAAAGATCAAGTTGCCACTTACTGGGCCGCGAATCAAACATGTTTGCCGGAGTGCCTCGTTGGTTCTTGGACAACCGGTTGCTGCAACGTTTGATGATAAAGGTAGTTTTGCTGTATTTTAGATCACTTAGCTAGGTTCACTGTCTTTATTACGTTTTGATCAAAGGCGTAGCTAGGTTTCATTTTTGGTGAATCGCAAAAAATTACTGGTCTCGTCGGAGTCAACCCTAAGATTATGCAGTTTTTGCAACATTTTTCAGGGCTATTATTCCATTTTTCTACCTCTACTGCTGAGTTTCTGTGGTTATTTCCATTTTGTCATCTTCACATATTGGATCTCCGCACATACAGTGGACACTGACTGTCATTTATATGCCTTGCCTGCATTTTATATAATAAAAGGGGTTCTTGTGGCTAATTTCTCTCACTGACATCCAAAATCGTGGTAGGTTGTGATTACATATCTTATTCGTGCCATCTGTTTGTTAACTAAGAGTTAATTGTAAGGCTGGATACACACGTTGAGGATTTCCAGAGAGGAATCCCTTGAGGGAATCCTCAGAAGTTTGCCGGAGCCGGACGGTGCTTCCACACGAATTTTCTGCCACACGACGACTGCTGCACAGCCGTAACCATGTCTCTTCCCATGACGGACAGTGACATCGTGTTTTGGCTGTCCTTCAGCGAAAAAGACGAAATCAGCGTGCTAAATGGTGCAGAGAGTGGTTACTGAAACGGAATATGGCGTCTTCAGACACCGATCTGTTGACCGAGCTAACTGTGGAACCGGAAGATTTAACCGCAAATACTTACGAATGAACTAAACATTAATTAATTCAAAAGCAAGACACTGTAATCAGGGTTGCTATTTCTTCCCACTCACCAGTTCCTGAAATTTTCGAAACGCCTATCACCTCAAGCTCTGAGCTGCATTATTCCTTGAGGCCAAATGGGCAACCCCCTCCATACGTGTAGAAAGGAGTTCAGTTCCGGCGGCCTTTCCGCAATTTGGACAGGCTTGGCAGTCCGCCACAACTGAAGTGAAAATTTGTTCCACACGCTCCAGCCGGCCGGAGAGGTTGGCCTGAACGGGAAATCCTCAACGTGTGTACCCAGCCTAAGTTGAGTCCAAACAGTTTTGGCGTATGGTTTAGCCCTCACTGCGGTAGGATGGACACCGAAATGGGTATGATTTTCGCAGCCTACGCGGTTATGTGTTGGTCGGAATCGGCAAAACTTTGAGCTCCTTATCGGTACTCCAAATTAAGCGTTCATTCGGAAATCCCGGTCATTTCCTTCTTAAATGAACTTTCACTAACAAAAATTGAGTGTTCTGAGAAGTTCGAGAAGATAAAATCAACTCCACTTGACACGTACCTATTGAATTTTGAAAATATTCGTATTCCAGATAGAATCGTACTTCTTATTTCATAGCTTGTCATGAAACTTGCACTATAACATTCCAAATAATTACTGGATACAATAGTTGTGGCTGGGGGGAGGAATAATGAAATGCAGCTGATCTCGGTATCAATAGTATCCGAAATTCTCCCGATATAATGAGCACCAAATTTGGTGGATACTACGTTCTCAACTGTTTACCGAAAAACTTCACTGGCGGACTTCGCCAAAAAGTCATCAAGTTGGCCGATCTATTGATTAGTTGTTGTTGGATATATTCGATTTTTGAGCCCTCTGTATCTGTATGGTGGTAATGTGATTCTGGTCCTTGATGTGTGATTTCTATCAGATATTCAATAACTGATCATTACAATTGTTTTCAGGTTTGGTTAGCAGTGAAGGTGCCGAGACACTGCCAGATGACAAAAATACATGGTATCATTTCGCTTTTTTTCATTAAAAAAATTGAATACAGATATATATGAAGTACTGGTGGAAAATTGAGTGTCCTGTGAAAATAATGTAGTCTTACTGTTATCCTAGCAATGACCAAAACGGAGATGTAACGTCTAGCAACGACTACGAAGGAAGTATTCCGTTAAATGTCACTCCTGCGCCAAGCCAAAAAACCGAACGGCATTACGGGCGCCCCATAGTACGTGCTTAAATCAAAATACTGTTATAGGTGTTTCTGTGTAATGTAATTCAATGGAATCCCCTTCTAATGTACAATTTATTTCAGGCGAGAACTCTTCAGGATTTGGGACGGGATAATTGCGATCTGCTGGACGGCATGGAAAAACACGAGTTCCAAAAGAAGTGCGCCAAAGTGGCCATCGATTTCTGGGAAAGTTACGACCCTGAAGAGGTCACGTTATCCGGATTCCCCCTCATAGGCTACAGCAGCTTGAATCTACGGGCTTTGTGCTTCTTATGTGGTAGCGCTGGTTTTGAGAAGGTACAGTTGTGTAATGATTTCTTTCATGTGGGTTGATGGAACTGTTATTGAAAATAACACTGAAAGTTAACCGCTCTTGTTTCATAATGAAAGTTTCAATGTTTCGTGTTTTGTCTCGCCGATACGGCTCTCCTAAATTATATTCCGTTCCTTTCGCAGCTGGTGCATTGCTCGAACTGCTGCGAGGCATACCACACTTTTTGCGTGTCAACGTTGAAAAATGACACAAACAAAAGCGATTGGTGGAGGCTGGATTGGTTCTGTCCAAAATGTACAGAGTGCCAATCCTGCTTCAAGCCTGGCGGCACTCAGCTGTTATGCGCTAGTTGTCAGGCCTCGTACCATTCGAGTTGTGTCACCTCTGGACGTGCGAATGTCATTGACGGCACTTGGGTAAGAGCTAGAGTTCATCGTTTGGGTGTTGGAGTGCCTGCACGACTTTGCCTTTTGACGATGCACGGTATCAATCGCATGTTTAATCCATTGTTCTTTTGCCAGAGAAATTACACGTCAATTATTGCACCAAAGTCAATGCCACAGAAATCGCGTTTTGCTGGGGTTGATTGTCTCCAATTCTCCTGTGATTTCACCAACTCAATCTATGATGGCACCGAGCAGTGATATTTGTTCTTTACGTTAGTCAACTAGTAAATCTCGATCAACTCCTTGTTACCTTGTATTTAGTTTCACAAAACTCTCGTTTTACCTCAAGTTCTTCAACTTTGGTTCCAGCATATTCTTGTCATCCGGATATTTATCACCAGTGTTGCCAGACCCGTGCTCCCAAAAGTCGACACCAGTTGGCTCAAAATCGCACGCCCTCAAATCGCGCAAAATTGCAAGCGCTTTTAAAAAAAAAGTAGCCCAAAATCACGACTTTTTCGTTATGAGAAAATGGCCCTCGTCATGGTTTTGTAAAGATGTAGCAGAACTAAGGAGAGCAGTGCCCTTTTACGTCTTGATTTATTCGGTTCGATCCAAGCGGGAAATGATCAGGACACAGTGTGGACCAAAATGACTCCCGTTAAATTATTATCCATTAAAACGTATAGGTTATGTCAGTAAGATTGCACAATCTGGCGACACTGTTTATCACACTACCTACACATTTAATTTATTCTTATTTTTTTAATTATTTGTTCAAGGAAAAACATACGTCCAACTCTTCCACTTTATGCTTCACAATTACTACCCCATCAATGCTTACTACCCCATAATGCTTTAGTAGTTTTGACGCTACATGATGCAAGTACAAGTTTTGTCCGTACGCACAATGTTAATTGCACTACCCCAATCAATCAGAGTTGCATTTTGATCACCTCAGGCACATTTCATATCGTTCTAATTTTGTGAAATGTGATAAATTAATTGGTTTTGGTGTTTGAATGTTGGTCTAGATTGATTTCGCTAATCTCAACTAATATTGATTGCATTTTTCTATTCACCAATTTCATACTGATTTAACAATTTTCAGTGATTGGTTCCATGTTTGCACCTTTACTTATTTTGAACATCTTAAATTTTGTTCAATGTTCACTTTGAACAAATTAGGTTTCACAACACACGCTGATTAACTGGCGTTTGGAAACAGCGTACGAGTGGCAGACAATTTTCATCATCAAAATCGCCTTCTTCTGTTGACAAATGTGTTACGTTTTGAAGGAGGTTTTCCCTCAAATTTGTAGATTTTTCATAATATGAATAATTCAATAATATGAATAATTATTATATATTATATGAGCTTGGTTCAGTTCCAGCTCAGTTTTTTATACTACACAATGCTGATGCCTTCCATTACGATATTTGTACGAAATTCCCTTCATATCTACATTTTACACTGAAAATACAGTTAACGAATTAACGAATTTCTACTTGATTTTAGATGTGCCCCAATTGTTTATTCTGCAAAAGCTGCAACGATCCAGCAGTCCACGTTTTCGTAGGGAACGTTCCTTTGTGTAAACTGTGCTTCAAACTTCGAAAGAAAGGGAATTTCTGCCCGCTCTGCAACGTGTGTTACGACGAAAACGATTATGATACAAAGGTTTCACTCATACTTATAATTTCTCCATTGTTTCCTTGATATTCTTTCATTCAAATGTATTTTGAAATAAATGTATTTTTGTTCATTTCAGATGATGGAGTGTGCTAAATGTAAAAAGTGGATCCATGCGAAATGTGAGAAAATTTCCGACGAAACGTACCAAATTCTGAGTTATCTCCCTTCTTCAATAGAATTTGTTTGCAGGTAATAAAATGTATTGTATTTTATGGGTGTATTGTTTTAAGATTTTCTTCGAATCCTCATATCAATTATTATATTTCAGGCATTGCTGTAAGGAGCCACCTCCTCTGTGGGTGGAAGCGGTGAATGCGCAACTTAAAGTGGGATTGTTGAACGTCATCAAAGCATTGAGCAAGAACAAAGGGGTGTGCAACCTCCTCAAAGCTAGCCCTATGAAGAAATCCTGTTCATGTAGAAATTACTTCCAGAAGCCGATTCTACTGAAAAACCTCACGGGTCCTTCCGACACTTCTGTGAAGGCTGAGAACGAGCCTGTTATCGACGACAAATGCTCGGACTTGGGCCTCCTGACCCCGAAATTAACCAAAGACGACGAGGAGTGCTTGGAGAGTGCCAAAACCAGCTTGATCAATCTAGTCAATAATAAAGTCCCACGGGAAGAAACCAAGACATACCCCGCCGTCTATGATTTCCGGGAAGATGCCGACGATTTGCCCATCACGAGGTTTGAACAGACTCACTCCCTGAATCTGCTTAGTATCGTCGGTTGGCCCAATGATCGCATTCGGTCTATTAAGGCAGCGAAAAGCCCCGTGAACATGGAATCGGACCTGCCGGAAAAGAAGTGCATTTGCGATGATAGGAAATCGATTCCTTCACCTTTTAGTATCATGGAGATCAAGAAAAAAGTTCAAAACAATAACTATGTTTCTCTTAAAGATTTCAACAAAGATATGACGAGTGCCTTAGAGGATATATCACACGAGTCAATCACGGTTTATCAAAGTTCTGTGAAACAAATTTTTCCTTGGTTTGATTCTAATAACGAAGGAGACACCTCAGTTATAGAGGATCCAACCGTGCCCAGTCCAAATGATAGCTTAAGCAATAACATGTTGGCTAGCAAAAAGAGTGAAGATAGTCCTGCAGCCAAGAAGAGTAAGGCTGAGTGTCAATGGAAGGATTTGTTGGTCCACGACCCCGATTATTATTACATCAATTTCAATGTTCCAGACGTGAGGACATGTATGTTTTGTAAGTCTCAGGGCGAAGGGTATCCTGCGAAGGAAGGCCGACTTCTGTACTGTGGTCTCAACGAGTGGGTGCATTTGAATTGCGCTTTGTGGTCTAGCGAAGTATTTGAAGAGATAGACGGTTCGTTACAAAACGTCCACAGCGCAATCTCTCGTTCGAGAATGATACGATGTTTTACGTGCGGGAAAAAAGGAGCTAGCGTCGGATGCTGCGCCAGGAGTTGCCCATACGCGTATCATTTACCCTGTGCTCTCGATTCAGAATGTATTTTCCTCGCCAATAAAGAAGTTTACTGTAAAAACCACTCTCATATGCGCGGAACTAAAGATCTTCATAATCCAGACGATTTCAACGTATCGCGAGCTATTTACGTCGAACTCGATCCCAAGAAAAAGAAAGAAGTTTTATATTCTGACGTGAGACTTGCCATTGGATCTCTCTTGATACACTTGATTGGAGAAATCATCCCCGAGTTCTCCGATTCAAATGACGTCATCATTCCTTGTAATTACAAATGTAGCCGGTTGTTTTGGTCAACAGAAGAGCCGTGGAAATTGGTCAGATATTTCATTGAAATCAGAGTGGTTTCACCGTCCCGTGATTATTTGATGGAAAACGATATAAATTACACAGTTGATCATTCGCTTGAGATAACACCTCCCCCGTCGCCTATTGATCATAGCGCGAGTAGTAATATCAAGGTAATAGCAGACGAGAAAGACATCAAGAATCTCCTTAGTCAGTTAGTCGACACCATCTGTGCGCGAGAGGAGGACAACAATCTTGTTGATCAACAAGCAACTGATTTACTACCACCAGATATTGAAGAAGCAATTTTTGAAGATCTACCCCATGACATTCTTGATGGAATCTCCATGCATGATATCTTTCCTAAGATGAATTTTGATGATTTCACAGAATGTAAAATTGACAAGTTGGATATGGATGCAGAAATTCCTTCTTATCCAAAAAAATTTTGCAGAGAAGAAAAATTTGATTCGAAAAGGGGTAAAGGTCCTGTTCAGAAATCTGTTACTTCTAGGCGCTATGGATTGGAAGGTGACTACAGCAATGTTGAATCGTGTAAGTGGAAGTCTTCTAGTATTTTGCAGCTGGATGGCGCCGTAGATGACTCCAGCGATAGCGAATCCATGGATTCTTCAGATGTTCCAGTTATTAATGGAGGACTGCAAAACGGGTATACGAGTAGAGACGATGAGCCAGTGAAATGTGATAGGTGCCATCGGACGTACCGTTCAAGCATAGGTTATGAAAGACATTTGCCCTCTTGTGATTCGGATTTCAGCAGTGAAAGTGATTCTAGTGAAGAAGACGAAGTCTACGATGCGATGAAACAATGTATAGCTGCAGGCAACTACGTTTCTGAAGAGTACTCCACCAGTACAACTGTGCAAATCATCAGCAATGAGAGGGTAGAAGTCATTGAAAGTATAACGGAAGAACCGATGGAACATGAAAACCATATTGTAGAACAAGATAGTGAAGATTCGTCGTCTGAATCTCAAACACACGGAGTGGATATGATTGTAGATGTTTACGAAGACTGTGCAAGTGATAATACAAGTGACAATTGTGTTGCTATTGAAGAAGTTCAAGCAATTCAAAGCATGCCTACTGCTCCTACCATTTTAGTTCAGCAAATTCCGCAGGAAACACTGATACCACAGTATGTTTCAGCGTATCAACCACAGACGATACAGCCGTCCCCCGATCTGCAGTATTACAATCCCGCTAATTCTGGAAACTTCCAGTATCACCCGGCTCAGACTGTAATTCCGACTGTTCAACCAACAGTTATGGGCACTTTAGTTCAGCCGGGTGTCGATCAAATTGTCCTGAATACCCCCAACCACAGCTTGGATGTTTATCAACCGCCGAGCAATAATATCTACATTGCGAACACTCCCATGCTCATGGGGATGGAAACCGTCGTGAGCAATACAGTCATGTCTTCCAGTCAATTCATTCCTGGCGTTTCCGGTATGTTGGCCAGCAGCTATTCTGCAACAACAACGCAAGTCTTCCACGCGGCGAAACCGCAAATTGACATTCCTCAAAATTATGTTGTTGTCAATACCCAACCCGTTCCTCCTATGGTCAATCATAATCCTTCCAACATCTCTGGGGTACTGCAAGACAACATGCAACCCAATTCGCCTTGGAACAACTATCAAATGAACATCCAGGAGTCTTACAAGGTTGAAAACGTCAGTTCGACGTATCAAACTGTTACGAGAAAAATAATTCACGAACACAAAGATGTGGATGGCATCAAAATGATTAATTCGACACAAGAGACAATAGTGATTGAACCAATGAACCATAATAACTGTGTTCAACAACAGTATTCGTGCGTTGGTCCAATTAATGACAATATTTTGGATATCAGGGAACCGCTATTTGAGAAACCGATTCTCCCTGTGCACAAAACCCTTCAACCTAAAGTGGTTGAACTTCCACGAATGCCTGTAGTGAAGAGAGAAAAACCACAACAAGCTGTGGCACCTGTAGTAATAAAGAAAGTGAATCCCCCTGTACCAGTACCAGTGCCAATGAAGGAATCTGTGCCTATCTTGATTGAGAATAAAGACACTGCGAAGAAAGAAATTGCGAAAGTGGTTGATATACCACCAAACCATGATGTTCCTATTAAAGAATGTAATGATCTCCCTAGAAACGAACCTTGCAACGGTTTGTCTCCGGCATCTTCAGACAATTCTCCAGAACCCATCATTGATGAAGTACCAGAACCGGTTAAAGATGAAGTGAAAAATGACATGAGCAATCCTGCAAGTGACACTCGTAGTCTAACCAATGGTGTCGAGCAAGGGCTGAAATTCAAGATGAAGACAACACAACCCCAAGGGGTTGATGACCAGCCGAAAATAACATACGAAATCACGTCTGATGACGGCTTTACGTTTTCCACTTCGGATTTACAATCAGCATGGGCGAAAGTTTTCGACAGAGTCCAGAACGCACGCAAAATCAAAGGGCTCCCGATGCTCAGTAAGAACCCCTTCACAGACCCAGATTCGGTTCTGAAGAAAGCTCTCGGTCTGGGCAACAACAGTGTGAAGTACATTGTAGAGCAGTTGCCCGGAGCAAGCAGTTGTTCCAATTACAAACCTGTCTATCACAAGAAGAAGCTTTCTGCTTTAGAACAGGAGCTCTCGAGGAAACCCAAAGAGAATTATTCGGGATCCGCGAGGTCTGAGGGGCTGCAGCACACCAAACATACTTATGATATGTTCAGTTGGTTGGCTTCAAGACACAGGCGACCTCCAAAACTCACCAACTGTGACGTAGACATCCTCAGTGGGAATGGGTAAGTGCCGGAGAACTACTTGTTTCACTATTCTTCTGTAAGTACATCATGGCCAATGATCCTTCCTCCCCTACTTAGCTTGAGTTTGATTCAAATTTTGGGGTTATAGGATAGATATGGACAGCTCCATAGCATTGTTGTCCTATAGGTCGTGTGCTATTTTGATCTTTGGGTGCTTCGTTTGCAGCCCCATGATTGATCCTGCTTGCACCCATCTGTTCCTTTTTGTTTACGTATTTTATTACATACATAAATGTTCACTTCGACACTCCTCATCATTCATTCCCAACCCATTTTATTTCAGTCGTCGAGCTACTTCCGTGAGTCTGCCGATGGCCATGCGGTTCCGGCATTTGAGGGAAACTGCTAAAATAACCGTTGGCGTGTTCCGATCTGACATCCACGGCCGAGGTCTGTTTTGCCTCCGTGACATCGATGGCGGGGAGATGGTTATAGAATACGCCGGAGAGGTAGGTCAATAATTGACTTTTTTCTAGGGTGAACTATATTTAGTGAGTGAGTTAAACCCAGAATCTAAATTGAATCCGCGTGTCAGTTTATTGGCCGGTTTAACGATCAGCTGGTCCCTGGGATTATATTAGACCAGTTCCAAACTACCATTTTGCTTTGGAATTATACTGAAATCTTTCTGGGGTAAGAATTTGAGGTTTGTTGTCCGTTTAAATAACCATTACATCTTGAACCATATCCAAAAGCTCTCCTCATGTAGAGGAACATCTCACCAAATAGCGTAGACTATTTTCTACAAATTTACGCTTTGCTGCAAAACTACCGGTAAGGAAACTGTTCTATTTTAGTTTATAATCAAGGACAAAGTTCCAGGCATGCCTCCTAGGACAGGCAGATATTGTTCATTAATACCCTCTTTCAGTGATCCCAAACTCATTATCAGATTCCAGCATAGAGGCCATCTCTCAACAAATCGATATCATGATTCATATCCGTTTCATTTGATACCTACATTGCAAAAGTCATCGGAATCAAGAAAATTCTGGGTCAAGCGTTGGCCATTGCGCTACTCTGTGAAGGTTACGATCCAGCGATAGCTCTCGTTGGTACATCCATCTCTTTGTTTGTACTGTTTAAAAAGGTTCATGAACTGATGTCTTTTGAGTTGTCATTAATGTTGTTTTCTTCGACTTGTCCTAGGTCATAAGGTCATCTCTGACGGACAAGAGAGAGAAGTACTACACCGCCAAGGGTATCGGGTGCTACATGTTCCGCATTGATGATAAATCCGTTATTGATGCCACAATGAAAGGAAATGCAGCTAGATTTATCAATCATTCGTGCGAGGTACTGAAATCTACACTTATATTTTATTCAATTTGCTGTCACGAGAATCATTTGAATTGTGTTGATGACAACATTAGACTAGAACTTTCGTCAAACCTACTACTTTGATTCGCGTGTACCTAAATCGACATCCGGATCGTGTAGTAGAAATCACTGAAATTCAGCCCCACACCCGGTTCGATTTCCCATGTTCCAATTGGGAAACTATCAATAGTTCCGATATTATCGTGGAAAACTATCGATAGATGTTAGTTTGATTTCGTAGGCACTGGCTAGTGGTAACCCTGACGTTGAAAAGGAACCTCCATTTCTATATTTTGTTTTTTGTGTTCTCTTTCGAATGGATCGGAACCGAAAAACTAACGTGTGGATGTACTTTGATGTTGGTCCAAAAAAATTAGCCAAGCGCAAAGCTGAGCATAGAACATCTGGCAACACCCCTAATTTGGAAGACCATAATATGAAAGGAAAACACAAGTTGCAGTGTATGGGTAACTGATTCCAAGATGCCTCAACCTTTTATGTGAATAATACCATTAACCAATAAGCCCTATCGCCGATAGGACCTAATGTTCCCTTTACTCCCTGTATCAAAGGATTTTCTAAAGGCTCCACCGTCATAGTTCTTCTGTTCCATCGTAATTGTGGGATATTTTTCCATGGCTTTTTAACATGGGACATAACTGTATGAAACCGAGCGTCCGTCCGCCCGTTACACTGTGATGCTAGAGACCTGAAATTTAGCATGTAGCCTCCTAATGTTCAATCAGTCCATAATTCCCTCGAATCAACAACTTTCCATATTCTGTTTTCAGCCCAACTGCTACTCCAAAGTGGTGGACATCTTGGGTAAAAAGCACATATTGATCTTCGCCCTGCGGAAAATCATACAAGGTGAAGAACTGACCTACGACTACAAATTTCCCCTGGAAGAAGACAAAATAAATTGCCACTGTCTTTCGAGAAAATGTCGTAAATATCTCAACTAAATTTTGTAAATATTAGTTACGAATATTTCATTCACACCCTTATGAGGAAAACCAGTGTCATTTAGAGTTACAATTGTTAGTTATCATTATTTAATTGTGAGTGAGGATACTTTAGCGGCTTTAAAGCTTCAAAAAGTTCAAATTCTAATCAATTTAAGCGATTTACACATCAAATTCTCGCGCTCTAATACCGTGATCATATATTATATTTTTTTATTTGTTTAAACCCTT
Organism: Stenodema calcarata; assembly: GCA_963920205.1. NCBI lineage: Eukaryota > Metazoa > Arthropoda > Insecta > Hemiptera > Miridae > Stenodema > Stenodema calcarata. Next base: position 7,255,101 of record OY986055.1, on the reverse strand, counting down.
TGTGAGGGAGAATGCGCATGGGAAAAAAGGGCCTCGAAAACGCCTTTGTGACGGAGATGTAGGTACCAAAGAAAAAAAAAAATTAAATTGGTGTAGTAATTCAACATTTCGAAGTTACCATTCGTTATATTGATTGCTCACTTCTCGAAGGGGAAACCCTTCATTTTTTCGTTGAAAGGTCAAATTTTCGAAGACTCCAAGTCATATTGATAGTGTGCCTTCTTCGGGTGGTCCTCCCATTGTAAAAAGAAATGTTGTATGTATAAACTGTGATTTAATTTTCTATCAATAACCATAGTTTATTACGAGTTTATTAGTTGTACATAAAATTTATACTGATTGTAAATAGTGGAGTTGCTGATCGAATGTGCTATTAAAGATGGGCATAAAAATATTTCAGTTTTGTCATATGAGCCATAGAATTGTTATTTATTAGTTCTGACACATACTATCTTTCTAAGCTCTTGAAAAGAGTTATCATCGAGATTAATTTAACACTAGGAAAAATGTCACGTTGTGCATCATTTACCCCACAAAATAAATATTTAATGAATTATCTGGTGTATGTTTTGTTCAGAGAATCTTGAAAAAACTGGTTGGACGTAGTCTCAATTTATATTATGTCAGTGGAAAGTACGAGGGACGTCCAGAAAGTAAGGTTACAAGGGCTTTGTAGGACGGAGAGAATTTTGTTTTTCAGATTTGTGACCACTGGTAGGTAGAGAGGTTCCTAACTGTCAAAACAAATCATTTTAGCCTGTTACGAAATGTCGTCACAGCAGCCAAACGCGTCAGAGTTCGTCCACCAATCGCTCCAGCTACCGCTGCACGCGAATTTCTTGAACTGTATGAAAGCGAGGGTGAAACTTTTCTTGACTCAATTGTGATTGGTGACGAAACGTGAGTGTGTCAAAAAGGCAGTCTTAAACCAAAAGATTCAGTCCTATTTTCAGAGAGAAGATCATGGCATCTGTCTTATGAGGGTTATTGGTCGATTTTATGCCTAAAGGAATACAGGGGTCCATTTTAACAGAAGTATTGACAAGTAAGGGGGCGGTTTTTTCAAAAGTTGCTAACCAATAAAACCTCGAGCGGACCACCGGAAGGGATCCCGCAGCGCCTCCATAGCGCCCCGCACAGCGGTAAATATGCGTTATATGAAAAAATTTATTAGAATCAAAGTGTGGGGGGGGGGGGGGGATCGAGTTTGTCCTGGAGCACACTTCGAAATTTCAATATCGCCAACTATTGTGTTTTTTATTGCCTACCTCAGGGGTAAAAATCAAAATATGCAGTTTAACTAATATTATTAGTTAAAACTACAGGCAATCATATTGCGAATAATATATCATATTAGTAAAATAACGACCGAGGAGGCAGAGGAGTAATAACGAAGTACGAGTAATTGATTAAGGCGTGACGTTTTTCATTCTACAGAGGATTCCAGGTAAGAAGCCATACTGATATTTCAACAGTAATAATATTTTATAACATACTATAACAACTGGAGTGTAGCTAAAATACACGTTTAAATATCCTGGAATGATATTTAAACGTGAATGTAAAGCAACTTTGATCCTGATGTAGTTCGATATTATCAAGATTACGATGATAGCTTACAGTGGTGGAGGGGATTACCTTTTAAAACTTGGGAGTTACCTTCCGTAATCCACACTTTGACATAATCCCCGACTCCGATAGGTTTTGTACATTCAGAATGTTCGTCAACAGGCACTTCAATTGATGGGATGATCACTTTGATGTTGGCATCATTCCTTCCGGCGAAAAATTCGTTCGATCGTTTGCTCGTCCCTTCAACCAGGACGACTTCCTCTTTCCCAATGAACGACTGGTTCAAAATGTGGGCAGTTCGCCTGAATGCTTTTCCCATTTCCATAAGGCGCTCTTTCTTGACCGCCTCAGGAACATCGTCGACGTATCGACGATGAGCGGTGGTCTTCTCCCGCATGCTATAAGCGAAAAGATATGCAACGTTGTATCCGACTTCATCGAATAGAGTGAGCGTGTCATTGAACTGCAGGTCGGTTTCGCCGCAAAACCCACAAATGAAATCCGATGACAGAGCAACGCCAGGTAGGATGTCTTTGATATGATGCGCAAGCTCGATGTACGCTTCCCGGGTGTAGCCTCTCCTCATACGTTCCAGAACCTCCGAATTACCACTTTGTGCAGGTAAGTGCATATTCGCACAAACGTTTTTCCTATCAGCTATCACTTGAAGAACTTCGTCGGGAAAATCTTTAGGATGAGGGGAAGTGTACCTTATTCTCATTTCAGGATCAACAGCAGCCACTTTGTCAAGAAGTTCGGCAAACCTCAAACCACCTTTTGGAAGTTTATAAACGGTCTTGAATCCTTTAGCTAACACCGTGGTATCAGATTTATCACGACCTTCATACGTTGTATCTCTGTAACTATTTACGTTTTGACCAAGTAGAGTAACTTCTTTCACTCCATTTTCTGATAAAACTCTGACCTCACGGAGTATAGAATCAGCTGGTCGAGATCGCTCTCTTCCTCGAGTGAATGGCACTATGCAATACGTACACATGTTGTTGCATCCTCTCATTATTGAAACGAAAGCGCTCACAGAATTCTCGTTAAGTCGAACAGGTGTTATGTCAGCGTAGGTTTCATCTAATGATAACATGACATTAATCGCAGCTTCATTAGTTAGAGACACAGACAACAATCTAGGGAGATCCTTGTAGCTATCCGGACCAGCAACAACATCGATTAATTTTTCCTCGTCGATCAACTTCTCCTTCAACCGCTCTGCCATACAACCCAAAATACCTACCTTAAAACGTCCTTTACCCGATCTCTTAACGGCTCTCAAATCTTTGAGTCTGTGCCATATTTTCTTTTCTGCGTTATCTCTAATCGAGCAAGTCATCAAAAGTACCACATCCGCTTGTCTAATGTCGTCTGTTTTCAAGTATCCAGATGATTTCAAAATTGACCATACGATTTCCGTATCGTTAACGTTCATTTGACAACCGTAAACTTCGAAAAATACGTATCTATTTCTGCCGTGAATGTCACTTGGATCAAGGTAGGGAGGCACCACAGGGGTCACATCGTGGACTTCTTGAGGGATCTGAACGGATAGAAAATCTTTCAGGCTCGGTCCCGGTTTTAGAGGAACGAGGCCGGTCACTGATGTACTCAAAGTTCTGTAATGTCCACAATAGCATCTAACTGGATTTGCTACACATTCGCGACGACTGAAGTTCCTATTGAGGAGTCGAAATAGCCGACTGGGAGATCTGGACAGCATCATCGAACTAACATGAATCCGCCACTTCTCTGTGAATCAGGAAAATTATACGACCTTCTTCAGCATATTTCCAACCTGAAACCAAATTACGACTATTATCACTAAGAAACTGTATAGACCTCAGCATACACTATAATTTCAGCAAGCTAAGTACTTAAGATCCTTTGAAATTTTGAGTTGACACATCTGATCCACGTGTAAAGCTAAAAAAGCATTATATAATATATAAACATTTCGTTTAAATAGCCTGACTTACCGAATTTTACCCTTTTGTACATCAAATTAGGTAAAATTTGGCAAGAACCAACTCAGTAGTGATAATACCTATTTGTTTTTGCACCAGCGTGGATGCTACGCGATCTGTTATCATTATTATCAGCATACTGGACAGCAAATAAACTAGGGACATGGAAGAAGTCAGTAACTTCTTGAACTCGGTTACTTTTTTACTCTGTAAAAACCCTTCTTCAGTTGAAACGCAAATTTATTTTAATACATTTCTCAATTTCTATAACTTGATAGTTTAAAAAGTGTATTAATAAATTTTCAATAAATCTGAGGGAGGTCGGCAACATGGAGTAGTTATCTCTTATCAGTCTACCTTCCATATACAGTCACAGTTATGACAGTTCAGTGATAAAATGGTAAAGCTTACGTGCTAGATTTTGAATGGTTATTTTCTCAAATTGTTTTTTCCCTTGAAATTTGGTTTTCTAAATTCCAAAGTCACCAAATGTCATTTGAATGTGCTCCTACAGATTATCTACTAGTTTACAAGACGAGAATTCTCCGGTAATCGGGCGAAAGAGGGAATTAGCGGTGACGCAAAATTATGACAGTCCAGCGATGGTGAAAACTGAGTCAAGAACCCCACTAATTGCGATTGAATAGCGGCAGTATGCTCTTCCCTTCACTACTCGTCGGATGTCGAGCTTCTTATTCATTTCGGCTAATGTTTTTATGATCGGCTTTTTTATATCAAACTGTTCCGGTTCAGTGATCCATTATTGAAGTAGTAAACAACCAGAATATTTTTAAAATGTATTCCATAACGTGTACCACGATCGTTTTGCTCCATTCGTTTCTGATTCTGTCTTTCGTCAACTGTTCCTTCGACTCGATATTCGACGTTCCTGTGTTCCCTTCTGCCGACAGCCCTCTGAACTCTGGAAGGGATTGCTTCTGCAAGGTAAATTGACAATCCGTTCGTCGTGTACTTATAATGAAACAGTGCACTTTCACTCGCTGACATGCATTTCGAACTCCAGGATCACAAAACAGTGTAGATTTCAAACATTTGATTTGGAAATTTGAAAGGGGGTCACTTCGGGATTGGGGTCACCCACATCCTGGTAAGATGGAATCTCTAGATCAAAATTTAATAATGTATACGTATACATTTGAGTTGAAGTTCTTGAATGTTTATCATGCTAGACCACTCGTAGTGACCATGTAAAGAACATTTTCTCAAGCTACTTAGATTAATGGATTGCTTTAGTCCAAGAAGAGGTCAGGGTTTGGATTACTAGATTTCTCTCGAAAGAATAGAGCTTATTTCTGTTAATGTATAAATAAAAATAACCAATTATAGTATCTGACATTGTGGTTATTGAGGGGAATAAAATTGGTTGTTATTGCACAAATTGCACGTACAAAACAAACTGCACCAAGTACCTACAATACAACTTGATGGGTAGAATCAGTTTGTTGTTGATAGGTATATGAATATTCGTCAGTCCCATGTTGAATGTTGGCCGCTACAATCCCATCCAACAACTTTTGCATAAGCCCAGTTAATGATCAGCAGTAGATTTCTGTGTAGAAAGGTCTGCGAATGGCGGGAAAAAGAACCAATTCCTACGAATTTGATTCGATTCAACCACTCGGAAATGTATCAAAAGTTGATAAATGTTCCAGCTCCATTTGGATGTGAAATAGTTGATCGAATCATTTCACTTTATTATTTAATACATAATATGAATAATGAAAGTGAAATAATATTTTATTCATTATGACAACTTCGCGTGTGGGTGATGTAGGAGTGGTGGTCACTATCGGTACGTGATCGGACTCACGGACATCCAGTGACGCACGCAATCCACCGCATAGATCCGCATTTTCTTGTTCAAAATGTCCTCAGTTTTATCTTACTGTATTCCTATATCCCCTTATCATTCCCGACTAACGGTTTTCCGGATGATTCTTCTTAATCAACGAATTTCGTCAAGGGCTCGTGAAAAACAAAGAAATTACTCGAAGGTCAATGTAAAATGTGGTATGGTATTGTAATAAAGCCGACCTCGATATTTAAGGTTTTTTTTTTTTTTTTAACAATATCCAACCTAAGTGAAATGAATTGGTTTCCTAGTGTCTGTGGTTACTAGAACCACATGTTAGTACTTTCCCGAATTTCCGATAATCGAGTATAATGATAGAAATCTTCTGGAAGTCAGCTGAACAAAAATCAACGATGGTCCTTAGGGGTTCGCTAATCTTGAAGGCGGGTTATGATATAAAACAGAGGTCGGCAATGTGCAGCTCCGGAGCCACATGCGGCTCTTTGGCCTCTTGAGTGCGGCTGTAGCACAAACATCCGACGGGCTAGGTATAATGAATAATATTCTTTACATCAATAATAATATTAATAATATTCATTATAGCCCGTCGGATGTTTCTGCTAGAGCACTCAAGAGGTCAAAGAGCCGCTTGTGGCCGGAGCCATAATATATTGTATTATACAAGGTGTTTCAATCCGAAGGACTTCAGGGATCAATTCTACAACTAATTTAAACAAAAAGTGTCTCTGACTTTTTTCTTAATCCTCTCTAAACGCCACTTTTTCCACTTGTAAGATTTTTTCGGGTTTCGAGATTAAAATGACCACAGCTTCCTTAATGCGTCAAATAAATTCAAATGTAATTATACCGCTGGAAAGTTCGTTAATTCGTTAAATTTTCCATCTCTCAGATGCACAATTAAAATTTATTGAGCAGATTTAATGCGTAGAAAACGAGACCAAAGTGCAAATTTGGAGGTTTTCCGAAAGTTTGACGTTTTTCTATCGGTTGCCTCTCTTTTAGTAATTTTTTTCGGTGTGCCTTCTATGGGAAAAACTTGCTTGAAATATCACCTTTCCAACGGAATACTCAAAATAAATTAGTAACTGAGTTTAAAAGAGATAATTACGTTTTAATACAAAAAATCGATGTTTGATATTAAGATACAATTTGGTTCGGAAAGGATTGACATGGTCGATAGCATTAAATTTTTCCCAATCGACTGAAGGGTTTTCATTCCAAGTACATTTGCTGAGTCAAATTATGAATTTCTGAAAATGACAACCTGCATCAGGGATTTGATAAATTTCACGCTCTTTCCAACAGTATAATTAAATTTGAATTTATTTGACGTATTAAGGAAGTTATGGTCATTTGAATGACTTCAGGCTGAAACCACGAAAAAAATCTTACAAGTGGAAAGAGTGGCATTTAGAGTTTATTAAGAAAAATCCCTGAAATCCTTCGGTTTTGAGTTGACTGTATACCTGAATAAATAATATTAAGTAAATAAAGTGATTCAAAAAGGCGAGAGAAAAAGGCAATTCATCAAGGGAAAAAGAGTCTCCGGCTTAGTTAAAAAACCATGGCTTTCCATGGTTAAGAAAAAGAAAAATTAATAATCGGAAATGTGAAAAGAACTGAAATAAACGGAATGAAATGTGAGGAGAAAAATGAACACGTTCATGTGGTCTTTTGAGTGTTAAGGGTTACAGCAGCTTTCATTGAATGTCTAAAGTTTTGATAAGAGTTTACTACATTTATAAACGGATTTGGCTCTCGAATTAATTGATATTTATAATTTATAATAATATAATACTTTGTAGTTACTAATACTGTTTAATAGTAATTGATAATAATTATTAATCATTAACAATTATTATTAATAATGAATGCTACCTCAAATAATAATTAATCTATCCTTTAGTGATACACAAAGAAGATAATAAACCGTTGTCAAGAATTTGCAGAGTTTTTAAACATTTTAATTTGGCTCTATAAAACCAATGATATTTTAGAATAAAATTTTTCATTTGACTTCCTCGAAAGCCGTTCTAATAGCAACGTTTTCAATGAAAAACCTACATTTTCGACTATGATAATTATTGGTGTGTGGCTTTTTTTTTCTCTGTACAAACTGTGAGTTGAGAGTTTGCTTTTCGCCTCACGTTTGTCGCCTCTTTCATTCATGTCAACACTTTGTTTTTATTGCTTTCAGCTGAAAGGGCAAATAGACGACTGTTCGTGCAGCGTTGACACAGTTGATCATTTCAATAATGCCAAGGTGTTCCCGAGATTGAGCAGCCTCATACAAAAAGACTATTTTCGCTTTTATAAGGTAATAAACTCGATATGCCTCACCATAAATGAATCTATCAATCTTCAACAGTCGGCAAACAAGTACTTTTGTGTCGCTGGGTTAGAGATTCGACGAACAATACTCCTACATCACCAAGGAATGTTTAATACGAATAATATTCGTAAGGTCATACGTGTGCGACAACATAATTTAGTTTACAGAATGTTGCAGCATTCGAATGTGTAATATAATATCAGTACGTTTCAATGGCCTATTGTGCGAATTTTGAAAATACCCCTAACCCTACTATCAATAATTTTTGCCCCAACCAACAAGTTTTGCAATTTTCGACGATTGATGTTTTATTAAACACCAATCAAAACGGTCTTATCCCAGCCATAAGGTTTTGTTATTCTAATTTGATTTATTCAATATAGCTTTTTACTACCCTTTATTGTAGTGATAATATAGAATCCATGTTAGTTTTCAATCTTTAAACCATTCAGATTTTGACAATTTTTTGTGCAAATATTTTAGGTAACTACAATAAAATTTTCTCATTCAGTATGTCACACTTGTGGAATAAGATATCGCATTCTGACGTCACCATCGTGTTCAGCGTAAAAAACCCTTATAATGAGCAGTCACTCGTCAGACTGGTTCATTTTCAGAATTTATGGGTAATAACCCCCTCCCCCCGCCTAAACCTTCCCTAGCGATTAAATTTGGGGGTATACTATTTTTTTGGACCGAAAAATACACAGGAATACACTTGTGGTCTTCGGAATTTCGATTTTAGCTTTGGATTCAGATTTGGATTCAGCTCACTGAAAAACTCCAAAACCAACCCTCATCTCTGCACCAAACAACACCTTTTGTTTTATTAGCCAGTGTCACCTATTGAGCGACATAATCGAGGATGGACACAGTTCTTGACGGTCTTTGCTTTGTTTCAGGTGAACCTGAAGAAGGAGTGCCCTTTTTGGGCAGACGATAGTCGATGTGCGATGCGCACATGCCACGTCAAAACTTGTCGAGAGGTAAATCAATAATCCGAAATAGCTACTGCATCAAATAATAATGAAAAATATTCGTTCAAGCCCAAGTAACGTTTTTGTTTGTTTCATTGTTGTCGAATTATAGGATGACATACCTCCAGGTTTGAAGGGGGAGCATGATCACAGAAACGAGAACATGGCATTGAAAGTAAGTTTATCATCATGTCCTATACCCAATGAAGTCCAATAAAAAATGAATGAATGAACTACACGTGTATCAACAGAATAAAATATTCTCCTAATTATTTACAAATTCCACGTGCAAAGTTGTGTACTACGTTAACCAACATGGTGTTTGAGTTGGAGTCTTCAAGCCAAAACCTTTGGGAATCTCTTCAAAGTCACATATAAAAATCACAATAATTGAGTTAATTATTTGGATGGTTTCAGTACTTGGAATCGTCTCAAGATCTTGATAACTGCAATGAAGACAATGACCTGGATGCTGAACTCGGTTATTTGAACACAACCATAAGGTAATCATCATAAGGTAGTTTCATTTTAGTCTACTTTCACCGGTGTGAAGTAACGATAGCGGATATTATACTGACTTCCAAAAAGAAGTTAGTTGAATTTTTACGATATTTGACTTTTTGGAAACGTTGGATTTATCTTGCCATCGAGTTTCAATTGAAACGACTAAAATCATTTTATTATTTGTATTATTCGAAGAGGAGGGGAAAATGTAAAACTCATTTTTTGAAACTTCAAGTTAACCGCTTTGCCTCGTTGGACTATCGCTTAGGGGACTGGAGAGGTTCTTTTCTCAGCCCAATACAAATTTCAACCATATGCATTGTTTTGTTACTAACGATGGTTTAATAACGTTGTGATGAATGGTTTGCTGAGTTGCCCCTGTAACCTGTGGAGGTTAGGCAATTACGCCCTACCCAGAGGGATATCTTGGTCTGCGTTCACAGAGCCATATATGCCCACAGTGGTGGGAAGGAACAACTTAGCAAACCATTACACAGTTTACTCATATTTCGGTGGAGATATACGATTTTTTCAAATACTCTTGTTTTCTTAACATGGGTTTCCACGATTTTGTCGCAAGTGATTTAGGATAAATATTTAAGCTTTTTTTGCCAAACAAGCCAGCTCAATTATGCCATCTTTAACCCAAACCTCATTTCGATTATTACAATTTGTTAATGTTTCGTACATTTCCTCCTTGGGTTATTGACCGTTTTTTATTTGGAGGGTTGTAGGAGGTTTGGTGAAAAAAAAAAGAGAGAACGATTTCCAAGCTTTTGGCTTTAATAAGCCATAGTAGGTATTTCCTCCTCGTCCCAGTCTCTACTTCGTTCAGTCCACCACTCGTCAGATTGCAACAAAGGACGGACATAAAGCAAAATAATATTTGGCGTTGAACTTTCAACACGAATCTGGATGATTTTTTATTTTCACTGTTTGCCGAAGTCCAGGAAGGGAAGGCAAGGGACGGCCAACATCACAAATCTTAGTCTTATCTTCCACTAAAAAACAGGAGTAGTTGAGTTTGATGAACTCTACTGAATTATTCATCGTTGGAAAACAGAAGGAGGATGCCTAGACAAGAAAACAACGGACGAAACCACGACAGTGAAAGTACAAACGAATACCGGCTGATTTGAGATAACAGGTGGTCAGATAAGGAAATATAACAATGACGAAGAATGCATTGCAGCGCCCCTGGCTGCAGAGCAACAAGTTATTCTTGCTCAGTTTAAGAATTTTCGCACTCTGATTGGCCAAGCTCACAGACCCGCCACATTCAAACCGAAAATTGTCAGGCAGAAGTCATGAGGAAATATGAGGTAATGGAGGGGGACATGAGCAGTTGCTCCAAGGCGCTTCTGATTGGTCAGGTTGGTCCTTCCCCACAGGTGCCCGTTGCGGCTGTTTTGCACGTCGATTCAAATAGTAAAATCCTGTTTTCTGTCAATAACCAACTTACTCTTCAATTAGGATGGGAGAATTTTGTTATTATTTTTGGTGTATTCGCTGGGGGTGCACATGCTCCTCTCAGTCTCCGCCACTGACCCACACTTTGTTTTTTGTGGCATACCAACATTTAAAAACCTCTGTAATACGCTGTTTTGTTGTTCCAAGCCCATAATTAAAATCACCCACTATTTCTTGCAGTGATTCGGCCTACAAAGGTTTCGAGTTGTGGCAAGCTTACGACGATGCTCTGGACAATTTCTGTACATTGCCTGACGAAGATGGCGAGGCTCAGTACGTTGATTTGCTTTTGAACCCCGAACGGTTCACTGGTTATAAAGGGGAGTCGGCCCACCGCATCTGGAGGACTATTTACATGGAAAATTGCTTCAGGTAAATACAACTATGTACATCTGAAATACTCGTTAATTTGTTTTAAAACGATTTAAATTTCCTAATATCCTTGTTTATTTGGAATTTTACAGACCAAAGAAGAGTTTCAACTCGTACATCACGTCTTCTAAACTTAATGGTAAGAAAAATAATCATTCCCTTCACATGAAAATCGATCAATTTCTACAATATCGTTTTTTTCACAGTAGATTTGTTGTCTCGTGTAGATCTCTGCCTGGAGAAGCGAGTGTTCTACCGGGTAATATCTGGCTTGCATACAAGTATCAACATTCACCTCTGCGCCAACTACCTGTTTTCTGGTAAGCTATACGTATACCTCTGCCGTGACGTAATATCAATCAATGACTTACCGTAATTTTAGTATACACGTACATGTTTAATCTGTTGGCCATTTGAGGCGCAAAACCCCAGGTGCCAAGTACATTTTACCTGAACTCAATTCCAAAGTTAATGAAAATTTGAGGGGTTGTTTGGGGATTGTAGAGGGTGTGTTCGCTGGGTCTTTGAATATGAGAACCTTGAGCTCTTTACGAGGGACGAAAAAACACGAAATTGTCCCACTTGTTTCAGTTTTTCACGTATAACTAGAAAAGTACGCGTTCATCAGAAAATGTCACTCTATTCGTTTTTAAAGAGCATCCAATTTCGCGTCGGATGGAGTTTCAAACATTGAAATCAGACCAGCCGTTCAGTCGCAATCGTCCGTCAATGATACGCTTTTTGTCCAACTTCGCTACAAAGTTTACAACCCTCAACTTCTAACGCCTGTAGGTCGAGAATGACTGCTCCAATTGAAAAATGCCATACGAGCAAAGTTGTAGAATATATGATTCTGTATCAGATTTGTTTTGAAAATCTAAATTCTCCCACTCTAGTATAATTATTATTAATTAATTAAGGGTAATAAACCAGAAAAGGTCGTAAAACATAAAATCGGGGTGTGCTGGCCTCAATTCCAAAGTTAGCGATTTTTTTCGGGCTGTGCAAATGATTTAAGAATCACCAATATCACATTGCCATTTCCTTCACCTGAACTATTCTTAAGAAGGAGATGGCAAAGTCTCGAAACCTGCAGACTAAATTAAATGAAAAAACATTAAATTATTTTCTTATTTATAAATTCTGGTATGTGAACTCCGTCATTTGTTAAACAAAATTGAAACCATAGAACCATCCGGGAATCCACCTAATTCTTAATTTCACTTGTTTCAGTATTTTTCTAATTATTATCATTTTTTAAATTCAAAATATGTAAAAACCCCCCTTATCGACATTCTGGCTGCGTTGATTTCTCAACATTTCAAGATGTCTGAGTCAAAACTAAAAGGCTGTCACACACTGGCCAAATATGTTAAGAATCACCTTGTTTTCTTGTAGGTAAAAATCCTTTGTCCCGTGACGCGGATAATGAAAATTGGGGTTACAACCTCGAAGAGTTCAAACTTCGTTTTAGCCCCGAATTCACGGACAAAGAAGGCCCACAATGGCTGAGGAATTTGTATTTCATCTACCTGTTGGAGCTGAGAGCTGTCGCTAAAGCTGCTCCGTACCTGGAACAAGAACGATTTTACACCGGGAACGAGTCCGAGGATTCTGAAACCAAGGACGCCATTTTGGATCTACTTAACATTATCAAGTAAGATTAAAATCTGAATTATGCACGACTATAAAATTTTATGTCATTCAACGGGGAATTAATAGAGATTTTATGCAATCTTGGCTTTAGGTCATTCCCCGAACACTTTGACGAAAGCTGCATGTTCGCTGATGGCACCAAACAAGCGCAAAAGTTGAAAGAGGAATTCCGTCAACACTTCCGCAACATATCGCGCATCATGGATTGCGTCGGGTGCGAAAAATGTAAACTGTGGGGTAAACTGCAGGTATGTTTGAAATTGAGACATCCTGTCAGTTCAATAACGGTTTCTAATAATAGCCTCAATGATTTATTTATTTATTGTTTAACGACTACCTTGTTTTTGACTTGATTGTAGACCCAAGGGCTTGGAACTGCTTTGAAAATTTTGTTCTCGAGTAAATTTGACAAGCTGCTAACGACGTCCGACCAGCCTTTCCTCAGCCGTTCGTTTAGGCTCGAAAGAAGCGAAATCGTTACGCTTTTCAATGCGTTGGGAAGGTAATATTTTTCAATATACGCTCACATGAAACTGTTAGTCTTGCTAGCAGTCTACAGATTTAACCCAAGAATCACTAGGCTGGGGTTGACCCCAAAGGGTAGAAGAATATGACGGATGCTATGAAGCTGATGTGGTCACTGATCAATAATGACTTTTGCCAAAGTGATTATGTAGGACTTCACCAATGGTCTCATACAGGGTGTCCACGGTTACTTGAATGAACTTGAATCCTTGAATGTCAAAATCGGTACTTGAATTGTACTTGACCGTTTCATAAAAGTAAACCAACAAATGTTGAGGGGGGATAAACAATGTTTTTCTTTGGTCGATTTCAATGGTTCAAGCTGTTCTTGACTGCCTTGTTCTTGACGCTCCTCGATGGCTGGGGGGTCGTCGGGGTTGTCATCGTCGACAGTTGACGTTCGATGACATGTACGGCATTGCCAACACTGAAAAACAAACTCAATAGAGAAAATATGTTGAATTTTCGACTTTGCGAGAGAAATAGCCCAAACGGCGGGTTTTTCATACTCAAAATAGCCCAAACGGCGGTAAACCGCCCAATCTGGCAGCACTGGCTATCGAACCCATTTTTTAGTGACACATCAATATTGCTTGAATTGACAAAATTATCAAAAAAAAAATCGATTTTGAAACAAAAAAACTTTACTTAAGGCGGGGAAATCAAATCGAATTGATTTTTAACTTGCATGTAAGGCGATTCACCTTCAAAAACAAGAGGGTTACCGACCTCTTGTTTTTTAAGGTAAAACACCTCAACTCTACAAGTCAGGATAACCCAATTATACTTTTCAAGATAAAAAAAACCAAAGACCGCATCCCTAAATCAGCTGAGTAAACATTTGAAAGAGTAAGATTCGCCTCGAAAGAGTAAGAAAGAGCCTTTCAAGGTAAGATTCGCCTGATCCTAAGTCTGACGCCAAAAAGTGAACTTTTGAAGGTAAAATGCCTTATCCCGATTTTCGCTGAGTTAAGTTTCACCATAAAAATATTCACGAATCAACATTAGTTTCAGGCGTTTTTGAACAGAGTTAAGGCGTTTCACCTTAAAAAACAGTTTTACCTTCAAATTCAACGATTTTTCGATTTCGAGGGCAGGAATTACCCCCACTTCTGGATGAAATTTTAAAATTTGGACTTACCATCGAAAAGAGCATATCAAAAATGGGGGGGGGGGGGGTAAAAATCTCATTTTTGTCAACATTGGAGATAAGGCGTTTTTGATTAAAACGGCAGCCCTCGTGACCCCACTTTATGATTATTGTCCCTCAAGAGGAGTCTTGTTACTCCAGGGTTAATATTGAATTTTCATTCGAAGGCCTAGAATGAGATTTTGTATCGTTCACATTTCTCACCAAGAACAAGGACAAACGTTGGCATTGACTAATTTCCACTGCTTGTTTACAGACTTTCAACGAGCATACGTGAAATTGAAATGTTCCGGCAAATGATGAGGTAAGCCAGGGATTGTTCCCATTTTCAACCCACATCACAATAAGTATAACTTTATTCAAATCCGGGAAGGTAATCTCCCGCAGGGTACCTTATGTTGTATTCGAGTAAAGGTAAGAACGTCCAAAGAAATTTCTGTGTTGATATTAATCTCTGAAACAGAAGATTGATACGGTGTTAATCTAGGTTAGTAATTGTGTTGATTCTGAACCGAATTCTTCAGTCTATGGGATAAGTCCCCATAGGACTCACAGGTTTTTTGTTTCCCAATCCAATTTATCAGCCCATTTGATCGTTCATTAATCTTGGCGGTTATTTCCATTTCACAGTCGTAACTTTGAGAATATACTCACGAACATTGTACTCTCATCCTTGCTTGAAAATTCGGAATTTTTACTATTTGGGTGGCCACTTATCAGACTGCGAAGTAATCGAGTTCCTTTGATTGGTTTTAAAAAACGCTAAGTGGGTGTTTAATTTTCAGTTAGAGCTGGAATGTTGTCTACCCTGATTTCTTGAACAAAAGGTACGACACCTCATTTCTATAGAGAATCACGATTTCAAAGGTTTACTAACTCACTCTGGTGCTATCTGCTACGGATGATGCACTGAATGATGGAGCACTTATTTTCGAGTGAAGAGCACAGAGTTGTTGAGCTTGATTTTGCAGGCTTTTTCATTCCAGGTCCTGGAAGAAATAAGATGATTTTTGGGGTTAAACCAATCGGGTTAACCCCCCCCCCCCCCCCCACACACACAAATTTTAGGGTTTATGTTCAAGATACGAAGATTCAGAAAATCAAATGAAACAAAAATCGGTACCCCCTGCCACTGAGACCAAGAGAAATCTATTGTGACCTAATCCCCAACTTAGTTTATAGCCTCAGTTTAGGCCTCTTCATTCACAAAGTGAAGGAGGTTTTCAGGCATCTCCTCAGCAATGTCGGCAGGTGTTAAGACACCCTTTCCGAAATGTAGGAATCTTAGTGATTCAACAGCGGGGCACTCGCAAAGTATATGCTCCGCTGTTTCCACCTCCTCCCGGCAGAGGCGGCATTCAACTGTCCTGACCTTACCCATTTTGTGAAGTTGATACCTTAAAGGGCAATGGCCAGTGAGGAGACCTGCGAGCATGCAAAGGTCTTTACGCCTCAGGGACAGAAGTGCTTTAGCACGTTTCTTGGAAATGCTTATTAACCTTTTGGCTTGCCTCTGCTTCGGAGTGTTCTGCCAATAGATTACACGCTTGTTGTTCTCCCATTTCTTGATTTGCTGAGTTATATAACTCTTAGTGATCCCCAGCTGGGGTTCAGGACCAATTGGGTAGGACTCCGATCACTTTTTGGCAAGGCGGTCGGCCTCTTCATTGCCCTCAATTCCCTCATGCCCAGTTACCCAGAGCAAAGTCATCTTGTTGCCCTGGGCAGCGGCTTTGAGAGAATGCAGGCAACTCCAGGTCAGCTTTGAGGTAATCGAAAAAGCAGAAAGCAGCCTCGCTGTCCGACAGAATGTAAATTCTTGCACCTTTGAGTCGTTTCCTGGCAATCTCTTGTACACATTATAATATAATGTCAGGGGTCTCTTGTACACATATTATGTCACGGGTTTCTGCCTGATAGATGGTGGCCGCAGGTCTTCGCCTAGTTAGAAGTGTCCTAAAATTATAAAATTCTGGTTGCGGGCTCGTACCAGCCAGCCTGGCGATTCTCCTTGAAAATATTCGTACCTCTAGGTCCAGAGGGAGGGGGTTCATAAGCGAATTATGAAAATTGGTCAACCTCATATCTCGCAAATTTCCAACTGAACGGTATGGTTTTCTTCGGAAATTTGAATAGAGTTCAGTTCAGAGAATTTTTAAGACCATTTGGAGCTTTGTACGAGCAACCGTTCGTTCAGAATGAGGGATCAAACTTTTGTGATAGGAATTTGATGGGTTTTTGGTTGTTTTTCGTCTGTCATGTAACTGGGCACGCATTTAAGATGAAGAATACGTTTTCTGTTTAGGGGTTTCTTGATTCCACTTTTCCCTTCCTCTCGCTATCGATTTGATTAATTGACAAGTGAGAGGTGGAGTGACTCTCCTGGTAGTGTTCATAAGGAGCTCTGAGGCTTGAGTTGAACATCAAAATTTGATTTAATACGTATGAAAAATTTGATTTAATAGTTACAACAACAAGAAAATAGTAGAATTGGATTTTGTTTCAAGTCAATCCGACAGACACAGAACATTGAACAGAAACGAACTATTGATCTGTCGTTGGCGCAGCGAGAAAACGTTGGGGTATTAAAGAACTGATCGACCAGAAAAGCGCACGTACCCCAATTTGCCGAATGGCTGATGTGGCCAGCCCTGTATTCTAACACATTTTCATTTCACGTGATTCAGTTCGCACAGTTATGACGGTAGCTATTTATTCAATTGTGTGGCAGATGAGCACAACTGTTATGCTTGAGTAATACCGTATTTTCACACTGCAATGGGCTGATAAATGGATTGTCGTTACTCAACATAACTTTGTACACAGGCTTCTGTGGGTTTCGAAATAGTATTAAGGGTGTGTTGTGAATGCTACTCAACTATTGGCTGTGATTGTCTTTACCCTAAACACAATTGAGGACAGGCTCACCCACTTTGGGTTATCTTATAAATGAACTTTTTGAATATTTGCCTAACTCCCGTATTCAGGAGTATTGTAATTATTCGTTTTCATAAATTGAACAACTCATGTGATTTCGTCTTGTTGCATTTATTACTCTTCGAGTACCTACTTCTCTCCTTACCCATTCGGACCAACAAACCACGGTAATGTCAGTACTTATATGTCCTACTGGTTCCTTCTGGTTGAGCGTGCGATCAAATTTTATTTTTCCGTAACTCATCTCCAAAGTCGCACTTACTCCACGAACCTAAAAAAGTATAAAATTAAGATTTTGTAATTGTGCAGGCCCAACTCGTCCTTAGATTTTAATACAAAAAAAATCGCCTATTCTGTAAACTGTGTATGTTATGCTTAGTGACTGCATAATAGTGTAAATTATCAGATTGGTTGTGGGTTATTGTAAGCAGATAAGTTCTACGTTATTTATTGATATTTTCACTTGTGTTCCTCGGTTCTACAAAACACTGGTGCGCTTATTCTTCCCTGCTTATTCCCTGTACCTCAGTTCCTTCACGTTGACCAGCATAATTAATTCTATCATAGATAAAAAGGCTGTATACAGTCATATACATATGAAATTTTTGGTTTTGGTTCAACTACCCTGTTGAAGAAAAATACAATCATTTTTCCTTACTATATTATTCTGTGCAAAATAAAAAGTTACATTTAATTTGAAACTAGTGGAGGGCATTGGTGCGAGAGTGAGAAGGCTAGGCGTTGAAAGCTGCAAGGTTGCGGGAGCGTCTGAGAGTAGGTGGCTTTAGCGTGTACTTATTCTTAGCCGCTTCCATTGTAGTTTATAGAGTTTCAAAATATTCATCAGAACGAATTCGAAGTAACTTTTGTAGAGTTAGGTCCGCGGCCTGCTTCGCACCTGCCGCTGTGTAGGAGGTGGACTGTAGGGTCTTGCTGAGTTCTTCGCATTGAGAAAACTTCTTCCTAACTTCTTCCTGGATTCTACGATTTCCTTTGTATTTTCATCCGCAAGATTGTTTAGGAGTGAAAGTACGGACTGGTATGAATTTGTTAGGTCCGTGATTGAGTGCACTCGCACCGTCCACCGTGTGGGACCAATAGTAACCGGGCCTGGGCCATCTCGCTCCCCAAAGGCAGTGCGAAGTTCATCTAGGGAGTGCTTTCTCTTTGGACTCCTCTTAGCTATTACGCCGACATCATGAACCTACTGCAGTGATTCTCTGGCGACCGGTAATCTCTTCATAGTGTCTTGCAGAGCGAGGTTCAACGAATGGTTGGAACAGTGAACAAAGAGCGCAACTAGCTTGAGTCGCAGCACTGCAATGAAAAAAGCTTAGGCTGAGATGATTAGGCATAGGGAATGGATAATTTATTACTTATTTTCTCCTAAACCTTTGCTCTCCTCTGGCCTAAACTTGGGAGGAGCATCGCTCCTCTGCCCCCCCCCCCCCCACCGGTGTCGACGCCCCTGTGTCCACTTGATCTATCGGTACATCTTCGTCAATTTTATTAATTAACGGCAGAACATGCACAGCTTCATCTCAAATTACTAATCACCACTGCCCTACATTAGTCTCCCTTGCCACCAAAACAAAATGTAGTAGGTTTATTGCATTCTTTTGTGCCTGGTCAATGTGTCTCTTCCCCTTCCAGGATTGCTGAACTCCTTATTCACGAAAACCCATAAAACCACTTAGCCACAGCGTATACCCTAAGAGTTTCCCTTTAGTATCTCTGAAATTTCGCACCGTCACAATACAAACAAACTATGATACGGCAAATACGTGTACGTAGAAATTAGTTTTCTGTTGTACATAGAATAGCATAGGCACTGCGTAAATTATTCGAAAGCTCCAAATGTTTATTGATCATAATCATCAAATTATTTAATTGTTACATTTGAAAATTATCATGTTCTGAATTTTGAGGTGTTTCTCTATCGCACTATTGTAATATACCCGTATTAGTGTAAAAATTGAACGACTTATATTTTACGTGTTTGAAAGCGCTTCGTTTCTTTTTTAGAAGAGTTGTATTACTTATTAATTGGGTCTAAGAAATCTATTTATTTTACGTGCTAATGGGTACCTTATAATGTAGTACGTAGCATTTAGGCTAAGCTGTAATATTTCCAATGGTGATAATCGTGTGCTAAATGAGTGTCTCTGCTGCAATATAATGTTGCATGTAACTCAAATCTTGAAGTCTACATTTTTTAATATTGTTAAAAACGTTGTCTATAGTATTTTCTATTGCACGTTCAATGTGTGAATTTAGATAGAATTCATTAGTCAATTTAGTCGAGAAAATTGTTTCTAAAATTTGTTGTAATGAAATTATATTGACCATGACAGCTTTGCACGAGACATACCTTGGACATGTCACTTCTACTCGTGACCACCATATCAACCTGTGAAACAGAAGTCGATGGAATTCGTGTTTGATGAAATGAATGTTGGTCTCCATAGTTGCCTTGTTATGGTTTGAATACATTTTATGAATCCAATGTGTGTGTCAGTGTTTCTGTATTCCATTATTTATTGTTACCTCTAGTGACAATGTGGATGTATTAACCCACCAGGTTTCCCTTATGGTGGTGGAGGAAAGGAGAGGAGTTTTATTGTTCAAAATGGGAGATACTTTTTAGCCAAGAAAACGGTGGAGCTGTCAGGTACAATATTTCTCTTAGGACATGAATCCTCCAAGTAGAATCCAGTGTTAGGTTGACCTCGAAGAATACGAGGAATGGCTCTAAGTATGTCCACAAGAGCTCGTTACGTTATGTAGGTTGTTATGTCGTACCTACTATGGGTTGCCAACCCACAAATGGGTTTTCAAGTATGTAGTCATCAAATTTACTAACGATGAGGAGTACCCATGGGTCTGAATTCTGCTGTTTTTTTTTTATCATTATCGTGTTCAGAGTAGTTTAGTGATGGGAAAAATTGGTAAGGTTCGAAGTAGTAGGTACAATCTCAGCTCAGTGAGAACTTTTGAACAAAAAATTTAAAAAAAAAGTGTGGGGAATTTGCATCAACCGGAATCCAATGGAGAATCTGCGTCAACCTTTTTTTATTTATTTTTGAGAAAGTATAAGCTAGGAGAATAACAAAATTGGTGGTCAGCTGCCTGAAAAGTCCTCCCAAAAAAGTAGGGGAAAAAACGCGGGACCGAGAAGACTTCCTCAAGTAATTTTTTTAAATATCGCTGGAAATACACGTTACTGTATGGCCATACTATACAACAGGGGGATGATATTCGGAATCGACCATTGACGCGAATTCCCCACTGCTGTAGTTTTTATGGGTTCATTATGGAATTTTGAGATAGATTCAGCGCTCTACAACTTTTACAAAGCCATGTGATACGAGATCACAGGTAAAAATTGAATGACCAACGACGAAAGAGTCAATTAAAAAAATTCACCTGGAAAACTACTTTTTAGGAATGGAGACAATCTTGGACATTTCATCAGCCTCACAAGTGTTCCCTGTGACAACAGGGTTTGAGACCAAAGCATAATACCCAAACCGGAGACTTAGTAGGTATGTTTACCTCCAAACCAAACCGGGCCTTATAGCTGCACTAAATTCATTTCTGGACTCAAGTAGGGTATTTTAAGAATCTGTGGTTATATGTACAGAGTTGACAGAAATGCTTTAGCAAAAGTAGTTATTATTTACAACCGTTTTCACAGGTCAGTCCCAATAGTTACAAGCAGAACCAAATAGTTTGGTGCCAAATTATATTGAATTAAGCAATAAACTCCTCGGAAATATTTAGAACAGTAGCAATCGCAGCATTCAATTAAATCGAAATTTAAACTTGGATACCTTCAAAACGTGCCTAATGGTGAGCGAAATTCTCGTTTTTCGCTCCACTGTACCACTTTCACAATTCAATAGCGTTCCGAAATTGCACAAATTTTCGTTGATCGTGTCTGAATCACGCTCTTCAATCGAGTGGAGATAATTGGTGTAGAGGTCGCCCTTCACTATCACCAGACTCCTCCTTTCCAGGAACGCTTGTACGTTAAGAGGTAAGTGGGAGGTAACATCTTCATCGTTTTCCTGCAAAAATGGTATATTCAAATAAATCGAGTTGTAACACTGCACAGTAACTGGTATGTTTGAAAAATGCAATCATGTACTTCAAGTAACATGATTGTAGGAGACAACAAAGTAACTAATGGCACCACTGACGAGCTTGTGTGGCCATATTTTGGAGCTCTAAACGGATGCCCAAGATCCATCAGAGTGAAAAAGTACAATGGTTACCTACAAAGTAGTTCTCATGCTACATATTTAATGAACAATTTTCTGAAAAGCATACTATGCGATGGCATCACATAATAACCTCGTATCTTGATTTTTATCCTTTTTTTTTTGTATTTTTTGTAAGAAAACTTCGTATTTAATCGTCCAAATGGTTCGAATTTTCTGCCCTCTAGAGACCTAAATGGAAACGTCGTTTACTACCTGGTAGGCAGAAACGTCACTGATAACCCCATATCTAATTTTTGCCTCTCTTCTAATTTTTAGATACCTACTATTAGTGTCAACCTCGCCACACCAAATGGTGCAGCTCATTCCTGGCTGCCTTGAAGGATTAACATAAATACAGTAATATTTACTGTATTTTATACATCGTAAAATGGAAGCTACTTACATCCGAGGGTTTTTTCTCAAATCGCAGCACAGTACTCGATCCACAGTTTATAGTAGCGATGGTTGGATAAAACATGGGGCCATCCTCATGAGGCTGAAACCAGTATGGTTTGTGATAGAGCAATTCTACAGCAATATTGTCAATTTGAAAATCCCATTTATGGGTAGTAAAACCGTCTCACCATAATCCCTTGACCAGGAAGATACTCGTTGATTAAAACGTGATTGGTTTTAATGGTGCTGTCGTCAAATATGTGAAGTCCGTCTATTCGATCCATAAACTTCTGTAGCCACTGAAATCCCAAACAAAAATCTCGGATAAAAAATTAAATAATAAATACAGGTACCTAAGAATCAGATTCTACTTCTACTTCTTACTTGAATATAGCAAATGCAATTATAATAATATTATACTGTGAGTTGATTGTACCCAAAAAATAATTATGGATCTGGTTTGTTAAAAATAATTACATTAATTAATGATGGAGTGCTACGAAAAGAAAACGATGAATTAGTCTTTCGTTTTTACGGTTTATCATTTCAGTGGAAGTTAAATGAAAACAATAACAACTAAGATCAAACGTAATTAATACTTTTACGTGATGGTATATTATCCTGTTCACCATGACTCTGTGACTGAATGGATAGCAGATCTATGGACATGAAATGTTCATGGTTTGCTTACAAACTAATGATCGTGAGCCCAGTAGATTATTAAGATGACTAGCACTTATGATATTATCTATCTACTGGGCTCACGATCATTAGTTTGTGAGCAAACCATGAAAATGTTATATCCATAGCTCTGCTATTCATTCAGTCATAGAGTCATGGTGAACAGGATAATATACCACCACTAAAAAGGCTACATAGGTACCAAATTACAGCTTCATAGTGTGAATAACATAGAAATTAGCTTTAGGAGTCCACCAGCTGATCCTAGCCCTATTGCTGCTTGAAGTGTAAGCCCTAAGGAGACTACATACCTAATTCCAACTTCATAGAGTGAATAACATAGAAATTAACTTTAGGAGCTACTCAGCTGATTCAGGGCCTATACAGGTGGAAGTGTAAGCCCTAAGGAGACTACATACCTAATTCCAACTTCATAGAGTGAATAGCATGGAAATTAGCTTTAGGAGCTACTCAGCTGATCCAGGCCCTATACAGGTGGAAATGTAAGTCCTAAAGAGGTTATAATATAACCCTGGACATTTTTTGGTGAGAAACGTGGTGGTAGAGACTCGGAATTCTTCATATTATGAAGAATTCCGAGTCTCTACCACCACGTTTCTCACCAAAAAATGTCAAATTTTCTTGTATCACGCAAATTTTGGAATGGCCATAAGACATATCCATGTAAAACGTATTATACGATAGAATGAATATGGTGTTACATTCAAATATTCACTCACAGTAAGTCACGATTTCTTACAGAAGGTATCGGTTCAACGATCATTCCATTTTTAGAAGGACTGCCTCCCCAGTGCTGGAGTGTTTATCGTTTCAGTGGAAGTTAAATGAAAACATTAACCACTACGATCAAACGTAGTTATCATAAGTGCTAGACATCTTAATAATCTACTGGGCTCACGATCATTAGTTTGTGAGCAAACCATGAAAATGTTATATCCATAGCTCTGCTCTGCTATTCATTCAGTCACAGAGTCATGGTGAACAGGATAATATACCACCACTAAAAAGGCAACATAGATACCAAATTACAGCTTCATAGTGTGAATAACATACAAATTAGCTTTAGGAGCCACTCAGCTGACCCTGGGCCTATTATGTTTGAAGTGTAAGTCCTAAAGAGGCTAAATACCAAATTACAGCTTCATAGTGTGAATAGTATAGAAATTAGCTTTAGGAGCTACTCAGCTGATCCTGGCCCTATACAGCTGGAAATGTAAGTCCTAAAGAGGCAACATGAAGAATTCAAAGTTTCTACCACCACGTTTTGCGCTAAAAAATGTCAAATTTTCTTGTATCACGCAAATTTTGGAATGACCATAAGACATATCCATGTAAAACGTATTATACGATAGAATGAATATGGAATTACATTCAAATATTCACTCAGAGTAAGTCACGATTTCTTACGGAAGGTATCGGCTCAACGATCATTCCATTTTTAGAAGGACTGCCTCCCCAGTGCTGGAGCCTCCGATTCAGTAATTGGACCCACTTGGGTTTGGGTGCTGCGTAAACTTTATTCAAAATCGAATGCTCCTCTTCTTCTGATATGAACTCGGGAACATAATAGAGCTCACTGGGGACCTAGTAACAGAAAGGCAGAATACGTACACGTGAAAACCAACTTACAAATCGGATGTCACTACATCTGAGGGTTAAGCACCTCAATCCAATAAGATACTTGAACTTACATTGGCAACCCGAAATTCTGACACGTTCATATTGAAAACGTAAGTGACCGTAGTATTGATTCATCTAGAAAACAAAGAGGAAACTACACAGCAACATAACAGAGTAAACATGACAGAAACGCCGATAGGCCAAAACATTTGTTGTTCTGCAGTAGACATTAGTTTTCATGTTAAACAGAATAACAAAGTACACTGAGAAATTTTGTTCACAGAACCGCATACAGAACTATGATGTGAGTCGACATTCAGTGCGTGGCTGTGCCGTAGCGAATGCTGATACCTTTATAACTATAACTATCTTTTATTATTCTTTTCAATACTTACAAAATGTTAACTGCAATGGTCTTATGCAAAAGTCTTAACTGCAATGATACTCAATTCACCGAAATAGTTGAGCATGACAAGGTGAGTGTTTACAAACTGATTATAATGATAACGTAGAGTTGGTTGGTTTCTTCTGTTTGTGGTCCGCGCCCATCCATTTGAGAACGGCTGATATCTCAATTATTCCGCTGGTATCTCTGCCTGATGGTTCGTTCGAATATTGAAACTACTCAAGAGAATCAACCCCGGGGAAAAATACCACCCCGAGGGAAAGAAAAAGGAAAGAGGGAAAAGCGAGGGAAATAGGTCCTCGGACGCAAAATAAGTTTAAATAATTTTTGTTGAAAACATAACATGTAGATATTATCTACTATTAGAAGGCGTAATGGTCATACAAGTTGGAGGTGACAGGACAATTTGTCTCTAAAAACTTCTTCTCTAAAAAAATGTCTTCTCTAAAAACTCTGTACCTAATAGCCTAGCGTCAACCCGTGGACAGAGATGGTCAATCACATTCATGTTTATGAATATGAATACGAATACAGATATGAACATGAATATGAATACGAATATGAAATTTGAAAAAAATTTTATTGTACATAGGACAAGTCCCTCATACATCAAATGGCTTTATGAATACAAATAAAGCCATAATCACATCTTTTGGTGAATTTTCCCACGATTGTGAATTTTATAAATAATTTTGCCATATATATGACTAAGATTTTCATTTATTTATTTATATTTTTTCCTGAGGTACCTACGTACAGAAATTTCCAGTGCACTAGACATTTTGGCAAAATCATCAAAATGAGTGAACAGGTAATACTTTTTTGTGTTTGTTTTCTAGTCGGTATAGTTGAAATTTACAATATTAAAATATTCACTTGGTAAAATGGACTTAAGGGAAATAACTAGACCAGGTGTGACATGTCAGTTGGCTCATTCAGTAGTGCAGTAACATATAAAAGAACAATGATTGCATATCGAGCATTTAAAATGACATAATCTAAAGCTTTAAATAGAAGTCTAGCCGTACTTTTTGTATTATACCGACAACTTTTTATTAACTTAATATTTTGGTTGGTTTGATTAGGTACCAGATTATTGTAGGGCAGTATTAAATAAGTATCAAATTTTGATCTGCGGCGAAAAAAGATCGAATTATCCAAAACACAGAGCGTCTTAACGAGTACTATTCTAGTCTACTGTCTAAAGGCCTCCAAACTACTCGTGCTCGTTCTCGCCCGGCGTGGGCTTGTCTGGTACGCTGATGTGGCCCGTCTGACTCGCGGCCGTGCTCGTTCTCGCCCGGCGTGGGCTTGTCTGGTACGCTGGTGTGGCCCGTCTGACTCGCGGCCGTGCTCGTTCTCGCCCGGCGTGGGCTTGTCTGGTACGCTGATGTGGCCCGTCTGACGCGTTATGTCATTGTCCTCATTACCTCAGTTGCTTGTCAAGCTTTTACTCGCGAGGATCCACATTTCGAGGGTCTCACGGCAACTTCGCACATCGTCATTTTTGGCCAAAATGAGTTATGCATACCATTCGAAGCGTCATCTCCCAGCAGATCGACCTAACTAAGTATAAGTTAGGTACCGAAGTTAGGTAACACTAAATCTCACGATTTATTTTACTGAATTACTCAGTAAACATAGTCATTGGCAGATGGTTTTTTGGCTCTCCTGAAAAGTGGCCGAAATGACGATGTGGGAAGTTGCCGTGAGACCCTCGATTTGCAGTCGGGAATACGTTCCCAAAGAAAAATCGAAGTGACCTCACAAGGTTGTGACAAGTGCTTCTTTCCTTGTGATGCGACTGACAGCTCAACAACAAGAAAGAAGAAGACTTAGAAAACAACCATGAATACGCAGATGGTGGATGACCTCAGTTTTCAAAAGCCGGGAAACGTATAGTGGAAGTGATTTAATGGACGACTTGGAAATTGAAAATGTACCTACATTGTAATACTTTTTCCGCATACGATTTTGAAACTTTGATTTGGTTGGACCGAAGAGAGCAAAGGCTGACATTACATTTCGGAAAGGTATATATACCTTATTATAATCAAAAATCTAAAAAAAAAAAGAGAAAAAATCAACCCAATTGACTATGTGAACCATAAGAGTGTACCGAGTCGACTGATCTAGGCTTGTTGTCGTCCACATCACACGCAAGCCACCCGAGTAGCACGAGCACAAGCACAAACCTTTAAGCGCCCGTACACGATCAATATTATTGTCAATATTCAGAAGTATTGTTAATAATATTGACGATCGTGTGAGGGCGCGAAAACAGATTGACGAGAATATTGACGATATCCGGATTTTCTGTTCTTCGGTCCTCAATATCGGAAAGTGGAGGCATATTGTCAATATTATTGACCGTGTGCGGCTGAAAGTCAATATTTTCATCAATCCTCAGTTCATCTGGAATCGTCACGCGGTGAAGGTGATCTGATAGTGGAGCGATTTTTATTTTAATCATGGCTATTGGTTTATTATCTTCAATAATGAAGAAAAATGACTAACCTCCCCTCAAAATTTGATGGTTTACGTTTCAAGATACGTAGATTCCAGAAATCGAATAAAAATTAGCGCTAAGATGAAGGATTTTTCAACGTGAAGATGTAAATGAATGCAAAATGAAGGCGCGGAATTCCAGAGGCTTATTAAAACCCGATCACCTAGCCAGCCAGCCCTCTGACGTCATAGGCTCTTACGGCATAGGCTGTGACGTACTAGTTGGCCTTCTGCCAGCCGTCTGACGTCATACGCTCGTGCGTCATAGGCTCTGACGTACTAGTTGGCCTACTGCCAGCCGTCTGACGTCATACGCTCGTGCGTCATAGGTGCGTCTGACGTAGTGGCCCGCCTGTCGTTTGTGTTCTGACGTGATCTGAGGGAAAGGGTGAATCAAGGAAACAAATTTTTCCCGTTTCAGTTTATGTGCCAAAGCAAAGACATGAAATGTCAAAAAAATCCGCCCGTACGCCGTCCGCGACACTTTGCACAGTTAGATTTGTGCTAAAATTACGAAATTTGGTTTCAATGGGAAGGGGTTCAAAACAAATTTTGAAATTTCGAAAACGTCATATCTCGTAAAATTCAAATTGAACGGTGTAGTTTTTTTGTAGACATTTAAATAGAGTTAAATTTTTAGAATTTTTTAAGACCATCGGGAGCTTTGTACGACCAGCCGTTCGCTCACAATGAGGGCTCGAAGTTGGAGCAGATCAAAAGTCGTCAACATGAGGGTGAATCATGCGGCAGCCTGTCGGGTCATTGTTCATACTGGCCCAGCTGATTCGAACAGCACAGGGTTTTCAGATATAGAATTACTTAATTTTAAGCGATCGTTAGCTCCTAATTGCTAAATAACTCCTGGTTGGTAAGTCTTCACTTTAACTCGAACATGGTGAACCCGGGCCTAAGAATAATTTACGCTACTTGTTTATAATTATTAATAATTAATGATAATTCATAATAATAATCAGTCTATCATTTAAATAGTGATATAGAAAGAAGGGTGATCTGCACAAAGAAGATAATAAACCATTGTGTTAAGAATTTGCATAGTTATTTCTGTTAATACAAATGTCTTGCAGTTGAGATGCACGAACTGATCATCATTAGATTTTCGTGGATTTACGCTAAGCTTCACTCAAGATCAAGATTTCTTGTAAATCAACATTCACCTTTCTGATCGTTTCGTTCAAGTTTTCTGTCCCTGGATTACCACCCCTAGGTCGATTCATTCGACCTATAAATATTTTCAAGCTTTCAGAAATATATGTCAGAACCACTCCCGGGGCTTGGGCACCAAGGTATGTACCTACTCTTCAGTTAGTCGTGCTTGTGCTGATGAGGAAGAAGGTTGTGCAGTTCATATTCCGAGTGAGTACTGGCTGATTTTCCATTACATAGGAGGTCTAATCGACCCACAGGTGGTAATGACCGCTCAATCCGTGTAGGTCTATTTGACCTGTAGTTAATAATAACCGCTAATTCTGTGTAGATAATTTTGACCTAACGGTAGTATTCTAAAATACAACATCGTTTTGTCCCTCTTGCTCCAAGTACATTTTAACAACCGCACAAAAGTTGCGTGTATTGTGCACAAAGAAACAATTGATTCAGGTACTAGACTGTAA
Organism: Stenodema calcarata; assembly: GCA_963920205.1. Taxonomy (NCBI): domain Eukaryota; kingdom Metazoa; phylum Arthropoda; class Insecta; order Hemiptera; family Miridae; genus Stenodema; species Stenodema calcarata. The sequence continues at coordinate 7,226,271 of OY986055.1, read as the reverse complement.
TGAGGAGTTACCAACAACCTACACCTATGTTTACTGAAAAAAAGGAAGAAAACTGAGTTAGGAATTATCTAATCTCTAAATGTACACAATTCTTTAGTCAAATGTCCTATTTTCCTTAGTTAACAGCTGTATCTTTGCGTTTCATTTTGTGTTTTCGGAAATTCAGATGGTATAAGTTAACAATCCACAAACTAGTGCCTGCCCAGAAAAATGAGGAGATTGAGCTAGGGATTATCAAGAATCTATTCAAAGTTATCTATTTCAAAAATGTTAATTCTTTGCAGTTACAATATTTTCCTTGCTACTCAAAACGTGTTACAGTTCCTACTTGATGTAGTCAGATAATATTATACCTCAGTAAATGTCATTTACCAACCTACATGAGAAAATAGTCATTATAAAGTAAATAATGGTATGTAATACCATCATATACCTACGTAAGTAAATGAACTGTGATTATTTAGTTACGTAATGAAGTAACTGCTGCAAATTTTGCAAGCGCGATTAAAAAAATAAATTTTCTTTTGAAAATTAGTTCAATATATGCATATTTTCTTTTGTTGCACAATCGTTATTAAATTTTTCCCCTGATTTCTTCGAATTTCTTCAAGAAAATGACGATTTTTCTTCGTGTAGGTCGAAATGACCCATGGGTGGTAATAGGCGATGGGAACTCAAGGGTGGTAATCCAGGGCTACTGACGACGCCAAATAAATTTGCAGATCATCAGCACAAAATAATAAATTTTCTAGTAGAGAAATGAGGTACCTACAGCGAAAAGATTATTGTAGTAGATTCTTCATTGGATTTTGTGCTGATGATCTGAATCTCCCTCCCCCCAGGACGGGTCTGTATCACCTCGTTTTACGGTTTTACGGTTCCACTTTGAAAATCTGGCGACTGTATGACTTTTGTATGACTGTTTGATTTTTGTATGTCACTCCAAAGGGGACAAGTTACAAAGAAATGAGGTACCTACAGCGAAAAAATTATGGTAGATTCTTGATTAGATTTTGTGCTGAAGATCTGCATCTCCCTCCCCCCCCCCCAGGACGGGTCTGTATCACCTCGTTTTACGGTTCCACTTTGAAAATCTGGCGACTGTATGACTTTTGTATGTCACTCCATCGGCGGACTGTATCGGAGCTCTCCCACCACGTCGATTTGGCTCCTCCTCGCGGAAACTCCGGGAAATGAAGTTCCCCCTTCCCTTCCCCACCTACACGTCGTATCGCTCTCCGCTGAAAGGGGTGGGAATCTTTGTTTGCCTTATTAGGCCGACTTTACCTAATTTGGCGGCGACCACTTCTAAATATGGGATAGCGGGGGGCGGTCTCTCGCGGTCCATGTAACTCTCCGCACGGTCGGATTTTCGTTGTTATTGCTGTTGTGTCGAGTGATGAAACGACTTTTGGTCGTTGAAATAGCGAACGGGATTCGAGTTTTGATGTTCAGAAGGTTTTCATGTGGTGATTTGGTACAGAGTTGAAATTCAACCGGGGACTACTTTCCCCCCTCTACAACAGCGCTGCGCGGAGTGGTGTGGCGGGCAGGTCAAATTACACAGAGCAGAGCCAGTTTGCGTTGAGACGGGCGGCCTCTCTGTCCCGGCCATGCATTTCGTTACGTGAAGTTGTGTTTTACGTTGTTTCATAAACAAAAATTTCGTCAAAAAACCAACGATAGTGCCGGGTATGAAACTGAGGTGATATTTTTCGTTTTTTTTCAGTTTTCTTTGGTTTTTGTTTTTTGGGGGTCCGGGTTTTTTGTGTCAAGTGATGGATACACCGTCCGGCGGAGGGAGAGACTCCCGGTTCAGCATGGGATACAACATATCGCTTTTGAGCGGAGAGTCGCCTCCGGAGATCTACAGCGGAGTTCACACTCGGCCGTCGACGTCGATAACGTCGAATCTCTCCCGTGGCAACGTTCCGCTCTCGTCGTCCTGTCTCGGGTCTCAAAGGGGCCTGAAAAGGTCGTCATCCGACGTCTGCTACGACGGAGATCGTCAAATCATGTCCGTCTCGGGCGACTGCGGGTCGGACATCGTCGATGACGGGTTTTCGTCGCCGGCCCAACAGAAAGGGTCGCCGCCAGCCAACGGCAAAAAGACGAAAGGCCGCGTCAAAATCAAAATGGAATACATCGACAACAAACTCCGGAGATACACGACTTTTTCCAAACGGAAGACTGGGATTATGAAAAAGGTAGGTAACCACCCATTCATTGTAACCTTCCTCTTGTCAATTCCAACTTCGAACTCCAAAAAACACATAAATTCCACCAACCCCTACTCAAATTTAATCACGTGAGCCCTCAACGTCACGTTTAACCAAAAAACGAACAAAAATCTCCTCCAAAACGACCCCATTTGGGCTCTCCCAACTTGCATAACCTTCCCCCATCCTTATCAGCCATCGGCTTTGTTTATCCAACTTTTTCCCAAATTCCGACTGATTTTTTCAACGTTTTCCACCTCGAACACCTCGTACGCTACTAAAATATCACTAATTCACTGAAAAACCACCGAATTTGCACGGTTTTCAACGGCCATAACCTTCTATAACTGTTATCAGTAGTCGACTTTGTTTGTCCAGTTTACGTTGAAATCGTTGTAGAATTTTAACGTTGTTCCGTCAATTGCATTTTTTCCATTCAACGTCTATTAAAGGTAATTAACGTCGTCGTTTGGCCGTTTCGGTGATGAAATTCAGCGCGTTATAACCTTGACTTTCTCTTATCAGTACGCCCTGTTGTTGATGCACTTTCTTGCTGCCTTTTATTGCCCTTCAGGCACTCACTCATTTCATAATAAAAAATTAATTTGTTTTATTTATTTGACAATTACGTGAATTTCGTATGAATTGAACGCTGAGATGCACATTCAACTGGTCTCATTGCTCGGAATCATAACCTTACTTAATCTTTTATTTATTTAATTAAATTTTACAAGGGATTCTATGTAAGCCAAATTACTTACAATAAATTTTAAAATAAAACCCAGCTGTTACAGTAGGTATAGAAAAATTACCAGATTAGAGCGGATGAACCGTGAAGAACATCTCAAGTAACAACCACGTTTCTTCATCTTCAAAGTGCTCCACTTTGAGAACGGAATACGATATCGCAATTCTGATTCCACCATCGTGTTCAGCGTAAAAAGACCTTTAAAACCGTGTGTAACTTGTTGGACTGTTTCATTTTGGGAATTTATGGGTAATTTTCCCCCCTCAAACTCCCCAAAACCCCCCTTAGCGAGACCCGATTCTGCCCGTCTACGAACTTAGCCTATCGATTGCCAGGACGGATTTTTTGTGAAAATTTGAACATGTTATCTCAATTCTACTGAGAGTTATCGTCTGGTGTGACACATAACATAAATGTATAAATAGGTATATAATATATTTATTTATTTGATATAATATAGGTATTTAATTATATTTATATATTATATAAATAAAATTTTTGGTGTCTTTTGGCAGTGGATTCAAAATGGTCTGAAATGGATCTTGGTTTAGGTAAAACATTTTCGGAAATCCGAGTTTTAAAAATTTTGGACCGAGAACAATAGCTTCCTTTTCCTCGAAGATTCGCTAAAACCTCTTAACACAAACTATTCCTAATTACAATGTTTACTGCAGACTGCGCTTTGTACAACGGGTTATTTATTAAATGATTTGTATGCACTGATGGAATGTAAAAGGTACGTTGGTTTCCAGTCAAGTAACTGAAAGAATGAATGGGGATCATCAGGCCGAACCAACACGGTTGTGGAGCAATTTGAAAATAAAACCTGCAAATTCCTGACAACGGTTTATCATCTTCTTTGTATAGATCACCCTTCAGTCTAGATCACTAAATGATAGATTAAGTAATTATTGTTATGAATTATCATTACTATAGTAATTATTAATAGTCAATAATTAGTAGTAGGTAATTATTAAAATTAACTCGATTTCTGAAAACCATGACATAGTTTGTTGACTTTGTGCTGTTCGTATCACCCAGCCCAGTATGATTCACTCTCATGTTGACGATTTTTGATCTGCTCCAAATTTGAGCTCTCATTGTGAACGAACGGCTGGTCGTAAACACCTCCGGATGTTCTAACAAAATTCTAAAAATTAAACTCTACTCAAATATGTACTAAAAACTACACCGTTCAATTCGAATTTTTCGAGATACGAATTTCTCAAAATTTCAAAATTTGTTTTGAACCCCTTCTCATTGACCTAGGGTTAAACAAATTTTATCTTTGGTCAATTTCAATGATGACCAAAAATGTTGTAAAAATAGTGGATAGCCCTATATTTTGACAACTGGATATGCGAGGGGGAAACTGATGTCAGATTTGGATTCAGCGATCCCGAAGCAAAACCATTTCTTAATCCATTTCTCACTATTTCATAAGATAGCATCACCTACCTAACTCTGGGGAGCCAAAATTACGAATTTTAGTGTGAAATTAGGTTTAAAATAAAACAGTTAGGTTTAGAATTTTAGTGTGAAATTACTGTTAGGTTTAGAACAAAACAGTTGTTTTTATTTCTCATGAACAGTTGGCAAAAATGGGTTAGACTTTGTTGCTCCGACATCTTGATAATATGAATCATTATTTGGCTTGGATTGAAACTAAAATATCGGATCCAGAACTACTCAAGAAAGGTAGTTTTTGGCGTCTACGCGAAGCCAATATCAACGATTCCTCTGGCTAAGTTCAGTCCCACCATACTAAGGTAATCTAAAGCCGGCCCCAATTCCTTGGAATTTAAAGTCACCAAAAAATGGTACTAAATGTTAGGTATGTGGTTGGAAAAAAATGTTAAATACGAAAAATATTTTCGCGCAAAAAATGATTGAATATAAGGAAAGGGAGTATTTTTACTTGGAATTAACAGTTCAATTTAATTAGTGTCTGCGGGGCGTACATACCTACTTATATATAACAAGTTAGATGTATTTAATGTTATAACAATGTTAGATATATCTAAAAAAATCGTCCTCCTGTTTTTGCTATTGCATTGATTTTTCCATGTATAAGTTAAGTTGTTGAGCTCCGATCCATCTCCTTTTTTTCCGAGTGGAATTTAGCAATCGAGTTTAAACTAACTTTCGGATGAGCTAGAGACTTGACATTCCAAACACAGGTCAGAACTTGATAACAATGCAATATTCACTCGGTTTCTTGTTTGCTTTATTGTTTAATCAATACCTATTCGTTTAAACAAATCAAATTTGGATGATGAGCTAGAGATTTGAAAATTTAAATATAGGTCGGTACCCTGCAAATACGTGTAATTGGAAGGTAGGCCGAAAAAAAAACAAAAATAAAATTAAAAAAAAAAAAAATGAAATAAATATTGATCACTTTTTTAGTTGGATTTTCAGGGAATTTGACATAATATTATTATAGGTAGTAAAATGTAGGTAATATTTAGAAATTCAGACATTGGCAGCTAAACTGGATGAGCAATGCGTGGGGAATATCCTATACTGGCCCTTTAAGAGTCTCATCAATAATATTGATGTATATATTATATACAAAACTGACGACTTAGACAAAATATTGTGCAACATAAATTTATTTATTTGCAACAAATAAATTTATTTATAACACACATACAAGTGTATGTGTGGATTTTGTTGGTACTCCCGACTCTTAATTCAGAACTTGAGTCCGCACAGATTCTATTTCATTCTATCTCGTCCCAGTGTCTACGTTGTTTTCAGTACTATTCAACAATTATTCTTGTTTCACTGTTGTGTTCATGTACTTAATAAGGGCATTTGTGAGAAACATTTAGCTTCTTTTGATAAAACCAGAAATTATGTTAAATCTGGTATTGTTCTTCCGAAAACTAATACAGAATTTTATAAGAGAAACGCATATGTTCAGGCCTTGAAATTTTTCTATGCTAGAAATATAAATTTGTCCACCTCTACAAATGTTTTAAGTTTTAAGAAGATGCTGAATGGATGTTTTCTTTCTTGATTTCTATTCCCCTTAATGTAATTTAAGAAAAGGAGTAGTATAACACATAAATAAATAAATAAATGTATTTAAATAATAATAATAAGTTAATAAATAAATAAAAATGAAAATTAAAAATATGCTTTCGCGACTGCTGCCATAACCACACTTCTCCACCAGACAGCACAAGTTCTTAGGAACTTATTTTTTGGTGGGCGTCATGTTCTCAGTCCATTTTATCAACAATTGTATTAATACCCCTAGAATACCCCTTATAATTCTAGAGAAGGTAATTTCTGTCATAGAATTGTTGGACGGAAATGTTGAAATATGAAAATGGCTGCGGAATCTCATCTGACTTGGAGATCGTTCAAGACTCTCCCACAAGTCCGAGTTGGAAATTGTTATTCGCTTTTGGGGCGGCTTGCGTTTGTATGCCATAACTACTTTGAAACGGCTCGCTCAAATGACTAATATTTTACATTCTAAATGTTGATTGCCTGTTTAGAAGCGAAGTTTCTATACAATCGATTTCTAGGGTTAGTTCTTTCGGAGTTAATTTCCGTATACGTGTTGGTGTGAAATACTTGATAGTTGAAGCATCAATAATTTAAAGGGCTCTGTGTCCAAATTGCCTCAAGGCCAGTATTATTTGGGTTTAAACGCGTCCAAATTTGAATTCCTTCATACGAGAAGAATGAAGTTTAATTCTCTGTGTTTGAATAACGCAAAAATGGCAGAGACTTCATGATTATTAGTTTTACGCTGAGAAAAGTACCACCAAAGCTAGTCATTTAGTAAGTTAAAAAAAAAATCCACAGACATGCAGCATGGCAATAAGAGCAAACTTTCGAAGAAATAACTGGTTTTATGTAAAATGTCTCCGTTTTCTGGTTGTATAGTAAATGTGGTCTCGATTCTTTGTCGTGTATTTCCTCAGTTTATAGATTTTTCAACGCTGAACACGGTGGTGAAGTCAGAATTGAGATATATATATATCATTCCGTTATGAGATTAGAGCAGATGAGCCGTGAAGAGCACCTCATGTAACAACCACGTTTCTTCATCTTCAATGTGCTCCTGTTTGAGAACGGAATAAGATATCGTAATTCTGATTTCACCATTGTGTTCAGCGTGAACAAACCTTTGAAAAACCTGTTCCATTTTGGGAATTTATGGGCAATTCCCCCTCGCCCTAAAACTCCTCAAAACCTCCCCTTAGAGTTGCCCGATTCTGCTCATCTCCGAACTTAGCCTTTCGATTGCCAAGACAGATTTTTTGTGCAAATTTGAACTCTTTATTTCAATTCTGTCGAGAGTTATTTGGCAGTGCATTTCAGAACATCCTAAATTCACTGCCAAAACACACAAAAAATCATATGCATATAATATATACATCATGATTATATACGTATGATTTTTGGTGTGTTTTGGCAGTGAATTCAGGATGGTCTGAAACGGATTTTGGTATAAAATGTTTTTGGAAATTCGAGTTTACAATTTTTGGGCCGAGAACAATAGCTTCCTTTTCGTTGAAAATTTGCTAAAAGGTTTCCAATTACGCTGTGAAAATGGCTATAAGTCACAAAACACTGGCTGAAAATTCGAGGGTTGAGGTTTCTTTACGTAATATGCTTGAGTCAAATTAGGCACGAAATAAAGTTCTTAAATTTCTTATGTTCTTTCTATGGCAGCACACCATCCTTGTGAAGTTTATGTTGTTGAAGTACCTGTGTTTAATTAAAACCGCTCCCTCATTTTTAAACGATGCGATCAATACCCGATGAATCCCCAGTGAAAGCATCCGGAAGATCAGCGAAGGGTTTTATAGTTGGGTGAAATCAAAAAACAAGTTGTCACTTAGCCGCTTCACTGAGTGCCGGCGGTTTATGCAACAACTTTTCGTCACTCGGGGGGGCTACGCCGCAAGGGCCATCTGCGTCTTCCAACTCGTCTCAGCCGCGGGTTTCGAGAGATTTCCAAATTTAAATTTCATAGCGGGGTAGCCCGCGGAAAAAGGAGCGAGAAAATACCAAATTTGACCCGTGTTCATGGGAATTCAACAGGTGTATTTTTAGCGGTTGGTAACGGAACGGCGAGGCGGTATTATTATAGAGAAACGGTCTTTCGCGGCAGGCGCGCATTATGTGCAGGAGAGCTGTTGAGCAGATAGAGATTTTCATGAAATTCGACAAAAAACGGACACCTTATCATAGAAATATTTCCAGTCATGCAACATGAACAAACATGCGACATGTTCAAGGACCTTTTCAAACGGCAGTCACTATAATTTAGTTGAACACCATCTCATGTTTCAAACGGTTAAAATCCACATTTGGTTCACTGAAGTTCTTATTTATATTTACCTTCTTCTTCCACTCTCATTGGTTACTCAGTCTTCGCTAATATTGCTTATAATTTTAACGTAGCTTTTAGTGAAAATTGGTTAGGTACTCATTATATTATTCCATAAATCAGTGAGTATTTGGTGGAATCATGCAGCGCACGAGGTTGTGTGAATTGATTCGTGTGCAGCTGGTAGATACATTTTGATTATTAATTTACTTTTGACTCAGATGCGAGGGTCGTCTCAGAAGTATGTTGCACTTATTTTTAAAAAATCGAAATATGCGTCTAAAAATTTCAAACCAATTTATTTTCATCCTGATTTATTTTTTTTCTACATAATCGCATTGAACATCGATGCACTTATGGTGCCTGATGGCCTCAGTCCAATTTCGTACGCCCTGGCGCCAAACAAGCCAGCCAATTCTCAACTTCTCCCTTGAGCGCCTCTTGATTTGCTAATCGCCGTTCTCCCAGGTGCTTCTTCAGCTTCGAAAAAAGGTGGGAATCACTGGGGGATATGGAGGATGTCCAAAACGTCCCATCGGATTTCTTCCAGTAGTCGACCACTACGGGGCTCATCGTGGGTCACTTCTCGACCTCCCAGAAACAAAGCTATTTTGGCAAGGATTGGCGACTTAATGGCGGTTTGTTCATAAACATCGATAAGTTCGCGATGAATTCCCGTCGCGGATTCGCCTTTCGCTGTGAAAAAACGAATAACTGAACGCATTTCGCGGTAGAACACAAGCGGAGCTCTATTTTGTTTGGGCTGATAAATACCCGTAGCTGCTTCAACACCAAGATAAAACTTCCGTAGAAATTGGATCATCCCGAGATTTTTTAAAAATAATGCAACTTACTTTTGAGACGACCCTCGTATTTCCAGAGGGTGTTCAGAATGCTGATATAATGATATTATTTAATTTGTATTAAAACTTTGACCGAGAATGCCAAAAAGCACGTCTACTTTTACTTCAAAAACTCAGCTCAGTCTCGATGTTGAAAGATGAATTCTTGGTTTGGTTTGGTTTTGGATGAAATATTAACAGTGAGTTAACCATAATCTGTGAAAGTAGGTAAGTACGTACCTCTCATTTCCAATGGAATTGATAAATACGGAGTCATCATACTAATGCCCGATACCACCAGCACTTCACCATCATTAGGTACCCTAACTAACGCGGTTGTTGAGAGGCTACTTAAACGATGAGTTATCACTTGAGTAGGCGAGATTTGTGTCGGTTGGTTAGTACCCCAATGTTTGACTTGAAGCTTTTAATATTAGAAAACTCAGGATAAACTCACGAGTCACGATGTTAAACTTGGAAAGTGATGGTTTCGGTTTGACAGTAAATAGTTTAGGCGTCTTTTATAATTTTTGAACTTTACTTTAATATTATCCTTACTTTTAGCGAATGTTCGAAGAAAAGGAAGCTATTGTTCTCGGTGTAAAATGTTTGAAACTCGAATTTCCGAAAATTGTTAATACCAAAATCCGTTTCAGACCATCCCGAATTCACTGCAAAAGGTACCAAAAATCATACATATATTTGAACCTCGATTAAGCGGGGTAATGGTGGGAGAAGGGCCACGGATGAGAAAAATTGGTAAAGTCGCTGATTAAAAAAAAAGAGGTTGAAATGCACAATTTAGAAACCGTGTTTTAGTAAGCAGAATAAGGTGTACGCACCAATAGTGGACACAGTAAGCAATTTTGTGCGGAAACTCCTCAATGAATTTTTTCAATGACTTGTAGATCAAGGTGAAATATCCCAACTTTTGCCCAAATTTCAGGACCGCGAATTTTGTTCTACTATGAATTAACCGCGAATTTTGTTCTACTATGAATTATTCTGTTTTACTATGATTAGTTTCCATTGGTATATTATTATAATATTCCAATGGAAACTAATCAACAATGTTAAATTTGGTTCAAACCATTCCTGTGAGTTGAATATTATGATCGAAACCATTGAGAAAGCAAAAAATAGCTGAGAGTCATTGACACCGGGTTGGGTTGGTAGTAGACCACCAATATTATTAACGCTTGTGTTGTTAATAATTTATTGATACATTGCAGTATCTTGGAAGGAGTTGGATTTTCTCACGTTATTTTTCAAGAAGTGCATTTTCTCATTGGTGATTGTATTTATCATTATTATAAACATTTGTCTCAATAAACTCACAAATTGTACGATTCAAGGAAAGTCAGGGTTACTATTTGAACAAGTTTGTATGTTCAATTTTCAATTTTTTACGATTTCTCAACCACTCAATCCGAATTTGCTCCTCTTTTTGCTCGACTTAATTATTCAAATAATTGCCACCTTCTTCAACCCACCATCAACTTACCACCTTCTAATTTCGTGAGAGACGTTATCTTAATTTGTGAGTGCTAAAAACCTCAATTTTTTTTTTAATTTTCTAGTTGAATTACCTCGCGTATGTTACGCAGTTAGCTACTAATATCTAAACGCCATAATCTATAGATGGGTTTAAAAAAAAATCAATATCGACTTTCAGAGGTGGTCAAGAAATTGACCACCACCACCACGTCACGTCACCACCTTATCGACATTAATAGGTAGTATAAACAAGAAAGTTGTACATTTATTGTATCTCATGATTCATCAATTCTTCCCATAAAAACTAATATAGTCACTTACAGCCCACTGATATAGGAGTGGTTGCTTAAAATCATCTACTGTTAAGTATTATTTGACGTTTCTGTTTGTTTAAAAATAACTGATAAATTGCGGGGTCTAACAACGTTTAATCCTTTTTGGTTTGCTCCCAAAGACGCTGAAAATCCCCCAGTATAGAGTTTCATTGATGCTAACCTTACCCGCGCGTATTCTCAACTTAGCCACCCGCAGCGAAATAATATTCTTCGCAGAACCCCCACAAGAACATTCATCACGTCACATTTTTGAACAGCGCACTTGAGGGACGACAGCTTTCCTGGGCGTAAGTCCAACTCTAATGAAGCGTTTAAAGATGTGTTGCAGAAATCGAGAAATACCGTGCGTTCACTCGATGTAATTAGGCAAATAGGTGTTATCAACTTGGTAGGCATCCCATTCCTAATTTCTCGCGAATTCCCACGGAATGCCGTTAAACTTTTTATTCACTCGGTTAGACTCAATACACTGTATAGCGGTGTTTTAGAAATTATATCAGTACAAGTTGCAACCCCTTGAGCACCTACGAGTTGGGATGTGTAGTAAATATCCGTATATCGAAATACCGCAATTTTCTTGTGACATCGATATTTTTATCCCCATACATCGATATTTTTATTCCTATATATCGATATCAAAATGTCACTATCGGGTCCGATTTATATGTATTTATTTTTGTTTACTTAAAAATTATTATCAATCAAGAGGAATTTCGGGCAAAGGAAAGAAACCGTAGGGAAAAATCTTTTTGGCTACTCATAAAGACTTTTTCGCTGAGATTGATGATTCTGGTCCTCTGGCAACGCCATCGTAGAAAATTACTCGAATAACAAGTTATTCAAATGAAAAGTTATTCGATTAAACACTGAGGAATCAAGGCCAATGCTACTTTTTTTGTACTTGATATCCCAAAATACCATAATTTACCCCTAATCATTATTGCTGTTATTATACATTTGTTGAATACTAATATTTGGAAGGTTTTAATAATTAGGTAGTTGAATGGATTGTCATTGGAAATTTCAATTGAAATAACTGATCAAACCAACGCGGGGAATTTGAACCAGAATAATATTTAATCAACTTTGTAAAAGCAGTTTTTTAACATGTTTTTAGGGCGTGATTCGGTTTGGAAGAGCGTGGTCGTTTTGTTACCTCTTTGGCCTTCCTCTTCTTACCTCTCTCCTGGGCTTGAAACGGGACCTTACCAACCCTTCAAAGTTCTTCCTTGTGTTTCGAGTGTGGGGTTGTTCACTTGTGACTTACGCGCAATAATGAGCATTGTTCTTCTATTTCATTCGTGATTGATTCGATCTCAAGCGTTATAGAAAATTATTCTCTTTTTTGTTCGATTGGAAATAATCGCAAATAAAAATGATCTACCTACTCTTCATTAATGAATTCGCTATCATGAATAGAATTTTAATCATGTTTGGTCTATCAAATCATGATTTTTGCCATAGGTCCGATACCCACCAACAAACACTGAGTTAATTATAAATTGCATTCGTATTTTGGAATTTTGAAATTTAGGATTGTTCTGTTGGAAAAAATTCGACAAAAAAATATCGAAGACCGATATATCAAAATATCGATGTTTTACAACGATATAACGAATTACTATTTCGATATAATTTTGAAATACCAATAGTCGGTATATCGATATATTGCATCCCTATCTTGCATCCCTTGAAGTCGTAGACGCCGAGGTGCACAGAGTAGAAATAATGGAACCTTATCACTCGAGTAGTCGAGAAATAATTCGCTCGAATGTCTTCTTCATGTCTGTCCGTCAGCTGGTTCCAGTTTGAAAGGTTACTCGTCAATTTCATTCAATACGTGAACCTTTTGAAAGGATTTATGAGCAACCATAAGAATAAAGTTACGTAAGGCATTATTTACCTTGAAAAGAAGCATTACGCTTTCAGTTTTGTCTGCTGCAATAAACGTTTCATGTCTTATCATCGACTTTAAGATTCTATACCTACTCCGTGTAGATGTTTAGTTCTTGGGTCGAAGTTACAAGGTCGTGGATGTTACCTATAGCTAACAGCCCACACTAACTTTCGGTTTACCCGTATTCTCGTTGTGGTAAAATACCCTACATTCAATTTGTCGTTTATTCGCTATATTACGGCGTTGCTGGAAAGTAAGTCTCCACTATCTTCAATACCTGTCGAAAACAAGCGTGAAATTTATCGTTATGGCTGTGCTACAGACAGGGGAGTTCGATGTTGGCCAAACGCACAGCTCCACATCTTACTACATCCTTGGAAAAACCCATTATTATAATGCGATTGGTACTCGCACTCGTAATTGGGCGGGTTCACAAATGGAGTGCGCTCGCTTTGCATTATTCAATCCGTCATTATCCATTCGAGAATCAGCTGCTCAGTACCGAATACGCCAAGAGCCTTATTCAATATACGTCCGTTCAACATGTTATCGAATGTAAATGTCGAATGGAAGTTGCAGGTTATGTAACTCCCGTTTCGTGGTCCTGTAATTCACAAAACGACAAATTTATGTGATTGATAAGTAATCGTGCGATAAGCTGAGAGGGAGTAGAATCCTTTCACTTTGATGTGGTTTTGTGTTTTAAGCAATTTATTTTCATTTATTATTTCGTTAGTTTTGGTGGTTATATAGGCCCCCAATCAACATCCCTAAAAGGTACTGCGAATGTTATTCCCTGTAGGGTTTAGGCGTTTGGTTATAAGAGACCTTCAAGGAATAAGTAAGTTTTAAACATTTGTTGGACTTCCTCACCTGTGAAGCTGTGTGTTTTAACATATTCTACCAGGAAGTTCCAGCATTGTTAAAGCCGTTCTGATTGAGTTCCAGTATTTTTCATCTTGTTCCATCGACATCTAATCAAGTTAATTCTTCCTATTGGATATAGATAATTTATGGAATCTCTGACAGTAACTGAATTTTCACCTAACTCCTACTTGTACAAGGCCATTTTTTTTTTTTTTTTTTTTTTTTACGATTTCGCTTTTTGAACATTTTGATAAAACATTTTTAGCATGCCAAAGACGTCCAGGTTCGAACTCAGCCTTTGTATGGACATATTGAGCAACCCCTCTAAATTTGGGAGGTGTCACTGCCTTGAAAATTGAGATAGCCTGCCGAAAAATTAGAGACTACTTATTGGGCAATAGGACAACTAGGTACTATTTTTCCAAAAACATGATAATATATTATATTACATTATAATATAATATATTATATATAATATAATATAGGTAATGATAATATATTATATAATATAATATATTATGTGTGTGTGGTTTTGTTGACCGTCCCTCCGACATCCCTCAACATCATAATATATTATATTATATCACATTATATATTAAATATAGTTTTTTTTAAGAGTGTTTTTTGCGGATATCATAATATATTATCTTTTTTTTTGTTGTTGAAGTAGAAAATACCTCAACAGGCAATATGCTAGAATAAAAGCAATTTATTAAATTAATGAATTAAGATAGATAATTATTGACATTAAAAATTAATTATTTATATTAATTAATTATATTAATTAATGACTTGAAACTTTCAGGGCTTTCTGTTATCCACACCAAATTTTAAGTTGACCGTTTGTGGACGCCCCAAAGTGGCAAAAATTAGCCTAAATTTCAGTTTTTTGCTCCTTAAATTTTCTTGGGTTGAGGTAATATTTTAAAATGGCTGTGTCTGGCGCTAAAACGAAGCTCTGTGCAAAATGTCAAGTCAAAACACTCGCGGATTTCTCTTAGTGAGTTCAAATGTGGAATTAGGAGTTGTACCTATTGTTATTAAATAAATTTTAGTGCAAAGGATAAAGTTAGTCTTTGTTGAGGTCTGGTAAAATCCACAACCGGCATCGACACCGGCATGCCGTCTCGGGACCAGCGGGAGCTAAGTTAGTTCGGACACTTCCCGTCAGATCGTGCCACGCTCGGAGCCGGCGCCTTCGAACCAGCTGATCCGTGACGTCACCCTGCACTTCCGATCCTTGACCCTTTCCCGCCGTCCCATGTCGGTCGGAGGGCGGCAAAAACATCTGTTTCCCATTCTCGTTGCACGCATCGCTCACGATACGCTCTTTATGGGCAGCCGACCATATTTTGTCACTGCCACGAGCACGGAGTCAACTGAAAGGAGAAAATGTCGTTTTCATTCATCAACCTCTGAAACTCCTCAGGTTTATAATACGACTCGGAGCCATTCAAAACAGGTCCTGGATAATCAGGGTTGATTCGTTTCTTCCAACTTGGGTTATGCCCTTATTTTCTCACCCAGTCACAGACTCAAGGGACGGACTTGACGATTGATCATCGATGCGCTGCGTGTGGGCGGATTCTGTCAACATTTGGCGAACAGGTGGTCAGGTTGAACTCCGCTAGCTTTCATGTCGACCGACTAACGCTGCCGGGGTCGGCACGCAGGATCCCCCTCTGCCTTGAGCCGATTCTCCCGTTGTAGTGCTCGCTTCGCTATAAAATCCGCCCGTCTGTTCTTCTCCAAGATGTTATTCCCTTCCCTTCCCCCTTCAAGAATTCCACCCCGTAAGAAATCGCCGGTTGCCTGTTTTTGGTCGGTAATTGGTTGAAAAGGCTTTGGACGAATCATTATCGTGGATTTCGAGATGCCCGGTGGCGCTAAGCGATATCACGGTCGAACACTTCACGATTGTTCAGGGCGAGCTGAGATGAAATGACGCTTATCTGGGAGTAATGAGACCGCCAACTCACACCCTACTCTCCATACGTCTTGATATGAGGATGGCATGCGATCTGAAGGAACATGTCTGAAGGCACTTCAATTTGACCAGAATAACTAGTTACGATATTATAAAATCAGGGTTTTTTTTATTTTTATTTTTATAAGAACGATAACTTTATTGTAATATTACATTCTAGTTGTGCTGTATAATAAATAATAATAAACGTGTAAGGTGGTGTGAGGATCCTATCCAGCGATAGTCCTCACTATAACATTACTAATCATTCTATAACAATAATTGTTCAACCTTTGTCTGTTTGGAGGGTTGTAGGAGGTGGTAAGAAAAGGAGAAGTTTTTAAGGGCTTTCGGCTTTAATAAGCCATCTTCAGGGCTGCAACATATAATGACATCTGCTATAGGTTTGACCGTTGTCGGTATCATCAACTTACAATTCTAATTAATTTAATAGTAGGTACAGTTGTTGACTTACGTAGGTATTGTTTCCTCAACCCGGTCTCTTTCGTTCAGAATAAACTACATGTCAGGTTATTTTGTTTCTCAGTAGGTACGGATAGCTGTAAGTGGAGGTTATAGAGGTGTTGTTTGAATGTTGTAGTTGTGGAGGATGATCGAGGTCATGGAGGATGCTCGAAGAGAGACCGGGTTGGGGATTACAGGTGAGCACTTGGTGGGTAGGGAATATTTTAGTTTTAGTTTAGAGAATATTTATTGTCTATATGGAGTCGGGGTTATAGAGGGTCCCTGTTATAAAATAATCATTATTTTATAACAGGGACCCTCTATAACCCCGACTACCATTATGGTATGAATTGTGTGCCAAGGTGATGAATGTCGGTTTTTATATTCATAGTATTGGGTTGTTGTAGGATATGGATTTTTCATAAATTTGGCGTTTAAATGTTGAGGATTCTCTTGTTATGGAAGTGACGTTTTGGAAATCAGGTTCATGGTTGTGTTGAATGCAATGCAATTTAAAAAAGAAAACTACAAAATCTCCTGGTCCTACAACAATAAATTAAAAAACCGCTTCCCCCCACTTAAAGACCCAGAACCACTCTTAAACACTGGATTTAATGTATATAAAATTCCGTGCGAAACTCAAAACTGTGAACAAGTGTACATAGGAGAAAGCTTAAATAAAAGAATCTACTCACATAACTATAACTTCCAAAATAAAATAGAAAAAACGGCCCTAGACCAACTATAACCTCCACTTACGGCTATCCGTACCTACTGAGAAACAAAATAACCTGACATGTAGTTTATTCTGAACGAAAGAGACCGGGTTGAGGAAACAATACCTACGTAAGTCAACAACTGTACCTACTATTAAATTAATTAGAATTGTAAGTTGATGTTACCGACAACGGTCAAACCTATAGCAGATGTCATTATATGTTGCAGCCCTGAAGATGGCTTATTAAAGCCGAAAGCTCGGAAAAACTTCTCCTTTTCTTACCACCTCCTACAACCCTCCAAACAGACAAAGGTTTTTCAACCAAAGGAGGTAATGAACAATACAGCAAATAATAATTGTTCATAGTGCCAAGTCACTGTGCCACTTTCTTTAGAGCCTGCGTGCGGAGGGGGGTGGAAGAGTTTCCAGGACGATCGGGGAGAGGATGGGATTTGGGTGCACTTTGATTCGATCGAAGAAGCGATCAGCTGCTGTCTGTAGGACGTCCTTCACAGTGGATATTTTCAGGTCCTTGTGAATGTTGTGGTTGCTCACATACCACGGTGCATTGGTGACCAAACGAAGGGCACGGTTTTGGACGGTTTGCACTCTCTTGATTTGAGTATCACAAGGAGAAGCCCATATTTCGCATCCATACATCCATATGGGTCGTACAACTGATAGGTAAATTCTGCGTTTGAGATGTAGAGGGACGGTAGAAGTTGGTTGAAGCAGGAATCGTAGTTTAGTGAGGAGCAAACGTAACATTTGGACTACGTGGGATATGTGTGGTTTCCATAAAGGTTTTTTGTCGAGTTTTATTCCTAGGTATTTAATATTGTCTTCTTCGGGTATAAATTTAGGGGTTAGGACTTTTCCCCGGTAACACGAATTTAGTTAGAAACTAACTTTAGTTAGCCATCAAACGAGTTGTATAGTTGTTTGCTAAGGGCCTGCAGAACCTAGGTTGGAAGGTTTTTGAAGGATATCTCAGGCCGTGATTGACTAAGAGTTTTGAAATGATGGGGGGGGGGGGGGGAGTTGTCCGCCACTATAGAAGCTCCAAGATATCCAATAAGATCATTTTAAATGTTTGCATTTTGCGGTCTATTAGCCTTCCAACAATGCCCTCTCTTCTCGTTTTTTATATAAAACAAATTTAGCCACAATCAAAAAAACGTTTTTATGAGTTTCAAAAATCGGACGACGAGGGGGCTTTTTCTTATATTATAGTAAATTTAGAAATTTATTTCGAAAGTCAATCACAGCCTGAGATATCCTTCAAAAACTTTCCAACCTAGGTTCTAGGGACCTTTCAGTTTTCTAATCAAACTTTTATTTCACTTTAAGAAACCTAATAATTGGTATGAATAATTATTGCTGCTCACATGTTCGTGAGTAATATATTAATGATAGGTACAATTTAAACAGTGAAACTTAACCGTAATATTTCGCTTCTACTGAATGAAAAATACACACGTTTTCTCTTTCTATTTGAAAGTAAATTCCACGTTGAAAATTTGATCACAATTTCTCTGCGAATTGGAGTTTTATATTTACGCTCTGCCAATATGGTGACACCTATGACGTAACTGGTAGAGCATTGCTCACCTCAATTTTTTACCTGACTATTTGGCACTATTGGATTACGAACACAATTTATTGGATATTTTTCCTTTTATGCATTGAGGTTGGAAGACTAAAATGGAATGTGCTTAACGAATAGTTGAATATTCGTCATTTGAGATTTGCTTATCACACTGACTGAATGACGAATGTTTGTAAATTCTGTAACAAATGAAGTTCGCAAGGCGTTTTTTTCCTCTTCTCCGTCTTCCCAAAATCAGCATACACATCAAAGGTCCTCAACACCGAGGGCAGACCGGTCCTGAGTTTGAATTGATCTTTTAAAAATAAAGTGACCCATTTTGAGTTGGTTTGCTCGCTTGTTTATACGAACCGGTTCGTTTTAAAGCCTCATGTCTGCCAATCATTCGTGCACCGGCCGTCAGGTTTCGTGGGATGAGCGCTCGTGTGATGCTTGGTCGAGAGAAATGTCGTATTTTCTCATGAGGATCAATCGAATCATTAATCTTGATTTTGTGTACATTCATAGTCGGGACGATCACGCGGATGGTCATTGTGTTGTGTAATTAGTGAAATTGAATTATTTTGTTGTTGGAATAACGTTGGCCCTCAATGTGGCAGCCACTAGGGATGCAACATCTATTATAACATCAAATGATTAATCGTAAGCCAACAATCGATTTTTCAAACTACTTATTTCAAACGCATAATCATTTGCTATCCCACTATCTAAAAAATCTGATGGTTTTCTTCGTCTGTAAGTGACGACCTGCTGTTAAATTTTACGGGTTTAGGGGAATGCCAAAACGATTAAAATTGCTCAAAATAGTTTTTTTAATAAATAAATTGAAGGTATAAACAGAACCGATAAAAGTATCAAGCATGAAGAAAAGAATAAAAATTAATAAATAAGAGTATTCATCTTGAAATGTAGGTATTAAAAAGAGTAGTTTTCTGGGACTCCTTGTAAAAATAAAAGCTTTGACAGCATCACTCCCTTCAAGCGTTTCTGCTCTGGGGTCAGCGTCAGTCTCGCTTTTGAGAATAATCTCTCAGCAGGTGTCCAGGACCTATTAGGTTCCTTTGTTAGTTGCCCTGTTGGTTATAGAGCGTTTAGGGAATAACTGACAATAACTGAATTCCTACCTAACTCTTACTTGAACATGGCCAAAGCAATGTTTTTTTTGCGACCTTGGTTTGTTTCAACAAAACAGTTTTTGCGCGCAGAGACTTGCATGTTCGATCTCAGCCCTTATTGTGGACCTATTTAGCAACCCCTCGAAATTCGGGAGGTGTCATTAACTTGACAATCGGGATATCCTGCGTAAAATTTTGTGGCATTGGACAGTAAGCTAATTCGCCGCCTTCATCCATGCTGTTTCAAAATCCTGATGTATTCAAAAACCGATTAATCAGAAGCAATAATAGATTAATACAAAAATGGCTAAATATCGATTAAAAATAATCGATTAATCTGTGTCAAATAATCGATTATTTGATCTGATTAATCGTTATTTGATCTGATATATCGCCATCTCATACAAATAGAAACGGCACCAATCACAATCCAACAAACGCAACTTCCTGAAGTAAAATTTACTGCTCCATCTAAGCATTATCATTAGGACTCTATTTACTACTTTATAGGTACTGATGGAATAAAACCATGTTGACCCTTGTCTCAGGAGTTACTATCAAATGGAATGCAATGGATTTCCTGATTCTCACGATTTGTTTTATTTTGCCTGGATTGTCTCGTGTTATAGTCTACTGTTGGTTTAAGATGTTCAGTGATATTAAAGAATACGTAGCCTCTGGGTGTGTTTGAAAGAGCTATCCTTGAAACACCGGGCGTTATCTTCACTTTATATAGTCAGCAATAAATCAGGAAACCAAATTTTGAAACCGTTTGCATCACAATTTACGTCGGACGCTAATCACTACTTACCTACTGAATGTATTCATTTCGATCTTTCCTCAAAACCCTTTGTCCTTGTAACATGCAAATCACTATTGTATGTTTAACACTTATTACATGCAAATCCTCTCTTTCTCCCCAGAGATAAGGATACAACAATGGGTGGAGGCAAATTAACCCGCCCAACATTTTAAATCAATAATCACTGGGGGGGAAATTTTCAGATCTTTTTTTGCCCCGTTCGAAGGGTGAACCGAAGTAAGCGGAGTCGCCTCCTACGACTTGTCAGTCGAGGCCGCGAGGACATGCGACATGAGGTGTGAATGGGGGCTGTTGATGTCTTCTCTCCGGTGTCATTTAGTTAATTCAATTACAGATAGGATGTGTACATCATGTTTCGTTCGGTCATGAAAACAACAATTGGTACTTTATATTCTCTTTATATTCCGCCAGACGCTGTCAGAATTTTCAAAGAGCTGGAGTTACGGTGTGTTGGTAACCAATGAGTTCATCTCATGAGGGGTCGTCAGCATCTGTGAGGGTGTGAAGCGATCGGTGACACTTTAACTCGTCTACCAAGTGGGCCTTCTCACATGAATAATTATATCATGAGAATTGATGTATTCAAGGTTTATTACAGACGGTACACCTACTTATTGGTGGGCTAACTACCACAAATAAACTTCTCTCCAACTTCCTATTTTTTGGACAAAACGAATGAGGTCCACCATTTATTTTGGTCTCCAACGCATTTAACACAGTTTGAGTTCGATTGGGCCTAGACATTTTTAGGACATGAAACTCTTTGTCTGAACTTGTCAAAAATGCTATCATATAGTTTTTAAATTATCTTAATGACTAGTTGGGAATGCTTACTTTTGAAATTTCCCGACTTGAATCATCAATCACTCTATCTAATTACTTAATTTCTCCCTTTCTGGGAAAAAATCTGATCGTGGATGTCTGTTAGCGTTAGGAGACCCTCAGCTGATCTTGGGCCTCCAAAGGAGGCTACATAGGCCCACCAAATTACAGCTTCATAGAGTGAATATCTTAGAAATTAGCTTTAGGAGCCACTCAGGTCATACAGGGCCTGGGCAGCGTCAAGTTAAAGTCCTAAGGAGGCTACATGCCAAAATTCAAGTCTCTACCACCACGGGAAATGTGCCAAAAAGGTCACATTTTTAACATGGAACATTAGCCTTCACAAAATTGGCAAATACCGAGCGTCCGTTACACTTATCTATTTCCAATTTCATAATGATTTCCGCTTACAACCAAACCGATATTTGATTTTTTATGGTTCATCATTTTCGCTCGTTAAAAACCTCCGGATTTAACGTACATTTTCCTGCTCATCTATGACGTTACAAATATCAGAGCTATGGACGTTACAGTTTTCATATTTTGTTTACATTATGAAGCTATAAGATGATATGAAGCTGTAATTTAGTATGTAATTACCAAGTACTTTATAGGGACCTGGTAGAGACTTGAAATTTGGCATGTAGCCTCCTTAAGACTTACACTTTAAGCAGCATAGGGCCGGAATCAGATGAGAGGCTCCTATGCTAATTTCTATGCTATTCACTCTATTAATTATCTGTAAATTGGTATGTAGCATCATTAGGACTTTAACTTGAGGCTTTCCAAGCTCCGGATCAGCTAAGTGGTCCTACAGCTAATTTCTATGGTATTCACTCTATGAAGTTGTAATTTTTTATGTAGCCTACTTAGGACTTACACTTTAAGCAGAATAGGCCCAGGATCAGCTGAGTGTCTCCAAAAGCTAATTTCGATGCTATTCACTCTATGAAGCTGCAATTTGGTATATAGTCTGCTTTAGGACTTTACACTTTAAGCCCAGGTTCAGCTGTTATCGTTATTTTGTCTTACTTGACAAACGAACCACATATTTTACAGGGAGAAAATGAGACATATTCATGTGCCGATGTATCTGCATGTAGGGTAGATACTCAATTTTATAATAATTTCATTCTGTGATAGAAACTTAAGGTTTTCCTGCAAAGATTTTCGTGACCAGAGCTTTAATTCTGTCACCGAAACCATGCAAAAACGTAAACTCTATAATAAAACCAGTAGTTTTGTTACTTTACTTGTCACGTATGATTTTTGATGTGCTCTACCCTGTTCAAATATGTGTTTTAGGTTCGCTCGCTGCAAACACAATTAGATTTGCGCCAGCTAAGTTGATTTCCGATTCCGGCAGATGGTCCTTGATCGATCACTTTCGTTCTCACGTGAGAAATCCATCCGAATGTACAACCTCAAATAAGAGGGTGCCGGGTGCAAGAGGAATTGAGAGACGATGGAATGCGAAGGTACCGCCGAAGGCCCATCATCAGTTTAGAAGGAGGCACCAGGGAAGTGAGATCAGCGGGCGCCCGCGGGCCTCAGTAGCTGCCCCACCGTTATTTCGTCCGGCCCACGCCATATGGCTTCTTTTTCCCCGCACCAGACGTTTGTTTATTTGTTTCCGTCGAGTTATGACGAGACGGAAGGGTTACCTTCGAATATTCCCCGCATATTTCTCACTGGGAGAAATACGAGACTGGACGTCCGAACTGCCGTTTGGCAATTAATTAAATTATCCTTCAAATCGCGCTCATCAATCAATTCGTTGAGGCTTCTGCCTCATTAATATGATAGGTATGTGATTGATGCATTCAAATTTGAGCTTGAACACGATTGACCTAATACATTCAATTAAGATGAAGACTTAATGCAAAACACATAAACTGGACTTGATTCAAATCTCAACAACTAGCTCAAAAATGTCAAATCAGAAGAATTTGGCGATTAAATTAATTATTGCGATAGTGTATAATAATATTGTCCACTATCAAAAAATAGGGAGACCACTCTTATAATCCATAAACTCCTTCACTATGACCTCCATATGACATGGAGGCGACATCCATGGGTTTCGTGAGCGCCATTGGCATATACAACCAAAGGAGTTTGGCGACTTTTGGTTTTAAGTAGAAATAAATTTCGGATCTGGAATTTTGGATATTCGTAGATACTTGTAGCATAGGGATCTCAGATCGTATTGATCTGCGGGGGTGCGGGAGTGTTTTCGGCCGTTAGGTCTATTGCTGCACGCGTTGGTAGCTTGGAAAGTAATTTCGAAAGCAAAATTCGAGCGGTCGTGCTGGCTCTCGAGATGCTCCAATCTGTGGACTTCTCACGGGCTGTCAATCTTTACGCTATGCATCAAAATCAAAACAAACTCTCACGATGCCCTGAAAGGCAGGAGACTCCTTGAATCACTGCTTGGTGGTAGAGCAACCGTGGCTCTGCAATTGATACCCGCATGTAGGCATTTAGGGAAATGAGAGAACTGACGCCATAGCCAAGGAAGGCTCTCAAATGCCCATGCCCGACGCACCGATCAGTTTTGTTTCGGCCAGAACGCTTATAAAAGAGGCCGTGAACGGCAAGGTACACCAGGACAATGAGTAGAGGGCTGAAGGCAAGTGCTGGGCCTCTCTACTGAATGCTGCTGATCGTGTGCCTCCCCAGTCGTCAGTCAGTCGCAGTTTTTAGATTCATCACCGGCCACGATTACCTGAACGCCCACCTCCATCGCATTCGGCTAAGAGATGACCCAGGCTGTCCCCTATGCCAATCGACAACGACCATGACAAGTGACCATCTTTTTGACTGCCTCGACCCGACGATGTCCGGCAAGAATTTGCACCTGAAAAGACCAAATGGTCGAAAATAGCAAAATTATATTGGGCTGCCATACACACAAGAGAAAAAAAGAAAGAAAAATTAACTTTTATGCCAGGCTGGTTGTATTTTATGTATAATATGATAACAATGAATAAGATTGGAAATGATGAGTATCAGTACTCATGTTAATGATCTACTCGTGACCTCTTCAATTCAAAACAAAAGTTTCCAAAAGGCCAAGTACCGCATATTCTTGAACTTCACGTTCAACCGTTAGGATCCTTTTAGATCCAGAAAGTAAATCATAATATGATTAAATCATAATAAATCTTGAATATTATTCAAGAGGAAGGTTTATTGAGTTATCGAGATAAAACCCGCCCTGAACCAGCTTCTTCATCAGAAAAAGAGTTTTAACGTTAATTGTAGGGTTCGCCTTAATATGACGAGTAGTTACGCCCTCCTTATCCGGTCCTCACCTAGTACCTTCTGTGATTCCCGGTGTCGGGGCTTGACAGTTCTGATTAGCCTGTATACTTCGGTGGCTGAGATTCTGGAAAGCTTTTTAAAAGAGGCGATCAATCGATTTTTACCACCTACATTGGGAAATGTGTCTGGAGAGTAATATTTCCCGCTATAATTGGCGCGATTCGAGGTCTGAAATCTTCATACTCACTTCTGAACCTCGGGTTCTCGACTCGTCCACGCTAGTTAAATTAACGCTTTATGTGGTTGCTTCTCGGTGCTGCCAGCTCATAGGTGTGTGTAATTATAATTCTGTTCAGGGAAGCCCAATACCAGTGCTTCTACGAGACTGTTATTATGTACTATAACTTCGAGACCATTTCCTTCTATCCTTAACCTGTGTTCAGTAACCCAAGTATACCCACTCAGTTTGAAGTATGTAACCACTTACGCGATCGGTACTCTTCGTGCAGGACAAATCGTCAGACTTATACCTATTTATTTACCTCCCTGTTCTGAAATGTTGAATTTTTCTAGCAACTCTGACCGCGTTTTTAGCTTGTCTGGTACACCGAATTCGTGTACGCATAAAACACGAAACACAATACGCGTACAACACCGTATACGGTGTCAATTATCAGAATTTCCTTCTATTTTACCTCTGCAGCTCATGAGTTAGAATCGTGTCTAAATTTAGGATTTCAGGACCCCTCGATCACATCTCCGTTTAAATCAGGTAGTTTTTTCAGCTCCCTCTTGGTCGTTTTGTTAGGTACTATTTTTCTCATTGATGTGTAATAGTTGAATAAGAAATGACTTAATGATTTATCTCCCCAGATTTGCGTTGACCGAATTAAAGAACGCAGGAAATTCGTCAACTGTATCGTATCAAAAACAGGCCCAGGGTGATTCTCCGTTCGTCATTGAATGATGAACAGAACACACGATTCTTGTCAAACAGTCAACATATTATGTTGAACGGCATGCTCGGAAACCGGGCTGGCATTTAGGCAGTTTATCGTTCTGCTCAGACAACCAGACTTCTGCTCAGGCCACCAGGCTTCGACTTGGAAGCCTACCAAATGTCTTCGTATTGGGTAACATTGGAACCCTGTACAATGATGTGAGAGATAACCCTCGTTGGAGTTGCAGGACAATTCCAACTATCGTGAGTGGCTTTAACCAAAGGTATTGTGATATATCCAGGATGTGGACTTACTGTAGACCTCCAGCGGCGACTCAGTCATGCAGGCCAACGTTCAACTCTACCGTATGCTCCGGGATGCATCGTCTCCTGAATTAAATGGCCAATTTTTTGGAATACCAGAAAACCCGCTGGACGCAACACGTAATTATTTTCACGGATGGATGAAGGCAACAACGTGGGTTGTGCCTTCCCGGATGTTACAAATGACCTATCAATAACACGCAGGTTTCCGGAGTCCTGCTGGATATACAAATCGGTTCCTCTGAGAGGAGGGTGCGCAGTGTCAGAACTTTCAGGGGGAAGACGAGGATTTGGAACACATCTTCATGATTTGTCCAAGTTTCGCCACAGCTCGGTTGAGATTTTTCGACGCCGTTGCGCATGCCCAACCTTCACAATCTCATTACACAGACCTGTTCTCAACTCCAACCTGCTTCCACCGTTTGTACGAATTTCTAATAGAAATTAACAAGAATTCGTGAATGTAATTTACAATATGTATATGAGAAGTGAATTTTATATTTACTTTAGATACTTCTTTTAGAAGATATTAGTGAATTTTATTTGCTGTAGAATTCCAGGATATATACCCTGTATAAAGCCAAATAAAAAAATTCTTCCTAGAAGGTTTATAGGTAAAAGCCGTTCTGTCTTCATCACTGTTCTGTATACAATATCCTTGCAAGTCCTACAACTCAAAAAAAGTTGAAGAGATGTTGCGGAATAGTGTGTGTTCCTTCAATCAAGTGACCAGATGGTCTCCTGCCAGTGGGGAGTAGTCAGTAAGTAGCTTAGTGGTGGCCTCGTCAATTTTCCAACTAAATTTCTGGCCGACCGATTTAATTTGTGTGTATAACTCTTCTACTGTCTAAATGTTTTTGTGAAAATTCGGTTTTGAGATAATTAGTGGAATCAGTACCGAAATCCGCCGTGTTTCCATTCTTTAAGGAGCGCAAGGGTAAACGTTTCAAGAGAACCGTAGATTTGACTTCTAAGTCTCTCGCCGCACCCGAAAGTCATTAGGATTTAATGTGATTCATCAAAGCAGGGTTGCCCCCGCTAATCGCTTCTAATGGCATCAGATGAGCAGGTGCCGGGGGAGCGCTCGCCTCGCATTAACCCGTGGGCCCGCCCGCTTGCTCGTGATTCTGTGAATTATGTCGATACCGCCAGTTCAAACTTTACGTTTTAATTGTTTCTTATTTAGTCCGTGTGTAGTTTTTACATCAGACAACCCGAAAAGGCCCGATTAAGCTCCCACTAAATTAGAACACCTCACACGCACTCCACATTGGTGACTCTTGAAAGTTACGTACAAATAACCTACTGCTGCAAAATTTGATGATTTCTACTAACATGACATTCCTGTGGTTTTTATGAACTATTTGAGGCTCCGTTTTACGTGATAGTGGATAATGTATATCCTTCCAAAGGCATCTAATTGGTATTCGATAATTGATGAATTGGTCGATTTCACTGCGGTTGATGGTACTTTGTCCGCAAAAACACAACGTGTGTCATTGTATAATCATGGGGTAGCATAAAGGTTGACCACTATCGCTATTACTTACTAGACCGTGTTAAGACAATGATTATTACGAAAGCCGTATTTATACTGACTTGGCTTGGTCCCTCCCTCAGTCGTATCCACCACATACTGACCTCCCAGTTAACCGCGTGAAATATCATGTATTCCTATTTCAATATATCACTTCTTATCGAACGGCATCGGTTGTGACCCACGGCTTTACACAGACGTATTAGTTATTCAAGCTAGTTAAGCCCTAGTGGGGGAGTTGACGTCTAAAAATAAAAAATGCATCGAGGCCTCCTTATTACGACCCACATTTGCAGATAATTCACCGGGGGGATAACTATACCGCGGCCAAGGGCATTCTGTGGCAATGATTCAAACACAGATTGGCCCGAACACAACATTCTTGAATAGGTTTTTGAGCTGTAACTATTCAAGTAGTGCATCTTTCTTTGGCTCCGTACCCCCACAGGAACCCGTGAATTGGCAACATGTCGTGGTCTTGACAAAGTAATTACAACTCCCAATAAAGACTGCTAAGAAGGTATATGTACCTCCACATTGTTCAACAATACGACTGTTGAGTCTAGCTTCAACTATTGAATGATTTGTCGCCTCTGAGTTCAGTCGATTATTGTTTGATCATAACTCTGTTCTTAAAATGTCTTCCTTCGTTTAATATTCTTAAAATATTTATTTTTTATTTTTAAACTCTTTGAACTCTATGGCCGTTTTCATCTACTTATTTTACACTTGGGTTTTGCTAAATTCATGTCCTGATACAAATACTCTTTTGAAGGCTCGACTTGAAAATTCAACTGAAATTCAGCCTTTGGGTCGTGTTGATATCAATATTTGGGAAGTAAATGAACTCTCAGATTCCACAAACAGATGAGCTTTACGTATTTGTTATGGTTCACCTCAAACCTTACTATTTATACAAGAATGCCCACTTACTGATTCCACTTATTGATCGTGAGTGTATTTACGTAAAAGTAGCAGCCAAAAGGGAGGTTTTTTGGAGGAAATACAAGAATTACAAGTATTTTACAATTATGTTCTTTTGCTCCTCTATTATTTTTAGCACTTTTAGCGAATTCCAAAATCTTAAAAATTAGAAATTTCCGTAACATTTTCATACCATAATCCGTTCTAGACCATCCTGAATTCTCTGCCAAAAGACACAAAAAATCATATGTACGTACATATAAATTAACGTTGTGTTATATATTCAAATTCGCACAAAGAATCTTTCTTGGCAATCGAAACGCTGAATTCGTCGATCTAAGGGGTTTTTAGGGGAATTTTAAGTGGGGAAAAATTACCCATAAATTCCAAAATGAAACAGTTTGACAAGTGACACCTCACTAGAGACATTGTTCAACGCTGAACACGATGGTGAAGTCAGAATTGCGATATCTTATTCCTTTCTCAAACTGGAGCAGTTTGAAGATGAAGAAACGAGGTTGATACTCGTACTTGAGATGGTCTTCACGGTTCATCTGCTCTAATCTGATAAAGGAATGAGATATCGCAATTCTTACTTCACCATCGTGTTCAGCGTTGAAAAATCTATAAACTGAATTTCCCTTGTAAGCCCTCTTAATTTTGCTATGTTCAGATGGCAACTGTTTTACAGTTGATCATAAAAATATGGTGCAATACGATTTTTAACTTTGCATTTTCGTTTTTTGTTTCAGGCGTACGAACTGTCGACGTTGACAGGTACGCAAGTGATGCTGTTGGTGGCCTCGGAAACTGGCCACGTTTACACGTTCGCAACTCGAAAACTTCAGCCGATGATCACGAGCGAGGCGGGAAAAGCTCTGATCCAAACCTGCCTCAATTCCCCCGATCCCTGTCCTGGCGGCAGCGGAGGTACGATACAATATAATGGTACAATAATTATAATAATTACACCCTTTATTGTCTTGAAAACACTAAATTTGTCGTTGGGAGCGGCGGAGCTACAGGTTATAAAAATTTTAGAGCTTCTGCTGTTTTCAGTTTGATGATTGAGCCCAGGCCCATATTCTCCTAAACCTTCTTGATACAACCTGAGGCTTGGAAAAATGTTTTTGTAAGAAGACACTTGTTCGTGTTTTGAAAAAAAAAAAAAAAACCGAAGAAGCTCCGCTGTGCCCAAATAATGTTACAGTTATGTGCCGATTTTTCTCTTAATCTGTGTGAAGTACTGTTATAAATTTCATCTTGAAATTTCATGATCTCAAATCACCGTTGTCAACATTCCATTTAAATTGTTAACGTTTTGTACATTTCCTCCTTGGCTTATTGACCTCTTTTTATTTGGAGGGTTGTAGGAGGTTCAGTATGAAAGAACGAACGTTGTTTCTCCTAAGTTTTCGGCTTTATTAAGCTTTAATAACCCCTGAAGATGGCTTAATAAAGTCGAACGCTTGGAAAACAAGTTCCTTCTTTCATACTGAACCTCCTACAAGCTAATAGTTAAACTTGGTTTCATAGAGGGGAAGGGATTTTGTCAATTTTGTACGTCTG
This sequence comes from Stenodema calcarata, assembly GCA_963920205.1. Lineage (NCBI taxonomy): Eukaryota > Metazoa > Arthropoda > Insecta > Hemiptera > Miridae > Stenodema > Stenodema calcarata. The sequence goes on along the minus strand of OY986055.1, from coordinate 7,196,428 downwards.
GAAAACCCTTGTTATTTTCAGGCCAAAAACATTGGTCCGATTCGTTGTAAAGGGATGTCCTCTACAACATGCAGGTGCAAAAGCATTTTTCAGGCATTATTTCTATTGTTATCTCATGAAATATGCAGAAAAATAACGAATAGCTGGGGTTATCAGTGATAACTTATCACAGTCTTTTCTCCGGTTTTGAGAAAATGGCTCTGTGCAAAATTTCTAGTAAATCGGCTGACGCTTTTAGGAGTAACAACGTACTGAAACGTCTTTGAACCAAAATCCCATAGAAGACAACGGTCCAAGCTGCCGTTTTCAGGCTGTTTCTCAACTGTCCCGTGTAATCTTGAAGAACAAAATATTTCAAAAGCACGCTTCTTTCTTGTGAATTTCAACCTGACATTTGGTTCTTAAAGGGGTTTAAGGAGCGCTAAAAACGAATTTGGGGTTAAAAATGCGAATTTGCACACCCTATATGTATATGATGGCTCTTTTTATGCTAGAATGATCATATGCATCAAACCATTCAAATGGCTCATTCAAACCAATCAAATTTCTGCCAATTTGCAAACACAGCTTTTTGTTGTAGCATTTCTGGTAATACCGTGTCTTCAGGCAATGTTAAGGCATTTTTTTTAAAAGTCTGGTATTTGTTTGCAAAACATGGATATCTGGTATCTTTTTGCAATACAGCCATTTTTGCAGTCTGGTATTTGAAGGTTTGATGAAAATTTGTACTGAATCGAAATTTCTGGATAATTACCTGCAAATTGTTTCGCCAGGTGACCAGAGGATGAGCGCGACGGGCTTCGAGGAGACCGAATTGTCCTACAACATCGCCGACGAAGAGCAAAAAGTAAGACAATTGGTGTACGGGGGCGGAGCGGGTCTGATGCAACACGGGGGCGGTCACGGAGGCGGAACGGGGGTGATGGGACCTCCACATCATCCTGGTTCGCCTCATCATCACCATCTCATGCTCCATCAGAGTTCACCATCTCACCTGATACCTTGTTCAAGTCCGTCGGGGTACCAACAAGCTTGTCCTTCCCCACTCCCTCATTACCCTCCTCACCCTCACATGTCTCACCCGCACGCCCAACGTTGACGCTACCCTACAGAGTTGGGCTTCCGTCATTCGAGTGATGAGTGGCTGAGCGATATGAGTGACGAGTGAGGACTTGTCTCGTCTTCATCGTGATTTTTCTCCCTAGTCGTGTCTCAATCAACGAATATATGGCCTGATCAGACAAAATCAATTGACGTGTTTGACCATGAAAGCTGTAAAATAATATTGATGATGAGTGCAGCAAAAACAACGAGTCGATTTGAAATTATTGAGCGTAGGTTTCTCATATGAAACGCATTATGCTGGTGGAATTAGTAGTAAACCTGATAATATCTCTTCAGTGCAATTCCTAGTGTCTCATACGATACTTGTTGACCTCCTAAATCGCATTGTACTGGTGGAATTCGTATTACACCTGACAATATCACTTTATTACAATTCGTAGTTTATCATACGATACTTGTTGACCTCTTGAATTGCATTGTGCTGGTAGTATTCGTAGTACACCTGACAATATCACTTCAGTATTTCCTTCTCAGAAGTGGCATCTGCGAGAAACAGCTCTGCCAACATGTCGCTACTGGTCCTCCTACAGGATTCCATGAATGGTTTCTCTCCAGGTGATTAGGGGATTCTAGGACATTTCTTACCCGTAGGGTTTCAATGGGATGGGCATTTCTACTCCGCATCACAGAAAGAAAAATTCCATATGGTTTTTTTTTGTATATCGAGGGTCTCACGGCAACTCCCGACATCGTCATTTTGGCGACTTTTTAGCAAAGCCAAAAAACCATCTGCCAATGACAATGTTTACTGAGTAATTCAGTAAAATAAATCGTGAGATTTAGTGTTACCTAACTTATACTTAGTTAGATCGATCCGCCGGGGAAAGACGCTTCGAATGGTATGCATAACTCATTTTGGCGAAAAGTGACGATGTGGGGTGTTGCCGTGAGACCCTCGATATACTGCTCGAATCATCGTGTCCAAAGCATGCCAACATTAATAAATTCATTATTCACCATAACATCATACGAATTTTATTGTTGCACGCTTCAAAACTTGCGATTTTAGCCAAAAACCAAAGCAAATTCAAATAAGCGGTATCATTATTCAAGGTTATTATAGTTGAGTATTCACATTTTAATCTGTGGTTACAGTCCTTGTTTTTCTTAACGTCGATTTGACACGTCAACCACCTAAGGGAGGTCCTGCTTGTACTGGTACTCGTATAAAAGTAACTTTCTCTCTTAACTGTCTGCCATCTTGTGAACATTTGTGTAGAATTGATGTTACATCCAAAACTGGTTCATGTAACTGGTTCATTTGGTTCAAACAGTTAAAAATAAGCGAATGGGAAGGATGGTGGAATAAATAGGTTCGTAGGCGGACAGGTCCAGGAGCGGTGGATATGTCCGCCTTTCTATTTTGGTACCGGTGCGAAAAGTCCGCAATTCGGTCGAAAATTGCGTTTTAGAGGGAATAGAGTCGCTTTTCCAGTTTTAGATTTCATCTTAATGAAGCGAATAGCGGAAATTACGGTGTAGGTAGGGGTTAGGCCTTGCAGTGAGAGGGATGTGATATTAACTCAATCTGGGACCTCAATTCAATAAGGTTTTTCTCGAGAAACTCGTATTTCCATGAAACCGTTGTGTCAATAACTTCACAATTCGTCATAATGTACCTAAACCTACACTCAAGTTTTTGAACTCACAGCGCTCTAATTCGTATTTTAGATCCTATCTATTTGCGTACAATTGTCCGACACGTCAAATGAAAAATACGTTCAAAACACCGAACTTCGAGGGAGAACAAATCACGACGTATCGCCTTCCCAGTCGCCAATGAAAACCTCCAGCGGTTTTCTTATCACTCATAATTTTCCCTCTTCGAATGACGGAATTCTCATACACTCCCAACTCTGTGGCACCTCACCGCCCGTTCCGCCTGTCAGCATGTTAAGTTTTGAACAGCACGCTGGTTTTCCTCGTCCTTGTGGTCTCACTTGATTTTCGTTTGGTTTTCGTATGCACTTACACTTGTTTCGCCCCACAAAAACCCTTCTTCAAATGTCGAACAATCAAACGCTTCATTGACATCAAAAAACCACATTCCAAAAGTAATTGTATCCAAATTGTTGTTATTTTTGGAATTTTTTATTCTCAGAAAATCAATTGAAAAAGTATATCAGTTTCCAAATAATTCCAAATCTTGTCATCTACAAACATGAATTTAATATGAATGAGTCAATTTTTTAGCCTACAGTATTGTTCGACATTTTTGTATTGTGTGTTTTTGTACAGATTGATTGTTTTAATTGTTGCTTCCGTATTTGTTGTTAATCATAATCTGAACACAATAATTCACACACATTTCCCACTTATTCGCCAATATTTTTGTGGTTGCAAAAGAAGTTCATACGATTAAATAAGATTAGTTTCCACAATACGAGTAGTTTCCAAATCAACAAGTCGAATTGAGGCCACCAGGTTTTTTGTCTTCATTTTCAAAATATTATAGTCAATTACACGAGGCAAGAAAACGCTTTTCTTTTTTTTGTGATGAACGAACAAAGAAAAAATCGATAAAAAAGTAATTATTGAAATAATAGTCATTCCAGTGTTTTTAAATAAATCGAAGAGAGAGGTCGTTTTCCTGCCGAAAAACACTGTATTGAGAAAGCTGTACAAGCTATAAGTGTAACGACCTTATCAATGGACTCTTTCCATAATACGAATCTCTAGGACTAATGGAGGGACAGTCTCAAAACATTCTCTTCGAATTACTGTTTTCAACTTGAAGTAAAAATGTACATGTGTTCAAATTGTTTTTTTAGACGAACATATTATTTATTTTTAAGCTTTAGAAAAAAATGAAAAAAAGTCTATATTAGACGAAAGGGATTGTACATTGTGAGTAGTTTTGTTTTTATTGTTTTCTACTTTACTCGTATTTGGCGTCCGCGGACGATTTTTAAAATGGTCCGAAGGACTTTGTGATCCAAGGGAACGAAGAAAATGGACAGAAAATATTTTTATTTGATTTCTTTTGATAATTTATTTATTGTTGTGAATAGAACAAGTCATGGAAGTTTTTCTGTTGGCAACTATCACTTTAATATTATGTAAAAATAAGCGTTCAAATTTAAACGCGGTATTTTAAATTAATTTATATTCGTTTTATTTGAAAAATAATTTTTGTTTTAAGTGTTATCATTCCAAAAAAATTATCGTGTTCCTTTTGCGAGTTAACAAAAGTCAGTATTGTTGATTTTTTAGATGTTACTAATTTTTCGTGATAGTTGCAAACGGATTTTTTCTTTGTATATGTGTGTACATAGGACCGCAATATTTCTCCCAATACTGTCCATGACGATAAAAGGGGTTTAATTTAAAACTAACTGTTTGTTTAAAAAAAAGTAATAATAAAAGTGACAATATATATTTTATTATTTTGTATTTTTGTTGACTCGTGACTCCTGTTTATTCAGAGAAATTATCATTGACGTTGTTGATTGTTTAGTGGTTTTAGTTAAATATTGAGCTCAATTTTGTTTATTTTGGGGTTTTATGAGGTATTTTAGATTGAAGTTAAAGAATATAATCGGGAGATTCTAAATTTAGTGTAAAAAACGTAAGGTGTACGTTGAATATAAAAACCTGGCCAGGTGTGATACTCGTAAGTTTTCTTCAAGAACTTCACATCACCGAATGATACAGTAAGTACAATATTAGTTGTAAGTTTGTATTTGTCCATGTGCGAAATGAACGGACCGTATCAAATACTACGTAACTGAAATAACTTCATTAATGGGTTTTCCTGGCAACTTGTAAATTAGTTGAACTAGCGGAAGGTGTAATTGCGGTCAGTACCGGTGGACCGTTATTCCACTTCTCGACAGTTCAACTAAGTGATGAAGCTGCCATTTTAATGTCATCAATGGAATTATATCGGATTTGGTTGTATTTGGTTAGTTTTAGTTGTACGATAACTGCGAAAATGGGAGGGAAAATTGGTAGAATGCAACTCGATCTTTGTCGCTTAGTCGTGGCACAATCGTCGGTTTTTTAAAATTGAATGGTTTGTCGTTATAATTGAAATTTTATCGAACTTACCTTCTGGACGATTTCAAATTTCGGTTATGCTGGGTTCATTCCTTTCCCCTTGATAATTTGTTGATCCAAATTTATTTTAAAATTCGCCTAGTTACACTAATAGGTATGTGAATCTTAAGACAAATGAAATGCAAAAAACTAATGAGTTATGAGGATTGAATTGGAGCTGAGTTATTTTTATGAATCCATCTCTCTGTACTGTTTTCATACGATTTTTTGCACGGTGTGTGTTTATAAGTACCTAAACCAAAGTAGGCAATTTCGAATAATTATTATTCGAAATTGAACTAATTTCCATAAAATTCTGATTTAAAAAATTATACACACATCACCAACAAACACGACTTGGGACGGTATTTTTGATGGGTAAATTTCATCCTAATTATGGTCGATTACACGTAGTTAATGAAATTTCAAATAATCTTTTTTGTACCTTTGTATAATAACATATTTCGTGATATCACGCTGTTACGCTGTTACTCCTATTTTTCACTGTACTCTATCAACACTGGTATCAGTCAGACATCTACAATCCGCAATTCTTTCAGAGTATTAAGTACAATGGGAACAATTCAAAATATTCCACGTGTATGTGGGTCTCGCATGCATGTTTATAGGCCTAAACCAAAATAGGTATGTGTAGGTACTAATTATTCAGAATTGTACCAATTTCGCCAAAATCCTGATTTTCGAAATCGTGAATCACCTTCAAACTTGACTTCGGTACAGGTCTTTTGATAAGTATTTTTATTATTTTCATGGTTGAAAACTTTTGTTGTAGTACCTATTTGCATGTTTTCATCCACCACAAAAAATGGAACTAGGTTGCATATTCGGCGATATTTGTGTGACAGCCAGGATGGTTCCTATCATATTTTTTTTTAATTGCCTGAAACCTGATTACCTGAAATTGTCAGATTTGACGTAATTAAAGACATTTCAGTGAAAACCTTTTTAGAATAACACGTACTCGTACTTGCCGATCGCGCTCGTTACGCTAATACTCCTATTTTCCACTGTACTCTATCAACACGCTAAATATTCCACGTGTATTCGATTGTGTTTTTGAAATATTCGCGTAATTGTACCACAACAACCTAAAAAGATTGTATCAGACCAGTCCCGTACACGAAACACCGCATTTAATTGAATCAACCTCCCATTTTTATGTTGGGCAAGTTTTTGCGTGTCAGAACCGAAACCAACGCAGGCTCATACAAGGGAACTGGACAATTTACAACTTTACAAATACCTCCGCCTACAGTAGTCAAGTTGAGTCAAACAAATGAACATAGGAAAAAATAATGTTATGTATCGAAACTCTCTTTATTAAAACAGCGGGTAACATTACTTTAATTGCATTACTGACTAGTCGACTCATGAAATTGATACAAACATTTTCATTATACGACACGGAATAATCCGACGAAGTATCACTTATTTACTAACAGCGAGGTTTGCATTCCTACTTGATCTTTGAATATACGCACATTTGTCTTGTTCAATATACACTTTGTTACTTAACAACTATTCAGGGGGAAATGATCCGTAAATAACTTTTCACTACAACAATATAAAGGTGGTTAAAATGAATTATTCGATTAACCCTATTCAATTTGAAGAGTCCATTAGAGTCGGCCATCCTCGATACAACATGTATAACATTTTTGATCGGCTACAGGAATGTTAAAATCAACAAGATATTTTATTATAATTACAATTGGCACGACAGCTTGTTTATCGTTAAATAATGTTACTCGTAGTGAATTAATGATGATTTTAGATTCTAGATGTTATAACGTTTAATGTAATTGCAATTATGATTGCAATTGCAATGCATCATTGATTCAAGTTCTTGGCCCATTGAATTATAAATAATAAATATAGGTACTATTAAGTACAGCAAGTTCCCTACAACTTAATTAGAGTTCCTTGGTGGTCTCCTTGTAGTTAGGTGTTGACAGCATCGTTTGGTAGAGTCTCTGATTTAAGATCTGAAAAAAAAAAAAAAAGAATTACCACTTTTATAACTTGCATTAGTTTATATTCATTAAACGTAAATAAAGTGAGTGGAATATTTTGAGTAAACGTTGAATTCTTCATGAAGTTTTGAAGGTAAAATATGTTGTACTTGATGCTATATTATTTATACTATTTTGAGTAGCCCACTAGTCCCTCTTATATTCATAGCCCAATGTGCCACATAATCATAATAACAGTTATCCGATAGATTGTCGGCCCTTTGGTTGTTAGAATCGTGCCTGTTAGCCCATAATATTTGACATTTCGTAGCCCTATATACTCGTAATAAACACATGGAACGTACATATGTTCATTAATATCGGTCCACCTTGACATCATTTTGTAATGGTTGTTAAGTTGCGGGCATCAGGAGAACCACGAAACCACACCACTTAACTCATTATAGGCGCTACCTATAGTTTCGGGGGGAAAATACTGACTGTAGATGGGCACGGTTTTGCTCGAAACGTCAGAAACCACGACTCCATGACTCCAGCAATATATTGATAACCTTGAGGCTGATCCTGACAATTATCACAATTTCTTGTCGAACTCACCGTGTGTTACACATAACAATTCTGTAATGGGTAGTTACTTGCAATTATTTAGGCGTGGGTAGGGCTCCTATGAAATTAATTAATACTTAGTAAAAAATGGAAAATCTAGTTCTCAACATGTACCACTTTGAGCTCATCTATTCACAATATGAAATTCTCCTTTCAAATCGGCCCGGCGTAGCAGATCAAGTTGAATGTAACCATAAGAACTACTAACTTAGTCGAGTTTCTGAGGCGGATGGGTTGTCGTAGTCGACCACGAGACAAGCTATTGTCAACATCTATAACGCCTCATAACAAGAATCGTATCGATATCGGTGTCGAGATGATCACGGGTTCACTAGAATGCTGTCTACCGTCCATATCGATAGGGAAATGGGGTCCGTCGCCTTTTCCCGTCCCCCTATACGGCAAATCGCCCGGGACTTTGTTTTCATTCGGAGCCTTCCGTAGGAATCGGATTGAGCTATCGGATGAGTCAGAGGGACCCCCGGTTTCCATATTTGGAGTCTCTCAGACCTTGATAACATCTAGTTTTGTTTATCGAGGTGTCTGCCCACGCGACGCGGCGGTGGACGCTTTTAAACTCCTATCAATTTTTCGAAAACGGCGTCTGTTTTGAAGAAGTTTATGGGATTTTACGTGTAAAGAAATCGTTGGAATTGAGTCTATTTTACTTGAATGTTATTGAGACCGTGCGCGATCTCGTTTCCCAATACGTACGTTCGGATGGGGGTTGTGACAGTGGCGGTGCTAGAAACACAAAATGTTACCTCGAGCAGCCTGAATTGATGAGCTTCACTCGGTATCCCTTCGACTACAATCTGCCATATGGGAGTGTCAATTAGACTACGATTTTCGCAGTAGAACGCACACGAAATAACAAATTTCAAGCTACGAGCTAAAATCCATTATCGTCTCCTTACAACGCATGATAGCAGTATCCCCAGTTCGTATTTTTGTAGCTACTGCTGTTGATTAATTGCGAATAAACGTAGCGTGCCATCAATTACAACTGCTAACAGACTAACGATACAAATACAAACACTCCGATTATCTCGGCAGAAGTCATTTCCACCGTTATGCAATAATTTACAGCGTCTTTCAAATCGTAAATAATGAGTCAGTCGAACGATGATTCGCAAAGTGCGAAAAAAACCCGCTATATCACTCCGCACTAAAGCGCGAACTGTTCCCAACACCCGCATACATAAGTTAGGAGATGCCCAAGTTTCGCCTTAATAAATCGACGGTCTCCGTCCAAAAGGCGATCACGCGATGTCGACTGATTAATCGGTGAATTCTACACGAATTAAAGTTCCGTCCGTGAAATCATTAAATAAGCATAATGGTGAGCAGTTTTTTGTGAACGGGTACGTGTGATCGAACGGGGATGGCTTATTATTTCCATTCTGATTTGCGGAATTCGTACACCTGCTTTTGACTGGATTAATGTCGAAGTCTCTGATTTGATATTTAAGTTTTCTAGTTATCGTCCGTAAAACAAGAAGAGTGATTAAGAAGTGATTAAGAACGTTAGGAACGTTATAGAAACTTCTGTAAGTCGAACTGTGAAAGTGTAACATCTAGTGCAGTTTCTAAGTTCATGTCATCGCGTTGAAATAAAAGCTTTGAACCTCCTCTGGGCCCCCCTCGTTCTAGCAACTCAGCTGATCCGGGGCCTGGGCTCCATGAGTCCTAAGGAGGCATACTAAATTATAGCACCATAGTGTGAATAGCATAAAAATTGGCTTTAGGAGCCAATTGCACTTACACTTAGCTGATACCAGCCCTATATTGCTTAAAGTGTAAGTCCTAAGGAGGGACATGCCAAATTACAGCTTCGTAGAAATTAGTTATAGGAGCCACTCAGCTGATCCGGGGCCTTGGCATCCTCAAGTTAGAGTCGTAAGGAGGCTACAAACCAAATTTCAAGTCTCTACCACCACGGGAATTGGCTAAATTTCTATAAGGTATTTGGTATTTACATACCAAATTACAGCTTCATAGTTTGTAAACAGCACTAACTTTATGAATAGGAGAGCAACTGATGCGTCACAGAGCTGGGGTGAATAGTGAAATATTCGTTAAATCGAATCCAAATTCATTTTATTCACAATATTGCCTGGTAGGCTAATGTGGGGAGGGAGTGGTGTTTGTGTCAGTTAAATCGAGAGCTTTCTTTTGGTGAACTATTTTTGTACGATCAAAAAACGGCAGAAATTTTCCGTAGCAACGGTTTGGTTGAAGCGCAAATCATTATAAAATCGGAAATAGTTTAGCGTAATGTGCCAAAAATGTGAAGGCTTTTTACAACTCGAACTTTTTTAAAATGTGAGGATTTTGTTTAAATGCAATGGTTGGAAACACTCGGAAATCATCTGTTGATAGTACGAAGGAATAGAAAAATGTGGCAGAAAACATTTGGAGTGGAGGGAGTATAAACTAGTTTTATGGCCCTCCTGAAGAATCGTCTAAGTGAGGTGAGGTATAGCTGCTGTTGCCACTTGAGCAACGATATGTTGAGCTGGTTTTCGAAGATTAAGCGTCATGTTTGCTTATCGATAAGCAGGAATTGGCTGACAAATTAATACAAAATGGACAGGTCTGGAACTATCGACATGATTTGTTTGACAGAGGAGACATAATGAGGAATCCAGGAGGCCTTTGGTGCGTAGTATGTTGGATTTCTATAAAATTCGTTGGCGTAAGAACGCACTGCTTGGACATTATTCGAGTTGTTGAGGGTGGAAAAGGTTGATTCAGATTGATTTCTCGTCATCAACAGGACGGGACACTTGTCAGTAGTGACCGACTTCTGAGGCGTCGGAGGGTTATGAAGCGTAGGAAGAGGCAGACTCCGAACCCCTACGAGTCCTTATATGGGTAGAAGGTGGCAGCCTCAGGTCCTTAGACGGTACGAAAGACCGTGTTGTTGGGCTGATTCGGTTTTCTTGCGAGAGAACGTGGGACGGGTCGTGTCTAACACCGTCGGGAAGTGGGACCTTGGAGGCTCCGCCCGCACGCCGCCTCCGCGGGTTTCGCTAACAGGTAGCTAAAGATGTAAAGATAACTCGAAGTGGAGGAAGACGGTAAATTGAAGAAGAAGGAGATGGAGTGGTAAGCGAAGAAGAAGAAGAAGGCAAAGCCCTCGCCTGATTCAGTTTTGTAATATCCGGGGTTTCACGAACGACTCAAACGGCACGTGTCTCTCATAAAATACGAACATTCATGCTCGTTACGATACAAAATAGTACATTTAAAACTCTATTTACTTACAGCAAAACTCGACTTTTTGAACCCACTTATGTGGAAATCCCTGTACTTGGATCAGCGGCGTATCCAGACCCCTTAATTTGGTGGGGGGCTAACCTAACTTATAGGGACATATGGATTGAATTTTACAGACAGTGAATTCTTTCTATTGCATATAGAGCGTTTAGGGAATAACTGACAATAACTGGCTAAATCAATGTTTCTTAGCGAATTTTCGATCTTGGTCCAACATTTGAATCGGTTGATGCAGAAAGGGACTCAAGTCCACTGACAGCTGTTTCGAGAAAAACGAAAAAAAAACTGAATAACATTCCGAGAAAACGGAATTACTGAATGAAACTTTCAGTAAATACTCAACTCTCTATCCCTTATCACAAACTGTATTAATTTCTGCAAAAAATGACGCCCTTTTTTCGGTCAAATCAAAAAAGGCGCTGGACTTAGGTCCCTTTTTGCATGAAGGAGCGAAGAGGTGCCACACAAAAACAAAATTGTTCAAAATGATTTATTAACGTTTTCTCACTCAGGTAGTGCTCGTAGAAGGTTCCTTTCTGCATAAAACGATGAAACGACCCCCATAAACCCCTAAATAAGCCATTTCTTATGAAATAATTTTGAAATTTTCGTCCGAGAATTGGACTTAAGTCCCTTTCTGCATGAACCGATTCATCTTTAAAACTCGAATTTCCGAGTTTTTATACCAAAATCCGTTTCAGACCATCCTGAACTCACTACCGAAAGACACAAAAAATCATGTATGTGTCATTCCAGAATTGACATAAAAAAGTTCAAATTTTCACAAAAAATCGATATTGATGGGCCTCAGTAATTTCATTGCAAATTACGAGTAATTGGGGAACGAGTCTGTCTACGTTTTATCAATTAACTATCATAACCATTAAGGACATCATTACATTTTATTTATTTAGTAGTTCCCCATAACTTCGCTAATAGTTAATTTTTGAATTACTGATACTGGAAAAACATTTGTAATCGGTAGAAGGCAACGGCGTGGAACATATCGTAAAAATATGGCCATCCCAGTATATTGAAAGTGCACTTACAAAATAATTGCCCTGGTAGCAATAGCACAAAAGATGATCAATATCGTAAGAGTAACCTTCAACATTTTCAACATAACCTTTCATTTGGTGCTCAAAACGAGAAAGAATTTCGTTTTAACAGTATCGTTACGGCCTAAATACTATCGTACTGTCACTAAAGGGAATCGATGTATTTTAATCGTCTATCATAATTTTCGTTACCGTTCTACGCAACGATCACGTTTCACGTTGAAGTACTACATTCAACCCGAAATGAGTAGGTACCGTAGGTCAAGTGGCCTATAAATTGTTCCTGAATCATTAAGAAAGTTGTGTGAAGCTCAATTACAGATTTATGTAGGCTCTCAGATTTATGTAGGTTTTCATCAACTAAATCCATTAAACGGGCGATAAGTGCTTTCCAGGTGAGTACGGCGTCCTCAACCGTTTTTCGGTACTTACTAACGGAAAAATATTGTGCGAAAAGGCAATTCCTTTCGTCGATGAGCGAGACCCCGAATGAAAAAAAGACGACTCGATAATAGTTGAAAATAGTGTTTACTCACAACTGAGGGGCGTTTTAGACGGAGACAGGGTTTTTACTTCATTTTTTTCCTCCTCCTATAAAAACCCCGTGTGTGCCGAATAAAAAGTCAGGAGTTTCGATTACGTGGCGGTCTTGCAGCGGTTAAGCTCGTCTAACAAGTGCGTCTAAAAACCGTAAGAACGTTTTCAACGAACTGCAATTTCGTTTGTTAGAAGGCGTTTTACTGTGAAGTCGAGAGTACTTGGCTTAACGCGCCTTGAAAAGGGCAATTAGAGGAGAATATGGAATTTTCGGTATGTGTGTAGTCTTAAGCATTTTTCTAGCGTATTCATTTAGAAGCGGAAAGCAAAAGGGCTTTGACGTGTTGTATGAATTTTGATTTTCTCCTTCTGAAGTCAGTGCGTAAAGACCTCTTGGGCATGAAGTGTGGCAATTTGAGGCCGATAGGTGAACTTGACTCGAGATATTTCTGTGATTGTGAATATTTCAACGATTCTCCTTGCATATTGGCTACCCTCGAAATGACTAGATATAAAGCCAAGGCTGCGTTCTTAAGAAGACGGAATGTTTTGGCATTTCTTTTGATTTCTTGGGATGAATACTACTTATACAAGAATCACATAATATGTATAATATAATCACATAGTATATTATACTCGTATGTATTTCATAATCAACAATTCTTTACCTCACTCCTATCATTTTATGATCTCTGATAATTCTCAATCGTAGTGCTAGAATATGACATGATATGGTTGGTTATCATCAAGTTACCGGTAGAAGCCAAGACTAATTTTATGTTCTTACTTAATATCTGTTCACGAATCCTGTGGTGTCCTGGGGGCTTCATCTACTCGTAGCTTAACACGTGGCATCTGCAAAAAATAAAAAATAAACCAAATTAAATTAAACATGTCCTTTCAAAATGTTGCAATAATTGCCCCTCTCCAATTATTGATTAAATTGATCAAATTGTTCTAATACCTACTACTTTGTACGCTCATTATTAATAGAAATCGAAATCTGAATAACAGTGTGACGTACGTTCCGTTCTTGCGTAAATACGTCACTGTTCATTAGCGAGTGCATTTTATTTATTTTTTTTTAAACTTAAAGGATGGGACGTTCTCAAACATAAGGATAATTTTGGGTCGGATTAAAGTAGAAGTGGGGGATGTGGATGGGAGGGACGAATTTGACGTAAGAATGAACAACGCTGAAAATGGCGACACCACAGTGTTCTCTTACGGATGGACTCCAGTCTCTGCGTTATACTCAGTGTTTGTTTCTCTCTTTATCATCAATATTTACTGGTGATGACCATCTGTTGTATGTATCAGAATCCATTGGGAGGTCATTATTAAATAAACTATGTACGTATTCACAACCACACAGAATTGAAATACTTGGTCTTGTCGTCGCTTAGGGCCGTCGTCGGCCGACTAATCTGCCTTTTGATTAAACGTTATGTCGTTTTTCTAGAAAATACAAAGCCGTTGCCGAGCAGGGGCCGAGCCTAAAAATGTCCGTGTGCGCTCTAATGGGCATCATGCTCTATCAAAGACTGTCAGTGTTCCGATCACGAACTTTGAAGCTTTCCAACCGTTGCGTGATTCAATATTTGTCCTCGCAGGAACTGAATCACGTCTCCTCCTACCCCTTTCTCCTGTGATATTTCTGCGTAGTTGAAAGCACGTGCGTGCCAACTCCCCGGGCATCTGAGGCCAGTCATGGAAGATGTTTAGCGAGATGGCGATGGTTTTTTTTTCGTAGGCGTTGTTACGACAAAGCACTACTGATGGATTTTTTTTTTAATCACTTTTAAAATGGGTTGAGTCGAATTATTACCTATACCAAAATCCGTTTCAGACCATCCTGAATTCACTGCCAAAAGACACCAAAAATCATATATGTACGTGTCATTCCAGACGATAACTCTCGATAGAATTGAGATGAAAAGTTCAAATTTCCACAAAAAATCTGTCTTGACAATCGTAAGGCCACAGAATCGGGCCACTCTCGGGGAGGTTTAGGGGGATTTTAAGGGGTAAAAACTACCCATAAATTCTAAAAATAAAACAGTCATGATGCCACCTCATTTTAAAGGTTTTTTTACGCTGAATGTTGAAGTCAGAATTCCGATATCTCTTTCCGTTCTCAAATTGGAGCGGTTTGAAGATGATGAAGCGTGGTTGTTACTTGGGATGTTCTCCACGGTTCATCTGCTAGTCTAGTAACGGAATGAGACATCGCAATTCTTACTCCACCATCGTGTTTAACGTGGAAAAAGCTCAGGTGTAAAATGGAGACATCTTCTATATAACGAAATTTAAAGACGATTTTCGTGTTCCTTGGATATTTTCGAAAGATTTCACCACAGTAATTCGTTTCGCGTGAAATGGAGTCGAACAATGCCGATTTTGAATTTGGTGTCTGTCTGTTTGTCTGTATTGCAATCACCCGAAAACGGCGCAATGGATCGAACCCTTCTCCCGTAATTAAATGTTTCCGTGACCGGGGAAGGACATAGGGGGGTTCACTTCCGGATCCGATGCATAGGGGTGGGGGTTTATAGGGAAGCCGAATCTTAATTCTTAATACAAATCTTAAATTCTTCCTTCCCGTGAGACAGATGAATATTATTTTTGGCGTTCAAGATTATACGGGTTTGTAAAGGGACATGTGAGAGGTATAATCCGTAAAGCGACAGGTAAGAGTGGCAGATGGTGTGAGGTGTTACCGTCTGGGACAGGTAACAGTGGTAGATGGACACACCCCGAGTTCTGCCTGTCAGTTTTACATAAAACCGGTTATTTCTTCGAAAATTCGCTTTATATCCATGCTGTACGTCTGGTTTTTTTCTTTCATTTTGGGGTGCAGTAGCCATTTGTGTGCCCTTGAAACAATTTGCGAAAACATTGCCCATTTTTCGGCTTGGGAGACGTATTTCAATTTACTAAACTATTAGGGAGATCTTGTTGATGTTCAGTACGAACTCGGCTGAGATTGGGGTGTGTGAAACAACTGCAAAAATCTCACAATCACGAGGAATAATAATTATTGTATAATCTCTGTTGGATCAGGGCAACGACCTGATTAATATGCTGAATATCTTTATTAGCTCGGCTTGTGATATTTTGCAATGACGTTGCCAACCAGAGACACCCGTCCACACTTGACATTAATTCGCCGTTCGCATCTGTCGGACTCGCGAAACCGATCCGTCGCCTGGTGGACGACATTCCCCGAATCCCGCGTTCCCGGACAATGGAGAGGCGCAAATCAGCTCCCGATCGGACGGGAAGTTCGAGGAACTTGGGACCAGCGTTTGTGCCCTTATGGTAGGCTTCAGCGCCTATTGTTGTAAGTGAGCTGCTTTCATTAGGTCGAGGTGGTAAACTCACCTATAAAAGCCGTAACGAAAAAACGGTCTTAGGCGCCTGGCGCCTGCATAGTAGCTGTGTTCTGAAACGACTATTTCGGCCTATTCACCAGAATCGAAATGCTGTAAGGAGCATCGAAACGTATCTATCTGGAAATACTTGTACTAATGAAACAGAATAGTTGGCTGTTTATACTGTTCATATTCTTCGTGCTTTCGCTTTACAATCAGTAAAACTTTTCTACGAATTGAAAATTCATATCAGTGAAAGGATTCCGAAAATATCCAGCAAACGTAGGAGGTTTACAGTAAGCGGAATCTAGTCTTAAAATTTGGAGGTTTGGAGGCGCGATTTCCAACCTAAGAATTCTCTGACTTTTCCAACTGCTCCCCTTTCTTGAGGTGGGTGTGGTCATATACAAGCCTACATACATATATGTGGGTATTTCTGTGTATGAGGTAATATCGTCGCTTAAGAGGTCGTCGCTTAACCTAACTAACTTTTGCCAATTTTTCAGGAGGATTAAAAAACATGTTCTTGTCTAACATATTGGCACTTCTGTCATAGGAGGTACCAAACATTTCGTAAGAGGTTTCTGTAGTCTGACATCGAATTTATAATAAAAACAAACCGTTAGATATGTGGTGTTACCCAAACATTTTGGTAGATATATGGTGTTGATGAAGACCATTTTTAACCGAATCATCGATTAATTTAGGTCTTGCTCTTAAAAATTACATTTTAGCTTTTTAGATGACCAGAGGATATTTTGAGTTCATCAACTCGACTTTTAAGAATTATAACTCGATTCAACTCGACAGAAGTGTAATTTGAATCAACGCGAGATAGTAATTTCAAATGAACTCGACTTTCAACAATCAACTCGATTTAATTTCTAAACAATCACTATCAATTCAGAGCTATAGTAGATCGACAAGTAAAGAGAGCAAGACTGAACTTGAACCATAACGAACGAGTGGACAATATGGAGTTAGCCCTACTTTTCACCAAAATTGATAGTCTAGAAGGCTTACCTACTTACACTTGGTATTTCATCTATAGTTAGGTATTATAATATAATGCCTTTAAAAGTAGGTGAGTTTATTATAATAATCAGTATTCAATAATTTCCTCCACTCGGGTTGCACGAACGGCGAAACCAGTTGAGGCAGATGACAAAGTGGGATTGTTAGATACGTAGTAGTGTTCACATCTAAGCGATTTTAGTCCTCCAAAAGATTTTTTTAAATACAACTGTGATCACTGGCTTACGAGGCGCGAAAATTTTAATCGACTAGTGTAAAAATTTCATTTTTGACACAATTGGATACGTGGTGTTGCCTCTTAAGCGACGATATGCTTATAAAGTTATTGGCCTACAGCCATGTATATTATGGACTAATGAAATTGTGCCGAGAGAGAAAGCTGATTTTAAGGATGTTCAATACTAGTTCATATTTCTCTTTATGTCATTGGAACAATAAATATATTGTACTATCCGTAATATACGCTGACAATAGGACTTTAATTGAAAATAAACCAAAACTGAAAGTTATTTTGACCTTCAGATAACAAGTTTTAGCAAATTTTCAAAAAAAAGGAAGCTATTGTTCTCGGTTCAAAATGTTGATGCAATATCGTCATATCTCCAAATTTGATGCTTCAGGATAACCGGAAAAAACCCATTTCAACTTTGAAATATTCCGCTACGCATTTCACGGTTTTCTGAGCTCTAAAAACTCGCTTCGTGAAATTCGTAGCAGAATATTTCAAAGTTGAAATGGTTTTTTTTTCGATTACCCCGAAGCATCGAATTTGAAGACATAACACTCCATGAGGGTGTGCACGCCTTTAACCAACATTCAGCTCAAAAGCCGTATTTATCTTCAAAGACGGACGAAAGAGAAAAAACAACAAAAATTCGACGGGAATATAAAATGGCTATCCGATGCTTGCAGCCGGCTGAGAGGTCGCCGGCTACTTTTATCTCGCCACTATCAGGTCCTGCCAATTAGTGGCGGACCGCTAAAAGCCGCGCGGGCTCACAATTTGTTAGCAGAAGACCCCAGTCCCTTCATTGAAGCCTGGTCAAGTAGGCTTATCATTTTAGTTTTGTCTTTTTGTATCTGATAGAAAATCCATTTATTTTTCCCTCTCAATGAAACCTTTCGGGTGAGTCCATTTTCATCAGGACAGGCAAATCAACGGCGAGTGGATTTTTGTTTTATAGGAATTTACAAACTTTTCGCTCTGTTTGATCGGTAGGTGTGACCTACTGTCTGAAAAGGTTAAGCTCTGGCCTAACATGAGTAATTCTTGATTGAAAATGCTGGATGGCACGAGGAGTTCCCAAAGATGCCGTTTCATCTGTTTAGAGACTCTCGACAACCACCGAGTATATGGGAGTCGATAATGTAGATAGGACCTAATAGGGCCAGTTGTGGCAGATCCACGTTAATGCAGCGTTAGGGAACGCGAGATTAAACAAGGGTTAAGGCTGGTTAGCTAAAGCGGGAGAAGTCGTTGTGGCAGCTCCAGTTAGCGATTGCTACGTATGCGGAGATTAGTTCTTTCTTGTTTTCTGATGTGATTTTGCCGAAGCCGAATTCATGAAATATTGTCATCCTCGACCTCATCTTTCAGTACACATTCACTTATTCGAATTTTTTGAAAGTTTTTCATGCATTTTAATATGGTAAAATACAATTTTTGTCTTGTCCAACCATTTTGAAAAACAAACGGCCAAACAAAAAACTTTGTAACGTGAGGTGATTCCACAAACTTGATTGTAAGTCAAACGTTGACTGAGGCACAGACAACGATGAAAGGTATTTGGTCCACCTTCGTAATGTAGATTAACAGAAACTTGCCGGCCACTTGTCTGACGTCATCCACCCCCTGCCGGTCTACGTACGTCATATCCTGTGAGGTGTTCTTGCCGGCCACTTGTCTGACGTCATCCACCCCCTTGCCGGTCCACGTACGTCATATCCTGTCAGGTGTTCTTGCCGACCACTTGTCTGACGTCATCCACCCCCTGCCAGTCCACGTACGTTATATCCTGTGAGGTGTTCTTGCCGGCCACTTGTCTGACGTCATCCACCCCCTGCCAGTCCTCGTACGTCATATCCTGTGAGGTGTTCTTGCCGGCCACTTGTCTGACGTCATCCACCCCCTGCCAGTCCACGTACGTCATATCCTGTGAGGTGTTCTTGCCGGCCACTTGTCTGACGTCATCCACTCCCTTGCCGGTCCACGTACGTCATATCCTGTCAGGTGTTCTTGCCGGCCACTTGTCTGACGTCATCCACCCCCTGCCGGTTCACGTACGTCAAACCTGTCAGGTGTTCTTGCCAGCCACTTGTCTGACGTCATCCACCCCCTGCCAGTCCACGTACGTCATATCCAGTGAGGTGTTCTTACCAGCCAAATGTCTGACGTCATCCACACCCTGCCAGTCCACGTACGTCACATCCTGTTAGGTGTTCTTGGCGGCACCTGCTTGACGTCATATCTTTTGACGTAGTTGGTCGCTTGTGTTGCGACGTCATATTATCTGAGAGGCCCGTGGATGAGGTGAATTAAGGAGACAAAAAGAACACAAACGGTGGGTACAGCGTTCGTACAAGTACGCAACCACGAGGGACATTGTCTTTGGGCCCCCTCCCATCAGAAACTTATAATATTATGAAGCTTGCATTCGTGTTGACAATATAAATTATTGAGAATGATCACCTATGTGTAAGCAATTATTTAAACAATCACGCTCATACCGCAGCTTGTCGGCCACGCACTCCGCAGTGGTTAACGTAATATGGTTAGGTAAATCGAGAGCTATCCAACGAGTGGTGAACGATTTTTGTACGATGATAACTGGCGAAGATAAAGTTCCGTAGCAACGAATCGGTTGTAAGCGAAAATCATCAGAAATATTTTCGTGACGCTTCTCGCATTTTCGAGTTTATGTAGCAAAGTAAAGACATAAAATGTCAAAAAGTTTCAAATAAAAAAAGAAGTGATTTGTTATTTATTGCTTCGTTCATTTTATATTATCCTGAAATAATTCCTCGATAGGTTGAAGATGCTATTTATCTTATACCAATGTAGATTAATTAAAAACGTGAGGAGTGATATAAAATTCATTGTCAGGCTGACAGAGAGAGAACAAAACGACATTTCAACCCATTTTTTGAGAAGTATCGATACCTACTTTGAAATATCGATGCTTTTTGAAAGTATCGTATCGATACTTTTGGATACTTTCTATATGTATCGATATCTATATGTATCAGGTGTTTTCTAACGATTGTTCTAAGCATTTCTAATGATTTTTCATAAATAAAGGATTATATTAAATGTTATCCTTTATTTATGAAAAATCGTTGGAAATGCTCAGAAAAATCGTTACTAAGAATTTCGTTACCTGCCCATTTCTAAGAATTTTTCACAATACCCCACGCAAGTGATGCCGAACTCAAATTTCGATTTTTGGCATGAACTGGACGACATCATAATATAATATATAATATAATATAATATAATATAATATAATATAATATAATATAATATTATTATGATCGAGGGTTGGAAATAAGATACCAATTTTAATGAGCTTTTATGATATCTAACCTTCATTTACCAGCTGGACAATGTTGAAAGATACCTAACCTGAGAAGTAAGATTTGATCGCTGCCTTAAAACCTCAATTGGTATCTGAGCAAATATACCACATCAATTCGATCAGCTCGGCCTGAGTGCCAACGAATTACCCGTTTCTCTTCAGCGAGAACCTACGCCATTAGAAACCAACAAATAAATTGTGAATTGAAAAGCTGTCGAAATTCTTTCGATAAAAACAGTTGAACCGTCTTAATAAGACGTAGTATCTCGCTTGTTGGCGGTGAGCTACTCTGAAGAAACGGTTAGTTACAGCTTTTTTCAAGTTATCGCACGAAATAAAGATGTACCCTGGTAATCTCATCCCCGAAATCTGGTTGAGATTTAAAGCCGAAATCCTGACAATAGGAAACGGTTTGGTGTTCTATTCCGTTCTTTAGATCTTCTTATTTGGTCTCTTTTTCTTTCAAATCGAGATCGTTCGGTTTGCTTATTTTTCTTTGGTTTTATTTTAAAACGGGGGTTCGGAGCTGAGGAAACGGGTTGGGCGTAAGTGATCTATGAGGGCGCTAGTGGAGGAAGAGCGGCCTTCTTCCATTGTTCGGGTATAGAGGGATCCGTCGTTATCTCTTACGGACTCCTTGCGAAGGGATTGAAACAGTTCGTTGGAAATGGAGTTCAACGGGGTATCGTGGAACGAACCTAATAACGAAATCAGCACAAGCAGCGTGGAAGTATCGGCTAAATTCAGGATACGTGAACATCTTGCCTCATTACTGACCTCTCAAATAGGTGTTGAATCACAAGAGTCTATTTGCATTCTGGGATACTCCTTATTAGACATTTACCTTGTTGCTGAATTAAAAACAAACCTCAGTTGTACGAAATACCTAATTGAGTGTTTGTTTGAGTAGATCAAAATTTGCGACTTAGTACCTAACTTACTACAAAGCAATGTTGGGGTATACTATTCTACTTATATGTATAAATTGTATAAAATATCTTTTTAAACTAAGGTACCAACTAAAGGTCCGTGAAAATCAGGATACTGGATACCCAACTTCTGAGGAACGTTCAGGAAATGAATGGTGATGGGAGTGAGTCTAATAATAGTACCTAAACAAAAATCCGTTGTTTCGCCGATTTTGAGTATTTTGTTGGACCAACCGCCGTGTTCCATTAGTAGATATAGCATGGAAGCATGGCTGAAATCAGGTTTACGAGGTGAAATGTGGCCCAACGGCATTCGACGCAATGAAATCCACATTCTGCATTTTGGAATTCTGACCATTACCACCTACTTGTTGAGCTCTCACTGATATGTGCAGTTTGAACTATTCTCCTTTTTACGCATATATATACGAGCAGCTGCATAGTTTCTGACAAAGATGTCTCGCTAGTGGTTAAATATTGGCATTTGACCTCTCGGAACGAACAGAGTGAATGTGGTAAAATGAAATCCCGTCCTCCTTTCTAAACATTCTCGGACTCGCAATTTTCACATTATCCCCTTGCGATGCTTTCGTCTTGACAACTCAGATTATTTAATTACAGGAAACCTCCGAGCGGTGACGGCCTGCCCAAACAAACGATTTGTCCCCCTTTCAGTAGAAAATATCTTTTGAAAGATTAATTGAGTGAAGGGATGTTGACATGCAAATTGGTGGCGAGGCGGTGGAAGCAGGCAGGCACAAGCGCACCTCCTATGCTAAACATGTCTTTTTCGTTCGACCTTCCGTCTTCTTCTTCTTCTTCTCTTCAGAAGAAGAAGTTGGAGAGGTTGGGGTGCTGGGTACTTCTTGTTTTTCACTGCCGGTTTTCTGGACAATGCTTCTGTCGGATCAACCCCTTTGCCCGGCCTTGCCGCCAACTGTAAACCCGCCTAATCATTTCTGCCCCGTCGAGGGAAGCTCCCTTGTTTAATCTTTTACCGATATTTTATTCATGTATTTTCATTCAAGTGGTCTCGTTCCCCTATTATTATTCAGTCGCTTTCTAGCAAAGACATTGTTAGAAATAGTTTTGTACAGTAGGGAGTCATTGTTGCCGGAATGCGAATACTCGTGATATCCCATCATCCATTATTCAATACTATTCAATTAATTTACCAAAACCGAAATATTTGTGTCATCGAAGTACTAATTGCATCGTCAAAGTTACATTGATGGTTGCATCAATTGTGTTAATCGTCAAAGATTTGTTTTGAATTTGGAGGGTTGGCCACAGTGGTTTGGTTAGTGGTCCACAGGTGGTTCCCTAGCATTTCCTAGATCTATCGTTTGCTGTCTGTCTCGTTCGTATGTCCGTTCACTTCCTCCAGCCGAGGGCCAGATGTATGGACATGCAGTTAAACCTGATGTTACCGCTACATGAAAACGAACAGGTACTTTTGCACGAAGCTTCTCAGCGAAAGGGGCGGTCGGAAATGGCAGATAATATTTAAATTAGCGAATGCCCGAGTTTACTTGAGTGTTCTACGACGTAGATCGCATTAGTACCAGTCCGTGAATAGTTAGTCTTCTTAATGGGTGTAACAAGTTGAACTTGGATGAGGGGAAGTGGAGCGGGTGGCTTTGGGACTGTTGAGGGAGATCTGGGGTTGGTGGAGATTCGAACTCTTAACAAGCAGTTGGGAAACGGGTCTCGGAGTGAGGACAACTAAATCCATCAGTAAAAAGATCAAAGAAACATCTTAAAAAGAAAAAAAAAAAAAAAACTGGATAAGCTTCAAGAAACATGTTTGAATCCAGTCTTTTATTGATAAACAATGTTAAATTGGCTATGCCAAACTGAAAAAATCCAATCAATTTGATATCTCCATGAAAAAAGTTATTGCCGGCGAACCTGGATAATCCGACAGCCTTTTGCAAAAAGTTTTAATCTGTATTCTCTTAAACCCAATGCTTCGCTTAGGAAAAAATAAAACCAGTCATGCAGCATGGCTATAAGAGCAAAATTTTAATGAAATAACTAGTTTTATGTAAAATGTGATGTTTGGAACATCTCATTCAACCATTTTCTGTCGAGTAACACCTCAGCTTATAGATTTTTCAACGCTGAACACGATGGTGAGGTCAGAATTGCGATATCTCATTCCGTTATCAGATTAGAGCAGATGAACCGTGAAGAACATCTCATGTAACAACTACATTTCTCCTTGTTCAAAGTTTGAGTTTCAGTTTAAGAACGGAATAAGATATCGAAATTATGTCTTCTCCTTCGTATTCACCGTGAAAATACCTTTAAAATGAGGTGTCACTTGTCATACTGTTTCATTTATGGAATTAATGGGTAATCCCCCCCCCCCCCTTAAACTCCCTAAAAGCCAGAAGGCGAAATGCATCGACTGGATGAAGATCATTAATAATTAATTCTTCGATTAGGCATTAGCCGAGAATTCGGACGAGGAACCAGAAATTCTTGAAACCACAGAAGACGAGGATTTACCACAGCATCCGGCTCTCGACTATCGACTATTGAACTTGATGTAATTAAGTAATGATTGAATGGACGAAAAAAATGAATGATAGCTAAAATGAATGAATTTGAATGTTGAAGTAAACTGCAAAGAATTTCGAGTTCTTCTTAATACGATAAAACGAGCTTCGGAAAGATGCCGCTACGATCTGTGCTGCATTTCGAATAGCCGTCGCAAATCGAATTGTCGAACTAGACGGAACGCATGCGCATTGGCACCCTTCAAAACTCAAGTTTTGAAGATTTTACGATTCGACGTCGAATACGGTGGACCAATCCCTATTGACGATGGAGGTCAAAAACGTATTTTTCGATAACTGAGAAGATTTTATGGTCATGACTCTAATTTCTGGACAAATGATCAAGGTACTTGTACCCTGTCTCTTTTCTGATCAACCATAGGTAGAAACCGATATTGCATCAGCATCTGATGGCTTATTGACGTGTGTATTTCCTCATTTCATGCTTTAAATGCTGTCAGTTCATTCATGAATTATTCATTTACGGATCAAATCACGAATTATCGAAATTTGATTGTACTTGGTCGAATTCCATCGGTTGTAATATGATCGCTTGCCACTTGAATTTCTGAATCGAAAATGAAAAACAAACTGTCCGAATACGGGAAGTGAATGTTACCATAATCCAATTATATTTTAAGAATGTGTTGTGATACCCGTCTGAAATGTATATCTCTTTCTTCAATCAACACCTCTCGTATCTCAAGGTGTTGAAGCGCTCCGTCGCTCCACGTCTCGAAGGGCTCGTGTCGGGATGAATCTCTTCACTATTTTCGAGTCTTCAACCCGCCCAGAGAGCGATATTTTTACCATTTGGATACGGAAGTGCAAGAACGGGTGGGCTGGCTCTCGGCCAACACAGTGTGGGAAGACATTATATATATGGACTGTGCTGAGGCATTTCCATCTTAGAGACTGTGAGAGAAGCGGGAGATTGGGGGACCTGTCGAGAAATATTGTACCGAGTCACGTTTATTAATTCTTGGGTAAGAAATCGCTTCAACCGCGAAGATCACTTCTACTTGTCCGTTCAAACAAGTGCCCACTTGAAATAAATGGATAGTTGAGGTTGAGCCTAAACTGGTATGGTAATAATATTATATGTATCCAACTAACCGATGGTGAAATTCAATTGGCTGGTTGTTTAGTTGGTTGAAGTTAATTACCGTACATAGTTAGATATTGATGATCTGTAGAATCCTAATGTTGTTAGGGGCATATTTATAACTCTCAGGCTGATGCACCTTCTGATAGCACCTCGTTCGACATTGTTGGTGTATATGAAATGATTGAATATTTGACCAAAAATCTTGAATTATTTTATTCTACCAACATACTCGTACAATGTTTAATGTAATCTAAGTTCCAAAAATCTAAAGCGAGATAATTAATGTCATTTCAGGTTATTTTAAACACGAAACCGTTCTCGCAGAGTATCAATTTGGTATCCGTACCTTGTGGTACAGTACCAGTTTGGGAAGGAAATGTATTGCAATATGTCTTAGAAAACGTTGGAGCTCGTTTTATTAGCGTTGCTCCAAACTACAGTTACTCTCTTCAGTTCGGTCCTGGTAGAATACTGGAGGTTAATGTAATTTTACTCAACCATCGTACACATATCCGCTAGTCCGTCAGTAATCTACCCCCAAAAACAACTCCGTTGTAAAAACTGGCCCGCCAAAAAACCTCAGCCGCAAAAAGGAATGACATCCATTTTGCCCGCCAGCCACGTATATAGGATGCTCGGTGCTTCGCACCTCCCTGTTGAGTGTGCATATAGAAACCTGATCCTCCTACCCCTAACCTCCACCGTCAATGTTTTCCTGTTCCCTGCCTCCTTCCCACAACCCCCTCTCACCCTTAGTCCCCCTCGGTTTCACCTAATATGTTTCCTCTGTTACACCAGCAGGGAGCTTTACGCTTCTTTCAATGCTGTTGGCGGGAGCTTTTTGCCAGATGAACAAGCCTGAATTGAAGCATTACTTCAATATAGTATATATTATATTAGTGTATATATATTGTTATATTATAAGTATTACTGGTGGTCACGAGTAATCAGTGGTGGTACACCTATAATGATGTAATGCTTCAATTATATTATAATTATATTTTAGAATTATATTATAATTATTTATAAATATAAATATATTAATATATAAATTTAATTATAATTATAGTTAATTTAATTATAATTATAGTTCGGTCCTGGTAGAATACTGGAGGTTAATGTAATTTTACTCAACCATCGTACACATATCCGCTAGTCCGTCAGTAATCTATCACCGACCCTCTATTGACCCCCAGAGACTTTTGATCCATCCCACCTAACCCTGCAATACAGGTCACGAATCAGTCAGTTTATAATCGCTCTAAATACTTCACGTTAACAAACAAGGAGCACAATATGGGAATTCGGGTACATATTACAAGCATGTAATGTGTAACAATCGCCTTTCTCGCAAACAGCTCGAGCAGAGGGCTAAGAAAGCTGCTCAGGACAATGCGGCTCGTCGGAGCTGTAGGCCCCCTGACAAAGGATATTTGTTTTACGGGGCCCCTGAGAACTTGTCTTGTCACGATGGATAATTAGTACGGCGCAGCGGTAGGGCTCCAGGAACGCGCCTGTCACAGCGAAAGTGCTAACCCATTTAAAGTAGAATCCCGCCCGAACGGAATTAAGATGACGAAATTTTATTTGGTATGAAAATCAAAATTTGCTTGGGATCGAGACATTATGGAATCTGCTGGAGGTGAAAATATCCTCCTGAAGCTTTATTGGCGATTGCTTGATATATTGTCATAATGTTTACTATATGCCAATTACCTACTCATCAAAATCCCTTATCCAGCTCAAAATTTATTTTCCTTGTGAAGCATTTAAGAATGAGGAATTTTAGCGAATTTTCGAGGAAAAGGAAGCTATAGTTCCCGGTCCAAAATTGTTAAAACTCGAATTTCCAAAAAGGGTTCATACCAAAATCCGTTTCAGTATTCAAAATCTGTATTTCCAAAAAACGTGCTGAAAGCTGGCAAATCTCATGAAAACTTGTAAATACAATCAGCTTTCCAATGGTATGGTCTACTTTGCGATTCCTTATCGATTTCATGGAGAAATTCAAGTTTGAATGCGGAAAACAGTAGGCACCTACAAAAATACGAGTACCTACCAGAAAATTAACAACCGGATTCTCAATTTTTTTGTGTTTGCCGTCGTAGTGATATGATTCAGATTGATAATTTCATTGATAACAGGGCAAAATCTCGAGTAATGGAAGCGTTATATGTTTACATAACACAGCGCATCAAAAATTGGCGAGAACATGCCAAAGTTACTGCACGTTATCTGGCGCTAAACCAGAAAACCGAAACGGAATGAAACTTGGCCTCTGCAATGAAACGTAGTTTGGTTGTGTGTACTCCTTAACAAGAACAAAACTTTCCTAAAACGTATTATACGGCCCAGAAATAATATAATTTGTTGTTGTTTCATTCATATCCTCCTTGGTTGAATGTCCCTTATTTATTTGGAGGGTTGTAGGAGGTTTGTTGTAAAGAAAAGGGGAGAATTCGTTCCGAGCTTTCGGCTTTAATAAGCCATCTTCAGAGGTTTGGAAGTAGATACTGGGTCGAGGAGAAAATACCTACCAAACCCCTGAAGATGGCTTATTAAAGCCGAAAGCTCGGAACGAATTCTCCCCTTTTCTTTACAACAAACCTCCTACAACCCTCCAAATAAATAAAGAAATAATATACATATCATGTAGTTGAACAACACGGTCTGATCATCGGTGTGTCTGATGAACATGGAGATCACTGTTTAATTTACAATATTAATCTGAAAATCAGGAGGGTTGTGTATTTCATTAATGGTACGACTATTTGAAAATGTGGTGGGTTAAATTTATTTCGAGTTTTTAGATGTTACGAACAAACAGGTTTCGTTATGTATTTCGAGAAGCTTTTAAAATTATGAGTGGGTTTCACGACTGGCACCAGGGATATTGGATATGAGGTTTATTCTTTTTGAGTTTTAATATTGAATGATACCTTTGGCCTTCGATCCCAACGTATGATCGGATGAAGCTCTCTGTGAGAGTGAGTACCTCACCATGAACTGAGGGTCAGGGGGGGTCGACTCAGGAAAATTTCATGGCGAACTTGGTGAGGGGAAGGGGGTTCAACTGAACGGTAGTTTAGACGTTAAGACCCCGGTTGATGGTCTGGCATTAACTTTACTGCTCTCGAAGAGTGAATAGGAAAAGGTGTTGGGTATCTCTCATACGCTCCGGGTATACGATGATTCTGATTAACCGAGAGATTTACTTCATCCGGTGACGGTCAAAGCTGAAATATTGCGTCGCCGTCTTGACCACCACAATGTTCCGCTCGTTTTAATTTTTCTCTGCTCCTTTTTCTCTCTCCGTCTTCCTTCGACTTGCGTGGATGAAGATTTCTCCATTCATTGTGATACCCAGTTTGGAATGTCGGACTTTCTTCGATGCTCGTACACTACCATCGAGCAATGAAGGTCGGTGGCGGGGATCCACCATTGTCGAACAAAGCTGGAACAACCTGCAGCCCGCTGCTGAAGCTCTGATCAACTGGGAACCGTAGTCCGAAATACAGGAAGAACGGCAAAGGGCCCACTGTTCTTGCTCCTTGGGATTTGGTAATTGCCAAATTGCTTAAACGGTTGGCTGTTGGTAGTGTTTATTTGTTGCTTCTGTATACCTACTACATTAAACCTCCTGAAGTTCATAGTAAACGTTTCTTGACCAATAATTGTAGAGGGACTTGGAATTATTGGGCGATTGGTTAGTTCTTTGTCTGTTCTGTATGTTCCGACGTTTGAATGTTATACCGTTGATGCACTCCTCCTGCAGTTCACCATTCCTCTTCTCCAATTACAGTACGTCTACTCTGATATTACCATTGCCAAACTGTTGGCTCAAGCCCATTTAGTCAATAGATTTGCCTTCATGTGATTTTCCTCTGTCAAGTATTATGAATTCTACCATTCGTCTGCTCTCTGTCTGTCCTGATGGTCTGCATACAACAATTTTTTTCACTCTCGAGATTATCTATCTTCACCTCTATCTGCCCTGAAAATAAACTTGAAAGGTGCAAAAGACAATCTCGCGAATCCATCAGAGTTTTCTCTCATTCGTGAGGCGCGTTCCGATTCGTTATGATTCGTGTTCCAATCCTGAACAGAGACGTTCAACATTTTTTCTGCTGACTCACCATGTAAAAGTTGAAAACACAATGACCGCGCACTTATTAATCTCTTTGTGTACGGATGGCCTATTGAGTGACGCTCGATAGGTGACATCGAACTTAACTGGCCCCCATCTTTAAAGCCCTTCTTTACTTGAGCTCTCTCATGAAATATTCAACAGCTCATTGAAAGAACTATCTGAAATTTATTATGATAATTTGTAGAAATAGATCTCTCTAATTAAACTATAAATATCATAGCGTTAATTGCGTCTTATTCGTTTCCCAGCTGATAAAATCTGATCCTCAGTCGACGACAGCAAGCCATAAATAAAACTGGTTCTTGAAGGTTTGTACCTACGACGTGGATTCTGCTTCATTATTAAGTAGTTTCGCTTCGAGCCTTTTGTTTACTCAACATTTGTTTTGAATCAATCATCATCCCATGTACCACTTAGTGCACCAGTCAACTGATAGTAGAGGAATGTCGGTAGGATTCTAGAATACACTCTCGTCGGTTGTATATAAAATTAGTATGCATTCTAAAAATTACTAATTTGTAGAATGTTACAAGTGGAGATACTACAAAATCCAATTGGAATTGTTGACAACTGCTTCGTAAATGTATCTAGGGTTATGTATCTAGGGTAAATGTATCTCAGTCTAGGGTTATGTATCTAGGGTAAATGTATCTCAGTCTAGGGTTATGTATCTAGGGTAAATGTATCTCAGTCTAACCATAACCATGCAAAATTTAATCCGCATGATAAAATCAATATAAACTGCCGAATATATCTCCAGAGATAATTCAGTTCAAGAAAATTTCTACAGAAAATTTAATACATATTATATTTTATTCTACTTTTCCGGCCAATCATCGGTTTTTGGAAAGTACACCATCCAAAGTTGATTGGCCTGATTGCTGTGAATTTGGCGGCCAATGTCTTCACACATTATTCTTGCAATTTTGAACTAAATATCCTGACTAACACTAAGCTATAACAGTTTCCCCTAGAATTAACAACCTGATTTTTGGTACACAAAAGCTCTTCGTATTAGGTATTTTATGTGGGAGGGGGATTGCATTTGATTGTAGATATAATTCATTTGTGGGGCTTGAATGCTTACTAACAATCTGAGATGGTCATAAATAATATAGGCAATTGATTCAGTCATTGTTAATATGAGTCAAAAAGAAGAAGTAAAGGATGGACATAGTAACTTACTTCATGTAAATTGAGTAGTGCAATGTTTTCTTCTGTAGATTAATACAATCTCTTGAGGAATTTAACTACAATCTAATTCGTACCCCAACGGAAATGGGCCGAGCCCCAGTGCACAGTTCGAGACGGGGCTTCAAGCCATTAAAATCATCTCATCACCAGTTCTTCCTCCCGAATCGTAATTGTCTATTTTGTTATGGTAGTTTCTGAGAGCCATAAATTCGTCTTGTTATTCGGCCTGACGATTGCTTGGCCCTTTCAATAAATACACCTCCACGCGGGGAGCAGTCCGGAATCATAAATTGAGTTTGAAAATTATTTCTGGGCGTGGCTGTAAATAATCCTCTCATTAACGTTTCGAAAATTGCAACCAATCTGCAAGGCCTTTCTCAATATATTGAAATTTGCCCTGGTATAAAAACTTCGTTAATCTCACTTTGGATATTTGTGTATTGGGTAGGATTCATAATTTGTTAGATAATGATCACTTCATGATAAATGGTATCTCAACACTCCGGGCGAGGAAAACAGAAAAAAATAGTTTAATTTTTGTCCGTCCAATATTGAAACTTTATTTTCCGTCCCTAAATTTCTATTACTTACTACTATGCTTGTTGTCTCCGGAAGTTCAACACCTAATTAAGTCAGAAAATTTGTCAGAAATTACACTCTTGTTATTAAAATTACAGCAACTGGTATTACCAAGTGCCTGGTCAATTTTAATAGTGCTACATCTTTTTTAATGAATTCTTTATATTATCAGTCTCTCCCGTTCCAAATAGAAAATCCACCTTCTTCCTTCTTCCCCTTATTCGAATCTCCAGTAATAATCAACTATCTTTCATTTCTACCTCGTCACCCAATTAAATCACGTCCAAAATTCGATAATCTGACATCTCAAAATGGATCATTTCGATCGTTTCTCTTTTCCCAATCGCATTATGGCCATTCCCTTCCTCCTGATCCTTTTCGATCCCCTCAAAACTCCTCTTAAACACCCCAGTTGTTCTCAGACGCTCTATTTTTTGACATGTATGGTCGGTTATTTGCTCTCAAGGAGCTTCTACCCTTTGGGAACCTGGACGTGGTGCACACTTCTTGCAAAAACCCATTGCATTCCTCCTGGTCGAGTTTTTCACTTGACCAACGACATCCACCTCCTGTCTAGTTGGCTCTCTTCCTCCCACCGTCCGTCTTCCTCTGTTCTCTTTCCGTACCCTTCTTCTCCGATTTATTCCGTATTCCCCGCACGTTCGCATGGTTGGTCGTTTTTTTCTTTTCTTTTAAACCGTTTCTTTTATTCTTTCTTCTCCTTCAAACCTCTTCGTAGGGAGGGCGGTGGAAAGATTCCAAGAAAGGAGAAAGAAGATACTCCTTTCCTTCTACCGTGATACGCACAAGGACGGACATTTTACCCTCGTAACAATGATTTTCTGGTATACATCTCCGCTTCTTCACCTTATTGATCTTCACCACTCTCTCAGATAGGTCAATTTTCACATTATCTACGTCCAACTCGCATCATACTTCCGTCTGTTATATTGAATAAATTGCCTCAATTGTCATTCCTTACGCTCCTTGTGTATGTTGTATCAATAACTATTGGCATTCTTCATTGTAAAACCTGTGGAAGTCTAAAATGCAACTTGCTCTCATACACCAGATCATTTTATCGTATGGTTCAACGCTGTAGATTGTCATTATGGGGTGGATTTTGAACTGTCAATCTGTCGGGCAGTTGATACTCGATTCTTTTTAAACCTTGTTCATCACTGCTGATGCACCCTTTGATTGCTTTGGTCAGCTGAAGTGCTGCAGACACATTTCTTGTTCAGGTTACAAATGATTACGGTCAAATATGCAGCGACGTGTGCTGTATGGACATGAGTAAGCAGCTACTCCTCGCTTTACCATTAGGTAGCCGTTCCGATTTATAGTTGGTTAAAGGAAATGCGCAAGAACTAGCTCAGGTCAGTTTCGACCGTTATGCACTACGCAATCACACTGGAATGCAGATTGTAATTGACACGTGGAACGAAAAAAAACAAAGATTGAACAATCGTAAGAGCATTGTGTCGGGTCATATCGTTCCAACAGATACAGAAAAGAGTTTTCGAAGGTTGAAGAGGTGAAGGCGCAACTCTAAGATACTCCTGCCTCCCCCAACCCCGCAGGGCGAATTTCACAAGGCTTCATCGGAGGTTTGCAGTCACAACTCGAGGGGTTTTTAAAGCCTTCCAGCCTTTAATCTATTTTATTGTTGCCGTTTTGCCTGGGAGATATCTGGCGGTTCCATCTGCCTCCTTGTATCACTTGCTCCCTCTGGAGTATTCGTGCTCCATTCAGACGAAGCCCACTTTTAAAAGGTCGGGCCTTTATGCCTCCCGGTTGCGCAAAAGGCGAATTGCGGTTGGTGGATGTGGGTGAGGAAATGTTTGTAAGCGAAACGGCGGAACGACACAAATATATTTAAGTTGAGTAAGAGAGAACAATACGG
This sequence comes from Stenodema calcarata, assembly GCA_963920205.1. NCBI lineage: Eukaryota > Metazoa > Arthropoda > Insecta > Hemiptera > Miridae > Stenodema > Stenodema calcarata. Next base: position 7,163,374 of record OY986055.1, on the reverse strand, counting down.
GACTTTGAATAAGATTGCCAGAACCACATTTAAGTCAAGGCACGGGACTTGTAAACTACACGGCTCTCAATCTAACTATACCGGTAAATTCTTTGGTCTTAGAATGGGGTGCGCGGCTAATTTCATTTCACTCTTTCTATTGGAATTAGGTACTTCTAGATAGAGTTATTGCGGAAAAGTCAGTAAAAATTAACACTCATGTTTCACATCTAGTTCCTTAAAGGTAACGGAATCATATAATTCTTCAATGAAAAATAAGGATAATACCTAATGGACCCGAGCTATCTATCAATGGGGGATTAGCGTCTAATGTCGATTCAACGCCCCAACCGGTGGTTCGTCCTGTTTATGACGTCATATGGTCTTCTTGCTCATGAGGTAGTTTTCAAACGTGGCCAGCTTCTCTTAATTCCCTACGTTTTTTGGGAAGACTTGTCAGGCAGCTGACCATCATTTTGCAGCATAACCATCGTTATTTTACTAGCTTGTACTTTCGAGAAAAAAAAATTGACGCAAATTCCCTATTATGTTTTTATGAACATAACCCTTTCTTCGAAACGCTTTTCTTACTAATTACGATGTCAACATCACACGAGACGATGATTCGTGGTGAATTGTGATGGTTCAGCTTCTACCGTACTCATCAGTTCAATTTTGAATACCTTGAAATATTGCCCTGCGCCGTCTTTGAACGAACGCTCTTCTCAGTCCTAGGAAAACAACCCGCCGGGAACGCTTCAAAAAATGTTAATGACAAACGATCGCGCAAAAGACTAGACGCCGCTAACGGGTTCCGAGTAAACAGCCCACTGAAAAAAACTCTGCAAATTCTTGACACAACGGTTCATTATCTTCTTTGTACAGATCACCCTTCTGTCTAGATCACTAGGTCTAAATGTCTAGATCCTAAATGTTAGATTAATTATTATTATCAATTATCACTAATTATTAACAATTTTATCAAGTACCTAGTGAAAATGATTATAATTTATTGTTAGGTATTAATAATTCGTATTTATTATTAATAATAATTGTTATTAATTATGATTAATTAATTCGATATAATTCTGGGGGTTTTAATACTACGTCGGTAATAATTTTTCTATAAAAGAAGTACCTACCAACAAACATTCGAAATTACCTTCATTTCCGTAGCACGAAACGCACCTCAGAACAACAAACTCGACATCACTTAAGCCATATGATGTTCCAAAGAGCTTGTTAGTATGAAAATGGACCTGTATTTCAACAGTTTGATACACGATCGTGTTGTGAGGCACAATCTTTGAGCCCTCATTGTGAACGAACGGCTGGTCGTACAAAGCTGCGGATGGTCTTAAAAAATTCTACGGAACAAACTCTATCTAAATATGAAATAAAAAACATACCGTTCTATATGAATTTTTCGAGATATGAGATTTTCAAATTTTCAAAATTCGTTTTGAACCCCTTCCCCTTGACCTAGGGTTATGAAAAGTTTCGAGGACCATTGTGGGGTTGGTCGAAACCCATAAAAAAAATTTCGTAATTTTAACTCAACGCTAACTGGGCAAAGTGGCGCGGACGGCGTACGGCGTACGGCGTACGGCGTACGGCGGACGGACGGATTTTTTTTTATTCGATTTTCTGAATCTACGTATCTTGAAACGTAAACCAACAAATTTTGAGGGGGGGTTAAAAAAATTTTTTCTTTGGGCGATTCCAATGGTTCATTATCGAAGATAATAAACCAAAAAAGAGTCATCAAGTCGGAAAACCGGACAAGTTCAATGAGGATAGCAAAAAACGGTGCAAATTCTTCTTCGACGGTTTATTATTCGCTGTATAGATCACCCTCGAGTGTAGATCACTGTATACAATAATTATCCATGATACGCCTGTCATTGTACGAATGAGTGGTCGAAATTACTGAGAGTAGACGAGTGACGCCCTATATTAAATTCACATAGAGACTGATGACAAGTTTAACATGTGCAAAGTTGTCTGGAAAAACCTACATGTACTTAATGACCGAATATAGTGAGTAAATAGGAAATGGCCCAATGACGGTCGCCTAGCTCATTAATTTTCTCACAAAATCGTATTATATGCGAAATTTTTTTAACTCTTGTCGTTGATACGAAAATTATCTGAGAACAACGAAGAACTATCATTTTGGGATTGGAGACGACTCCTGCATCATCAGAAGACAAAACCAGTTAAACCGCGATCAATTTGAGCAGCCACGCTACCAACCTTTTCAGAAATTTCTAGAACCGTCTTTGGCTCCAAAAACTGACGTAGGCTCATAAATTGTAAACTTCTCAAGTCGTTTATACACCGCACAGTGGTCCGAAATAGGCGGTTTTGTGCAAAAACTTTAAAAGCTTATAACTGGAAGCTACTCTTGTGATAAATTATGATTTTCGATGTGCTGAAATCGAATCTGAAACCCGGTACGCTCTATTTGCGATAGATGTTTGGTCATCGCGTTTTTTACAAATTTTCGAGTGCTAAAATAACTCTATTTTTAGTGATCCTTTATAAAATAAAATAATAATTCAAATCTTGCCATTCTTTATACTTACGTAGACACAAGAACATTGCATGGAATTAACTCATTTCTGTTAACACTATTAACTAGAGGGTACAACATCGGCATTGAACATTGCATGAAATCAACTAATTTCTACGAGTATTAACAAGAGAGTACTACATAGTAGTGTTATTTCTATGATTCTAGAGCACTGACGTCACAGCGTGGACGGTGAAGAGGGTAGTATGGACTATCCGGGGGGGGGGGGGGGGAATGGCGTGAGGTGAAGTGGTTGACGTCAGAGGGGGTTGGGGAGTTGGGGTTGACGTCAGAGGGGTGAGCGCCCCCTGCTGAAACCAACTTCCCAACCCCCTCTGACGTCAACCACTTCACCTCTCGCCATTCCTTCCACCCCCGCATAGTCAATACTACCCTCTTCACCGTCCACGCTGTGACGTCAGTGCTCCAGAATCATAGGAGTAACAATACTCTACATCGCCATTGAATAAGTTTTTATCGGCAAAATCGTTCGAGATCTCTCACCCTTCGGTATTTGAGAGTGACGTTCAATGCCCAGGACATCATTTTAACAACATTAATTTTGGAGGGATTTTTTTCGCAAATCTGACCACTGTGCGCCGTGTCGTTCGACTTTTTTTTCGTTTTTAGGATTTTGGGAACCTTGAAAAGTAGGTAGCTGTATCAACAAACATTTACTTTGGAGAAGTACCCTTGGATGAGTCCAATACTTCATTATTGAAAATAATGAACCGAAATAGCAAAAATAAAATTTGACGCTATCGTCTCAGTCTAACCGCGAGCAACGCCCGGTAGCGGCCGAACATCGAGTCAATTGATTGGTGTCAGATGTCGCCCCCGCCTGTTCTTAAGAGTTACAACATTTTTAAAGGCGTGATGGCGTTAACCGTGGAAACGGGAGTCGGACACGTTAACCTCAACATCCTTCGGTTAGTCGGAGGTTTGACGTTCAGTGAAAGCTGCCCTTTCGAAAAATCGAGAAAACTTCGACCCCGAGTCGGTTGCTTACAAGTCCTTTCGCTTGTTTGCGACGATCCTGAGTATTGCAGATCCGTGACATGGTTAGTGATGAAGAACAATTCGAAATGTCACTTGAGTTCAATCGGTTAAAAAAGTAGAAGTTGTTAATCAGATGATCTTGTGGAGATAACCATCAGTTGCATCACCAGTTCCATCCTACCGGTACGTGTGAGTTTTTTCAGTAATGGACCATTAAAATCGACGAAGTGTTAACGTTCCCTCAAAACCTGTTTGCAACACGTAAAAACTGACTATTGAATATAAACAATTCCGTTCGGCACTTTGTGCTTTTAAAAGTAACCGAGATGACTAATCCGACAACTATTCATAACCATCAAAACAGGAGTTGAAATGTTCAAAATTCCATTGCTCAAAAAGTCTAAATAAGATAGCCCAAAATTTGATTGGAAAATTGACGTCAACATCACAGAGCTAGTTACCGACTACCTCACAGAGAGGACAACGTGGTCACCTGTTTGAACGACCACAATATTTGGCATAATATCTCCAATTAGCTCGTGTAGTTATATGAGAGTTACAAGGATATTGCTTACACAAGGGTGACCGTACTGGAAGCGTTGGTCAACAGTCGAATGATAATGATGAATAATTTTTAGTTTTGATTTTCTATAGAACATATATGTATTTGGGAACGTTTTAGAGCCAATACCATGTTCCGAAGCCGACGTTTGGTTGTTTTCTCAACGTAAAAGTCTACTTTCCGTCTCAAGGTCTGATTTACACCTTAATTCATACGAGGAGACATGGTGTCCTTTCATGAACATCGATTGAAGAAGGCTACGGTATTTCTGACGTTTCAAGTTAAGGATCAATAGTAACGGCTTGTGGTCACATGTCTGCCTAACGAAAACACAGATATTGTGAAGTCAAGTATGTCTTGAAAAAACCTCGCGGTTAACGACTAGGTCTGACTCGCTTCTCGCAAAAACAAGAGATATTGTTGAAAGAAGAGCAACTCCATAAGCTCCCCCGAACGAAACCGCGAATTAAATTCAATTTATTCAATCAACCTCTGTCAATAATATCAGACGGTTTCCTCTTGTTATGATTTATGGCTTATTCATATGAATAGCCGACTCGGGAACATGAGCCAAGCGTTTCACGAGCAAAAACGTAGTTGAAGAAACTGGTTGGGCCGGAGTGCGTAATTTCTTCCTCTTTATTCATAGGATGGCCATTCTCTCGTTAAAATTCTCCGTGTGCTATGGTGGAGGTTAACGCGGTACTGTGATCGTAACAGTGAAGTACAAATTGGAAGGAGCCGGCGTCGAGAGTTTTGATCGGTTGTTAGTAAAAGAAATGCAGTGTGTGGGTGCGGTGGAACTATTAAGAATTACCTCGAGAAGTCTGTAAGATTTGGAAGAATTTGGAAGTCTGTAAGATTTGGAAGATGCGAAGATTTTCAGGGTGTTGTTGGTTGGAATTTGCCATAATGACGTATAACTTTGACCGGATGAAATTCTGAATGAGATTGGTGACATGAGACATGACACTATTGACACCTGTGAGAAAATTTGAACATGTGAGAGGAAGAAACCTCTTCAGGAGTATTACTATAGTTATAAGTCAATACTTATAAGCTATTGAACAGCATTTTCGTCCTCCAATGACCCAAAATTAAATTCTTACGTTTTCTAAACAAAATAAAATACAATCAATCAAATAAATCATTCGTGCTCTTCTTCACTGTGCAATCCGCGTATATCAATCTACTTTGTTCAATAAGCTCTTTGGGATACGTAATTAATAACAAAATAATATTTTTTACGGAATTAATGAATGAAGAGATTAATAATAATAATATTCAAGTATTAACATGTCTTTCAACTTATTTTCAAAATTTGCATGTGTTTTTAAGGATTTAAGACCATTTGGCAGTCCATTGTGCAGAATGATACTTTGGAAACCTGTGATACTTCTCGACAAATATGCCGTTTTTTCTTGCATAATGACTTTGTATGTAATAAAATTGTGTACTGCAAGTATTCATTCACTTTCAATACCTCCAACTTCAATGTAAGATCTAATTATTAACCTAAGATTCAATATGTACCTGATAAATTCATGAATTTAGCCTTGTTATATCTTGCTACACAGTATAAACCAATACTCGCAAAACAACAGTTGTTACTTATTCAGACTGTTTCAAAAACTTCATACATTTCGGACCGTATCTTTACTCCTCGATAGCTTCTCTCTCGTCACGACTCAATGAATTTTGTTATTATATAAAATCGTAACTCCGAAGTTCATCATTTTATTATTCATCAATGGTTTCATTGGAACTGGTAGATTTTCTTGTTTTACCGTCGTAAACTTTGAGTGATGAACGCTTAGAAAGTAAATTTTACGGCTCGCGCGAAACGCTATTTTTCGCAACTGCTTAAACATCGTGTACACTAATCACTACAAGCTCCCCCGTCATAAAATCCCATTTACTGCTGATCGTTATTTCACATCGTTAAAGAGCTAAAAGGTTATTAGCTAATGGGTTGCCTGGACTTCCTTAGTGGAAATATTTGGATCGCAGTTTAATTAATGCTGAGGGGTTCGTTAGTGGAGTGGATTTAGGTTTGATTAGGTTTGACTTAGGTCATCGTTCCTTAACCCGTGGTAACTATGGTGTACCGCCAACAGTGGGATGCAAAAATAATGCTGACTTTGTGAGATCATGTTTTACCACTATCATGTTGTTTGTATCAATATTATGTAGTGACAGTACTACGACTATGAATCCCACTGATATTCAGATCTGATTTCTAGTGTGATAGTCCGTATAAAGAACCAACAAAGCGTCGTTCTCTTTATTTATAAGAGGCATTGTATCGTTCAATGAATTTGATATTTTTTCACGTTGTTCATGTTTCACTTGTTATACTGAACATGTGTCTTGATTAATGTGATTTCTGATTGGTTTCTGATGAATGGACGATCCGGAATAAAAATGAATGGGTCAGTTGTAAGAATCTGTTCGTAGATGGGCAGAATCAGGCCACTCTATGGGGGGTTTAGGGGGATTGAAGGAGGAAAAAATTACACATAAATGCCAAAAATGAAACTATCTGACCAGTGACACCTCATTTTAAAGATTTCTTAACGGTGAACACGATGGTGAAGTCAGAATTGCGATATCTCATTCCGTTCCCACAGTGGAGCTAGTTCAACAACTGAAACAATGAACTAGTCCAACAAGGGACACCTCATTTTAAAGTGTTTTTTAAACGCTAAGTACGGTGGTGAAGTCAGAATTGCGATATCTGATACGGTTTTCAAAGTGGAGAACTTTGAAGATGAAGAAACGTGGTTGTTACTTGAGATGATCTTGACGGTTCATCTGCTGTAATCTGTTAACGGAATGAGATATCGCAATTCTGATGTGTTCAGCGTTGAAAAATCTATAAAATGAGGTGTTACTCGGCAAAAAAAAAAAAAACAGACAAAATTTGTTATAAAACGAGTAAAATAGAGGCATTTATTTTATTTTATAAAAACCCGTTATTTCTTTCAAAATTTGCTCGTTTAGCCATCCGCATGACTGTGGATTTTTTAAATTTCGTTCCAAAAAAGACCCAATTATAACGAAAATGGGGATTTTCGGTAGCGTTCTAAAGTGGGATTCAGAAGTTGTCACCGAGACCTCTCCTGAAAAAACCGGTTAGGGGTCGCCAGGAACAAAAGGCACCCAGAGGGACCCACGGGGGCCCTTCTGATATATTTCACCGTGTTAATACAGTTAACAGAGAGAGGCAGCGTTAAAAAGGTGGTCCCTTCCTATATGAATCAGCCGCGGTTCGAACATAAATAAGCGCCTTCGAAACTTCGCCACCTTTGGTCCTGTTTTTCGAAGGAGCCCTGTTAATTAAGGCCGAGAGATTTTCGTGGTAGTTACCTCTTGAAGTCTCTGACCCCCCTCTTCGGGCCAACCTTAGGAATTTGCAAGGGTATTGTCAGCGCATCTACTACTCAAGGAGTACTTAAAACCCGACTAAATGAGAATGAGATTTTTGTAATGACCCAAATTACTATATTTAAAACCGAAAAAAATGGTAGGTCTTGAACGTAACCCGTCTGAACAGCGGGCATTTCGACAGCCACAGTGCAAAAGCCTGTATGTACAAAAATAAAAAATGTTCAGGAAACGACAAAAACTGTTTTCTAACAGTAACTGTAACCATGTAACAGGTTACTTCTGACATCCATTGAGGAGAAATGAAGCGCTGTAGCTCAATTCTGTTCCTATTACCATGTGCACAAGGCCCAAATTTATCAGTGAAGCTCAAAACCTTATTTTTGGAAAAAATAGTACTTACAGGCTTTTGCTCTGTGGCTGTCGATTTGTTATGTTCGTGGTTTTTAGCGTGCTGCTTTTATTGTCTAAAGTGATACGAGTGTATCCGGCCGATCTGGGTGAGCTAATCGAAAGATCTTCTCCATCAAATGTTTGTCCAATTCCTGGAACTTTCCAATTTTCATGTCTTAGAGTTGTACGTATCTAAATCTCCAAAGTACTAACCAATGAATGAAATCTAGATCTAAAATATCTCATTGAACGAATTATTATTCAAAATATAAATATATTTAATATATTAACCAAGCACGTTCTTCTAAGCCTATGTACTGTTCATCATCAGAATGGATCAAGAGAATATTCTCCATTTAACATATGAATACTATCTTCGATTAAGAAATTTTCTTAATTTATTTCGGACACTCCCTAAATCTATGCAGATCAACAAAATTGCAGTATTTTTACTTCCCGATCCCTAAGATATCTAATAACTTCCTTTCCTTTCATTTCAGTTGTCATAAAGAAATATCACCTACAAGTTCAAACGTCCGTAGCGATGTCACATCCTTGGCAGGTTGCTGATGTTAGAGGACACCCGACGCTATAACAAAAGCCTGTACGAAAATGTAATCCCCCATTGTTCCTAATTTATCAAACATCCCCATAAATGTTGCAGTGGCTCTCAAAATGGAATCGCCTCTGTGTAAGCTGGGGCTCGATATGGTCTTCGGGGATGTTCCAAAAATGGGGGTTGGGAACCGAAAACGCATTGTGCCCACCCGAGAGGCCTAACCTCGATTTTTATTGTTTAAACCGAAATATTTTTATTTTTTCATAATTTTTCTTCTGTTGACGAGAAAATCTGGGTATAAGCGGTTTTACCGCCTTATGAAACCCGTTGGCGTTTTTATGTATTCCTCATCAAACGACCAATTTTCTTTTAGACATGTAACGTCTTGGTGTTTTTAGTCCGTTGCTAAGTACTTACCTTACACATTATAGTGTAGGTACGCATTTTATGGGATATAAAATAGCAGTCATCTTCAGAGTTTTAGTAATCAATCATAAATAACAGATGACGTTTCTGGTAATCGCTGATATATTCAAATATGTTGAGGAGGCCCTAAACAATCTGTTTCAATCAACCTCAATCAGCCCTTCAATTTTACAACAAAACCCCCTCATCAGTGGAAGTCGTGAAGTGGAGCAGTGCACACCTTTGGTTCTAACCTGTGATTGATTTTGGCGGTGATCAATTGTTTCCAATACAGATTTGGGCTTCCTCGCCCTAACATTGGTTGCCCTCAAGCGGAGGAAAGAACTAGAGAAAAACGACGGTGGTCCAAGGAGTGGTACAAAATGAGAAACCGCTTCACTCATGAACATTTACTCAATTTTCTGTGGGATTCGGAACAAGAGGAGTACAGGAACGTTTTGAGTATGGATCTAAAAGCAATGCTTGACGAAAATTACCCCAGACGATCAAGCATCTTCTTCAACCCCTCGAGTCATTCACACTTCCTATCAAGCGTCAAACGGTTTTCTAAACGGTCAATTACGATTGATACAATCGATTGACTCAAAATTATTGATCGTCTAGAGCCCCTAACTTGCATTATGTTTAACTTGAGTTGTTTATAATTACGAGGGTTTGTTGAATATACTCTCCGGCAGGAGCTCAAATTTTTGGGTTAACGTTAAAGTTATAAAATAATAGAAAAAAGTCCGTCCTTATGCCGTTCCACTAGCTAAGTTAGGATTGTCCTACAATTATGACCATCCCGAAGATGATCTCAATTTTCGAAATTTCACATCTCGACAATTGCAAATGGAACGGTATAGTTTTTGATACAAATTTAGGTAGAGTTCGATAACAAACCATTAGAATCGCCCAAGAAAAAAGTTCTCCACCTCGAAATTTGCTGGTTAACGTTTCAAGATACGTAGATTCAAAAAGTCGAGAAAAAAAATCCGTCCGTCCGCCGTCCGCGGCAATTTGCCCAGTTAGCGTTGTGCTAAAATTACGAAATTTGGTTCGGACCAACTCCACAATAATCCTCATAACTTTTCATAATTTTAGGTCGAGGGAAAGATTTGAAACTTTGAAAAATTCAAATCTCGACAAATTTATATAATATATATATATGTTCAAGACTATCCGGAGCTTTGCACGACCAGCCGATTGTACACAATGAGGGCTCAAAGTTTGAGCAGATCGAAAGTCGTTAACAATAATTAATAATAATTTACACTACTTGATAATAATTATGAATAAGTAATGTTAAAATCAAAATAATAACTAATCTATCATTTAGTGATATAGGCAGAAGGGTGATCTGAACCAAGAAAATAATAAACGGTTGAGCAAGAATTTGCAGACTTTTTCGACCAGGTGTCCTTGATCATTTGTATAAATAATTTATAAACCATCTCTGAGCTCGTTACCCCCTCCCTCGTCATTCGTAGATAGCCATCTGCTCGGTTATTCTAACAAACATTTTAGCACATTCTTCAATAATTATCATTTCGCACAGTTCCGGGCCTTAAGGATGCTGTATACAGAGAAGGGAGTAGGGGTGTTAGATAGTCGATAGTTGAGACTATCAATAGTCTCGATACTATCGAACACCAACTATCGATAGTATCGATGGTCTATCGACGTCGGTTTTGAGATTACCTTTGCTCGGCATATACGTATTATCCACCTACCTAGTATGTTTAGGGCTTACTCAGCAAGCCTTGCTGTGGGCAAACATGGTAAAATATACTATTTAATTTCCCCTCACGCACATCTTTATCAAAATAATCCCATACATCAGACTTGGGAGGCATAATAAAAGGAAAATTCGTCTCTTGAAAGAGCCCAAATCATAGAACGCACTGAATGTCAACTGACTAATATTGAAAAATTTAATATAGAGGGGGATTCATAGAAGTCATGTGTGTGTGTTGAGCAAACAGCTTCGAGAAGGAGAAACAAAAGAGCAGATCAGGGTATTAGGAACCACCTGACTCAGTTTGCCAAATATTGAAAATAGAACAATAAAAGGAAAAAACCCAATTCAACGAAATTCAATCACATGAAGAGCCTTCAGGTTATCTTTCTCTAGTCCTTACTAAGAACAAGAACTTCTTACAAATCTCTTCTTAGAATGAGGGGTGTGCTAGGTAGTGGTAGTAGGTAGTACCACGGATACTAGAAGACATCCGTGTTCTTCTAGTATCCGTGGGTAGTACCTGTTCCCTTTCCGTTTCGAGAAATTCCAAAGTTGAAATTGCAAAAACTATCGAACAAAACTATCGATAGAAAAACCTATCGAACAAAACTATCGATAGAAAAAACTATCGATAGGGCTATCGATAGGAGGTTACTATCGATCAATCGATAGTACTATCTAACTATCTAACACCTCTAGAAGGGAGCTATGTAGTAGATAATGAACTGCTGTGGTAATATTTGCGCCGTTTTAGATTCAGAATCACTGTTATAGTCGTATAAATACAAATGTGTCATGACTATTTTGAATATTTTGAATATGAATATTTTGAGATGATTTCATAATATTTATATTATAATTTCATAATAATAATATTATATTATATTATAATTTCATAATAATTATATTATAATAAATAACCTGTTTTTCCATATGAACCCAGCGATGAAAAGTGATGATGCATATCGGCATAGGTAGCAGATCGTTATAGTCACCATTTCATCGATTATCCGCATTCCACATGTTAACATCAACATGCACAATGTTGAACGCACGGACTTTCTCGAGACATGAAATTCGAGTGCGAGCCATCACCTTCGCCGGTTGGGACAGGAGCCGCCACTCGCTACCTAATTTAAATCGCCCCAACTTCTGATTTGCATAGATTTCTTATCTCTCATTCCCTCTCCGCTCGCCGTATTATTGATATTAATCCGGAGGTCTTGTAGTTTGTAAATCTTTTACCCCCTGAAATGTCAATACCTTACTTTCCGTGTCCTCTCGGCCTCCCGGAGGAAAAAAACGACAACATCACAAGCGCCGCCGAGTTATGTCCCGAGTTATGTCCACCCGCCACCACGTTGCTAAAAAAACGACGAAAACACGTATTCCAGTTTCTATCTCACTCGTTCCGGTTTTTTGACTTTATTTTTCTTTTTAAATAATTTTTATTTTTCCGCTTTCACTGTTTTTTCGTTTAAAACATTTTAATTTAGACTCTGATATTCAAGATCTACCGATAGATTCGCTGTAACTGGAAGGTTCTTCGAGGAAATTTTGCTCTGCGAAATCAGAGATTAAGATGAGCCTGTGGTGATAAACGACCTTCTATTCGATTTTCTGATTTGGACTCAATATTCACTGTAAACCGACGAGACGACACTGTAGTAGCTCCGTAATAGAACCGTATGATCCCTTATGAAATTAGAATTCTGTGCCATGATTAATTATCGATCCAATTCAAACACTTAGAAGAAGAAAAATAAGCTAAAACTTAATGTTCACAATACAAAATAATGTGCTCTTATTTGGAAGATAAACAATACGACTTGGTTTTTCCAACTGTCTCTCGGAGGTGTTAGCCTTCCTATTGACTCACGCTATTGAAACTAATAGAAAATAATCGTAAAATATTTAATGGTAACCCTTAATGAAAATTTAGCTGGGAGCTGTAGTACACCTGTGAGGGGGGTCTAAAAGAGAGGGACGTGTTTTTAATGGAAACTCCCCCTTGGTCTCGAAAATAAGAAGATCATTCCAGAACGCAGAATTCAACTCCCCTCCACCCCCCTCGCTTTTAAAGGTAATTACATTATTTTATATTCACTCACGTGTACATTGGTGTTTTGTGAAAACGTCAACAGGAGCTGAAGGAAAGACGCGCATTTCCACGATGCATACAACAGACGCGTTATGTAAAGACGAATTTGATTTCACGTTATTACACAACGCGTAGGTCTATTGTATGGATCGTGGGAATCCGCGTCTTCGCTTCAGCTCCTGTTGACGTTTTCGCAAAACACCAATCTACACTTGTAGTGATTGTAAAATAATGTACTTACCTTTAAAAACCGGGGGGGGGGGGGGGATCGAATTCTCTTCTTGGAACCAAAATCCGTTCCAGGCCATCCTGAGAATTCACTACTTATCAAAATTTATGGATTTTGGTATAAACGTTTTTCGAAAATTCGAGTTTCAAACATTTTGTAGTGAGAACAAGAGCTTCCATTTCTTTAAAAACTTGCTAAAACCCTGACGATAACTCTCGATAGAATTGAGATAAAAAGATCAAATTTGCACAAATCATCGGTCTTGGCAATCGAAAGGCTAAGTTCGTAGATAAGCAGAATCCGACCACTCTAAGGGCGATTTTGGGAAGTTTTGTGGTGGGAGGGGGGCATTTTCCATAAATTCCAAAAATGAAACCGTCTGACAAGTTATACCTTAAAGATTTAAACACGACGGTGAAGTCATAATTGCGATACCTCTTTCCGTTCTCAATCTGTAAACTGAGGTGTTACTGGGCAAGAAATGGAGACTAAAATTCTTATAAAACCAGTAAAATGGAGAACTTCAACATAAAAACAGTTATTTCCTCGAAAATTCGCTCTTATAGTCATGCTGCATGACTGTGGATTTTTTATTTCCTACAATTAAAGTCAGAAAATCTTGAAAGAAGTCGTAAAACCCCGTTTTGAATACGAATAGCTACAAATGCTCGACAGAATTGAGATAAAAAGTTCAAATTTGCACAAAAAATCTGTCTTGGCAATTGAAAGGCTAAGTTCGGGCAGAAGCAGGCCACTCTAAGGGGGCTTAGGGAGATTTTAAGGGGTGGAAAATTACCCATAAATTCCAAAAATGAAACAGTCCGATAACTTTAAAGATTTTTTTCAACGCTGAGCGCGATGGTGAAGTCAGAATTGCAATATCTCATTCCGTTATCACATTGGAGCAGAAAATCTCATGTAACAATCACGTTTCTTCATCTTCAAAGTGCTCCAGTTTGCGAACGGAATAAGAAGTAGCAATTCTGACTTCACCATCGTGTTCACCGTAATATGAGTTGTCACTTATCAGACTTCTACATTTTTGGAATTCATGGGTAATTTCCCCTCGTGAAACTCCCCTTAGAGGTTTTTCTTCCATGCGTTTATTCAGATAATATAACCACTAGTTACATAGATAAATCAGGTAACTATCTAGCTATTTAGTTCACGAATTTAAATCCCCCCTTCATATCCCCCTAAACCCCCCTTAGAGTGGCCCGATTCTGACTATCTTCGAACATGGCATTTCGATTGCCAAGACAGATTGATGTGCAAATTTGAACTTTTCATCTCAACACTGTCCGAAGTCATCGTCAAGAATGTCACATACCTACATACGATACATAAATATGATACAAACATACATATGCTTTTTGGTGTCTTTTGGCAGTTAATTCAGGATGGCCTGAAACGGATTTTGGTATACAAATGTTTTTGAGTTTATATGAAATATACCTATAGAAATTTGAGTTTAATAATTTTGTACCGATAACAATACTGCCGCCGTAAGTTAAAACCACCTATCTCCATTTTTTTCATGTCGAGAAAAATGCAGTTAAGTGAGGAAGATCATCAAACTGGAGATAAGATAAAGTCTTTTTTCGTACCTTTCCAATGGAGATCTACGTCGAGATCTACGCAGCCATGCGCCCAACTCCAAAAACACCAAAATGGTCGATAGGGGGGACATTATCTTAGCACGGCAGAATAGCTTCCTCTTCTTCGAAAATTCGCTAAAATCCGAAAATTCGAAAATCCGGATATTAGATCATTTGGATGAGGTCTGGCCCCAATTAATCCTGATCATCGACGCTCTATTGTCATGCAGTGTGTGTGTTGATAATGTGGAATGATGTTGTTAGAATGTGACTTGCGAACAACATGCTTGTGTTGGGTGGTCTGTACCGACCCTAACAAACCTTTATGTAATAATTTGGTCTGTTGAGTTCGGGAGGTCAACTACCGGTACAGAGAGGCTGCCGGCTGCCGGCTGGAGAGATCTAATCAAATTGCGGTGTAGCATCAAGTCGGGACGGAAGGAATGTGTTGATGTCATTCAGAACCGCCTCTGAGGCCGACGAGTGTGGCCCGAGGGTGGGGAAGGGAAATCGGACAACACCTGTGATCGACCAGGAGTGCGGGGGCGGCCGGTCCCACTGACTCGTGTTTGGTATCCGACGAAACCTCTCGCCGCCCCCGACCGTCCGATGATCGTCTTCCGCCGCCTCCGATCCAACCGCCTTCGTCCGCCCCCGTATCGTCCGCCAGGTGGTCGCTCCGATCCGCCACTTAGTAGGCCACTCGCGGAGCTCCGTTCTTCCTCAACCCCCTCATCATTTCCTCTCAGTCCCTCCCATCGCTTCTTCTCTCTCGCTCCGTTCTTTCGCTTCTCTTTCAAGTTTGCCCGGGTTGTTGAACGTACTTTATCCTCGCTTGCCCCACGACTTCGCGGATTTACTTGGAAACTATCGATTCACTGTACTCTTGTACTAAATGATATAATACACTAGAACTTCGATTAACTGGGGGAATAGTGGGGATAAATCGAGGGTGTCAAAGCCACATGTCGTATCACCGAAAAAATTTTTTTCTTTTCGTAATCGATAGACATTTCGATTATTTTTGAGAACGAGTTTCATACTATTTTCATTTATTAAGTGCCAAAACCGTATGAATTACGCTCAAATTTAAAAAAAAAGTAAATATTTCATCACCACCATGGTCTTGAATAAGTTTTTTGGCTCTCCTGGAAAGTTCTGGAAAGTCCTGGAAAGTCCTGGAACATGTGGCTTTGACACCCTCGAAATACCACAGATACGAGAAATCCCGGTTAAGCCGCTGATTTAAAAAAAAAAAAAAAAACTGCAAATTCTTGGCACAACTGTTCATTATTTTCTTTGTGCACATCACCCTTCTGTCTGGATCACCAAATGATTGAATAATTACTATTATGAATTATAATTAGTTGTTAATAATCATTTTTAATTAACTCGTTATCTAAAAACCCTGTGCTGTTCGAATCAGCTAAATAATAATAATAATAATAATAATTGTTAATTGACAAAAGGAAGAACACATATTTACAATCCAATAATGATGAAGAAATATCCTTCTGTCTACCAACCAAATAAGTTCATATGAGGGGGCTGGTGGAGCTGATCTCAACAACCACAGCTTGTACATTTACGAGAATAATACAACGCGAAGGAACTTACTAAGAATAAACAAAATCACATAAAACTGAAAAGACTCTATAAATCAAAATTTTAAATCCTTTTCAAAATGGTTTCTTTAAAATGACCAAAAATACTAAAAAAGTTGGGGTTGATTCTGCAAGCATAAAAAACCCATAAAATCTTATCATTCCTTCATTTTTGGAATTTATGGGTGGTTTTCTCCCCTTAAAACTCCCCTAAACCCCCCTTAAAGTGACCCGTTTCGATTGCCAAGACTGATGTTTTGTGCAAATTTGAACTTTTTATTTCATTTCTATAGAGAATTATCGTCTGGATATAAATGTATACACATAACGTTCCGCTTGAATTTTTCGAGATACGAATTTATGAATATTTCAGAATGTATTTTGAACCTTCACATCGAATTTTTACTCAATTCGTCGAGAGATGTTTGTGGAAAATCTATACGTGATGGAGAAAATCTTATTGAAGATTCGAATTCAGCACGAAGAAATACGTAAGAAACACCAGACATCGTTCGAACAAAATTATAATGTTTTTCAAAGTGATAAAATTCAATTTCCGTGTCGAGCACCGAACCCAAGGTTGAAGCCGCCAACCGTCGTCCTTTTGAAGACCACCTTATAAAAACACGACGAGTGAAAATCGTTACAAAATGAGATAAAAATACTCCGGATGAGGTGACATTGCGAGCTAACGACTCGTTCTTAATATGAATGAACTGAAAGGAAAAACTTCCGAGCAGCCCCGATATAAATGGCCGAGCAATTACGGCCGTCCGCGATTGCAGCCTGGAGGGGATGCCCGTT
Source organism: Stenodema calcarata (assembly GCA_963920205.1). Classification (NCBI taxonomy): domain Eukaryota; kingdom Metazoa; phylum Arthropoda; class Insecta; order Hemiptera; family Miridae; genus Stenodema; species Stenodema calcarata. The sequence goes on along the minus strand of OY986055.1, from coordinate 7,146,438 downwards.
CATTCTGAAACTATTTCGATTTAACCCCACAACTGGCCCGGGAGGGTCTTCAAGCCCAGAGATGATATTTCTGTTAATTAACTGAACGGGATACAATACCATCAAAATCATAAAACCTTGAGAAACATTCGAAATTCAGTGATTTTTGTTGTTTCTGAATTCGAACTGTTATCGTACACAAATAAAAAGTAAACTTGTAATTAACTATTGGAATCCACACGATCGAGCATGTCTTTGTGGCTTGTGGAAGTATTATATTAATTACTAATTTATAATAGTATTTTCACAATATAATACTGAGATACGTTCTTCCAGTGCACCGTCTGTCTAATATCTTGCAATTTGCTGGTTTAGGACTGCAAATAAATATGTTGGTTATCCCCAAACAGCACTCGTACTCAATTTTAGAGTAGAATTCTAATAATGCCATTTAGTGCTCGGAACTTAGGTTTGTCTGATTCACGGCGATGAGTGATTTTTTAAAAATTGCATTCGAATTCCCCGTTAATGTTAACAATTATTGGCAAATGGCTCACCACTCTTGTTTTCCTTTTTCGCAACAGTCAAAGCATGAAAAAATTCGATTTGTCGTAAATTTTGGTACTTTAGTTCGAGATCCCCTGAGTGGCACATTTCTCAGTACTGCTTTTAACGCTGAAGTTGTGGAGTATGTTAATAATTTCAAAAGAACTCAGCCGCTCCTGACTTTTAGAATTTTAATTCATACCAGTGGCGTTTAGGTGAAAATTGACTTCATATGTACGAGTATATAGAGCCTGAGGGTTTGTGATATGATAGGTTTTTGATGACCTGGGTGTTTTACTTCTACGGAGTGCAATATTCGTGTGCAATGAATTTTATGCAGAGAAATGTCTGGTGACAAGTTGTTTTTGCATGAAATTAAGACTGAATCCAAAAGTCTTACTTGCTAAATTACCTGCAGTTTCGGTGACGAACGAGTTGGTTGCGAAATGTCCAGATACCGCCGAGACCCGTCCTGAAATCGATGATTGTATATTATTTAACTGGTTTATTCTGAATTAGTTAGTCCTGATGTATGAAGAAAATAAGACTTAAACGTTATCTTAGTAAAAAAAAAAAATTGATTTAGCTTTCCAAAAAAATGTACCTATTCAATCTTAAGAGTAAAATCTTGAAACGTAAACCAACAAATTTTGACATGGGGTTAAACAAATTTTTTCTTTGGGCGATTCCAATGGTTCATTATCAAAGATAATAAACCAAAAGGTTGGATGTCAGGGTTAGCTGTTGATAACACTGGTTTATTACACCACTGAAATCAATGGACGTACCTAACGAACCTTAATAGTGATCAACTCCCCCAAGTGTTTGTCCCTATCCCTTCGGATTCTGCTTCGCTTGAAGTAGATTTTGATAGGATTTTCTCCACGGGTCGACTCGCAGTAAGAAACTTCCGAGGATGATCAAGCTCTAAGATGGTTACTCTGTTCGGGATAGCAAAAAAAGTGAGGGGCGTAGTAAAGATGGCGCGAGTCTAAATCCAATCACGTTTTTGTTTCTGTGTGACGAATGGGATGGTCTGAAGAGTCTGAAGTCGGTTTAGAGTCTGGCCATGAAGATTACATTCGACATTGTTTCATTTCCTCCTACCTCTGTAATATATAAAATTTATATATCGTATCCCATCCTATGAAAGTGACGAAACTTAGGGTCTAAGTGCCCCTATTTCCTCTGCGCTTTATCGGGCCAAATAGCTGGGTAATGACTTGAAATTCGAACAATTGGACATCTGATTCCAGTGGATTCAAAAAGCATCATGCGTTCTCCCTTGGAGTTAGGCCACGCCAGATTACATCATGATGAAGTATCAAAATTGTGTACAGGTAATGATACTATGCCACATTTCTCCACATCATAAGGCCACTCGTGGTTCGGAATACCAATAGTCCAAGTGTTCAAGATAATCCATAACCCTCAAACCTCTCTTTTGCTATCCTTCGTCCCTCACTTTTGTCAGAGTGATGGACGAGTATATTTCCATGGTTCTCTGGATTATATGTTGGATAATTCTTGGTGTAGGTATTCTGACCGACAGAGAAAAATTGAGGTTATCTACCCACTTTCCAATTGCCTTTACGTACCATACAGCGGAAGGAAAATTTATAATACCCCGGTTCGCACTTAAACCACCAACAAGATTAAATCGATATATATGTCATACTTTGTTTTGTTGGACATCATCTTACATCATTAGCCACGTTCAGTCCCATAGTACATAATTTAGACCAATCTCACGCCGAATCTCGCTAATCTCCGATAGAGAGAAAGCCATTTTCGAAAATGTTCATTAACGGGGTTTTCTAAACGTCTCCATCAATTCGCGGGTTCGCGAGCTGGTACGCGTCCCTTCGGTTCCACCTACCATTAATATTTCCGCGCAGTCATCAATCTAACGACCCAAGTCGAGGCGAGTTTACGTTGCTAAACGGGATCGAGGAAACCCGCATCTGGACAAACCATTTTTCTTCATTTGAAATGAACGGAGTTTGAAATTTATTTCGTTTGAATTCAGTTTTAAAGTGTCATGTTGGATGTTTGAGTGTTTTGTAAACATTGAGTCCAATTTCGAATTATGCAAACCTCGAGGTGTTTAGGGTCCTTCAGAGCTCACATGTGCTAGTCAGCCTTTTTGTTAATAGCTTGTTGATTATCCATCGTCAAATCCCGAGGTATGATATGTGTTTGTTTGTATGATTTATGTATATTTGAATTCTAGTTATTAACAGTTTTCTGTCGCTGTCAGGTATTAGTCTTCATAGGAACTATCCGATTTGATCATTGAGCCGATTAACATACTTTCGAGGCCTCCGCACATATAGCATTTAACAGAACAACGTTACTATAGTACACTATAACTATACTATTATTATACCTAAGTGAATCTTCAGATATGTGATTTTTCTTTTTCAGATACGTGAGTTTCTTTTTTAAACCATTTAAAATTTAAGTCGATGACTTTGGTAATTGTTTGCTGACAATCAATCTGTTTGAAAAATTATTTAAAACAGTCGTGCAGCATGGGTATAAGAGCGAATTTTCGTCTCCATTTTTTGCTGAGTAACACCTCAGTTTATAGGTTTTTCAACGCTGAACACGATGGTGAAGTCAGAATTGCGATATCTCATTCCGTTATCAGATTACAGCAGATGAACCGTGAAGAACATGGCCTGAAACGGATTTTGGTACAGAAACATTTCGGAAATTCGAGTTTTAAAATTTTTGGACCGAGAGCAATATTGCTATTTAGCTTCCTTTTCTTCGAAAATTCGCTAAAGGTCATGAAATGTGGATATATGTTGTGATCATTAGTCACGCATATCATAAATTGTTATCATGGTATCACATAAATGTCTTTTGGCACTTATCAGTTCATCCGCTGTAAGGTTTATAACTATATAACTACTTAAATTTCATCTACAGACCTTCGCTTGTTTAACAAAATGTTTCAATCTTCAACCCCGTGTGTAACGAATTAATCTAACGAGAAATGCCACTAGTCAAAGATTAGTAGAATTGGTGATGTATAATAACCACGTACCCGAATAAATCACACGTGAGGACCCCCACTTTCTCTATACAACTATTCAAGTCAGATTCACATGTCTCGATCCGGTGACCGGTTTCTCAGCTGTTTGTCTGATTTAATTTCGATTTATAGGCTCGAGCCCCGTCCTAACACCAAATCGAAAAATCTATATTTTGTTTTCAACCTTGAAACCCTATATTTAGTCGCTATCATTCTTCGACGATGTCGTGGCAGGGTGACTCAATCAACTTGGTAACACGCCGCTTGCAAATTACACTGCAGGTTATAACGTTGGTTCGATTTATCGACGCGGCGCATCGTTATTGACTCGATCATTTTAATAAATAAGAGGCACGGAAGTGTGTTTCATTATCAATTAAAGTGTCCTTATATTCGTTGCATCGCTAGCAATCGGAATGAGTCATACAGTTCAAATGTGGGGTGAATTCTAACTGGCGAAGGATAAAAAAAGTTTCATCATAAGGCTCCTCAATTTGTGCCCTACCATAGTAACTAGACCTTGTGAACTTCTTCTATGAACTAGCCGCTCGTTCAATATTTCCTGTTTTTCTACGTAACGTTCAAGAAAATAAAAAAATACTCGTGCTACAGAAGAAGTATACTCAGGATACTGTTATATCCCATTGTTGTGTGAAAGGTTCAGACGGTTAGGGCCGTTGCCTGGAGGGCGTTCTACGTCTTAGAGATAATTTATTAAAAGATGATGTGATTTTTTAAAAACGCGCCTTGAGCAAAACGCTCTCTACAACCCGAGGATTTCTTTTTAATTTTTTCGAAAGGACAGACAGCGTCACGGTTTATGTACGAAGCTGTTGAAACAGAGTGATGGACATATCAATCATCTACCGTTAAGATGTTTGAATTTCACATTTAGTTACTTGCGGCGTGGAATGCAGAGTGCTCATAACTAATGGTATAGGAAAATGTATACAATCCCGAAAATTCCAATATAATCAATAACAATGTTGACTTCTGAGCGTGCGCTAACGTGAACGAATAGTAACTCATATAATAAGCATATCTCACTAATAATCCTTCCATTTAACACCTGGAGGTTCAGTTTGGGTCTCGGATCAAATTCACTGCTGCTGCAGCAGTTTTGTCCATTCGCATACGATGATGTACGATTATACCTATTGTTCGTTTTAGCGAATTTTCGAAGAAACGGAAGCTACTGTTCTCCGTCCAAAATTTTTAAAACTCGAATTTCCGAAAAAAGTGTCATACCAAAACTGTATAGCGTTCCAGACCATCCTGAATGCAACGCCAAAAGACACCAAACATCTTCTCACCCCATGCCTATTCCCGTGGTGGTAGAGACTTGAAATTTGGCTTTGAGCCTCCTTAGAACTCACTTAGAGCATAGGGCCAGGATCAGCTGAGTGGCTCCTAAAGCGAATTTCTATGCTATTCACACTATGGTGCGCTAATTTGGCATGTAGCCTCTTTACTAAGGAGTCCTTAGGACTTACACTTTAAGCAGCATGTCCAGGATCAGTTGGCTCCTAAAGCCAATAGGGTTGTAATACCTAAATGAAAAGCATTCGATCTTTTAAATTGCAATAGTCCTCTACTCGCTCGTTTGAAATTTTAGGTACTTGAGTACATCAGGTATGCCATTTAGTGTCATACGAGGCTGAAAATGTTGACAGCTTATATAATGCAAAGTCCTCTATACGAATACCTCGGGATTTACGCACCGGTCCATTACCATAATCTGAATGGCGTCTCACAGAGAAAAGTCCCTCAATAGAGCACACGATCTTGCCACGAGCTCCGAGGCTTGTTGTGGGGAATCTTAAAGGTGAAATAAGAAAGAAGAGAAGAAATTAAAAAAAAAGAAGAAGAAAAAATCATCCTAGCGATGATGAGCATCGCCAACCAGCACGATGGAGAACCCCCTCGACTTATACCAAAAACAACCTTCGACTTTCTTAACATTGAAAAGCTCTGAGTTGAAACCTCCTTTGAACAAAAAAAGAAAAAAAACGCTCTCACGCGAATAGTTGGCGTATAATGGGTTGCTTCTCCTCCTCCCTCAGTACACCACTGATCCTCTTCCTTCTTCACTGATTAATGCGGCAGCATAGTGAGTTCTTCTGGCAGCCCCCGAAGCACAATCTCCCTTTTCTAACAGTAATCTATTATGGGAGCCCATGGAACAAAAAACAAACCCGGACAAAGCATACGGGTATTGTCCTGGGTAATTAAAAGCGGCGTTAACCCCCCTCCCTTTGCCTGCCTTGAAAACTCTCTTTCTCTTCTTGACGGTAAAATGGTATAATTATGTATGACACTATAACGCACCGCGAGAGGTCTCATAGTTTCAAATGTTCTCCTTGAACTGTTGACGGAGACGCTGATCATCAAAACATGCATAACAAGCCTTGAGAACCCGACGACAACTTTATAGTTGTAATAATACGTTCTTTTATTCATTTTAAAAAACACCACTGAGTGCTCTGCAAATAGTTAATTCCTCTATGCAATATGCATACAGTGGTGGAACAATATTCAACGGAATTTTGGAATTTTCCCTTACGTGGATAGTAACCAATTTATTATACATCATGGAGGGGAGAGGGCTTAGGAGCTACAAAAGAAATGTATGCTAGGCCTCCACTGAAGAAACACCGGTTTTCTCCCTTTCTCTGAACACCGATACCTTCAAAAATCTGGCCTTCTATTTATGAGGTGCCCTATCGATTCACTTCCCTTTTGGGTTTTGTTACGCATCACACATAATTACTTCTACCACTCCTACCGCCTAGTTATTAGTCTTCATTGGTAGTACTTGAACTTGACTCTTATACCGACTTACTCGACTCTTTGTCAAACCGTCAAACCTTGTTAAACTCCCCAAAATTGTGAGGGCCATTTCAGTAATATTATTATCTAATCTCCATCTAGTGTCCCACGTATTGCATGCATTACGTACTCAATGGTATCAATTTTTGAAGGTATCGTTCGTCAGCATTGGAAAGTTTCTAATTTGATTAAAAAAGCGAGAATTTATTTATTTCAGCGTTAGGTTTAGGTTTATTATCTTCGATACCAATGAATCAGTGGAATCAACCAGGGAAAAAACATTTTTAACCCCCCTCAAAATTTGTTGGCTTCCGTTTCAAGATAAGTAGATTCAGAAAATCGAATTAACAAAACAAAAAGTCGTCCGTCCGCCGTACAATGTTGACTTTAGCCAATCTAGGTGGCAAAAAGTCTTAATAATTAAACCGTTGTGTCAATAATTTGCTGAATTTCTGGCTTTAGTTTACTCTGTCTGGGGAGTTGTCTAAGAGAATTTTAAGTTTTTCTTAAATTATTGGAATCGATCAACTATATGAATCATCCGGCTCAAGGTGAATTTCGCTGTTCGTTCGAAACGAGAAAAAAGTCCAGTTTTGTTCCCCAACTATAAATTACGTCTAAAAACTTGGTTCTGGCGAGGGGGGGGGGGGGGGTTGTCGTGGGCGGATGATGGGGGAGATTGAAGGCGAAACGCGGTCGCATGAATCACCTGGCGAAAAACGGTCTACGAAGCGCACGGGCTGACGTGGGCCGCGAAAACGCTCGGGAGCGCGTGTGGGCAAACTCGTCTCCGTCTTTAACTGAAGCGATTTTATGCCACGACCTTGGGAGGATCACATCAAGGTTGAAAGAGGGCACGGAGAGATTTCAATGATTGATTGCTCCATTACGGCTTTGAGTGCAACAATGTTTATGTACAACATGCACATGCAGTCGTGAATACACTTCCCCTCCTTCATATCAACACTTTAGGGGTTTCCCAAGCTCCAAAAATCAAAGCCATCCTCATTTTAGGGAATGTTTTAAGAAAAAGAAGCTATTGTTCTCGGCCACACATTTAAAATTCGAATTTTATACCAAAATCCGTTTCAGACCATCTCAAAATTTACTGAATATATATGTATATATAGTTGTAGTGGATTTCCGTCCGGTTTTCGACCGTAGTATCTATATGGTGTGAGATATTTTATTTCGAGGTTCGGTCAATGAGAACAATTTTTGGTTCCGACGTTTCGGCCGTTTATTCAGCCATCTTCAGGGCTGTAACAACAGTATGGCAAATTTTACAAGGGCTTAGGGGATGTGGTTGAAAATGATTTATTATGGAAATATGGTAGAAGTTATGAATATGATAAAATATGTGATTTCCATCACATCCCCATAAACCTTTGTAATGCTTTTATCATATTCATAACTTCTACCATATTTCCATAATAAATCATTTTCAACCACATCCCCTAAGCCCTTGTAAAATTTGCCATACTGTTGTTACAGCCCTGAAGATGGCTGAATAAACGGCCGAAACGTCGGAACCAAAAATTGTTCTCATTGACCGAACCTCGAAATAAAATATCTCACACCATATATGTATATATGTGCATGTGTCATTCCAGACGATAACTCTCGATAGAATTGAGATTAAAGAAAAAAGAAATGTGCACAACAAATCTGTCTGGCAATCGAAAGGCTAAGTTCATGAATAGGCAGAATTGGGCCGCTCTAAGAGGGTTGTAGGGGAGTTTTATAGGGGAAAAAATTAGCAATTTCCCATAAATTCCAAAAATGAAAAAATCTGACTAGTGACACCTCATTTTGAAGATTTGTTAACGCTCAACATGATGGTGAAGACAGAATTGCGATATCTTATTCCCTTCTCAAACTGGAGCACTGTGAATATGAAGAAACGTGGTTGCTCCTTGAGATGTTCTTCACGAATCATCTGCTCTATAAAGGAATGAAATTTCGTAGTTCTGACTTCACCATCTGTTCAGCGTTGAAAAATATATAAACTGAGGTATTACCTACTCGGCAAAAATAGGAGACAAACTTGTTATAAAACCAGTAAAATGGAAACATCTATATAACTAAATTTAGAGACGATTTTCTTGTTCCTTGGGTATTTTCGAAAAATTTCACTACGGTTATTCGTTTCGTGTGAAATGGAGTCGACAGGTAACAGATTGATTGACTCGTTTATTTACAATCTGTACAAATGTTAGGGCTATATTAGCCCTCTCTTCCACACTGCACAGAAACTAAATGGTAATTTTACAGAGGTCGATGGACACACCCCGAGTTCTGCCCGTCAGCTAGTTATACCTAAAACCAGTCATTTCATCGTAAATTCGCTCTTATAGCCATGCTGCATGACCGTGGGTTTTTTTATGTTGAATCCGAACATGAAATCAAAAATTTGTCCCACCTATCGAAAACACGCGTTTTGATTGCCAACTTTCACGGTTGACGACCCCTGATTTTTTAGTTGTCATTGATTTTTGTATTTTTTCTCACTATCGAAAGGACTTTGAGAATCGCATCAAACGAGAAATACTACCTCCCATTATAAAACGCTGCAAATGATTCCATAATGGTTTATTATTTTCTGTAGAAATCACCCTTCGGTTGTAAACGATGTGTGTATAAACTGAGCTATAAAGCATTGGAGACCGTATTTACTACAGTAATGAAAATGTTGTGTTTCAAGTTTGTGAGGTGTAATTTAGGAAAGGTAATTTTTGGGTGAGGAAACAGTTATACGATTGGGTTAAATAAATACTCCAAACCCACATCCCAGATGTGGTAGATATACACACAAATTGTGTAATTCTGCTAGCATGATGCATTGACACTCATTCTGTTATCTTAAAGGAGAAGTGAAATATACTGCTTTAATAAAGGTTGTTGTAACGAATTAAGTGGGCACCTCCAGTTAAAGGTAAATGTAATACCTCCCGAGAGGTCTTTTGACCTCATAAAGTTAATGCCGCGTTACATTATATTACCCAATGACATTTTTCCCACCGTATCAGCTCAACTGCGACTGGTACACGGTCATCTTGTCATCAGGGGGAGGTGACGTGACGTTTATAATTCAACTTGGCAGAGATAAGCCACCTGATACCCGATGCCTTTAATTGGTGTTGAATGCTCTCAGAGTAGAATTACTGCTCATCTAACCATTACAATCTTTATTTATGGAGCGAACGCGCGTGATGATCCACATTATTATTGTTAACCCTCGAAGATCTGTTATGTAGTCGGCACGTAGCGACGTCCGACTTCCTCGCGAACCGTATCGGAAACACCTCGGGTTTCTCAACAGATTTGCGACGTACCGAACGAAAATTGATCGCCACGATAAAAACTCGTGATTTTGGTTCCGAGAACAGAAGATGTAAAGGGCTCTAAATCAATTTGATATACAACAAAATCTCATGCCCAACACAATAGAAATGTCTACACGAATTCGCGTTTCAGATCTTTTTCGGTCAGCAATCATATTGTCGTTACAACTGCAGCATGACCAAACTCACATTTTGATCAAAATGAGGTATGCATGTCTAGAGAGAGAAAGAGTCTTTTCGTATCCACGAACTTTACACCAAAATTATGCTGACGTAGTGAAAACTGACGCTAGAATCGAAAAAATCATCATTTTTCATTATCACATAAAATTTAACAAAGTTTTGTAGCTCTCCTGAAAATTATGGAAAATTTAGTCATGACATGCTGCAGTTAGCACGACGATAACTAGAAAAAATTGTTACTTAATACTTGATGTGTACAAACATGGTGACGATCACTCTTAACACAAAAGTAAATTGGACAAAATGAACCCAGCCGATCTTTGGTCGTTTCATTTAAATGACCAATATTTTGGAGTAAAAATGAGTGACAGGAGACACTGCTTTGCACTGTCGAGTTGAAAATCATTGTGAATGATTTAGATCTTAACGAACTCAGGCGAATCGATTCCTAATAGGTGATGAGTGATTTTTTTGCCGCGACTTGATTAATTTAATTGGAAAAGAGCATGTACTCCGTAAGGGGAGGGTTTACTTCTAAAGACCCAATCAGGGCTGCCTTAATCAACATTTTATTGGTTAAAGAAAAGAGACGATCGTCTAGAAAACATCTCAATTGACTAGTACGAGTATTTTCAGGAGTTTCAGTATTGACAACGTCATCAGTAAAGGTCGAGTAGCTGATCGAGTATAGCACCAAGGTACATAATTATCGAGCTTGGCTACACATAATATGTGCTATTATGCTCTCCGTAGTCGAGTAACGGGGCTTCGGTGTACTTCTACAGAACGCCGATATTTGCAGCTGAAATATTTTAATACCTTCTTGTAGCTTAATAAAATGAATTAAAAGTTTAACCGATCTACTGAATCGTTCTGGATTGCCTACTTATTTCTACCAGTACTGTCGTAGTGAATTGAGGAAACGATTCACACCCATGTTTCAGATTACTTCAACAACTGAAGCCCAGGATACCAATCATATTTTATTAAATCAGAAGTATTTTTAATAGGTAGTAATTAATTATAATTCACCACGAGTCTTGATTGTTCAACATCTACGCTATCTACTGTATTAAGCTCCAAAAAATGTATTTCAATGTACCCATTTTCTTTTAGTAGATACAATATAATATTATTTAAGTATACTACTGCGAATTTTCAACCCTACCCCTAACTACATGCTTTACAAATGACCATTACATTTGGTACCATCTTACGTTTGGTACAATCCTATATTTTACGATCAATTGTAACTAGCTTTAGTTGATCGAGAGCTCGCTTTCGCTACGTGATTTTTGCTGTGAATGTAATGTGCTCATCTATTTTAATATCATTAGAATAAACTAATATGTTTCGCTTGTCTACCGTGTCTCTTCAATAATACCTACCAATTTCAAGTGATTCTCGAATGCCTCAATAATTGCGCAAAATTCCTTCAATAAACCTCCATTCCTAACAACCAGTACAGCTTTCATAACTCAATACAGTGTTTTTTTTCGCTCCTCAGAATTATCATTGTTATGTATAATGCGTAATTATGTCTTCAATAATATTTATTAATGATTGTTAACTGCTACATGCTTGTTTGTGAGTGCTGACTAACATTTTTGTTCATTTCAGGACAATTCGGAGAGCGAGAGCGATGAAGAATCAGAGAAAGAAGAACCGAAACAATCGTTGCCGCCTAATATTACCATTAAACTAGAAAACTCTATTTAAAATTTTTATATTTAATTTTTTTAAATTATTAACATTGCTTGGTTTTTTATAACTTTATTTCGGACTTCCTTTCACTCCTATTTCTACGTGCACTAACAGCCTGTTATTGGTTGTCAATTATTAAGAATGATGCTGTGATTCAAATGAAGTGAAGTAACGTATTATTACGGTGCTATTAAGAAAAGTCATAGTGAGGGAAATTCTTCGGATATTTTTCTTTATAATCGTGAGGGAAAACGGCTAGGAAATCGTTTTGATAAATACTAGTTAATAGGTTTGTCAAGGGAAGAGAAAGGTTGGTGTCGTTTGGTGTTTAGCTTGACAATTTTGAATGAACATTAATTGTTCAATTATTGACAAACCAAAATACACGTAATTAAGTACATTTAAGAACAAACACAAAAGAAATTACACGATCAAGTGATTTGAATCTATTAGGTACAGTTTTGTCAGTCCCCACAAGGAAGGAATGGTTTAAATTAAATTAAAGGTTAATTGTGATTAAATTTGAGTTTTTCGGAATGAAATTGTGACCGCCTTGAAAATTTCTATGTGTGCATTGTTATGAACGCTCTTCGTGAAACTCGAAATTTCCGTCGCCAACCGTCGATAGCTACCACGATAGTTCCTGCCTCATTGTAATCTATGTAGGTACGAGTAGATAACTACGAGTACAAGTTACTATGATGCCTGTCAATTTATCACAGTTTTCGTTTCAATAAGTTTTAATTTCTTCAATAAGTTATAAGTAATTATTATAACTTATTTTGTTCGAATTTCGTGTTAGTTCGATTTAGAGTGATTGAATATCCCTGCGATTCCCACGTATTTTTTCTTTATTTTTGGAATAAGAAAATTCTAGCGTTATTTTATAAACTTGTCATTTAGTAGATATTTTTAGGTTGTTGAATTACTACGTGTTACCCTTTCAGCGAATTTTCGAAGAAAATGACGCTATTGTTCTCGGTCCAAAATGTTTAAAACTCGAATTTCCGAAAACCTTTCATAACAAAATCCGTTCCAGACCATCCTGAATTCACTGCCAAAAGACACACAAATCATATATATGTATATATTTGTGTGACTCATTCCAGACGATAACTCTCGATAGAACTGAGTTAAAATTTTCAAATTTGCTCGAAAAATCTTGGCAATTCGATTTTTAAAAATTTTGGACCGAGAACAATAGCTTCCTTTTCTTCGAAAATTCGCAAAAATGAACCAGTCTGACTAGTGACACTTCATTTTAAAGTTTTTTTTTAACGCTAAGTACGATGGTGAAGTCAGAATTGCGATATCTGATACGGTTCTCAAACTGGAGCACTTTGAAGATATCACAATTCTGACGTCACCCTCATAGCCGAATAGCGTCATACTGCAATACCTATAATAATTATTATCCAATAAGTTTAAGATTGCCCATATTTGAATGAGTTGTTCCAAACATCGCATTTTACATGAAACCCGTTATTACTTCGAAAATTCGCTCTTTTGGCCATATTGCATGACTGGGATTTTCTATAATTTACTAGATGTTGATGAGTACGTTTGTACCGACCAGTTTAGAAGAAATAGAGGTTTTGATATAGGATTTCAAAATGTTATTAAATGTTTGTATTTTAAATCTTCGTTTCACGAAACTCTGAATTCGACTTGAGAGATTTCAGGTTCCAGGGTTATGAATTTGACGTGTCAATTTCTTTCTGATTTTTCAATTGTTTTGATATTGACATACCATACCTAACTAGTTTCTGATAGTTATGCGTCATAGGTATCACAGGTATCCAGTAGCAAAACAAAGAGGATCGATAAAACTGAATGTTGACTTCAAGAGAAAAGTATCTGAACTCAACATCTTTTAGTGAGATTCGACGAACAAATGTCAAATCCGGTAGGGCAGGGAGGTCGAGCACAATAGGAAATAACCGTAGGAAAATTGTTAGCACACAATCAGTAATAAAGGGCTTGGAGGGAAGGCGAGTGGGACGAAGGAAGCTGCGCCTCTGGCAGTCGACGAACCGGAGGTGCTCGAGAAACTGTAAACTAATAACCCCGACACCGAAGGAGATGAAATCGTTTTGACACTGTCCATTCGTCCAGTCCACGAGAAGGATCGGCTTTTGTTTATTCTGAAGGGTGTCTGTTCGCCGAGGGAGGTGGTCTGCCCGCACTTGTGGGGTTCCGACAAGTCGCAACCGCTGAAATACTCAATTACTGCGACGCGCTGTATTATTCTTCAGGTTCCATGAAATGAATTGTTGGGAGCAACTTGGCAAATTTGTACATATCAAGTTATTTTTGAGACACAAATTAAGAATTTTCAGAATTGAACACCGGTATACCATAAGCCACACATGATGGAGTTGACTTCCATAGATCTCCAAACCAGAAGATAATTGTTAAGCAATTAAGCACTAGGATAATGAAGAATCGAACTATAGTATACATGTTTCTAAGAAATATTGTTGGATGTTTCTTGGGTCAATCAGTACCTACAAGGGCGATCAAAAAGTCTCTATACATGTACGAAAATTGATTAGTGGGTTCTTATATTTGAGGCGTTCAGGATCAAAAGCGGATAACTCCAAAATTTCAAACATTGATTATTTCACAATTTTGGCAAGTTCATTAAAGCCTTATTAATAATTGATATTATTAATTATTGTAAATACAACAATTATTTATTATTAATATGGCTTGACTGAACTTGCCAAAACTGTGAAAAAATAAATTTTTGAAATTTGGGAGTTATCCACTTTTGATCCTGAACGCCTCATTTGCCTTCTGAGCACACCAATGTTGTTAACGACATGACCATTCCAGCTAACTTTAGAGGGATGCAAAATGTCCAATCGCGTTTTTTGTTATACATGAACCCCTGATTTTGTGCAACTATACTCCACGAACTAAATCACTCGCGACGAAATCGTGGAAAACAACAGTATTTGAAAAAATCGTCTATTTCCACCGAAATTAGACGAGACTAAACCGGTTTCGGTGACAAAACTAGAAATGGTCAGCTTAAAATTAGCGTCAGTTGCTTTCGAAGGGCGTGGAACCCAATTTTGGATTCTCTACAATACCTCTAGAATTGTGTAATCGAGGATAAAATTGATTCTGCTGTAGGGTAACAATAATGATCTAAATATCGATTACATGTGGTACCAATGTTGGAGATATCGATTATTGTTGGAGATATCGAATATACCGATTTGGGCGATCAAGTGAACCAGATCAGAAGGTTGCGTGTTCAAATCACGTCGGGGTCACCAATTGTTGCTGTTTTTTTTTTTTTTTTTTTTTTTTTTTTTTTAAATTTAGAACTGGATGTCGATGGTAGTCAAATAAAAGAGAGCACTTCACTATTTTAACTGTTTTTAATCTCGTATCGTTTTTTTCACATAACTCCATTTATAACCTCCTGACTGGTTCACTTGATCGCCCGAATCGATATATTCACAATAATCGATATCTCCAACATTTGTACCACATATAATCGATATTTAGATCATTATTGTTCCCTACACTGCGTTATCTGTAGTTAAATTTTATAGGCGAAATTCGGGTGATACCATTAGGGAATAAACCTAATATGTGGTACATAAGTTTGATATTCTGTGTTTTCTGGGTAAAGGCGGTTCAGCCCGAAAATCCTCAGCCATGCAAGGCTATAGGAGCGATATATACACGTATAATTTTTGGTGTCTTTTGGTAGTGGATTCAGGATGGTCTGAGACGGGTTTTGGTATGAAAAGTTTTCGAAAATTCGAGTTTTATAAATTTTGGACCGAGAAAAATAGCTTCCTTTTCTTCGAAAATTCGCTAAAAGTAGGTTTTGAGCTACATGCTGTTGAAAGTTTCATCATTTTTCCTAAATTTCTCCAATACTCGATTTTGGAAAAATTATGAAACTTTCAATAGCATACAACTCAAAACCTACTTTTGGGGCTTAACTGCGTTTACCCAAAAAGCACAGCATTATTTCTCCAGTAACAGTTGCCACGTGCGAGACGGCTGGTCGCCCGCACCACGACGGGGCTCTCCTCAGGTCATCCATCGCTTTCCGTACGGACTCTTTACTCTTTTCAATCTCTCTTTCGGGGGTCCGGTCCTTCCCAGAGTTCATCAATCACCGGGCGAAATCCCTGGCCGGTTTCTCGCCTTATAAGGTCGAAGTGGGAGGTGCCTCTGAACGCATGATGGAATCTTGTCATACGAAAACACGGGACGGAAACCAGATTGCACCCCGCCTATGAAAAGACCATCTGGTGCTTACAAAACAAGAGTGTAGCACTAGGAACGGTACTCCAAATACTAGTTACTTTCATCTTCAGTATTCACAATTCAGTTAAATCTGAAAATGATCGAGAGGTTGAATAAATATTGAAGTTACTGCCCTTTAACCCCTTCACTTAGGTACAGCTCGCAATCCCGTTCATTTTCACCAATAATCATATTTTAGAGAGAGAACTTAATATAATATTAGTTATTTATGTTATGTACCATGTAATTGAATGTATGGTCGGTCCATTGTAATTGAGCTGTCAAAATATAGGTATAGGTATAGTGCGGGTGAGGAATGACCAACACCAGTCGTTTTTTTAAGCGAAGTTTTTGTTGTTAGTTTATCTACTGCAACGTTTTGATCTTGGATCAGGATCCTAATCATGCTTCCTATACAGAAATATGACAGAGTTGGTATGGTCAAAAATAGATGGATGTACATGGCAACTTATATACTCGTACTAGTCATAAATGAAGGAAGACATACATACTAAATATCAGATTGGCGCACAACTTGTTGAAATAATGCACAATATCACTGGCAATTCTGAACGAAGGAATGTTGACCAATGGATGTAATATGGTGAAGTTGGTGGAGATTGGTTGATTGAACAGTCATACGAGTAATTGTTGGACATGAGTGTTTTTGAATGGTAATGTTGGACTGAATGTAAGATTGAGAAGGGAGGATGATATGGAGTGTGAGTGGGCGGAGGTGTTATTTTAAATGTCTGTGGTATGTAGTGGCTAATCGTGTGATATCTCTTTTGTAGTTCACGGTGTTGCTATTTTTTATGATTGATGCCATTTCTTTGTTCAAAATTGGGTTCAATACAACAAATTTTCCAACCATTGATATCTGGATTAGGGATGTTTTTTAACGCTTTGTTGTTGTCAAGTATGTGTCCTTTCAGCCTGTCGATCCCTAATTGTCTGGTTTCATCTGTATACATATGTGAAACCACAGTCTTGGCAATTGACCGAATAAACTATATACTTACTTAATTTCTCTTCTTTTTTGCAATCGGTTCTTTGAGTTTACGAAAACGTTTTTTGTTGCTGTTAACTGGGTCGTTATAGAAGAAAATTTTTCTACTTAGTTGTGTACTACAGTGTGTAGGTTTCTCTTAATGATTAGTGATGGTGATCCAATGTATCTTATAAGGAAGCAAAGTTAATAGATGATTGAGCGTTGGGGATTGATGGACTGGTAGTTGTTAGTGAGTTGACGTGTGATGAAAATAGGTTTTTCATGAGTTTTAGAGGATAAGCATTGGCTAGTAATAAAGGTAGTTTTGCATTCGTTTCTTTATATATATAGCAGTTGATGAGATTATTGATGAGATTAAGACCCGTTCACTATCAGTAGACTCTCTGAAACTCTAATGGGCCCTACCATTCTACTTCTATCACACTTGATTTATCACTTTTAATTCGAAATCGAACCATCCATATTGGCCTCACCCTACAATTACGCAGTCTTCATCCACTCATTTTTCTCAAAACCCGCATTGCAGATTTCAAATCGGACTACCCTCGAAATATTCCTCATGACTCATTCAGAAATCACCACCCACGTTTGTCGTCTATCACCATAGTTTACTTCCCACTCGGCCCTCGGGATTAGTTTGAGTATCAGAATTAATTATACAAAAATATTTATTAATTTATTACCATCAACTTCACTGAAATCGCAGTCTATCGAGGGGTTGATCAATTGTTGATTGATCAGTCAAATATTTTCAAAATACGACAAATCGAGAAGAAGTAATCTACGAGTATTATTCGTATTAGATGTAAGTTTTTAATTGAGTCTAAGAAAGGACTTGCAGTGTTTGCGTAGATGCAGGTTAATAATGTTCATAAACATCACTTCCAGTCCATTGAATAATCATAGATTTAAATATAAACAAATTAAATCATCTACAAATGCGGAGAAAAAGAAACTGGCGTGCTAAATGCAGCATGTGGCGTAATAGGGTAGTGGCGTTCTATTTAAATAAATACCTATGTATCACATGGCTCGTTCATTCAAATATAATGTTTGCGTGTTGCTATGTTGTCATGCGGTCAGTTTATTACGCTTTGTAGTCAATAAGTTTAAAGAGACCTGCTTTGCTGCACTTAGATTAGCGAGAACCGAAGATGAGATCGACGACAACCCCCCAGAAACTATAATATAGAAACTATAATATAATACATATTATGTAGGAACAATTTTTTTGGAATAAAGAAATCGAGATAATTTAAGTATCCACGTCTATAGAAGAACAAACAGAAACTGCATAACTTTAAGGTTTAGTGACTGTATAAAAAGCCTTAGTGAACAATGGATGAGGATCTGGCAAAATTGCTCAGATTCTTGGGATCGGCCTTAGCGCGTGGGCATTGTCCTCTGGAAAATGATCAGTTGCGGAGGGCGATGAAATAGATGTTGCAATGTGTCGGACTTGTAAAGTGTGGGCAATGAACTCGAATTGACACAGGAGAAAAATGTTGTAGGTGAGAAGATAAAGTGTAGGTAAATTATGTTGGTTTCAGGTTGATATTTTTTGAAAAGGCGTAGAAGGGAATTGAAATAAAGGAAGTTATACCTCGGTCTATACGCCTGGTGTTTGTTTATGTCGGTGGGATTCATATTAATATGTAAGCTCTTCCTGAAATATTATATCCGCGCATTTCTGGTAAACCTGTCGTAGACATATAAAAATATCAGGCGTATTGCAATGTGCCGGCATATAGACCAAACGACGTTGAGTTTCCCTAATCTCGTGTATATGACTAAGCATATTAGGTACATTGCACCGAACGTATAATAATATGGTGGATGCGACTTAGGCATATAGAAATAACGTCAACCCATCAAATGAATTTTTATATGTGTCCAACTGTATGGTACTAACCAGATGATTGGGAAATGCGGAATAAAGGTTAGATTAGACCGCAAACTGGAGCATTTTGAAGATGAAGAAACGTGTTTGTTACTCGAGATGTTCTTCACGGTTCATCTTCTCTAATCTGATAACGGAATGTGACATCGCAATTCTGACATCACTATCATTGAAAAATCTACAGACTGAGATGTTACTCGGCAAAAAAGGAGAAAAACCCCGTTTTTACATCAGCTTATCCAAATAAATACTATTGTTGTATATTGCAGTCAAATTGAACCTTCCGGTATTAGAGCCAGTGTTCTAATATGGAACTCATTTTCCTAGAAAAGGAAGCTATAATAGCTAAATAATTGTCCTCGCTCCATAATTTTTTCAACTTGAATTCCCCAAAAAAATGTCTACCGAAATTCGACTTCACCTTCTGTTCAGGGTTCAAAAATCTTTAAACTGAGTGAGGTGTCATTCGGCAAAAAACAGAGACAACATTTGTTATAAAACCAGTAAAATGGAGACATTTTACATAAAATCTGTAATTTCTTCGAAAATTCGCTCTTATAGTCATGCTGGATTTTGGATTTGGATTTGGACTTTGGATTTTTTAAAAATCAGTTTTTAAATCAGCTCAGCAGTTGATCAAGTAGACATGAAGAAACTTTCAATTGTATGTTCATATAAAATGATAGTACGAAACTGAAGAAAACCCGACCTTGATTGCCCAGAAAACAAGAAAAAAATGCTGTTAATGTCCTATTTTAGAGCACCAATCAATGCATCTTCCAACCCACATTTATGATTATTCACACTATCTAAATTTAGTGTTTACTGACCGGTCAACATATTATTACGTAGTATCGACATGGGTCGGAGACATTAGAATATGTCCGCCCTTTCTTTATAATGTCTAAATTCGAATATGGCTGTCAACAAACGGAAAGCGCGTGGGAGCTCGACGACAACGCTCGTAAGACCATTGAGATTTTATTGTCACTCAGTTCCAACTGCAGGGAGATTTATCGTCAGTAAGAGATGGTTGTTGTCCGGCAATAGCCATAAACGTAGGAGATATTGTACCAACCAAACCGCAAAGAGCAAACGAGATGGGGGATCAATTTCCGGTTGGTCTCCTCAACCGAAGGAGAAAATAATAGTTACTTTATTAATGAAAATGTCTATACAAGGAATATTCCTGCCGATGCTGATACTGATCGTCGAGCTTGTTAAACCACCCAAGGCGCATGTGTTGAGATTGAAGATTCAAAAGTTCCATGCTGTTGAAAAATCTTTGATAATTTCGTATCAATTTCCAGAGATGATAACCAATTAACATCGTTCAGAATCCCGACAGTTGAAGCACTCGCACGAACAATAAATTTTTCAAAGAAGTCCAAATGAAAACTTTACCTGGAATGCAAGCTGGCTGGTTGGCTCATAGCTCGTCAAGTCTCCGGAACCTTCATTGTCACCGGTCGAACCGTCTTTGGTCAGGCGCCTGCTGACAAAAAATTATATTAAACTCGTTGAATAAAACAATAAAAAATTAAAAAAACTTGATCGTCTTATTTTCATTTTGTACAGTTCGCGATATTGAAAGATGCCTTGATTAATCTCGTTTGCTTGAGTTGAGGTATGTCAGCACCACACGTTATTGGTATCAATGATGCAATCTATCATAAATGCCTCCACAACATAAGATGGTTACGCTCATAGGCTTAAATAGTATTATTATTTAAGAGCCTATGAGCGTAACCATCTGTTTAAAATAAATTAAATAAACAAATGTATTTTAAA
Source organism: Stenodema calcarata (assembly GCA_963920205.1). NCBI lineage: Eukaryota > Metazoa > Arthropoda > Insecta > Hemiptera > Miridae > Stenodema > Stenodema calcarata. The sequence goes on along the minus strand of OY986055.1, from coordinate 7,125,829 downwards.
ACAATAATTGTTTTGTACAATTATTGCATAGCTAATGCTAGTAGATTGCCAATCCCATTTCCAACTCACTGAAATTAGCTGTGAATTCATCCGGATTGTCTACTTGTATTATTTACTAACTCTGCACCACGTTTTTCTCTCCAAGTATTCCAAATATACCCATAGCAACTAACGATCCTCCCTGAAAATTGTAGACGGGGCTACTTTATATACCGTTTTAAATTAAATTTTAATTAAATGTATCATTTTCTGTTATTTTCTTATATCCGGGTGAAAGATTTTAATCGATTTTGAATAATAATATTATCTATGTAATATATTATATTACATTGATGGGACTCTGACTGGGCCATTATAGGAAATTCCACATCCTTTGCACATCCTGTTTACAGCCAATGTCTGAAATTCAAAATATTACCTTCTACTATCAGATATTATTGTAGGTCCTATAATAGTTCAAATTCTTCAAATCTTTTGAACCCTGTAAATCAAAGTAAAGAAGTAATCAAAATGTATTTTATTTTTTCGTGTTCATGAATTAAAACAATACAATGTCAGATCCTTCTCCTTTACAAGTTCTGTCCTGTAAGGAGTTTATTAAGAGAGCAGAATGCGATGCAGATTCTGCAGTAAACTTTATTATTTACTAACTCTGCACCACGTTTTTCTCTCCAAGTATTCCAAATATACCCATAGCAACTAACGATCCTCCCTGAAAATTGTAGACGGGGCTACTTTATATACCGTTTTAAATTAAATTTTAATTAAATGTATCATTTTCTGTTATTTTCTTATATCCGGGTGAAAGATTTTAATCGATTTTGAATAATAATATTATCTATGTAATATATTATATTACATTGATGGGACTCTGACTGGGCCATTATAGGAAATTCCACATCCTTTGCACATCCTGTTTACAGCCAATGTCTGAAATTCAAAATATTACCTTCTACTATCAGATATTATTGTAGGTCCTATAATAGTTCAAATTCTTCAAATCTTTTGAACCCTGTAAATCAAAGTAAAGAAGTAATCAAAATGTATTTTATTTTTTCGTGTTCATGAATTAAAACAATACAATGTCAGATCCTTCTCCTTTACAAGTTCTGTCCTGTAAGTAGTTTATTAAGAGAGCAGAATGCGATGCAGATTCTGCAGTAAACTTTATTATTTACTAACTCTGCACCACGTTTTTATCTCCAAGTATCCCAAATATACCCATAGCAACTAACGATCCTCCCTGAAAATTGTAGACGGGGCTACTTTATATACCGTTTTAAATTAAATTTTAATTAAATGTATCATTTTCTGTTATTTTCTTATATCCGGGTGAAAGATTTTAATCGATTTTGAATAATAATATTATCTATGTAATATATTATATTACATTGATGGGACTCTGACTGGGCCATTATAGGAAATTCCACATGCTTTGCACATCCTGTTTACAGCCAATGTCTGAAATTCAAAATATTACCTTCTACTATCAGATATTATTATAGGTCCTATTATAGTTCAAATTCTTCATGTCTTTTGAACCCTGAAAATCAAAGTAAAGAAGTAATCAAAATTTATTTTATATTTTTATGTTCATGAATTAAAACAATACAATGTCAGATGCTTCTCCCTTACAAGTTCTGTCCTGTAAGGAGTTTATTAAGAGAGCATAATGCGATGCAGATTCTGCAGTAAACTTTGTAAAATTGAAATATTCATAAACTACGTTCTACTTTGAACATTTAGTTTATTTTACTCGTACTTACATATTAAATTAATTATTGAACTTCGCACTTAATGTATAATAATGAAAACTAAATGTTCAAAGTAGAACGTAGTTTATGAATATTTCAATTTTACAAAGTTTACTGCAGAATCTGCATCGCATTATGCTCTCTTAATAAACTCCTTACAGGACAGAACTTGTAAGGGAGAAGCATCTGACATTGTATTGTTTTAATTCATGAACATAAAAATATAAAATAAATTTTGATTACTTCTTTACTTTGATTTTCAGGGTTCAAAAGACTTGAAGAATTTGAACTATTATAGGACCTTAAGTTCGAACATATTATGCTACCTTAAGTTCGAACTGCCACTGCACTGAAGTGAAGGAGTACCTAGCATAACATTAAGTCATACATAATTATTAATTACACATTACAGTTCGTTAAGGACACAACCTTCTGTTTGAGTAGCATAATAAGATATTATGTTACAGTCAATGCGTATAATTTAGGCTTCATATAAAATGACTAGACACTTCGGTCCAAGTGTATAATTTCTTTCTTCCTTCCACTGTATTAACTAAGAATTGTTTATAATTTTAAGGCGTTCTATACAGTGGTTATGATCATTCGGCCAATGTAGGAAATGGATTGGATCAATTTATTTGTTAGTTCCACAATGTTATTCATATAATATATATTATAATTTCTATCATACCTAAATTACTGAGTCGTTATGGGGAATGTGTTAAACATACCAGCATGATTTTGAAATTACGAATTGTTTAATTTACATCGGCTTTTAGTCATTTCACTCACAATTTGTTTACCGTGTAAGTGTAAGTTATTAGTTATGAGATCTGAAGATGTAAGAAACTTATATCCAGGACGAGCTTAGCATTATATTTTTGTATAGTTTTGTCTTTCAGGCCGATCGCTATTGGTACTTTCCATCAACTCTTTTAGTTCGGTACGGAATGTGGAAACAGGGACCGAGTAATTAGCACGATTAGTTCATTTTCACCAGCAACTTCAACACGGTTGTTTCACACTGATCCTCCGCCTATTGAGAAGTCCGTATGTGCAACCGCCTTCGTTCGGAGCTGATTCGATGCGTATTTGGACCGATCGACTCGGATCGCCTCTGTTAAGTGGCTAATTAACTTGAGGGATTCCACTAGAAGCACAATAAGCTCGGGTCAGTTCTTTCGAGAGGAGTTCCCTTGAAGACTGCTCTAGATATTTGTTATTCAACTCGTGTGGTGAAGTGAAGGAAGGCGATAATGTATGAAAACGTTGAAGGATTGATGGTAAGGTTGGTGTATGTGTACCACCGTGTAGTTTTCTACGAGGGGAGTGATGTGTTATATATGAATCTTGATAATCCACGAACGCGGTAAAATTTTATATTTTAATAAAAATGTTAGGAACAAAAATCAGAAATTCTAGGCTAATATTGTCCTGTTATGATGAGTCTACAGCCTGGGTAACAGGACCAATCGACTTGAAATTTTGCACAGACCTTCACTATAGCATGATCCAGTGCATTTTAAAGATTTAACCCATCATGTTAATTTAGGATAATTTTGGCCACTTTGACGAGTCCACGGCCGATCAACTTGAAATTCGGTATGGATCTCCTTGGTGTGGATAATATCAAAATTCCGTGACATTTTCAAGTTGCCCTGAAACGTCTCGCCATGGCGCCAAGGGGAAATTTCAAAATGGGTACGGTGCTTGTGAAGTGGTTAAGACATCTCTTTAGTTGGAAGGAAAAAAGTGGGCGGGGAAAGTGGATATCATAAATGTTTCCGGCTGATATTTGCGAGGCGGTGTTTTTTGGGGTTGGAATATGGCAACTGAAATTTCCTCGAAATATTATTATTTGTAACAGTTCCTAATGCATTTCAATTAAGTTCACGAAGTGAAATATTAATCCATTTTCTTACACGGATTTTAGTAGTCTCAAATGACAATATGGGATTCGGAGGGCTCTAATGATTAGCCAAAAGTGGATACAACTGAGCAAGCAGTATTGCCCATTCGACGTTTGCAGTATTATTCGTGTAGAGACTGGTAACTAATCAAGGCTGCTGATCAGCCTTCAATTCAACTCTTCAATCTGATCTAACTTAAAAGTTGCCGGGACTGGAGTTCCAGAGTCCCTGTATGTCCGCTCAACCATCAGTCAATCAGCATTCTTGCGCCTCAGATGCCTCCAATTAAAGACGACTGTTTGTGAGAGACGGTCACAAAAAGACCGTTTAGCGAGCGCTTGGTGCAAAAGCACCTCGGCATCCTGACCGATGTCCGTTCAATCAATCGTTCTCGGAAAGCATTAGAATGTTAGCTCGAACGCCTAGAATGTCTCTAACGTCCGCACGATGACCGCGAGGGGGAGGCATCAAACTCTGCAGTCTCACCAGACCTGGCAGTAACTCTGCATGGCAAGATCAGCTCTTCCGATTTACAAACAGGTTCACTATGGAAATATTTTCTCAAACGGACGTCGAACACGGTTTTCTTTCTGCTTCTTACCACTTCTTTCTTTTTATCCAGTATCCACCTAGACATCCGACCTCCATCAAGGTCTGAGGATAAATCAGAGCACATCCTGTCCTACATCTATGCGAGAGAAGCTTCGAACATTTGCAATTCTTGGAGTTGAGGACTTTCCATTGCGCTCCTCGCTATCGGTACGGAGTTAAACACGCCTTCCTTGGTAATAACGTGCTTCATTTCCTCTTGAAGAGAAAATGTATCACACTCGTTCCACCCGCATTGAATTCTTCGTCACTTAGACCTGTTCATGTTAGACGAGAAACCACTGGATTACAGCTATAAGAAGCTTTAAGCTTCAACTATTTAAGGTTGTTAAAAGACGTTTGCCCATCAACCCAGATTACTCGAACTACTTGGAAGGTAGATCATTAAGCATATATAGTTATCCGTCCTTCAATACAGTGCTAATAGGAATCACCTGAATGAATGTTGCATACTGAAAAGACCTAAATTTAGTGACTATCATTCCAATATAATATCATAATGGAATGATAGTCACTTCCGTATCACTCAGTTTCTTCCATTTTAAGTCCCAGTATCTTTATTACAGTATCTTCAAAGGCTTATTATTTCTTTACAAAACCTAAGAGCAATCATCATCCGTGTTCTTATACGTGCAACCTTATTCATGAAGAATCTTGATATCAATTCAAATAACATGATGCTTGCTTAATGTAATGCTTCGATGAATTAATGACGAAAAGAATAGCCACGATAATAAAACATAATATGGTCAGTCAAAATAAGGTAATAAAACCATAATGGTCAGTCAAAAAGGGAAAAAATTATCAAGGAATTTAAAATCCACAGTTATGCAGAGAGAATTTTTGAAGAAATAACTGGTTTTATGTGAAATGTCGCCATTTTACTGGTTTTATATCAAACTGTTTCTCCATTTTTTGCCGAGTGACACTTTAGTTTATAGATTTTTCAACGCTGTATACGACGGTGAAGTCAGAATTGCAGTGTCTCATTCCGTTATAAGATTAGAGCAGATGAACCGTGATGAACATCTCAAGTAACAATCACGTTTCTTCATCTTTAAAGTGCTCCATCCGGTTCAGCGTAAAAAAATGTTCAAAATGAGGTGTAACGCTTGTCAGATTGTTTCATTTTTGGAGTTTATGGGTAATTCCCCCATCCCCCTTAAAATCACCCTAATTCCCCCTAAGCCCTCCTTAGAGTGGCCCCATTCTGTCCATCTTTGAACGTAGCCTTTCAATTGCCAAGACAGATTTGAATTGGCAAATTATTTGTGCAAATTTGAACTTTTTATCTCAATTCTATCGAGAGTTATCGTCTGGAATGGCACATGCATGTATAAATATATATTTGGTGTCTTTTGGCAGTGGATTCGGGATGGTCTGAAGCGGATTTTGGTAGTACTGGCATATATATATAAAGAGCTCTACATATAGAGCTGTTGTCGACAGATCTGTTGACAATGCTAATAACAATGCTGAATTTATGTGTAATGTTTCCCCCTAAAACTACCCCCCCCCCCCCCTTAGAGTGGCCCTATTCTGCCCAGCTACGAACTTAGCCTTTCAATCGTCAAGACAGATTATTTCAATCCTAATGAGAATTATCGTCAGGAATGACATACCTACAAATATAAATATATTCATTAATATTTGTTGGTAGGTACTTATAAATATTTCTATTTATAAAGGATAAATTTGACAGGACGAGAAAAACGAGAAGATAGAAACACTTAATATATACAATTGTAAATCTTACGGAAATTTTCGCTTTACAGCGTCGTCAGCCCGGGAAGAAATGGTGGGGTGTTAAATAAATAATGTTAAATGAATTTCTTAATAATGTTAAATGAATTTCTATTTATAAATACTTATATATTACATTTTATTTTCAGTGAATTCAGGATGGTCGGTTTTAACAATTTTGGACCGAGAACACTAGCTTCCTTTTCTAGAAAATTCGTTAAAAGGGTTTGAAAAACATAACTGCCTGTTTGCACAAGTATTAAAATTTCATTTGGTGAGTTATCCATACCATACTATTCAGGTTATCTATTGCAGTGTTGAGGCTTCATAATCAACCATACAATTAACGAAGATATTTGTAAATGCATTTACTTACTTTTTGTAATCCAATTTTGTCTATGGACTTGTAATTTTCACAGCTGATCTGTGGGTATTATGGTCTTGAATTTGTATTGTTTATGAAGTTGCAACCAGTTGCGCTCGGAGAAATTGTATTCAAGTTTTGTCAATGTTACTTTGGTTTAGGTTATGCAATTTGGCCCTTATAGAAGGGCTTTACGTTCGATGCAACGGTGGATACCCTATCGATACTAATATAACCCTCCGATTTTGTATTAATTGAATAGATTCGTTAGGATCGGAAATACGGATGACGGACAGCTTGAATTCTTTCGATGTGCCATTCGTAGATTTTCCAGCCACTCACACGTACCTTGTGTGGTTTCACCTCGATGTCCGCCATTGCTGTTCCCCTCTGATTGTTCTTCCTTTCCCCGCTTCACCACCACCATCGCTTCTGGCCGTTCGTTTTTTTCCACCTTCCGTCTCACTCATCCTCATGTATCTTCCCACCTCGAGCCAATCGACATTGGCACATCGCGAATAAGCTTCAAGCAAACCCCGTCGCTCGGACAAAACAGCCGCAGGGCCACACTTGACCCACTCCATGGATATTACGCACTTAGTCCTCTATTTAAGAACGAATCAATCGTCTTCGCTGAATGTTCAACGCGCTTTATCATTCCTTCATAATTATATTTGAACAATTATGAATGTCCCCAGTTACACTTGAATTACATGAATGTCAATAATTGTAATTATTACACTTACGTAATATTATTATGCCCATTACAATACAGCGTAAAAATCCGATTGTTGCAATTTCTGTGAATATCGTGAAACAAAATAATCCCGTGCTAAAGAAACTCATACAATACCGACCGCACAATTGGGTTTTGGTAATTTTCAACAATTTCTTCAGTAAGTGTAAAAAACCCCTCAAATTTAAAAACCTAAATTTTTCGACATTTAGAGCATTTGATTCAATTTTTTGATTATGAAGGTTTAATTACCTAACAAACTACCTAAGTAAGGGTATTTAGATCGTTCGGAGATAATAACAACTAACATAAAATATTATTTTTTACAACGATTTAATAGATTTTAGCGATAAAAAGCAATTGTTCTGGGTCAAAATTTTTAAAACTAGAATGTTCGACTTCTTTTGATACCAAAATCCGTTCCATATCCTGAATTCACTGACAAAAGACACCAAAAATCATATGTATACACATATTTATATAGCAGTTTGCGGGTGAGGATGACCAACACTAGTCGTTGTTATCATTTGGTTTATTGCAACGTTTCAATCTTGGAACAAGATCCTAATCATGCATCCTACAAAACAGAAATATGGGAGAGTTATTATGGTTAAGTATAAATGGTGAAAAGATTAGCCACAACATACCATAGACTTTTAAAATGAACCATCCCATTCACACTCCAAATCATCCTCCATTTTCAATAACACAAGTATAACACATATTATTGTCCAACCAACCTCCACCACCGTAACTATATAATATCTATCCCAACAACATCCATCCACCTCTTGCATTCCTTGTCAAACATTACTGTGCCTTACGCGTCAAAATGTGTACCAATCGGATAATTATCATGTATACTTTTATTCCATTCATAACTAGTTTGTAAGTCACCATTTATACTTAACCATGATAACTCTCCCATATTTCTGTTTTGAAGGATGCATGATTAGGATCTTGTTCCAAGATTGAAACGTTGCAATAAACCAAATGATAACAACGACTAGTGTTGGTCATCCTCACCCGCAAACTATACTGTTTCCTAGTAAAAAAAACCTCCCATATTTATATATCTATGTATGTGTCATTCCAGAGGATAACTCTCGATAGAACTGAGATAAAAAGTTGTCGTAGGTCTGATTTGTATGATGATAGTACCTAATGCTTGTCCGCTAATGGACTAATCAAACCGGTTCATAATCGATAATGTTCGTACCAACGCATTGCATAATCCGATACTGTTGAGCGAATAAAAATTGTACCGTTTGTACAATGACATAATACTGTTTGAAAAATCAACTTAGTTTTGAAAGACCCATCTTCAATACATACCATACTACTCATATACCAATATAATATTCTGAAGGATTCAGAATATTAGAAAAGTTGGCAAAAGTTAGATACGTAATGCTGCCTCTTAAGCGACGATATGCTATGATACAATTTCGGAAGGCTTAGGTACCTATTGCATATGAGTATAATAATGGAGAAGTGCAACAGAGTTCACAGGGTTTCTCTAGCATCAAGATTGCCTACAGAGAATACACCAGTAATTTTCATACGTCATATGAATTATCGACGTTTTTGAGAAAGTGTAAACCTGCCCGTTCTCGTGTAATAGAACGCTCCTCGGCTTTGCACTCCAGTATTACATTTCTCTAAGTAATTACGAGAAATTATTTCGCGACTTCTGGATTGCTCCTTGAAACCCAACAGTGGTATCTGTTACCAAAACAACATCTCAAACGTTGTTACGCATTTAACGTATTCGATTTCAATTGGAGGAGGTTGAAGTTTCAATAATTGAATAACCTCAAAAAATACTTGTGTAGAAAGAGATACTTAATTTGATTTATGTTCATTTTGCTGCTATGTATGATTGGATGGTTGGGTTTTGTTACCACAATAGTGAATACATGATAGGGATATCTGTCAATTAGCACAATACTTGCAAATACTGAATTCGAACAATGAGTAGGTATATTAAATTTATGGTGAGAAGAATTTGGCTTATGTAATCCGTACATGGTTCCAATTTAATATACACGTCACATATTTCTTCAGCGAGATTTAATTGATTGTTTCTCCGGTAACGCCTTGAATTTATCACTGGTAACTAACTCGAGATGGTCAACAGATCATCCGATTTGACGAGATTTTGAATCATGATTCTTTGAATCATGATGACTATTACGAACCAAATAAACCTACCCAATGATTCGATTATCATCACTTCTAGAGGGACCAGACAGGTTTCAAGGTTCATATTGAGTCCCTTTCTTTATTGAAAATTTTCTATAATTCATCTCTAGCAACCATGGTGATCTCCCAACATTTATTGAATCTGAGAATAAGTAAGAATAACAAGAACAACAATAATTAAGAATAACCACGGATTAGGCCCTCTCATGGTCCGGGTGGGAGACGCACCTGGGGTTTTCAAGTTGCACTCATATTCTTGTAACAAAGCTCAAAATGCCCACACCAAGGGATTATAATATAATGTTCGTCATAATGCCATATTATGTTCCTCATTGGTATGAGCAAATAAAGATGTCTAAAATGACACTGTCTAAAATGGCACATGTCTAAAATGGTGACATGTGTGACATTTGTAAGTAAATAATTTATTTATTTTATTCTTTTTGTATATTATTAAATTAGTGACATATTGAAGAAGGTACCTAACTATGCATGGCTATGGCTACCAGTTAATGCCAATTAAAAAAAAAAAAAAATCTAAAATGCTCAAAAATAAGAGTACAAGACCATATTGATGAGCCCTTGAAAAGTTGGCTGCATTTCCAAAAGCAGTCAAATGCAATGCACTCATCGGCAGTGATGTTTACATTATGTAAAATTATATAAGTACGTTTTCGGCAGGTCGTGTAGAAAGTGTAAAATAAAAATGAACACCCGCCATGAACTCTTCTCGCCTTACGAACCTCATGTTCAGCTCGTTTATCTCAATAGCCGTCTCGTATATGAAGAGTCATGACATCTATTTACCAGTACTTTGCATTTGAGAAGTTGTGATTGGAACGTCACTCGGTACCTCTTGATCTAGGACGAGGCTCCGGGGGTCCGGGCGATTTCACCACAGACCTTCCTTTAACGAGGCGTAAGAAGCTACTAGACATCAATCATTCGCATCCGTTTCATTGATTCGCGTTGCTATACTGGTTTACACTATTCCTTGTAGCTTGTATATTATTTAACAATCGACTGGTGTCCGACTGGTTTGTATAACCGTGTACGATACGAACTTCTACACGATCCTTACTTCGGTATGTAATCAAGTGCGAAGTATAAAACAATAAGTAACGTATACATTAAATTTTGTACTCTGCGGTCAGTTTCGCAGTCTAGTGGGTGTAGTTACAATACTGAAAAATGACCTAATTTTGAGCCACAATTGTCAAGAAAACTGCGTTTAATTAAAAATTGTCTGTTTTCAACAAACCTCTCAGTTGTTAGTACCGAAAACCAATAAGAACTGTACCCAAATAAAATTGTCCTAATGTCCCTATTATTGTCCCTAATGAGCAGATTAACCGTGGAGGGCATCTCAAGTAACAACCACGTCTCTTCATCTTCAAACTGCTCCAGTTTGAAGATGGAATAAGATATCGCAATAATTGTTCGCAAGATATCGCAAGAATTATAGTGACTTCACCATCGTGTTCAGCGTAAATAGACCTTTAAAATTTGGTGTCAGACACTTTGACAGTCAAATCACTTACTTTTTCATTTGCCCCGAGACATTTTCATTTTTGGAATTTATTGGTAATCCCCATAAACCCCCCTTCAAACTCCCTTAAACCCCCCTTAGAGGGGCCTGATTCTATCCATCTATAAACTTGGTTTATCCATTGCCAAGACAGATTTTTTTGCGTGCAAATTTGAACTTTTTATCTCAATTCTCAATTCTTGTTATCGTCTGGAATGACACATAAATATATGAATATTTATTTATATATTTATAGATGGATGTGTCATTCCATATACATACGTACGAATTTTGGTGTCTTTTGGCAGTGGGTTCAGGATGGTCTGAAACGGATTTTGGTATAAACATTTTTCAGAAATTCGAGTTTTAAACTTTGGGCGATTTCAATGATTCATTATCGAAGATAATTAACCAAAAGTTTGGACGAAGAACAATAGCTTCCTAATCTTCGAAAATTCGCTAAAATAAAATCTCAGGTTATCCGAACTCGTATGTATCTCATGGACCGAATAAGCAATTCTGCGTGAATAATCTGAAGTTTTTAAAAACAGATAAGGAGTTTATATCACTTTCTTTCATGTTAAATATAAACATGAATATTTTCATTTCATTCATGTAAATTAAAGTTATTGTTTTCAAAAGAATCAAATGAGCTCGAAAAGAAGAAATGATTCAATTCAAACGAATCTCGTACAGCCCTGACTATAGGAGGACTCTTTTATATAGAGTGTTGTCGACAGATACATTAAAGATAACAACATAATACATAGGTAGTTTATTAAGAGACACCAATTTGTAATAATTACAATTAAAGGTATTGTTATGATAGTTTCTAAACAAGCTTTTATCACCCAACCCATGTGGTCCTGATAAGGCGAGGCCGGCGGCACACCTGTTAGATTCACTGTGTTTTCTATTCACGTTCTTTGCTTTTCATGAGGGGATTCTGGTGGTTTTGGAATTGTAAGGTATCAATTTAGTGGTTGGGACAATTTCAAGAGAAATTGCGGGCCAGGAAAAACTGGGGTGTTCGTAAGATAAGGGAGCTAGAACATGTTTTGAGTAGTTTGGTGGAGATGTCAGTTGGATTCGTGATTTGTTCTCATTGTGGTTTTTAGCTGTTTTTGAGTCGCTTAAAATTAAATGAGTATAATTTAAATAGTTAATGCGTGACGTGACTTGAAGGATTTTTGGATGTTTGGGACACAACCGAATTTCAGACCGAGTTTTCTCCGTACCCGTTGGGTCGATCTCGACCCAACCAGGGGGACCCTACGTGAAAAACCTCAAATTTTACGATATTTCACTAGAAAAACACGGAAAAACTCACCATATGGCGTCAAGGAGACTTGTCTACAGCGCTCGCTGGCCGCCGACTGGAGAAGCCATCCTCCAAGCCAAGCTCGCCGGGGTGGGGGCTCCTTGGGGCCCGGGGTCCTTATTTGTACTCGCGTCCTTAAGAGGGTTCCTTTCGTTTTCCAAGTTAAGTTTGATACTTGATGGGTTCTTCCTCAAACAGTCTTTCTCTTTTTGGGGTAGTCTTCAAAAAGTTGACTTTTTCGAGTTTTCGTTTTTAGGGAACGACACAGAGGTTTTCATGATGCCTCGTTCAGCCTTATGCGATTGGTCTATTGTGTGATGATGCCGGGTTGATATTTACCTCAGCAGTTTTCCTTTCATTGTCTCAACCAGCTACAGTACGTCTCGACAATGTCCTGTGAATTAGACTAACTCTCCTAATGTCCTGAATTGAATCACGTGATTCGGTTTGTATGGAATCTACTACTTTTACATCTACTACCTATTTGAATACATACATCATTTTGAAAGCAACTCTATTATCACCGGCTGGAGCATGAAATAAATGTAAGAACAACCAGTTTCAGCCAAAGAATCAAGTAGTACAGAAATAGCTCAGTACTAAGAAATTTCCAATTCAATTTTCCTATAAATGCAGATTCTACCATTTTTGCCTCATGGACCAAAATTTTCATTGCAATGATGCAATAGCAACAACGAATTTTCTACGCTCGAGAAAAGGTGTAATTTTGTCCTACAAAATGGTATTGTCGCAGCATCAAGAGAAAATAAATCATTAGACAAGTAAATATGTACTTGTAAATACAGGGGTATTTGTATTACTAAGGCTGGTTAAACTGGTTAAAACTTAAATCCCGAAAATGCAAACGCCAATCCTAATCTTTTGACAATTCATGAGCGGCAATGTTTTTTTTTTTTTTTTTTTTTTTTAAGATAAATCGTAGGAATATAATATAATATTATATATAATTCATATATGATATGAAAAATCCACAGCCACGCAGCATGGCTATAAGAGCGAATTTTTGAAGATAACTGGTTTTGTGCAAAATATGTCATTTTACTGGTTTTATAACAAATGTTGTATCCTTCAAAGCCGAGTAACACCTCAGTTTATAGATTTTTCAACGCTGAGCACGACGGTGGTGTCAGAATTGCGATATCAGATTAGAGGAGTTACAACATCTCAAGTAACAACCACGTCTCTTCATCTTCAAAGTGCTCCAGTTTGGGAACGGAATAAGATATGGCAATTCTGACTTCACTATTATGTTCAGCGCTAAGAAACATTTAAAATGAAGTGTCACTTGTCAAACTGTTTCATTTTAGCGAATTTTTTGGAATTTATGGATAATTTTCCCCCACTTAAAATTCCCCTAAACCTGTGTCGTTCGGCAGTGAATAAACATTTTTCGGAAATTCAAGTTTTAAACATTTTGGACCGAGAACAATAGCTTCCTTTTCTTCGAAAATTAGCTAATATTCATCCTGAGCCTATACAACACTCTAATATCAAATTCCGTACTCCTTGAACCTACAGAGAAACCCTTCAATAAGAAATCAATACGAACGACCCACGTTCTTCAATTGCAAGCCCTCAATAATTATTGAACGATAAACTAAAAATGATCTTGCCAAATAATTGACATCGCCCAACAAGAAAATTCGATCTTCCAACCTGAACCTCGAAATTAAGTCGGATTTACATTCCATATTTGGCTGGGCCGGATCATCGAGATAATTCGTCGATGAGGAAGGAAAAAAAGTGCTGTTGTAGGCGGTAGTGATCGGCGGTACTACTACAACTCTCCATAAAAGGAAGACCGCCTCCGCGATTTTTCTCGGATTTCGCGAGCCGCTTAGTCATTTAAGGTAATTTCAGTGACCCTTATCAAGTTTTGCCTTGTTTTGCTAGTTTGTTCGGTTTAGTTACCACTTGTTTTGATTCCAGATCGGTCTATTTACATCCGTTTTGTTATCCGAGGAGGACATTTTTGATGGGTTTGGCGCTGTACTGGTAGTTTAGCTAAGCACAACCCTTACCAAAATATATTACAGTTTAATTATCATTATACCCATAAATATAGGTAATAATCACCCATAAATATACTTAATTCTCGCCCATTAATATCACCCATAAATTTATGGGTCAGAAATTTATAATTTCATGACCCAAAATTATGTATTTTTATAATTTGTAGAGCAAGGTTACGAAAAAAAATATGATTTGCCGAATCTTCCTCTCAAAAAAATCAGATGCCGTTTCAAAATGAAGGATAAACTAAGAAGTAAATATTGAGTAGTACAATATCCCTACTTTGACCCACTATTCACTTCATAATCTTCTACCTATAAAAATACCTCCGAAAAATCCGGAAATTGCTCTTCAGTGCTGTACAGTAGAGGCCCAGTACACATACTTCGAGCAGAGGATATAAATATCCAAACAGATAGATGCAGCATGACCCATCTTCAATTGACCCAGTTCAAACCCACTATATTAATAGTTCTTCCATAGTTGTTAAATACAGTATGCATGTGATATTTTTGGCTTTATGTACTAAAATAGTGCATAAAATAATTCGAGAGATTTAAATAAATTAAAGAATAGAACATGCAGTATGGCTATAATAGCGAATTTTCGGAGAAACATCTGGTTTTATGTAGAATGTCACCGTTATACTCGTTTTATAATAAATGTTGTCTCTTTTTGATCTTCGAACTTCGATCTTTAAAGTGCTCGAGTTTGAGAGCAAAATAGGATATCGCCATTCTGATTTCACCATCCCTAAAACAAACTTTAAAATGAGGTGTCACATGTCAGAATGTTTCATTTTAGGAATTTATGGGTAATTTTTTCCCCTAGAACTCCCCACACCCCCCTACGAGTGGCCCGATTCTGCCCATCTGCGAACTTAGCCTTTTGATTGCTAAGACAAATTGTTTTGGCGAATTTGAACATTTTGTCACAATTCTATCAAGAGTTATCGTCTGGAATGACATTGTTCATTGCCAAAAGACCGAAAATCATAAATATATTATATAAAAGATTTTTTGTCTTTGGCAGTGAATTCAGGCTGGTGTGGAACGAATTTTGGTATTTTTTGGATTATTCTAGTTTTAAAAATTTTGGACCGAGAACAATAGCTTCCTTTTCTTCGAAAATTCGCTAATAAGCAAAGCGTGGAATGGAACCCATTAAAGGCTTTGTTCGGAGCTATCTTCTCGCAAAAACTGTTGCATCCGCAAATATACCGTAAATATATCTGTATTTGTTTATCTGTAGTTCTGTTACTGACCGTCTCTGAGAGAACATGTTTGACTGATTAGAAGTACCTAGCTGAGATAATATCTTATATTTTATATTATATTTTATATATATTATATTTTCGCTACTCCAGCGACAACTATTGCCAAGAAGTACTAGAGGGGCATGCAGCTATATCATTTTGATTTCTTATGCTTTTTAATACAATTATAATTTCTTTTAATTTCTTATGTTTTTGCTCTCAGCTGTAACCAATCAAGTGCAACTCACAAAAATTCTCTCATGTGTTAGATTTCCGGTTTCAACAAGTTACGTAATAAAAGGAGGCGCACGTCTGTGGTGACCGTCCGTTGTTTATATGGCACCTTTTTCAAACTGTCATATCGTAAATGTGACCGTTCCATCCCTCACATCTTAGCAGAAAGCTATTCCACTGAAGGATAAGTGGACAATGAGCCTAGGAAACTTTTGCGGACCTCCGTCTTAACTCGCGATGCAGGACGAGGCAGTAAAAAATTCTTTATGACCGACTTTGATTTCATCTCTTTTCCTCCACTCCATCGGTGTTTTTTTTTCTGGTCATATGAGTGTGTGTGCAAAAGCTGGAATTATGTGACGGTTTATATCCCCATTGAAAGCGGGGACCTTGCGTGAACGGCGAGAGGTAGTTTGGGCGGGGGTTTGAAAAATAGATGCTGGATGGTTTCTTATGACGCGAAGTAAGCTTGAAGTTTCATATAGCACTTGGGGAACTTACGAGTGAATGAGGAACAAGAGTGAGAAAGGAAGGCTTCAGCTCGTGCGCCATTCCACAATGCCGATGTTTCGAAGTATAAGGAAAAAGTCCAGTGATAGAACGAATATCTGGAGGTACATTTTTCGTTTCTGCATTCTAAGCGAATTTTGGTTTGTATGACTCACTGTTACGAGTCGTAATTCAGAATAGTGATCTAAGTAGAAAGTAGTAAACCGCCGTGGACCAATTTGCAAATTTAATCCAAATTTGTTTACTCTCAAAAACCTGGCGAAATTGCAAAAACAATTCTAGTTCGGGATTCAAATTGCTGCCGTTGTTTTATAATTCAATCGATTTGAAAAAAACAAAAAAAAAAACAAAAGATTTCCCCATCTGGATTCGCTGTAACCTTCAATTTATTTTGACATGATAGGTTTTATAGGTGTTTTGTAATTTCAGGCTTGGGTACAGTTGTGACGGATATTGCGAATCGTTCTTTATCCGGTCAGCTGTGCTGCCACCTTCTCTCGTATTCATCCTGAGCCACCGGTGGCTTCCCGTTTGAGCTTCGATCGTGAGATTGACGATGGTGTGACCCACGGAAGTGATGATACCCCTAGGCGTCAACAATACGAAAGAGCTACTGATTTTCAAAATTGTTAAGTTCATTTTGGTTGTAATGACTTTAAACATGCGGCTGGTTCCAAATTCTATAAATAGAAAGGGTCGAAATGGTTATTACGACACTTGTTATTAATGAGTGATGTTGGGAGTATCGAGGGTTGGTCCAAATAAAATAATTTTTCTAGGCCGACGTTTCGCAATAAGTATATGAATTGCATCTTCAGGGCAATGTGATGTGAAGCTAGTAGCTGTCTGTCCAAATTGACGATGTAGTTGTCTGAATAATCCTTCCTCTGCATTCTGACGTTGATTCATTTCCTCCATGTTGTGTAATTGGGTTAAAGGTTCTTGACCACTGGTATTCTAAGGAGTGAATACAACCCTCGATACCAACCCTGATACTCCCAACATCACTCCTTAGAATACCAGTGGTCAAGAACCTTTAACCTAATTGCACAACATGGAGGAAATGCATCAACGTCAGAATGCAGAGGAAGGATTATTCAGACAACTACATCGTCAATTTGGTCAGACAGCTACTAGCTTCACATCACATTGCCCTGAAGATGCAATACATTTATTGCGAAACGTCGGCTTAGAAAAATTATTTTATTTGGACCAACCCTCGATACTCCCAACATCACTCCTTAGAATACCAGTGGTCAAGAACCTTTAACCTAATTACTTGTTATTAATGATCGCAATGCCTTCACTAGGAATCTACCATGGCAGCCGATAAGGTGAATCTATGTTGAAATAACTTTAACGCTAACACTTTACTACGAAATTGTAGACCACAAGTTGAACTAATAATTATAATTATTGCTCAGCACAACACGAGATTAGATTGTTATAAATTCAATGAGCTTTACGTGGCCAAGTGGTCAATGAGAAGGTAGGTATTGCTCGAGATAAACATTTCAAGATCTGAATGTTGTTTTGAATTCACCTTGTTCTTGCGACGCATTTACTTATTACAAGTTGCACAATAGACGCGGCAAACGGTCGCTCCCTATAGCTTACATTGAAGCCTGAAGGGGTGAATGCTCAAAGCTACACAAGTGAACCAGTTCGAATGGGCCTTTTAACGAGGGATCACGATCGACTGATAAAACTCGAAGGAGAAGAAGGACCGTCGAGGATGAAGGAGAAGAAAGAGGCCGGTAGCACGTGGAAGGTATTAGCATGCCGACACCTTAACAGGGTTTCACTGTTAACCCAAGATCTTATAGCATTCGGACTATCTTCCGCCCCTTCCCTGTTTACCATTTCACTTGGTACCGCACTTTCGGACTTTTAACCGAAACCGTTGACTTAGAGAGTTCAATTCGGCATGGGCCGTTTTTTGATAAAGAAGGAGGAGGGAATGTTTGTGAACGAGAATCAGTACCTAGAAGAAAAAAAAGCTCAGCTAAATGGGACTTAGCTGGAAGCCTGGCTTGTTTTATCTTCAGGGACAGAAGAGTGCTTGGTTCAAGTCACTCCGCGAGCAAGCGGCTTTTTCCGTTCATAAAACACACCAAGGAGTAGGTGTGGAAACAAATAACATCACAGTTAAGTATATAAGATTGGTTTTAACATTATGATAGTAGAATTACGTGAAGATTCTCAATTAGTAGATAAAATTAAGTAGTACTGATGAGTACCCCAGAAATTCCCGAATGTATGAGGGAGCTCACAAAACCAATTTTATCGCGCAATTCCATCAACATTATCAGGATTCGTCAAAATGAATTGAGGAGTTTACTTTCAAAAGGGCATATATCCGCTTAAGAAAATCATACTTTTTTGCGTTTTTCCTATCCTAGGGATTAGACCTACCGACCTGTACATCTATTTCATCCCATGAAGGTTTCTATCCCATTCAAAAGTGAATGTAAACATAGGCTTTGCCACCAAAAGGGCATACCTATATCTAGTCCCTATTTGCGGGCAGTTAATTTACACCAATGTGGAACATATCCTGCAGCAGATTTGTCCCCTGAATAAGAACCTACATTGAGTCGTGCTTCTCTACCTTTCAAGGTTGTCTGCTACCAGCCACACTTGATGGGCTGGGGGACATTAAAACAGTGTAAACGTCACAAACGTTGAGACAATATAAAACCAGAAAGGTATATTAAATATAACTGAATTTTATCCTTTCCGTCATAAGCCGTCCCAAGGGATTGTCTAACCACAATAAATTTAATCTTGCCATACTAATAGTTGTGAAGATAGTAGACAGTTTTTTTCGTGATTTCCCCCTACTAAGGGTTGAAGGAGTTACGCCCTTTCGACATTCAGCGATTCATTTATTTTCATCGTGTTAAAGAATAAAAATAATTATTATTTTTCAATATAGTGAAAATCCTTGATGTAAAAGAAATGACTAAGTTATCCCGTTGAACCACTAATTCATCCTCTGAATTTAGGTCATAGGAGTTGCTAAAATATGAGACAGCACAAGGGTCTATATTATACGCAAAAGTTTAACATTCTCGTTATTCGACTAGGATATTTGCAGTTGCACTGCTTTAAACCCTTCAGTAAGAGCGTCTTCATGAAACTTGATGACTATTTATGAGTGCACGCAATACTAGTCATAGAAAGAACATGGCCGAGCCAACAAAGTGTTGACCATATGGTAGGTCGTTCTTTGTACTTTTCCTCAACTTTTTCACGTTTTACTTCCTTTTTTTCTCCAACGAGCATTAAAATCATCTTGAATTCCAAGACCTACACCGACGCGTATAAAAAAAAGCCGCACCGTCGCAACATGCAGGGCCGGCCTTTTTTTTTCTCTGGAGGAGCAGAAGGTGGATCTTACCCAGGGAATGCGCGGGTGTTGGAGGTATAATTAGTCTGAAGCTGCAGCCGGAATGCAAGTTTCAAGAGAGGTCTCTTGAAGCAGAGACAAATCGTACTACTCAAACACCTACCTTTTGCTTAACTAAGTGTATGACATTACATTAGCGTTGTCCCCACCCATCCGTGAGCAACGACCCGTCCTGACCAACGAGCAGTGTCCACCGGCTGCGTCGGACGTTTTCTTTGCAATCAGCCGCCCCTGACGATGCCCACTTTTCATCAGACTGTCTTCGGGCGTTAAAACCCGAGGAAGCACTCAGACCAAATTCCAAAGCTGGTTATTCATTGAAAGACGTCCGTACAATGTAACTTTTTTAAATGTTTATTTATATATCTTTTAGACCGGACTGACGAGTCTCAAAGGGTTCGTCGAAACGGCTATTGCGGCTGGAGGTTGGAAGAATATTGCAGAGATCGATGCTCATTGAAAGTTAACCACTCGACTGATTACTGCTGGTTTTTGACTCTGATGATACCAACCCCTGCAACTCCGAGTTTTTTTGTAAAGCCTCTTTGCTGTATTTCCACAACTGGTTTTGAACCCGATCGCATTTAATTGGACATACATAATATTCTGAACAGTGCGTTCGAACGGTTCACCTTTAACAAGAGCAATGATTGATGGAGAAAAATTAGATTACTTTTTTTATTTTTCAAGTCCACTCATGAAAAGGATGTCTAACAGTACTCAACAAGTCTGTGGTTCTTTGGAGATGAACATGTTTTAGCCTTCACATTTTTTGGCACAAATGAGCGTCCGTCCGTGCGTTACGCTAATCTATTTCCGCTTTTATAATTATTTCCGCTTACAACCAAACCGCAGCTACGGAGCATTATCTTCACCATTTTTGATCGTACAAAAATCGTTTACCACTACTTGGCTTCTTAGGACTTACACTTTAAGTAGCATAGGGCTGGGATCAGCTTAGTAACTCCTAAAGATAATTTCTATGTGATTCACACTATTGAGCTGTAATTTGGTATGTAGCCTCCTTAGGAGTTTAACTTGGGGCTGTCCAGGCCCCGGATCAGCTGAGTGGCCCCTAAAGGTAATTTTTATGCTATTCACAGTTTGAAGCTATAATTTGGGACATCGCCATCTTAGAAGTTTAACTTGACGCTTCCCAGGCCTCGGGTCAGCTGAGTGGCTGGAACACATTCCAACCTCTTAGAAATTTAGCCGTAAGACTCAAAACGAAAGGGGAAAGGGGTCCAGGCTTTGGTTCTTTTACAGCCGTCGACTTCTTAATATTGCGTTGTAAAAGTGATATACCTACACTATTCTACAGAACTCATTCTCGATGTTGATGCTGACTGAAGCTGTAGAAGTCCCTTCACTTTTTGACTCCATTCCCACCCTTGCTAATTGGATACTGTATAATTTTCCTATCCTATCGTTCACTAAAAACACCCGTCTTAATGGGCAAACCACCGTCAAGAAGTTGGTACATTATCAACGCAAATGATTTACGGCCGGGGCTCCGGTTCACCTGAACTGTTGATTGCGTTCTAATTCAGTTTTCCGGCCCTCCACAGATGAATAGCTCCGCCATATCCGATGAGGTCAACCTCGGGTGATGAGTGCCCGTAATAATTAACTCCCACGAGGGGGCTAAATCGAGGCGGGTATCGCGTGAGGTCCGACACCGGGAGGTTAGTTAGGAAAGAGGGTTCTACAAGTGCCATAACCAGCCCTAGCAGACCTAGCAAAGTGCTTTTATGTTTATAGGGTGCAGGCGGGTGTCGTCTGGATAATTGGCATGTGCTTTCGTCTCCACTGCCGCGGTGGTCCTCGGTCGGCGCTCTAGTCAGTCTCGGGTATCGAATAACAAACTGTGAGGTTTTAACCTCTCCTACTACTCCGACTGTGATAGATTGGTTTTGAATAGGTCTTAAGATGGACAAACTCGGAAATTCGGTAGGATAGGAGTAATTGTTTATATAAATGAAAATATCATTCCTACCTAAGGTCCAGATCTTTTTTTTTCACTTACCCTAAAAAAAAAAAAAATAAAAAAAATAAAAAAAAAATCAATAAATATAATATATTTATTATTTATTTATATTATAAATAAAAATAAAAAATGTGACAATGCTTCTACAATGTCGGACTATCTGAGAGCAGTCAACGATGCATCTGAATGAGTTGTAAAATTAACTCAGGATTTTCACAATCTTCTGACTGCTGACGAAGATCAAAAACAGTTTTGGCTCCAGTGTGTCAAAGAACATCGACAGTTATACCCTGACTGCAAGAAAGAGACGACGAAGAGGAAGTATCCCACGTGATCGGTTGCACTGAAATTATCTCATCCCTCTGTGTAAACTATACCTCAATAAATTCATTGTTCACATGTCCAAAGGTTTCGGAATCTTCGCCAACTCTTTATTACAATTCCTTGATAATGTGGAAAGAATTTCAAGTTGATTGGTCAGCGATTATAGTCTTCGAGTTGTGTGATAGCAGCTTCGAGGATGTTTTTAAGAGAAAAAAACTGGTTTTCAGATTACTTAAACATTTCTCCCGCCCGCTATTACTGCCTGATCGATTTAAAATGTTTACCAGAGCTTTAGTAGACTATTCTAAACAATTGATAACAATTTGAACTCAATCGGGGGATAACGAGATGCTGGAGAAACGTTGGAGTTTTCCCGAAGAGGTGACACTTCAGCGGTTCTGGTATTATGAACTTTGGTGGAGATGCGGCACGTGTTAGTCCGTATAAGGGACACCCTATTCTGCATAGCCATGAAATGCTCGCAACATACCAACAGCGTAGGTAATGAAAAAGCCATCCATATTGGAATGATTCTGAGTGTATACAAGGCAATAACCTCCACGGTCCCTCAACCCTTAAAACCCTATATTATAGGGTTTTCAGGATTGAGGGACCGTGGAGGTTCCTATAACTCCCATCCCGATTAAATTAATATTGATCTCATTTGGGAACAACCCTCGTACCCCCTGTAAATGTAAAAATGTAAAAATAAATTATACTAGAACCTTAGTTACGGTTTTGGTGCGAGCTTAAAGTTTATGCTGGCGTACGTGAGATACTCACAGCCATAAATGTATGCATGTGTACATACTATGAACCTATATGATCAACTTGATTAATCACCTGTATCCTGGGTATGTCCTGACCTTTTTTCAGGCTTTCAACAGTTTTCTTTTACACTACAGGTTCGGGAAAAAGCACGGGTTACTATGAAGCGACTGTGTTCTGTATGCTACTCTTGGAACCAACAGTTTTGATGTACTGCTGCAAGGGAGTAATTTATTCAGACGAGTACGATATAGTATGTATAATTTATCCAGGAAGGTACCTCGGAGCTAAGTAGTTGCTCCCGTGTGAAAGCCTGCATTTCTCGATGTCCTCATATTGAACCCGTGTTCGTCGAAGATAGCGGATAGTGTGACCAGACGGTTTTATCAGCGCATGTTCGGCAGGGGATGAAATAATGGCCCGGAACAATTATTAATGGCGAGGCGTCCGCTAGCGGTAAATGAATGGTATTTGCAATCTGGTCGAATGGTCTCTCGCGGAATTCCCGATCCCATTGTCACTTCCTTATCTTATCCTCTTCGGAGGGGAAGGTTTTTGAAAAGACTTGCAATGATATATCGGCCTGAGCCCAAGCTTCTTCGCTCGACCACCCGCCCTTGTCACAGTAATGCACCCAGCACCCACTCCAGATAACCGAAGGAACCTGGTCTTGGGAGCTGTTGCATTTCCCGCGGCTGCCTTGTTTACCTCCGGCACTGTTCAACCTCGCTCGACCATCTTCGCTAATTTCAAAAAAACATCATCTAGTTGGGGACTCTTGAGAACGAATCATTAAAGATTTATGCTGTTGAAAAGAGTCAAATTTCATCAAGTCTTAGTCAGAATTAGGAGTTACAAGGGTCAAAGCGTTACATCAAACATAGATCTTCTTCCGGAGGTTTTCACAAAGCCGAAAACGAGTGGCTAGAAATCGCTACACAGTTCTACGAGCGAGCCAATTGTCCTAATTGCATTGGAGCGGTCGACGGTAAACATGTACGTCTACGTGAACCAAAAATATAGTGGATCTGAATACAAACATTTTCAATGGTGCTGATGGCAATAGTTGATTGTTTTATAGCCAACGTAGAAGGTTATGGAAGAAGCAGCGATTCAACTGTCTTTCAAGAATGCCAATTTTTACGAGAAATTAAGTGGCAATCGGTTGGATGTGCCTAATCCTAGGGCTTTTGGCCTTGACAAACATATATTGAGACCATATCACAGGAGAAATCTGCCTACTCAACAACAAGAAGAATGGAGAAGAATGAAGAAGAATATTCCAAGAGGGAAGAAGAGCATGCAAGGCTCTTCACTTCTGTGTTTCCCGAAATCCCTAGCTACTATCGAGTCGCCGGAAAAATAGAACCTGCTGCATCTTTTTAGTCACTCGATTTTTCTGTCGCAGGTAGGGATGGGATATCGAAAAAAAATATCGATAACGATATTATATTGAATTATTAAATGTTAAACCCTTACACTATGGAAAAGAAATACTTGTGGTATAAAATAACAAAAGATAGTGAAAATCAAAAGGAAGTAGGACGGTTACCACTGGGAAGGTTACATTGTTATTATTTGTTAGGTTACGTACTATGTAACCTAACAATGAAATGAAATGAATTTATTCCTTCATAAAGTATACATCGCTATCAAAATAAACTAAACTACCATACTCTGTACCATAATATAAACAACAAGCCTTAGAACCAGGAACTACCCCACACCAAAGAACGCAGTTCTGTGCTGGGTGGGGGAGCCCACTCTCGAGTACCGAATATAGTATTATACTATGCGACTGTGCGGACCGATTTCAATCGATTTAAATGATAAGATCAAATTCCTTGACATTTTACAGCAGTGAATATCAATACAAGAATCAAACAAATTTCCAACTGGTTACTTTTTTAAATTTCATATACTAGTCATCTAATATTAACTAATATTTACAATACATCTATATTGGGACCGTCACTATACATATATACCTACTACTGAATAAATTTTCACAGGGTTGATATCCTTGGGATACGAGCCAGCTGAAAACAGTTTTTATATACACAGCTGTGGGATGAATAGATGGGTTTTTTATGCTATCAGGTACTATTCTCATCAAAAGAGGCAAACTGTAAAAAATGTGGCATGAAGTACCTTTTAACCTTGATAGCGGAACAGGAACAACAGATTGGGTGGTAAGACGGAACGAATATGCCTTACTGAAGGTGTTAGTGTAATCCAATTCGCTAGGATGTTTGTGTAAATACAAAAGGGCTGATTTAGCATATATTTGACTTATTGAAAATACTTTAGCAATAGAAAACAGATCATTTGTAGGGAATCTTCTAGGTTGTATTATAATGATTTTTAATATTGTCCTCTGCGCTACTGCCAATGAGTTCAGTATTGATGGAAAAGTGCCTCCCCATGATAGCACGCCGAAACCAAATAAACTCTGCACCAAAGCCTTGTACAAGATTATTAGCGTTTTAAATTTCAAACAGTTTCTAACGACATAAAAGAGATAACTCATCCCCATGACCTTTTTGGACAGTGAAAAAATATGAGCTCCCCATCTGAGGTCTTCATCGCTAATCACGCCCAAATATCTCGCCGACGTGACTCTATCTATTTCCGGACAGGAGCATGAGTTAGAATCCATACTATTGCAATTGTGGATTTTTATGACATGCTCTAGGTACATCTGCTCTACTATGAGATTTTGAGAAAATGAGGTATTTTGTGTTATTGACATTCAAACTCAAGGTGTTCGCCGACAGCCAATCATACATCAATCCCATATCGTGATTAGCTTCCGCAAACAGCTCGTTCCCAATTAAGTAACCCAACATATTATGTTACTAGCAGTCGGGACCGTCGCTGACGGGCATAACTCGGGGTGTGTCCATCTACCTCTGTTACCTGTCCCGGACGGGCAGAACTCGGGATGGATTTTCGTGTTCCTTGGGTATGTAAGAGCTGAAAATAGCCACTCGATCGATATATTATATATTTGTTAATAAATCTACAGCGTATCAAAAGGAATAGGATTTAGGAACAGGATCAAAAGGAATTTGGGATTATTATACTTCGGCTTCTCTATAAGGAAGAAGTGTTCTTTTATAGACTACAGTATGTTTTATTTCTGTGACTCTCGCGCGACATAAATCGCGCCACCGAAAATCCTTACTCCCAGTGGATGCTAACGTTACAATAAACTAAGCACGTCCATTGTTCAGAATCAAAAGCTTTCAGAAGGAACTCAGATACTCTTATAACCAATATCCCGAAAGGTTATTCAGCCATCCTGTCCGCTTTTTAACTAGAAGTCCGCCCCAGACCATCTCCAGTGTCATTCCGGAAAGGCCGACCTATCAGTTTACTCCGCTGAATGTTTTCGTTTGAAAACGTTATTGTTCGAAACTCTGACCTAGCGGGCAAGAAATGATCTACAAGGACGACGGAAAACTAGAGTTTTCGAAGAGGCGGCGACCTATTCGCAGAACGGAGAATGCGACACCACAGGACTTACTTGGTCCCCGGTTTTTTCGACGTCTTTGTTGAGAGGAATCTGATGAGACATGAGGTCACTTGAGCCGGTCATAAAACAATAGGTCTGGTGACATCCTCGACTTGCGCTTTTCATCTCTTAGAACGAGACTACTTACCCATCAGCATTTATGACACTCACTTTCCTTCAAGTTTGTACGAATTCTACGGCATGGTACACTATTTGAAATAGGTATACGTAAAATTCCACTGGGTGAAATTTTGACAATTATTTATTTATTTCAAAGTATGATATTACCGAATTTACAAAAATAAACACATGCCTAAACAAGTACCCTAGTTGAAAAGCACCTACATCTCAGTTACAATATAGACCTATCTCCTGCAGTGGAGACGATCCAAAATAATCTTGTTCCCAACGGTGAGTCGGTATGGCATTTGAATGCGTATATAATACATTTCTCTCCTTCATCAAACACCCTCGAAAACAGTTCGCCTGAAGAGAAAACAAATCCAGTTGGACATAAATAGATCAATTAATGTGAGTGGTATGTTATGAACGGCCCGGGGCACCAACGAAACAGCTCCCCCTTCGGCTACCGTAGCAGAAGCCGCTTCGAATCCTTCCAGACTATTTACCTCCAGGGAAGTAGCAGCCATAAACCAGAACCTTTTGCCAATCCGATGCGGCCATTGAGACGAGAATTTATCATCCCGCGATATAATGAGCCGCCCATATTCAGAAACAGACCTGTTGCTGTTGAAGTCCGAGAAGGCAGGAGATGTTCGAAATGTTCACGATCGGGACAGTTTGATTCTCAGATGGAACTACGAGTGTAATTACTCCCTTATGGTGATTTGTATATCACGATCCCCTCACTCTGATCTTCGCTAGACCTGTACTGTTGAGCCAACCTGCGTCACATTGTAAATAATTCTTTTTGTCTGCTTCACCAATTGAAACTCTTTATCATGTTTTTTCTTGCACTGCCCGACGTGTTGATAAAGCATATACTGAATTAAGACAACCGATATGAATAAACTTGATTCACTTAATCAATCATCAGCCGTGAAACCAACCAGGTAATTTCGCAAAGGAATTTTACCAACAACAGCGCTCAAGGCAAACGGAACAAGAATGCGATATTTTTTGTCATTTGAACACGAACGATTATAATTGTAATTTGACTATTAATTTTCTCAATGACACCGATAATATCGACCACCGTTATCTTGGCTTAGCTGAAAATGTCGATCCCCTGGAACTCCCTTTGTTTGATACCTCCTCCCAAAATAACGAACGGCTGTAAATAAATAATCGATAACTGGAAAGTATAATAATAATTTGCTCGCGTGTAAAAGATAACATTCAAACATTGTGGTTGCCTCGGGTGGTTAGGGAGAGTCTTTCTAAAACCATTATGCCCAATGAAAGTACACCGCCTTTAATGTTCGTTGATTTGATAAGCGTTCCGAAGTTATAGCTAAAGAACATTCAAAGGCGGATTCCAGTTTTCTAATGGCGAAGGGAGGGGAATCAGTGTCAAACGCACCGTAAAAATCGCGCGAAAATACGCGGGAGGTCGCGGGTGGAGATCATTAAAGCGGATTTTAATGGGGAAACCGTGTTTAGTGTTAATGTTATGGGGACTGAGGCCGAAAAGTCGTAATACCTGCCGGGATGAACTAACAACCTGCTTAACTAACCCTTGGCGAGAGGCTGGATTTGAAATTAAACGTTTTCGGAAGGATTTATGAGTCCCCATAAATTCATAGTTATTCATAGAAAAATGATAGTAATAACTGTTATTATTAACATTTGTAGTTACTATAATTTGCCGTGCATCCCCGTACCTCCAAAAGTATTTCTACCTTTGGGGCTCTACTTTGGAATTCTGTACGACAAGCCGTAAACGCCTAGGGACTCAATGTTTGGACCAAGAAAAAAGAACAATAACATGATCTTGAATCAAACGCAGAACTTCAGCTTATACAGCGTGTCTACAGAAATTATGGGTCAAACTCAAGGAATCAATCCTACAGCTAATGTGCAACAAGAAGTGTCTCCTAAAATTGTTTCATTACTCAAATTAAAAACCGACTTTTTTACATTTAAGATTGTTTTTGTGTTTTCGACCTTGTCTCAGTATAAAGGCTCTAACTCCCTTGAATAAATGTGTAAAATAAAAGTTGAGGATACGTTAGAAAAAGCGTTAAATTCGCTATCTTCCTGATATAAAATCCGATTTTTTAAGACAGTCGTAATTGGTTAAATAATTGCCAAAGTCCAAAATTTGAATATTTCTTAAAAACTACCGTTTTTGGTTTATTATCTTCGATAATGAACCATTGGAATCGCCCAAAGAAAAATTTTTTTAACCCCCCCTCAAAATTTGTTGGTTTACGTTTCAAGATACGTAGATTCAGAAAATCGAATTAAAAAAAATCCGTCCGTCACCCGTACGCCGTACGCCGTACGCCGTCCCCCGTACGCCGTCCGCCGTCCATGCCACTTTGCCCAGTTAGCGTTGAGCTAAAATTACAAAATTTGGTTTCTGGGTTTGGACCAGCCCCACAATGATCCTCGAAACTTTTCATAACCCTAGGTCAAGGGGAAGGGGTTCAAAACGAACTTTGAAATTTCGACAATGTCATATCTCTAAAAGTTCTCATGAAACGGTGTAATTTTTAGTTCACTTTTGAATGACCTGAAAAATTACGAATCTTTTAAGACCAATTGGATTTTTTTGCGACCAGCCGTTCGTTCACAGTGACCGCGCAAAGGTATAGGAAAAACACTAAACTTTCGCGTCGAAAACGGCCGTTATGTGACCCAACCCTCAGACGCTCAGAATAAAACTACCTTTTTTCATCTTCCCGGTAAACTACAGTCTAGAAATTTTAACCGTGAGTCAGGGATAGACCACATTGCAATATTCACTCGGTTTCTCATCTGTAAAATTGTTTAAATAATACCTTTTTGTAATAATACAAATTAAATTTTGATGATGAGCTATTGACTTGAAATTTTAAAAATAGGTCAGAACTGGATCACAATGCAATATTCACTCGGTTTCTTGTCTGTAAAATTGTTTAAATAATACCTATTTGTTTAAACAAATTAAATTTTGATGATGAGCTAGATACTTGAAATTTTAAATATAGGTCAGAAATGGATGACATTTCAATATTCACTCGGTTTGTATGACATGGTATGAGTATGGTATGGTATATTATTGTATGTATGATTTGGTATAATACAGTATGGTATGATAGGAAAGAAATTCGTATGGTATGGTATGAGTACGGTGAGAATATGGTATGGTGCCGATTTGCAATACAGTCTGGTATAGACAGAAGGGTGATCTGCACAAGGAAGATAATAAACTGTTGTGTCAAGAATTTGCAGAGTTTTTCATTCGTATTTTGCGCTATCAGTACGGGATTCTTTCGGAGTGCACTCCTTGGGAGAACTTGCCCAGAATCTCAGTTTTCCAATGGTATAAAAAAACGCTGAATCCGAAAATGTTGTCAAAAGTAGAAAAAAGTCGAATTAAAGTGAAGAAATGTGGGTTTTATGGCAAATAAAATTAGCGACAAGATGAAGGATTTTTCAACGTGAAGATGTAAATGAATGCAAAATGAAGGCGCGGAATTCCAGAGGCTTATTAAAACCCGATCACCTAGCCAGCCAGCCCTCTGACGTCATAGGCTCTTACGGCATAGGCTGTGGCGTACTAGTTAGCCTCCTACCAGCCGTCTTACGTCATACGCTCGTGCGTCATAGGCTCTGACGCACTATTTGGCCTCCTGCCAGCCGTCTTACGTCATACGCTCGTGCGTCATAGGCTCTGACGTACTTGTTGGCCTCCTGCCAGCCGTCTTACGTCATACGCTTGTGCGTCATAGGCTCTGACGTACTTGTTGGCCTCCGGCCAGCCGACTGACGTCATAGGCTCTTACGGAATAGGCTTTGACGTACTAGTTGGCCTCCTGCCAGCTGTCTGACGTCATACGCTTGTGCGTCATAGGCTCTGACGTAGTGGCCCGCCTGTAGCTTGTGTTCTGACGTGATCTGAGGGAAAGGGTGAATCAAGGAAACAAATTTTTCCCGTTTCAGTTCATGTGCCAAAGCAAAGACATGAAAATGTCAAAAGAATGTCAACTCCATCCTGTTGTTGATACAGTCGAGAATTAAATGCTTGCATACGAGTCTACAACACATTGGGACATTTTATGTCTTTAAAGAAGTGACTCGAAACCTTCGAACAATGCTACATCACCTACCCCAGTAGCGTAGTTGTTATACTTAATTGTAGGGTTCATCATTAATTATGAAGCTTGCATTCGTATAGACAATATAAATTATTGAGAATGATCACCTGTGTGTAAACAATTATTTAAACAATCACGCTCATACCGCAGCTTGTCGGCCACGCACTCCGCAGTGGTTAACCTAATATGGTTAGGTAAATCGAGAGCTATCCAACGAGTGGTGAACGATTTTTGTACGATGATAACTGGCGAAGATAAAGTTCCGTAGCAACGAATCGGTTGTAAGCGAAAATCATCAGAAATTTTCGTGACGATTTCGTGTAACGCTTTTGTGTAACGTTTTTCGAGTTATGTGCCAGAGTAAAGACATAAAATGTCAAAAAGAAGTTTTTGACGGTGAACATTGGTGGAGAAAATGACGTTTGAGTACTAAAAAACGTGGGTTTTTGGATGAAAATCAACATTTTCCACCAAAAGCCAACTTGCTTCATGGAAGTGAGTTCGCTAACGCAATTTAGGCATTTCTGACGCTGAATTTTTTAATCAATTAGGACTGACTTAAAAAATCGGATTTTATATCAGGGAGATAGCAAATTTAACGCTCTTTCGAATGGTAGGTATCCTCAACTTTTATTTTACATAATAATTTAAGGGAGTTAGAGCCGTTTTACTGAGATAAGATCGAAAACACACAACAATCTTAAAAGTGAAAAAAGTCGGTTTTTTAATTGAGTAAAGAAACAATTCTATGAGGCACTTTTTGTATTGATTAGCTGTAGAATTAGCTGTAGAATTGATTCCTTGAGTTTGTCCCATAATTTCTGTAGACACCCTATTTACCATAGTGAGGAAAAGCTGATACTATTTGATCATAAGATGTGTTGTGATATCGAGTTTTCTGTAATTTCTCATGTATCGATGATGTAGGTAGTAAACTTCATGATAACTCTGGAGATTGGTAGTGTCTTGTACTCATTATGCAATCAGATTTCCAAAATAAAAACCGCAAAGCGTTGCCAAAAATATCTTTATAATATTATTTACGATGAGGTTTGGATGAGTAACGGACGTTGGAATTGGAAGGGACAGCCCCAATGAACTCCCTGGCATTTCATGAGGCTTTAAAATTCACCCAGTGTAATAACTAACGCAACCCAAAATAACCAATCGGCCTTTCATAAACGCCATAGAACAATTTTCATTCACCGCCCTTCGTAGGAGATCGTAGGTGGCAAACCCTGAAGACAATGGATTCCCCCTTGCGCTTCCAGACGTGAAGAATGCGCGAAAAACAGGGGTCGCTATTTTCTTCTCTCCTTTCGACTCTTTCTTCTCCTTTTAAATTGTGTTCTGACGAATAAATTAAAATACAGGCACGCCACCCGAGGTCTCCCCTCGTCCAGTTTCGAAGATAATTGTTTGAATTCCTCCGAAAGCCTCCGGACCATTAATAAATGTTCTATTCTAATGGGAGTCGCTTCCCGAAAACTCCCTTTCGCGAAAAGGGGGCAGGCGACGCAATTACAAACGAATGCAGGAGACGGTTTTTCGATTCCAAAGGGTCCTCAGTTCCGAATAACACGAGTATGGTGAAGAAGAGGGGTTGGATGAAGGAGAAAAAAAATCCGAAAACAAAACGAGTCTTTTCTTATTCTCTGAAGAGAGGGATACAATGAAACACCGCCAAACCGCTTCAGAAGAAAGGCGAAATTTGCAAACAAATCCTCAAAGTCAGTCACCGATCGGTTTTCAGAACGGATTTCTTCGTTCGATTTCACTTTTCAGTTCCTCCTTGAAAACACTCGGTTACATGTTTCAAAATCTGGAACCAGATACACGTGTCAACAAAATTTCAATTCTGTCTGTTTATTGATGTGGTGGTTCCTGCTGTCCTGGATCAATTGGTACCATTATTTCGAATTTTTAGTTTCAGTTCCTCAGGAAGAGCCTTGTATGTATCACGCTAACACTGAAATACGCATAACATCTAGTACACGAAGAGATCATCAGTAACGCTGGGGGAATATGCATGTTTGAATTTCGTCAAATCCCATTGTAAAGTTTACATATTGACATTTTATGTCTTTACTATGGCACATAACTCAAAAAGTGTGACATTGTGACGGTGTGACGAAGAAAGCGTTATGAAAAATGTCTAATGATTTTAACGTACAACCGATTCGTTGCTACGGAACTTTAACTTCACAAGTACCTACCTGTGTGTAATCATTATTGAAGTACGAGGTACGTGGTACGTGGTGTGGGTGTGAGAGGGGGCGGCAAGACATAAAATGTCCTTCGTGGTTGCGTACTTGTACGAAAGCTGTACCCACCGTTTTCATTTACAGCAACACTGTGGTTCACAGAAACCATTTGGTTTTTGAACATATTCCTTTTAGGTTCGCACTCACACGAAATTAAATCATTTTTATGTCCTCAAACTGTCCTTATCTTCATGCCTATTCATCTTGTTTCCATATTGTCTGGGGGTAAGCTAGGTGAAACGATAGAATCCTCATATATTCCACGAACGATCTGATCGGCTAGGTTTGTATAAATAGCGTAATCACAAGCTACAAAACCTTAACTGAATGAGTGTAACTGAGTACCTGTGTTTCCAGTTACAAGACTAGCAGAGAGATCAGATATAGTTGAGCTAAGCGTTTATATGTTTACCTCGCCTTTGCTGACACGGAACGTTTTTTGTGGTGTTTACCTCAATTTAAGTACTATATCCGCTATAATATATTCTACAGCCAACATACAAGAGCCGATACCAATTGTCCCACAGCGCCATCCATTATATCTTTGATTAGTGACCAGAATCGGCGCCCACTTATTTCTAATAGTTCGACTTCTAGCTCCATTTGAATCTTCATATCGCCCTCACAGATCCTCGAACGCAGGAAGAACGACCCATTATCGCTCAATCTGCTAGGTATCGACTTTAGTTTATGGCCTCATCTTTTTAAAATTTCACCGGCTGACGGCAAATTTATCGCCCTGAGCGGGGAAATAAGATGTTCACTCCGGAACAGCCTTCCCTTCCTATTATATTCACATAAAAGAGATCACAGATAAGAAAATTCATGTGGTCCTTCCCTCCTTCAAATGATACTGTACGAGACTGTTTATACCTGAAGCGTTGACTCACCTTCATAAATTATTAACCAGGTGCCTTCTCTACCAAGACAACAATAGGCGCTCCTTATAAATCTTCTTCAATGACTTTTCTAACACTGAATCACCGCACCCGCAATTCAGCAGATAGTGGTGTGTGTGATACCTACTGTGATAGGATGCCAAATCTATTGTTTATCCCACGCTGTATTCATTTCATTACTAAAAATGAAAAGTCCTACAGGACAGTGAAAATGACTATTCACAATCCACTTATCGTTTAGGATGTGTCCAAGGAGTGATTCAAGGATCACAAAATCCGAATCTATTGGGTGAGCGTATAAATGCTAGAACTATATAAATGCTGATACCTATATGACATAGGTATCATCCGTAACAAAAACTGAACATTCAGCACGTTAATCAAAAATCAATTACGCTTGAATTTTATTATATACTTAAATAATTCACCCCTGGACAACCAGAAAGTATTTTTTTCTTTAGAACAACGCGCATATCTACTCGATTCCTTCGCACACCGACAACAACAACTCCCGTTCAACAGAATGCGCAAGCTCCAAATACCTCTGGTTCCCCTGGCAACCTTGCCAACCGCGAATTTCAAACCTCATTTCGTATTCGCAAACTCATCCGCCGAATTACTAACTATGTATAATATAATTATAATTATAGATTATGAATACTATAATATATGGAATAATATATACATGGAATATTATTCCATGTTATACAGGTGCTCCTACAAGGAATGTATAACCCTATTTCTTTACTCCTATATAGAAATTCGCATCAGTTAACTCATAGGTAAGTACATTGGTATAGGCTCCTTGGTGGATCTGCAGGTTCGAGTCTCCGGAGACCGAACATGAATTCATAGTCGAGGCAGCAAGCAAACTGAGCCCTTAAGTGGGTAAGAAGAATAGTTGACATAAAACTGCGAATAGTCAATAGAAACCGAAATAACAGATACCTACGCCATTAACTATAAAACGTTTTCTGTTTGGTGAAGGTTCTTTGATTTGTGTCTAAAAATATCCAAAAAGATGCATTCAGCGATCTTTGAAGATATTAACCCTCCAAATACCAGGTGGGGTCCCTAACGACCCCACAATCTTGTTTTTAGTAAATAGATAGTAAGTAAAACAAATTCTTTCCTCATGAAACTCTTGGACATTTATCCTACGACCATGCTTGGATGAGATTATATATTTTTACAAAATAGCAATAAATTTATTAAAATTGTTTACCTACTACCTACCTAATCAAAAAACATAGTTGGAGTACTTCGGGACCCCACCTGGTATTTATCGTAGTCCTAATTTAGGTAGCTAAACTTGTGGAATTCAACATAATGTGTAGTCATATTAGTTTTTGCTTTTACAATTTTTTTGTGCCAAGTAACTAATTCGTAGGTAGTATGTGGATAAGCAGAGAGGATATAAGGATATTAATCCTAATATTTTTATTTAAAAAAAGAACAAACAAACCACAAACACATTTAATAACAAAAATTAAGGAATACTTATAGTAGTGGGGTACGGTATTCGGGATTTTTTCTATGAGTAGGTATTCGAATTTAGATAGGGGTATTCGTACCTCTCCGTACACCATGAATTTACGAATCTTAGAAACCAGCACAATATCCACCAAGGGAAACGTCTGCTAATCGATTTAATAACCTCTGAACATTCAAATATTCAACCAAATGGAACGCCATCGAGTTCCACCCTCTAACTAACATTTATTGAAATAGCAGGGACCTTGAAGAATGAGGAATCGATAATAAGTAAATTTTACAGAGAAATTATAGGAACGTGAAATATGAGTGGGTGTTATCGATCCCGAACGATTGGTCGTTTTAGCTGATGAACATTTGAGTAAACTAGTTCACCTTGAGTTCAAGTGTTGTTAATCTTAGAACATCTCTACGATTGGCCGATATTTCTAGACCTAAAAATACACTAGTAAATACACAAGAAAAATATACAATTAAGATTATTAGATTATTTCTTTTAGAACTACAAAATTGTGGACTTCAACAACTCAACCATCCCCATCTAAGATATTTACAAAAGAAACAATAATTGTTTCTTTTGTAAATATCTTAGATAGGCTAAACCAGCAATTATTGCTGGTTTAGCTTCTTGCAACCTTGGCGTTTATGAATTTTAATTAATACCTTTCCCCAATTATTCCGATCTACAGGCAGTCATTTTGGGCTAATTGCTAAGGGAAAAAACATTGATGGTATGGGGTGCCTCTAAATTGCATAACTTGTAACACCTCGTTTCGAAACTATCTTCTAATCCATTCCAATTAGTTTAAGGTATAATTATACTATAGTATCATTCCTAACCAATTCTTAAAACTCTTTCTCTGAGTTGTTTGAATGAAACTGGTTGCTACAAGAGTAAACATTTTCTATGTATCCCTCAACTTACTATAATATTGTAAGTTGAGGGATACATAGGAACTGTTTAAATATTATTTATATCTACCAAGCAGTGTGATTTTCACCTACCAAAATGGCTTCGCATTTCATAGTGAGGTGCCTGATTCACATTTGTTATTCAACGGTCCATTCTACGACACTACGATAACTTGAAAGAGAAACTTGTTTAATTTTTTTTTCCATCTTTCAAACTACGAGTTATTAAATCAATTTACGAGCTCCATGATGCATCATTTATGAATACTATATTGATACAACAGGCGCGCATTTAATATTACGTTGATGCAGACGAAGAGAAGGCCTGTTCTCACTTTTGCCACTACCTCAATTTATGAGCACGATCGTCCTTGGCACGTATAAATTTAAATGATCGAACGGTTGGTGAATACGTTTTCGGTAGCTGAGCCGGTCTCTCGCCTCGCCAGCTGGATGCCCATTTTGGGACAGAATAAAATAAAGGTGCGTAAATATGAACCGGTGATTTCAGGAAGTTGGTCAATGGAGCGAAGGCATTCTCATTTATCTTCACGTCGTATGTATCGGAACATTCGTTTTCTGGCGTCACAATTAGGGTGCATTCCGTTGTGTTTGGGTGGCAAGTGACAAATTGAGAGATGGGTAATAACCAATTAACACGCAAGGGAGAACAGACGGACATACCTGGGGATACTAACAGGATGTGGAAGAAGAATGAGCAGGGCATTCCTTGCATTTTTGGATTTATAAATGGTTCAGTATGGTTAAGAGCGTGAGGTCAACTTTATAAAAACCCTTATATTGAGAATTTTCCAAAATAGGTACTAAGAGGTTCATTATGTACTTGCCCTTGTATTTAAACCAGTAAAGTACTTACCTACCGACCTGTGCTTGCGAATACCCAAAACAGAATACCCACAGTCCCAAAAACGTCATTGAAAAAAAAGATGTTGGGTATACATAAACATCTGAATTTATTTACCAAGCAATCGGTGGTTAAGCCGACGCGAGCAAATGCCAATCATGTCCTCCAAATACCACAATCTCAGAATGATTTCTTCACTCGACAAATTCCGTGGCTGGCTCTATCCCTATTTGAACAGTTACCGCTATTAACTAAGACTGAATCATTAACAGGGAAATTTAAAAAATTTGTTCTTGAATATTTTGAAATGGAAATAATGAAAGTAAAATTATAGACAGGTTTAATTTAGGATAATTAGAGCGTAGGTAGTTTTTGGGTAACTACGATTATTAGAGTACCTACTTCAAGGTAGATGTCGTACGTATATTTTTTGCACTGAACACCTAATAACAATTAAAATAAGCGTTTCGGATGCATTAATTGTACTACTTACTAAAAAGCAGGGAAGACACGAGCCTGGACGGGTCACAGGACCTTAGTTTTGGAACTATCATTATGTACTTAGACTTTAAAAAATGTTTGTTATAATATAACAAATATATTATCATATATCATTTAATAATATCATATATCATAATATGATATATGATATAATAATATCATATTTTCATATTATATAATAATATCATATTTTCGAGAAGATCGTGGGTCTTATGGCGGGTTTTCAATTCAAATTCAATTCAATTCAGTTCAATTTACTCACGAAAACTGTACACGATACATATTATGTATCGTGTACAGTTTTCGTGAATTTGAATTGAAAACCCGCCATAAGACCCACGATCTTCTCGAAAATATGATATTACCGCACCAGATACCGATGATGATAATCAACCAAGACGAAGCAAACGAATAACTATATAGGCCATACCGGCAAATTTGACAAATCGCTACACACCGTTAAAATCTGCTATGTGAGTTATACCGGAGATTGGTGATGTCAATTCAAGTAGGTTGATCATGATTGAAAACCCTTGATCCCCAGTAAATATTTCAGCGTCCGAATTAATATTAATTTATGTATATACCTACAGCGGCGAAAACCAATCCGGCCGCACCAGTCGATGCATAATGAAGAATCCTAACTTTCGGCTGCCAACCACAATTCGTTGACGAAGTGTTGAAAGATTGTATCTTGACGTATTTATTTGGTGTGTGACACGTATCGTAATTGGTTTTTAATATCTTAATTTAAAATATGAATTCATCAGTCTTCCTGACACCATATCACATTCAATATTAAACGAGTATTCGATCCGGGAACCATTCTCGAGAAGTGCTATTTATATAAAAGAACATACATGCAATCTTCTCAACTTAGCAAAATTGAAGTCTGTGATGGAGTGGAAGAAGGAGCATTAAGACAGAGATTTATAGTTCAAATTTGTACGCAGTTTTTTTTAATGTCGTTTTTGAGTCGAACATAAGTCGTGTTGAATCGTCAAATGAAAAGTTTCGTTTCTTCGATATAAAATACAGCCTATTGGCTGTTTCTTGCTAAAGCAGCTATTGAAGTCGTGTGGAAGAGCTTTCTATATCAGCGGTTCCCAACCTTTTTTCACTGCCGTACCCCTTGAGATAAATTTATTTCAAATTGTACCCCCAAGAAATTAAGTTGCAAGAATCATGGAAAGTAAATATTTACGCAAGAGTTTTTTTTAATCTTTTATTTGACAATAAAGTTATTGCTCCAAAATTAGGCCTATATGTATTTCTGAGAACTTAGTAAATTATAAATACCAATAACTGTAAAAAAATAATAACAAAGTAAATACAATGTTTCTTATCATGAAAACATACTGGAATTAGCAAATAAGTTAATCGAAAAAAAAGAAATCGAAATTATTCTGAAAACAAGTCAAAACTGTTTTAGAGTGACCTTTGGGCCTGTTTTGTTGCACATAATATTTTGAAATCAATATCAAAGGTTGATAAATACACTCTTAAATCAGGACTTGCATAAATGATAAATAAGCTAAATACGCTATAAATTGAGCTTAGTCCTATACTTATTCTTAATGAAAGCATAGGAAGAGAACGATCTCTCAACTAGTTCTGTGTGTGTAAAAGGAACTAAAACCAGAAGGGCTTTTGTGGTTAAGGGTCCATATTCATCCCTAATGCTCACCCAGAATTGTCCAAGGGGTTTCTTCTTGAACTCGGACTTCAAGGAGGAGTCACTTGAAAGTTCTAGGAGCTTTTCCATCTCATGAACGGTCAATGTAGCAGTCTTGAGCGAGCGTGAGTCAGGCCATCGCAGCGTGAGTGAGACTAGGCGCAAAAACATGAAGTCCGCCATTACCAAATATTTTCGGCGTACCCCAACCATGTCGTTGCGTACCCCCCAGGTTGGGAACCTATGTTCTATATGATCAGTTTTTATGTTTTGTTCGGAGTTTTTATGTTTTGATCGATAGTCGCTACCTATCACACTTCAAAACCTAGTTCTTTGTGGTAACCCGATAAAGTTGTCTTGAAGAGCATTCCATTTCGTAATCAACTAGTTTTATAATGATGAGGATACGGTGTAATAAAATGGCTCTACTTATATTTCCCGACAAAAACATAATGGGCGCCTGTGGTTGGTCAGGATTCTTGAGATGTCAGAGGAACAGACCGGGCAAGGATGACACCGCGCCTGCCGCACATGGCCAGATCGTTAGGAAGCACCAGCGTGTGCCCCGGTCCGCAAAGGGGATCTTCTGAAATGGGAAGTACAGTGGACCCCATCGGAAACCGGTAGAGAAGGAAATCAGCCGGCTGGGCAGCCTGGGGGGACCCCTGAACCTCCACAGGCCTAACCAATTATTTATGCGTTGGTCTCAAGGAGCAGAGGATACCCGAAGCAACAATGGAAGGTGTAATTGTCAGTGGTGTATGAGGTAAGACGCGGCGCCAACCTACCACTATTAACAATTCTAAATGAGCATTGTCTCCTCCTTTCACAAGGGTCCGCCGAACTGTTCGCCGCACTATAAATAAGTAGCCATCCTTGTTGTTCATGGTCCTGAGGGGGATCCTATTTATGAACAATACCCTTCACATTATCCCCAAGCAATATGCTAGGTAGTTCAATCAGGGATGGCAATTAAGCTTGGTTCCAGTTATTTTCTCCAAGTTGCATGCCTAACCGAACGGTTAGTCAGTGGAGATGACATTTAACTCATCGAACCTATACCAATTGACGTTTGATTACCAAAAGTTTCGAAAGTATCGTATAGTTATGGAGCTCACAAACATGGGATGGCAACGATATATCGATATTTTTGATACATCGATATTCTGGGCCCGATATATCGATATATCGCCATCGAAAAATTCATCCCGATAGTATCGGAGACATCGATATTTTTGGTCCGATATATCGGATTCATAAAATGACAAAAATCGTCATTTTATTTGTAATTTTTTTTCAGTAATAAGTTGTTTTCAAAAGCTGGAAACACAATTACGGACAGGAGAAATCGACTCGGTGGAAAATTATTATCAAAACTTTTGTTTTTGAACGCTCCCCCAGATAAATATTGGTAGTGAAACAAGTTTGACAGACTGCTTTTGGCCACTTTGTGTTTATTTATTTTTTTATTTGTATTGGTTTAATTTGGGGTTTTAGGGTATTTTCAATAATTTATCTTTGTATGAAAGTACCTATTTGCATAGTTTTTTTTAAAGTGAATAACTTTATTTTTTTCATGATGATCTAAATTAAAGATAACATTTTTTCATGGTTCTGTTTACTTAACTAACATTTAATATTCCCTGTGTTTGCACATTTGAACTTACAATAATGCAGTTTTTTTTGTCAAAAAGCGAAGTAAAATTTTCGATATATCGTTAACCCGATATATCGATATTTTGGGGTCGATATATCATAGACATCGATATATTGCTTCCGATATATCGGAAAACCGATATATCGACAAATCGAAAAATTTGCCATCCCTACTCACAAAGACATTGTTCACAAAATAGTGATTTAGACAGAAGGGCAAAGTGTACTGAAGATAATAAACCATTGCCCAAGAATTTGCAGCGTTTCTCTTTCTGAAAACGTATCATATTGCCTCACATCCGGTGATGACTCAAATAGACTACACCCGTTGTATAGGTTACATTGTGATTCAAACCAAATCATTTGCTTCATAGCAAATACTCGTACTAATAATTAATCTAAGGACCAACTAAAGTGATTTTCGTTTTCCTATTGAAACTTGGAAATATCTCAATATTGAGAGAATTAAAGTCAACTGAAATCCTCAACTGCAGGACGAGTAATGATTTCTAGTGTTTCACATACTCAATATAATATAACGATTATTATATTAGTGAATCTCTATCAATAGATCCATCAATCCGGTAGCAGAGCCCCATCAAAACGACCAAATAAATTATTGATAAGTGCAAAAGTGCAGGGTTGCTCTAGATGCAGCCTAATGACTGAATAATGATACAGAAGCGTATTGGATCAACACAAATTATGCAAAAGCCTGATTATGCGATTAATTTAATTTCTGCAGGTGACGGTGCTTCCTGGAGTTCTTACACTGTATCCTTAATGAGCATTGAAAACTGCATAGTTACTTATACATTTCAAATATTCATTCAATAGCTCCAATTAATTCTCAGTATAACCGGTAGTTTTTCATCGTTTATCGCCCTATCAATTTATTCTTCGAAAATTATTTATTTTTACGAGTTGGAGAAAAAGAGATCCACTTTTTATTTATCAGGGAGGCAGTGGTGACGAAGAAAAAAGCTGGCGGGGGATGATTGATACACAAAACATGAGTCTTAAGAGGCTACCAACTCGCGACAGTTATGGTAAGAATCTATGTAGGGGAGAAGAACTACCTTCGGAAGCCGGCCGTATTATGCCGATCTGAGCCCACAGTTGTGTCGCCCCGCGTCGCCTTCTAAGGATCTACTGTTTCATCTAGACCCCTACGTTTTTTCTTATAAAGTGTCAACGTCGCAAAAAATGTTACTTTTGTATTTCAACTGTTTCTTCTTTCTCAACTCCTCCCAACCAGTCTGTTCGGCAGGTGGAGTACGTAAAGGTAGTTCTATAGGGGACTAATCGCACAATCCTGCAGTTGCCTTTCAAGGTGGGCAAAGGTATCCAGTTGTTTCCAGTTATATGAACGAAATTTCCGACCATTATTGTCCTGATGGGGAGGTACATTGGTTTTCAACGTTGCGATTCGTTCATAACATTCTCAAGTCGTACCTTTAAGGGCTATGGCTCATGGGTACTAATGACACATGATTAATAGATAGTTTTAATCAACCGAATATAGGCAATAGGGATTTGGTACCAGGGACAATGTTATGCACCATGATTGTTGTCATTGACTCTCTTTACACCGTATGATCAACAGAACAAAGTGACACCCATCCGGCTATTCAACACAGATATTATCTCACCTACTACCTGAAGCTCTTTGAAGTGCTGCTCGTTAAGCCGATTTGCCCCCAAACTAGTTCGACGATCAGTAATCTCTGTGGGATTCTCGGTGTAGGCGGCGTATAGCCGGTTATCGTTGCGATCTGGTAAACACGCTTTGAGAACGAGAAAAAAAAAACCCAAAACGATAACAAAACTCAGTTTTTGATGTCTCAATGAAATAACGAGAGCGAGGTCGTAAAACTTTTAAAAGTATAACCGACAGTTTCTCGTTCATTACTGCTGTTGTGTATAAAAA
Organism: Stenodema calcarata; assembly: GCA_963920205.1. NCBI lineage: Eukaryota > Metazoa > Arthropoda > Insecta > Hemiptera > Miridae > Stenodema > Stenodema calcarata. The sequence goes on along the minus strand of OY986055.1, from coordinate 7,083,157 downwards.
TGTGGAGGTTCTGGGAGAGATCCAGTAATCCTGTATAATGAACACGTCCCGTTGAAGGCAGATGAGCGGCCCCAAGCACGATAGGAATTCGCGCTTTTCAGAGAGATGTCGAAGGTATTCTACGATATGCCTTGGTGTTTTACGCAGACGATTTGAAAACTGATGATGCAAGAATGACTCTCAGAGGTGTTTGTGCCTTCCAGGTCATAAAAATCCTTACACACTGAAACTTGTGAGTAGGGGACATCAATTCCAAGAATCTATGATCATTTCGTCGTTGCGAAGATACCTACGAATTACGGTTCTTTTCCCTCCACTGCTCGTATCGAATTGATTGTTGGTTCTGATTGTTGGTTGATCGACAGATACAAAAACTCATGCTTTCCATCACAAATTCTTTCTTGGTTTCTAGACGGGTAATTGGTACTCCAATAATGAATTATACTTTTAAAGTTAAACAGTCATACTATATCTGCATATCTCTGTTACTAGTAATGAGATGTAATAAAGCATCATAAATAGTGAAGGTTTTCAACAGGATATTCAAATGGGAGACCACAGCATTCAACGCAATTTGTTATTTTCGAATGTTCCCTGAGATAAATACGGAACTAATCATGTATATTTGTATACCAAAATCTGTTTCAGACCATCCTGAATTCACTGCCAAAATATTTATTTTAATTACCAGTAAAATGGAGATATTTTACATAAAACCAGCGGTTTCTTCGAAAATTTGCTCTTATAGCCATGCTGCATGAGTGGATTTTTTTCAAACGTATCTTTTACAGTAGGTTTTGTTGGCAGGTTGGTACCTATTAATACGCATTATTTCCAAAGTAGCCGTGTACAAGTAATAACCAACGAATTATGTACTTTGGAATGGAATTTGATTGGAAAAATGTCGAGACTACTAGTGAGCTAGTTATCGCCCTCCCGTTATTTAGAGAGGAACATCTGATGATCTACTCGAATGAACTCGAATCCCTGGTTACCTCATAACTTCAATTATTTCTTATAGTTCTTATAGTTCTCATCCCGCTGATCTAGGTTCGAAGTTGATCTAAAGAGAGACCGTTCTGGAAATATTTGGAACGTTTTCCAATCGCATAGGTAGGATTTCGCATGATGGGACTACGAACCCTGAGCTACTACGCCAGTCGTACACCACGTATCAATTATTCAACTAGAGAACCCACCGCAGACTACCTTAACCCTCGAATTAAGTCTGGGAGGTTCGGTCACTATGCCGCTATGGCTTCCCGTACGCATCCGAGACAAATAGCCGTATTCTAATGAGGGGAACGGGTGGATACATATTCATAATCTACGTTGCCCGGTTAAAAACTAATCGTGCAGAGATGGCCAGTATGCGATGCCGGTGAATTCCATCTCGACCCTCAGCTTTCAAAGAACCATTTCAAGAGAAATTACTTGGTTAACAAAAACCAAGCGCGGTACCCAGACACAGGGTTGCCTTGCGGCATTTGTTACCTATCGGCTCTAACCGCATCTGCGCGAATGTATTTTGAAGAAATACCCTTATTTCTGTAGAAGGACGATTTTTTGGTATCCCCTTCAGAATATGTTCAGGTGTAAGAAAAAATAAAATCAAAAAGTAAATAAGGTAAAAGCACCGGTAGTCGACATCGTTAGGCAAATTCAAACTTCACATTTGAGGTTTTCAGAATGAAGTAGGAATCTCATACTTTTTTTCAAGCTGACACTCCAATGTCCCCTCTTTCGTGCCAAATGTTCAAAAAACCCAAAGACAAATTCCAATCAGCGGAAACAGAGTCATTTCTGAAAAACTCCCACTCACCAGTAGTGGGCCTTGTTTGTAATCGACAAGGCAAGGCACCAGAAGTCGCGAACAAAAACTCATATACATCGGTAGTCCACAGTACTTTGCATCGGTAGTCGACAGATAGGTAACTAGGTATTTAATAACTCGACCCGTCAGAATAACTTGGGAAAATTATACTTAAGCCCTTCAATATTTAAGAAAATGCTTATTTCTATTCTTTGTTTGAGAAGGTAAATCACAAGAATCTTTCAGAAAATTTTTTCAAGGGGAACATTAGCTACCTGTTTGCTATATCGAAGAATTTTCATGTCTTTCAGGTTTGGATTTTTCCGACGGGGCTTGGCTGAAACAGCTTTTTTGGAAATTAGTTTCTTGGAATAGGTTAGGATAGGTTATGGTTTCAGGTATGGTATAGGCACGATATAAGTAATTACTTACTCAATTCACGGTGATAAATGATCGAGGTGTTGTGATTTTATCTCTCAGCCCGCGTGGCAGGTTTGAAAAAAAGGCATGCAATTCTAAAAAAATGTGATTGTAATTTTAACTAATTTGACGCGAAAACTTAATAGGTACATACACAATGACTCTTTATCTTATGAAACACAAAACTTAACATTCAATAATTTGCACTATTTACACCTCCACACACACACCCCCACAACATAACATATAATAATTTACTCTATTTACACATCCTCCTTCTCTACTTCGCCGGTGATCGGGTTGAGGACAACCTCCGCCTCAATTCACCCATTGCTGTATCCAAAATCATCCTGGTTACCAATGTTAATGAAAAATATCTGCAAAACATTTTGCTAGTATTGATATAGAAGGTTCTGCGTGTCAATCTGTCATGGACTTCTTCCTGCGTGACATAAATATCACGCACCTAGTACTGCGTGGCACCTTTGTCACGCAAAAGCAAATGAATGGCAATATTGTCACGCGCCAGTCTACTTTGGCTAAGTATAGGAGATTTTGGTTGCTGTACCTACATAAGTATCCAAATTTATGTCATCTCAAATACAGTCATACAGCCTTCCATTTCGGAAGTGAAAACTTGATGGCAACTTTGTTCGTCATTTCAAAGTGACTGAACAGCTGTATTGGTGTTGGGATTTCCCGGATTTAGCCTTCGACTTATGGATATCATTAGGGGTTCAAAAGATATTGGAGTGTCCTACGTAAAAAAAAAAAACAAAAAAAAAAACACAGGAAACCTCCTTCTTACTTCTTATTTTTTGCAGTTGAACAAACTGTTGGCTAATACTGCATTGTAGACTATCGATGCTTTTACCTTAAATTTTGCACAAAATAGTACAACTAAAGTTGCACATGACCACTGGAACGTACCCATAACCTCCAAAATCTACATACAGTGTTTACAAGGAATTTAGTACTGACAAACGGACTCGGATTTTTGTTCTTCAAGTTCTGAAGTCTAAAAGCATGTGGAAATGGCCAGTTGAGGTCTGGAGAAGTGATGAAGCAAAATGAATGAGGTTGGTAAATTATCAGAGGGCACCTCGATGTGGGGAGTTGTACAAACAAGAGAATTTCTCAGTAAGTGGATTGACAAAAAGTACACACAAATGATCCACCAACATTCCAAACAATCCTCCGAGCATCTGTATCAAAACTCAGAAGGTGAACAGCGCAAATTACTCTTTGAATGCAAAAACTCGGTGTGATGAAATATCAAACTGATGTCAACCCGCCTGTAGACAAGATACCGTGGTCTGGGGAAGACGAAGGTTCCAACACCCCCTCCACTTATCTAAACAAGAGTGGTACCATATCCTCGGCTTGACTTCGTTCCATTTTTCTTATGACACGTGCTACAGTCGTTTAAATCTCCGAGTTACGTGTCTTTCTCCCCCTTGTTTTATAACGGCCGCAATGTTGCGGGATTGTTAAGAGACTCGGGCGATTGAAAGAAAACCCCGGAACGCGAAATGAAAGATAACGAAAAACTCCTCGTCTGTCTCCTTTTCCTCCGAGGTCTCGAGTTATGCCGACGTTTTGCGCATAACTGTGAAATCGGAAAAATCTTTCAACGACAAGAATGCAACATGTTCGAGTTTATGGCCATCATCAAACATACTCGGACACATCCAAATAACGTATTGAGGGAGTTGTGTTCGAATATCTTCGACAATATCATTGACATTCCTGACCGACAATTTTCTTCTCTCCATCGCAACTCTGACACGATTGATGAGTGTACTTAAACCAGTGTCACCTTTGGTCATTGTTTCAAACATGTTTCAATATTTTGCCGCTATACAATCGAAATATGCATTTCATTTTGAGGTTTTCTACAAGTTATTTTGACTAATTGTGAGTCAAATGGGTCTTGAAATCCTACAAAAGATTACATCTTGAACACGATGAACTAAAAAATCGAGCTAGGAAGCTATGTTCTATTCGGAGAGACGATTAATTTATTTTTTTTTTATTTTTTTATTTCTCAAAAAGGGCAAAAATTGACCTTATGCGCGAAAATTACTTTCTCTTAAAGGTATAGAAAATAAACAATTCAGACAATAAATTCGCCAAAATCCCCGTTGGAAAATCTTTAAACTGAGGTGTTGCTAAAAAAAAAACACTTAAACCACCTAAAAGTCACTTAAACCAGAGTATGTTTTGACCTGATAATTATAATTGGTCCTAAGGGGTTTTTAAAGGCGCTAAAACGGATTTGGGGTCAAAAAATGGGAATTGCTGACCAATGCGCACACTCTACTATATTATAACATTATTTTCAACGTTGAACTTTCCTCTAATCCCGTCTCGAACTAAAATAATTAACTATAAAGAGTGAGCAGCGTTTTGATTACTTAAATCTCTACACGAGTCTCTAAATTTCTCTAAATTTCCCATGTTATTTTCAACTACCGTACGCAGATTCTAATTCTGGATAACTTCGGATATTTGTTGGCGGGTACTTCTTGATAATATATATATTATAAATTATGTTAATTGGCGCATGTAATAACCAATGAATTATATTTCAGCATGGAATTTATATGGAATATTGAGTAAAGTTATGGGACATACCTACAACGATGTTGTGTACAGAACATTAAAAGGAAATTTTTTACAAAACTTCATAAATCCTCTTTTGAACAACATGCGGTTTTTTCTGAATTCTGGTAGTTTAGTTAGTCTTTTACTTTGTGTAGAAGTTTCGTGTATCACAACTAAATATTATTTATGTTGTGATACACGAAACTTCTACACAAAGTACCTAAAAGACTAACTAAACTACCAGAATTCAGAAAAAACCGCATGTTGGTCATAAGTGGATTTATGAAGTTTTGTAAAAGAGCTCCTCAAATGTTGATGTTTTTGAAATATTTTGCGGTTTTCTGCTTGCTTCTATCTTGCTTGGTACTATTGACAACTTGGTAATTATTATTTATAATGGGAAAATAAAACAGGATTTTGTAGATTTGCATTTAATTATTTGTAGGAGGAGAGAGCTGTGTCTCCATCATTGTCGGAAGCCGGGAGTTTGGCTGAATCCTCTTCATGCGAATCCCCACCCTCACCCCTCATGTCTCCTGATGGAAGAGGTATGTAGCAAAGAATTCATATTTTATATGTACAGTGCACAGTTTACACAATTGCTCTCTACAGACAGCAGTAATATGCATTTGCAAGTTACATTGCTAATTAATATGCATTTGCAAACTACTCGATTCGATCACTCCAATTTCCGGAAAATAGTTCAGCGTCATCAGTGATCGGTAATTTCATGTAAGCGTTACAGATTCATTCAAATGGTGATTTTCATGGTGAATCTTCATTGCAGCAAATTTTGCTTTTCTCTCATCAGATAGTAATATGAAGGAATATATTTCAACTTGATAAATTAGCCATACGTTAGAACTGCTATGTTAAGTTTTGTTCGTAGAAAACACCTTTCAAACAGCGTTTTTGGTTTGGAATGGTTTTGATCGCCTGGAAATTCAACTTTTACATCATAATATGGGGGTGACACAAACAAAGAGAAGGTCTGTACAAAGACCTGTGGCCAGGCTCGGAACCGCAACTTGCATATTCCAACACAATCGGGGTCTTGAGAGAATGGAGAAACACAAGTTGCATTAATATTTCATGATCCACCCCACCACTCAAACTGCGTGTGGTCGACAAGAGGAGACGTTAAAACATGTGAACAACGTCAAGAAAAACCGTCGACGAACTAAGAAAGAAATCCAACCCCCCTTTTACAGCTTTTGATACGACTAGTTTCAAAATAGATTTACACTGGTTCCTATAGAAACTGACCTTTTTCTTCCCTCATTCGTCCATGTAAAGAACGGGCCAAGAAGTATAGGATACCACGTTTGCGGGGGCACAATGAATTATAGTTTGTCCGTAACGTGGACGAAGTCTGATTGCTAAGGGCCCTTATACGGATCAAGTACCACGATTCCGATGCAGGTAAGTAGTTTTTTCTCGTTTTCTCGAGAGGTTTCATCGAGGGTTAAGGGAAGACAACGAACTGAATGATTCGTGGGTAAGCCGTTCGGTCTCTTAGGGGTCATTTAATTCCATCATTGGTGGTGGTTAGTGATGATTTTTCAAAAGTATTTTATTGGAGGATGTCAACTCTCTGGAGCGAGTTATACCGTTCGGAGCGAAAATAATGAACGCAATACGGAATGGAACATAAATATCAACACCTGTGTGGCAAATGTTCTATTCCGAATCAACTTAACCTTATATCCTGAATATATACCGTTGAATACATATTGCTGACTCCTTAGGCGAGCCTTAATTAATTCTACCGTGTTTAGCGTCAATCACTCTCTTATGTAAGAGACGTTAATGATCAACAATTTTCATTTCACATAGAATAGATTTTCCCCTCTTCAGCAAGCGAGCTGTTCCAAGGGGCTCCAGTTAAAATACCTCGTATTATAATGATAAATTCATCTTCGTGTAATTTTCTTCCAAGCCATCTTCGAGCCCTCCGAACTTACTGTCCATCTATAATAAATCTATTGGCAAAGACTTACACATAATCGTGATTCAATGATTGGCTGACCAAACCTGAACTTTCGTAGGTAGCTAAAATAGAGTTTTGAATAAACCCATATCCGTATAACCTGGAACCATTATGTAATAATATTATGGTCCATTATATAATAATATTATTAAGACCATATTATGGTTTTCAATGCAACCATTGCCAGCACGTATGAGTGCAATCTAATTTCACGATTTGTTCGAAATTCAACAAATATAGGCGTATTTGAGCCTCTGGAACCGCTGGTACTTGAGTTATATCCATGTTGCAAAGACCAGACTCGGGAACAAATTTGTTGCCATTTTGATTTTGGGAAGAATCACTGGTTCCTACCAACATTTATCATAATAATTCCACTAATCTTGGCAGACTCGAGAGCACAATACGAGAGCTGCTTGTTTCACGTCCATTGTGTACTATTCGTGAAATTTTCAAACGCAACATCTTGGAAACACGTAAAATTCATTTTCAAATATCGTTCTATTCAAAATACAGATCATACTTCATGTTATATGGTGTCACAGGTTCGAAGGGAGATGGAAGAAGATCGCCACCTTCTCATCTTCCTCCTCCGCCTCATCAATTTGTTCTTGGTTCTGGCAATGATGCAAGCACGGCGAGAGGTAGGTAGTCATAATACTTTATTTGTAATAATCATTTCAAATGCTTACGTAATGGTTATCAAGGTGTGACAATCAAAGGAATCCAGTGGTATTTCGGAATGAGATTCCACTAATGATGTTGACGAGAAAGAATTTCTTGTTTATTGTGCAGCACATGTTGCCAACTGATTGATTCACACTGTAGCTTTTGCCCATATTTATGAGTCAAACGTCTGATTGAATAGAGAATTATGTTGGTATAAACGCCCATTTTCATGAAATAATGGCTTTCGGTAGGTACACACTGCTTTATATTCCTTTTTTCCTCAAGAAGAAACGACAGGAATGGCGAACGTATCATTATTATGTTACGCAGGGTAGATGGCCATAACATTCATCAGTTTCTCAAGGGGTTGGTGAATTGTTAAAAATAATGCCGCTGCCTTCATCATTTCTCGTAATGCGATACCAACACAGAAAGTGAGCTACTGTCATGAGAAGTCACTCGAACCCGTGTCCCATTCCACAACCAGATCTCATATATTTCTCTGTCAACTGTCGCGGGAGAGGGCGGGAGGTCGAAATATTTCAAGTGCGTGCAAAGCCGCTCGAGGAACAGGGAGGGATCGCCCCGAAACCGGAGACTCTCTAAATTTGGATAACAGTGTTCGCTAAAAACGGACTCCTTCCCTTCACTTGACCGAAAGAATTCTCCTCTCCGAAACAGTAGGTTTTAAAATATACCTAAAGTCGGGTGAAATGTAGCGTTTTTCCAAGTGCTTACCGCCGTTGATGGGCCTCCCGCCGGCGCCGGCTAGACGATGCGTCGATTGCTTTGAATGAACTTAACTGGCTGAATAAACAGTTTATAGGTAACCTAGTAGGATATTACACTGCCTTAATCTTTATTTGAAAAACATACCAGAATTGTTTGTTACTCTTCAAAATTCAGACTCTCTTCCTAATTATTCCTAGTGACAATAGACCTGACCAACATTACGAATTAATGCAAACGTTTAATCTGAAATCATATAACTCAATATGAGTACAGAATGATGAGTGATCTTGGGGCCAAAATCACATATTTGGTTCCACTGTCTCTCACCACTCCAATTGTTTCCTGAATTTTTAGACATGGATAACATAAGACATATTATGTCTTATGGCTGGGGGTCATTCCAAAATTTTCGTGATACAAAAGACGTGACGTTTTTTGCCGCAATTCCGTGGTGGTAGAATTATTAGAAGAGAACAGAACAGATCGGCCTGTTAGAGATGAATGGTCATTGACCAACTAGTTAGAGATAAACGGAACAGATATCGACCAGTAAGCTTGTTGAATACTGTATCAAAAATATTTACTCATACTGCTCAAACTCCTCACATTTCTCGCTCCACATCTACCAGATTCACAATTCGGCCTCCGACTAAATCTCTCATGGCCTCAGCAGCTGCATCGAGTCATTGACACAATTTCGCATACGAAAGAAATAAAGTTTGTCTTGGAGTGTTCCTGGACACAGAAAAGGAATTTGATAAAGTATGGCACAGTATGGATTGAGATAAAAATAATATTCTGCGGTTGGTGGCATTTCACTCCATTTTCTGATGTAGTTTTACGCCAATTCATTTTTGGCATCTACACAATTCTATACAATTCTATGCAATTCTTCGCATTCGATTTAGAATTTGTATATTTCGAATCCATGAATATCAACTTAGTTAATTTGAAATCGAGAAAAAAATATGGATTTGTAAAACATTGTAATTTGGGCAGATTTTCTTATTTTCTTATTCCTCAGGCACGTTCCTCTTAAACGTAAAATTTGCCGATTTTTCCCTACAATGTCTCTCATCTCAAGCTTTATGATTAAATTCTAAAAACCCAGGAATCGGTATCGAATCATTATTAAAAATTCGCTGTAAGGTTGATTAGGGCATCTGGATACGTATATTTTAACAGGGTTAGCTGTACCAAGGTATACTTCTATCAATTACTGGTACCGTTCAGCAGAACCAAGAGCAGAATAGGAAGATAGGTCACGTAATGTGGAAGTACGAGCAAGGAACCCGGTGGGCTCCCGCACATGCCCTCATCACCTGGAGGGCTCCCGACGCTCCTCGCCCTGTATCCCAATGAAGTGACTCAGTAGAACCTCCTTCCGTCCGTCTCGCGAACAACTTCCGGAATATGAATGAAATCTTGCCCGTTTTCTGTCCGGTCAGCACGTCATCTACCGCTTCCGCCATACTAATTTTACCTTCCGCTCGAGACAAACGCATATCCCTAGGGACCTCATTAACGCGCGAGAGCGGTACAACAGGTGAATTCGGGGCTTTCGAATCTCATTCTACGTGTTGCGAGACCAAGAATTTCTGTCATCTTTTATTCGTGAGCAGTCGAGGGAAAATTCAACATATTGCAACTTTAAAGCCCATTCCATTCATTCCACGTAAAAGCCATTCATTCTATATTGGGTTGTGTAATGTATTTAATCAGCAATAATTATGATCCTCATGAGGTACGAACCTACAAATTCATAGGATTCACTCCAGGATTCACTTACAATGGGAAGGTGGGGAAGATCCAGATCCATTGACAGTGTGTTGGACCAAAATATCCCCAATAATCCACCACTCTTAAGATCTAAGTAACCACTCATCATGTTTCTCCTCTAATTTGTTTTCTCTGTATGTAAAAAAAACTTTATTGTTTTGTTGTGAACACTACAGTTAGGATAATTTGGGGAACTACAGTAGAGGCGTACTCCAATAAATGGCGCAGTCCATCAACAGGCCTCTCTGTGGGGTGTGGGTTACGATGGTGTCAAATCAAAAGAAGTGTTTCCTGCGCAACTTGGTCATGTTACGCTAGGTGGTGATAAGGAATCTTGAGGTTTACTCTGTCGGTACGATGGAAGGTCTGCTGGAACGATGGAGACATATTCGTAATGACATGGTTTACGGTAGTTCCCATAGATTCCTTTATGGATTTTTTTCCAAATGGGACAAATCCATGTTTTGAAAGAACCGCTCGAACTTCTTCACCCTTTTAAGGCTGGATTCATCCCGTTTTGACAACCCGTAATGTGACCATTCGATTCCTCGAAAATGTTTACATATAAATCGATGCCAAACTCGATTTTTGTTTGGTTTTGGGGCTTTTACCGTTTTGTAAAACCTCGCCTCAATTGGTTGAACAAACTGAATTGTCGTGGGTACTGTCACTCGTTTTTAAGTTTCGAAATCCCGAAAGTTAAGCAATGAAGAAAAACCGGATGGCAATGAATTATTTCCAACCACTTGGTTTTAGATTATAAATTGCTGGGTTTCATTATGTATAATTGTAATGTATACATTGTTTAATCCCCCATCACTTCATCCACTTCGGAACATCCAGCAGTCGATTCGCATTCACTTTTTTCTCAGAAGATGATAGCGAACCACGACAAAGATTATTCCCCGCTCAGCTGTCACTTTCTAAGAAATGTTGTGATCGTGAGGAGTGTCTTGCTGATGATGGCCATAACAAAAATCAAACGATCAAGTACTGGGAACGTTTAACATCTCCACTTTTGGGACTCAACTAAAATTTCCAGTTCACCGTCCGTGGTACATTGCCCTCATGAAATTAACCAAGATGCATTTTTAGGATCTTTGAACCGTTAGTTCGCTCACGATAAGAACCGAAAAAACATCAACATGAGCGTGAATCAACGTTTCTTGTTTGGATACACTTTAAAACTTATTTTTATGGTAGGTACCTACTTGATTTTATGGTTATTTTTGGGTAGGTACTTCTTGATAATAAATTATTGTCGATGTAGGTATGTAGGCCGTTATCCAATTAGTTACCTAATTGACGATTTCATTATTTACCAACGAATTGTATAAATGAACGCAAAAAAAATGATTACTGTATATGTGTGGAGTTGCGTCAGACATTCCCACCTTTGTTTACCAAAATACCACTTTTCTTACAAAATCGACAGTAATCCGAAGTGAGAGCCACAGAAAAATTGTCGGTCAGTTTTCTGTCCTGTTGAACCCACCCAGTAGTAATGGATCTAATCTAGTAATCTGATGAGTCATCAGTGATGACTGTCGAATCTGTCAAACTATATTTTTACCATTCCCATGAAAACTTCGAATTAGTCGACCTATAAAACAGCTGTAGTTTGACCGGGTAGACTCGAATTGAATTATTTATCTGCTGCGCGGCGCTAGAAATAGGTAAATTACGGAGTGAAAATTGGTAAAAGTCAGTATGAGTCACTATCGAATGTATTCAGATTGAAACATTCATAGTGCTCCGTGGCCGCCCTGACAGAAAACCAGATCCAGTCCCCAAGAGGATGCTCAAAGCACTCATAACGTCGTGGTGTGAAATTGATGATCTGTTCAGATTATCGTGTGGAGTCCTCCTCTCTCAATGTTCTTTAAATAGACATCTAATCCCACGGAACTATATCGATATAAACTCGCCCTCAAAAACAACTGAATTTTCATAATTGACTTTTGAATTGAAACACATTCTTTTTGCGAATTTTTGGCGGAGTGGAAGCTATTGTTCTCGGCCTAACATTTATAAAAATAGAATTTCGAAAATATTTAAAGGTTTTTTTCATGCTGAACACGAAGGTGAAGTCAGAATTGCGATATCATATTCAGTTCTCAAACTGGAGCACTTTGAAGGTGAAGAAACGTGATTGTTACTTGAGATGTTCTTCACGGTTTATCTGCTCTAATCTGATAACGGAATGAGATGTCGCAATGCTAACTTCACCATCGTGTTCAGCGTTGAAAAATCTATAAACTGAGGTGTTACTCGGAAAAAAAAACGGAGACATTTTACATTAAACCAGTTATTTCTTGGAAAATTCGGTCTTATAGCCATGCTGCATGACTGTGGACATTATGTAGTGAATTGTGAAATACAACAGAATTGATATAAATCGAACATGAGGCCCTAGAAAAGTAAATGTAAACAGAAATGAATAAAAATCAATCTATATGCAGGGATACTCTTGACTGCAGAGTATGGCAAAATGCAATTACAATTACAACTACCAGGGAATTCCTTGTAATTTGTAATTGAAACCCCTAAATTACAATCACATGCAATTGTAATTGCAATTTTAATTACAATTGCATGTAATTGTACCCAACAATCCCTTCGTAATGGGTAGGTATAAATATTAAAATATACATTATACACATGAAAAAGTTTTTTTTTTTTTTGGTCTGTTTCCTCTGAGTTTAAAGTGCAAACAAATTTTTCCACATTCTTTTTCCTCATAAAAAGAGAGAAAACGGCATTTAACAGGATTTGTAATTTAATTAATTTTAATTGCAATTACAGTCATCCGAAATGCAACATGCCAAATGCAACTACTGCAGTACCAAAATTTTTTTAAGAGCCCTGACAATGTAAAGTGTGCGTAATATTCTTTAACTTCGAAGTGTTTTTACTGTAATGTACCTGTACTGTACTTCTTGTTTTGTGCCGTGACAAGTCGACCCTAATTAAAATTACTTTTTTTGGCAAGTAATTGCAATTACAACTACAATTACATGAAATTGTGATTGCGAAAATTTGCAATTAAGTTCGGTAATTGTTGCTTTCAAAAGATTACTTTTCATCGTTTTGTAGTTTTTATTCACTTTCGTCTTCAATTATGACGAATTACTCAAGTAATTGCAGATGTATTTAATGCAGATGTACTCTGTTATGCAGTTGTATTTGTTGTACTCATGTAAATTACATACATGATGTTATTAATTACGGCTTGACTGAGAAAGAATCCAAGTCTTTAGGAGAAGAGGCAAAGAAGCTCATGGGTTCCTCGGGGCGGCAGCACCTGTTGGGCGTTGTCTGGGGGAGTCGTTGTTGTCCCGGTCGGGCGTCTTTAAGGGACCCGTCATATCCGGAGATCAGGATTGAATAGGAGTCTCGAGATCCCCGCGAGGAGGCCGTTGGACCCCTCGCCAGCTGCCGTGGCTCTTCTAAACTCCTGCCGTCCTAATACAGAAGTCAGTCGTTTTGATGCAAAACCGCGTAAGTCCAACCAACGCTCCAACCATACGCTCCATACGTTTATATGTGAATTTCTGCCGATAAATCATAGGACCACTGATCAAAATCAACGTTCGAACAAATCGTGGTTGATGTTCAAACTGCTTGTTTCAACTCTTCCACAGCTTATGAATATATACCTATTATGAATATTTCAAGTCCATATACCTATTATGAATATTTCTTGGAGTTAGTTTCTCGAAGGATTCCATATGTTGTCACCGTTCAGTATTTATTAGGGACCCAAAATTATTCCGAAACAGATTATTATACTAACTATGCCTGTATTATTGGCATCAACTCATAACTGCAATACAAACAAACCTATGCTGCCTTAAGTCCTAATAATACCTAATAATACCAAATTACAACTTCATATAGTGAATAGGGTGAAGCATTGAAATTAGCTTCAGGAGCCACTCAGCTGATCCTCGGCCGATTTGCCTCAAAGTTCAAGTCCTAACAAAGTGGCTACAGCATAACTACCAATAGAATTGATATTTTATGAGTCAACACATCAGTCAGGTTCTAGTTTGTTTCACACATAGATTCTACAATTTTTATGAAGACATTACAAGAAACATGATATTAAATATCATAACTTTTATCAAGTATATGGGCGAGTTCTTCTTGGTAGGGTCATAGATATTTTAGTGAACTCACATTAAATGCCCGTTTAGTGGAAATTATTTGGGGGCGAATGAGTCCTATAGGCGTTCCGGAGAATACGGGTTTACCTTCATATCATATTGTTACCTGGTAAATAATTACTATATTTTTCATAAGTGAGAGATATAATACCGTGTTGCTTCATGGGAATTGGCAAGTTCTGCAAACTTTCACCTTGCAATCAGCCTTGAGAAATTATAGTTTTAATAGCAGTAATCAAGGCAAAAAGCAAATCTACGGGCGCGAGGAAGGCACGGGGGATCGTATATCGTCGCCTCTTTTAAGGGAAGCTCCGAGCTGCGCCTCAATCCTAATGGGTGTTGAGAATTTTTTCTTTGTTTTAACAACGCTCAAAAAACAACGTGGTTCCTTACTGCTACCCCCCACTTTTGACCTGGTGATGAAGTAGGGGTTAAGACCTTTTCATGATGACGCCGTTCAACAATTTCTAACCGTACACCGGAGAATACGTTACCTTTTTCCAACCCTTTCTGGGCTCAAGACCAATAAACACGCGTCTTTCACTCTTCTCCCCGATGGGTAATGGTAATGGGCAAGACTTTAGTACCTTTATACCCCCTCAGCTCACATAATTACCCGGCCAGAGTGCTATCCCCGCCACCTAATAATATCAGCAAAAGGGAGCTCTGGTCATTTTCAAGTGGGATATAATTATAGGGTTGAAATACTTCAGCTTTTAGGATGAACACGAAACTATACTCCTGCCAGTTAGCTTTCAACACTTTTCAACGCCCAAAGGTATTATCCATGATCCGTCCCATAAATTACCTTCGGTTCTTAGTTACAGACATAATCAATCATACCAATTTACAGGAAATTGATTTTCCCAATATGACTATGGTTTTTATGGAAGTAGGAAGCTAATTTAATGCCCAACTTCATTGCAAACACGATTCCAACAGTGGTGGTGAGGATGCATAACTTGCAAAAGTTTTTATACAACAAATCCCTTTGAGTTCACAAGTTTGGTATACCAGCACAACTGACAACGTAATTGGTGTCAATATGGGTTGATAATATTAACCAACAATTTTTATAGAACTTGAGATGTAATATCGATTCATGCTATTGTAGGGCCTTCACTACATACTAGGTTTACTGATCTTTTGCAAGTAGCGAGTGATTCAGTTGGCTCCTTGTATATCAGAACATACAGGTACTTAACAAATGAAAATTTATGGTGCATATATCGTAAAACGATTAAATAATGATACTATTAAAATATATAAATCAAGGCTATTGCAGAGGGGAGCTGTAATTCTGCCGATGACGATACAGGAATATCAGCTAATATAAAAGTTGAATACGTTGGGCGCAGTCAGCCGGCTAAGTGTTGCTCGAAGTGGAGGTCCCTTAATTAGGTCTGTACGGCTCTCTCTTCAAGTCACTAATCACCAATATTGATTTACGGCTGAAGGGAAAACTCTCTCGGGGTAGGTTATAAAGCTCCATCACTTAAAACCTTCCTCAACCCTAGTCAATAAAGAGGTACCAATAATACCAACTCACTGCTTTTATGGGCGCCAATTTTTTCCCTGCCGTTAAAATTCTCCATCGAAGTTCATTGTGTTATCGCGGCTGGAGTCGTGATTTACACTATTAATTTGGATCTGGACGAGCCTTGGCGAATACAGAATTTAGACAAATATTTGTCACCTACATATATATTACCCATCATAGATTATTTAGAGGGCCTTTAGTTTCATCCCGATTATTAAACACCTTATTACCAACTCTAACCAAGTTTGGTTTGTAAAATGCCACGAGAAACCTGTTATGGATTTGATCGAGCTGCCTCGTGAATCTCCATTTCCCATTGGTGCTGAATCAAACAAAATTTTGAAGGAAATCTCGCAACTCGTTGACTGCCAATTAGACCAAAAATGGGTACAGCAAAATTCTCACGTAAGGCCATATGACCCAATGTGGGTCTAGGATGTTACCTAATTCTCTGTGAGGTTTTAGCGCTCCTAGCTGCCTTCTTTGAGAAAACTCGAATTGTATCTCAGTTCTATGGTATTTATAGCATCCATTGCAACTCTTAGCGTTGAAAAATTAAACATATTGGGAGTTCATTCGCAGTCATGGAAGAAGTGGAACCACTTATTCCATTTTCACAGTCGACTTCGTATAATTCGATTATTAATTATTGCTAGTTGCTCTGTTTACTTCAAATTTGTGGAGTAATATTTCTCTAGAGTTTGGCCTACATTTTTTCTACGATATTTGAATACTGAACGAGTAAGATACTGTAAAGTACCTGTGATAATACTGTGA
The DNA here is from genome assembly GCA_963920205.1 of Stenodema calcarata. Taxonomy (NCBI): domain Eukaryota; kingdom Metazoa; phylum Arthropoda; class Insecta; order Hemiptera; family Miridae; genus Stenodema; species Stenodema calcarata. The sequence continues at coordinate 7,066,661 of OY986055.1, read as the reverse complement.
GATTTATTGTGACACTGATTTCCATACCTGATAACGGCTGAAAGAGCGAGAGGCTGTTGATTAAGTCTTGATTTCACTAAATGTCAGAAGAGAGTTCAATAAACAGTCATATTTCTGTGTTTTTCTACAAAGGACTTCTATAATAAATATTTTGTCTCTTCTATCTTATTAGACCCATTTTGGGTCTTATGGCCTCGAGCCATGAATTCCTTCCCTGGGGCCAATAAGGCCCAAAATGGGTCTAATCCAACTTGAAATAGCTATGTATTTGAAAGTTTTAGAGGAAACCAACATTTTGGCTTGAGGCTAAGGTTCCCTGTAATTTAATCTCGGCAGTCAAATTTTGAAGGTAATCTCGTTTAGTATCGATCGTAACTAATGATTCTACTTACCTCATATTTATATGGTCCTAATTGTGGTCAATAGCTTGTTAATTATGTAGTCATCATGTAGACTCATTATGTTCTTTCTCAATCCATAAGACCCATAAGACCTCTTGATGTTCATTCCCTTCTTTCTCATGATGCTCTTTTTCATGAGCTTGAAATTTGAGGAGATTTGAAACGCTCCCCAAAATCATCCACCTTGTCGACATACACAAACTGCCATCTGCGTTCAACACAAACCTTCCGCTGAGAACATGCGGCGCACAATCTTCAGAGTTCATCCGATGATTTAAACATTCAGGCAACATTGATTAAAGGGCCTTTGCAAGGAGGAATGCCATTAGCTCGTGCTGTGCCCGGTCCGAGCCGAGCCCTAGGGATCGGACAAACAGCAGGCACGCACTTAGGTATCCAGGAGGCTCCCTATCTCCTTTACCCTCGCAACGGACTTCAAAGCCTCGCGCCCCTCAGCTATCTTCTTCCCGCAGTTTCCATGTTGCAGGTTGATCCCCTGATGAACGGCCGAGGGCTCCGTCGCGGAATTCCGTCCTCCTGAATTCTTCAGTCATTCAAGAAAATAAAATAAATCCGGGTGGCGATAAAAACCGTCTGTGCGGTGAATACCTGGAGACGACCGCGGACGGATAATCTGTGGTCCCCGATCGCCATATGGGCTTGCACCTGTTGGCGCTAATAGCGTTTTGTACGGTTTTGATATGAGGCTCAAGTAGTGCTAAGTGCTCCTCCCTATCAGAAATCACCAATCACTGATTCTTAGTCACACTATGCTTTAACATGGTGAACTTGAAACTTACTGATTTCGCCGGAAAAACTTGAGATACTCCTTTTTTTTCTCCAAGTTTCTAGTAGAGGAATCCTCCACGAACTAATTACTCCGTACCTACCACCAGCAATAACATAACTTGCTTCAACCTGAATAGGCAATAGGCAAATATCAGGATTCATCCCCCCCTCATTAGGTGTGGTTCTCCTACACTATTACTCGTACTTTGATCAACAGCGTATGTTCCAGAAATGTAGTGGAACATTTTTCATCTTGGTTCCAGTGTAGCGTAAGTGGGGCACAAAGAAACACAAAAGTTGGTTTTGCCTATAACTCCCCTGGTGAGACTTCTCTTCAACTTTTTATTACTTTTTCCTGTTACGTTAGGATCTTATACCGTCGGTGAAACAGCAACATGCTATAAGTCCATTTTTCGCCAAAATGAGTTAGACATCATTCTTTCTTCAAATTTTCGCGCACGATCGACTGGAGAAGTCAGTTTCTCGAAAAAACGACTCCCTGGGAAGTCATTGATAGCGTTGCCAAAAAGATATACCTAATTCAGTTTGAATACCAACATGCAACTGTCATCTGTTTTACAGTGCAGTTGTGGCGAGGCAACGACTCAGCATGGGATACGACGAAAGTTTTGGAGACAGTTTTTTGTCTCTCCTGAAAAGTCGGGAAAAATGAGTTATAGCATGTTGCTGTTTCATCGGCGATATATAAAAAGAAATTCGTCAACCATTATTACATCATGTGCGACCGTGAGCGGCCATATTCCCAAAAATGAATTTTGTTGTGCCTAGTGCCTGGGAAACGATGAAACAGCTTAATGGGTATCTACCTTGAAACAACGAAAAAAACACCTTAATAAAAAAACGTTATTTCCCCAATTCATGAATATTTAAGGAACAGTCCTTTGCTAGTTTTCCTCTGTACCATTTTCCTCGTACCATTCTGAAACAGAACGAAAAACAACTGCTTACTGCACAATGAAAAACGTAAAATCTTGCTTTTCAATCAAAAGGTGACATATCCACACCCTACATAGGTATATTTTTTTTCCTGTAAATTTTGATTAATAGGGAACATATCCCGGTTAAATCCATTGAATTAAGATTTTGTTTTCAAAAGGGTACATATCCAAAATTTTAGAGATGCCAACTGGCGGTTGAGTTTTGTGTTCAGAGATTGACTGTAGGTCCGCTAGGTTAGCATACATGGATTTGGTGATGTGAGGTGAAATCTTGGCGTTTGGAAGAAATGTTTGCTATCAACATTCAGCTTTTCTTTCAAAAGGGGACATAACACCGGTTTTCCATCAATATGTCACGTATCCAAGTTCAATATGTCGATTTCCCCCAGAGTTATGGATATAAATATTTCATATTCTGATACATAATCTGGGATGCCTTTGTGTTCAATACTATATCCAGAAAACACTGGAAAACTTTTTTATATTCATGTAACCTTTCATATTAACTAATTAATTATGTTAATTATTTTATGTTACCTTTTGATACATCACTCCTCAATTACACTAACCTGCAGACGAAAATTCGTTCGACGAAAAATTTTAGTTTCAACACAAAAATCCGCACTTTGGCCCGGTGAATCTGTCACACAATTAGTGGAAAAGCTGTCCAAAGCCAGTTTTGGGCTCATCCTCAGCACCTTCAATCGGAATCATGTTGTAGTAGACCTTTCGGTACTCAAGGTACACCTCCTGTTTCAATGAACCCCACGTTCCACTATTTGAATGCTCAAGAGATTGGTGTGGAATGAATCGTTATTATTAGTTACACGTTTTTCCAACAAATTATCGAACTGTCAACAAAAAACAACGATGAAGGAAAACCAGTTTTCAATCGTAAAGATGCTGGCTGAGGGCGCACGAACAGGCTCCTTAATGAAAATCGAATGCTACCTTCTTATGAAATCGCGGCTCGGCATTCGACAACATAACAGTTTTTTCCATCTTGAGGCGGGACGAGCAGGAAGGTTTCAATTGCACCGATAATGTGTTGGAAAGACTCCGGAGAAGGGTACGAACCTAAATGTGAAAAAAAAACCCGAACAGGAACGAGGTTCAATTTCTTGTAGAAAAATAAAAATAAACTAAGTAGAGTTGGTCTGAAAAGAAATCTGGTGGAAGACAGTGAATAGAAATGACGGTGTCGTTGTTCTGTCTGGTCTTGAGGTATTTCTAATTGTAACGTTTTTACGTTAGAGGGAACAGAAGGACTGTGGATAGTGGAAAGAACTTTACCGCATATGGCATGGGGGACGATGTGAACCCTATCTGACTCCTGATGAGGTTCTGGAAGGTCTTGGAAGGACTCTAATTTACACGAGCCTGTCCGACCCAGGTTTTTATTCTCGGTTTCGCTTCCCCCTTGCGGCCTTCCAGCAGCCGCCCGCCGTCCACCTCCAACTCACGTTTTTCTTTAGGAGGCGTCTTGAACTACCGGCTGGAGCGTTTCCACCAGCTCAATTCAACATATGGCTCATTTTCGTCAATTTCTCCACAATTGAACACGATTTATAGAACTATATTTTGGTTTTGTGTTGTTGTGTCTGTGAAAACATTCAAATTCAGAATTTACCGGCAAATCCACACTCAATTCCATTTTTGATGAACATACGAATTTTCCACCACCCAAGAAACAAACCGATCTCAATCAGCATCTTCTGTCTAGATGGATCTAATTCTGGACGCTAACTCAACAGGATAAACTGTGGATTCCGGGAGCTAAAAAGGTGAAAACATCCGGTAATAATAAACACTATTCCTATTTGGTTTGGTGAGCCCCCATAGGTCTGCAAACTTGTCTATTCTGGGCACGTTACATTTTGAATAGCTTCTTACATCCTTGAACGGTTCCACCAACCTCACACTTACACCAATCAAAGAAGCTGTTATGGTAATGATTTGTACTGTTGATTGAAGCGACAAGGTACAAATTAATCAGCGACGACCTACTAAAGAAACGTGTATTCTCTCGACGGGAAATGTTTTGAAGGTGCTTTTCTCCAGAAGGCCAGCACCATGTTACTATGCACATATGTCTTCAAAGTCGCTATTTCATTTCAGTCATAAATGTTTGGTATGAACTCCGTACTGAATTCATCTCCGCTGATGGAGAAACGTTGAATCACACGTAATTGAGTAAATCACAGTCTGCTTACGATAGCAGTAGGTTCCAAGTAGTTATTCCCGAGGTCGAGGAAAATTTGCAGAAACAGCGAAGCATCGGCCACCGAGAGGTCAAGTTAAAAGAAGCGTAAAATAATTTCGCGGTGTGACAAGAGCGATGGGTTACTAGGAATGCTCGCATCGCGCCAACCGAGTTCCCCTGACTCCGGGTCAGAAAACGTCTTTAATTTCAGTGAGAACGGTATGAGTTTCGCGGGAGGCTGGGAAGGCAGATTCGCGTAATTATTTATACAGACCTCGAGCTCGTATAGCGACCACAGGCCTTTTTCCACACAACGCAGCCGAGCTGTTATAATATATATCTCAGATTTATCATGGAGTGTGCCTTACCTCTGCAAATATTAAGGCTTAACAATCGAACTGAACCTAAAAGGTTCGTAAGTCCGTTTTCATGTTCAACCTCAGTTTATTAGTTCTTCGGCCCTCATTTCAAATAATATTTGTTCGCGTAGGTATCGATAATGTCAATAAGACAGGAAGAGTGTTGAACCATTAGGGGGAAATATAAAGTTATAGAAAAATTCCACTGCTACCGTAGATTTTTGGCGTTTTGAGATTATTCCTTCTATTTGTTTCATCTTTCCCCTATCTTTGTTTAATAGTATATTTGATTTTACCCTAAATTCCAATCCTGAACGTTCTAACTCTAATTTAAGTACATTTGTAATGAAAATTTCAAGCTATTGTTGTAGAAGTGTATATTAGAATTCTTTCACATGTTTTCTATACTTATATATATTTTTTTCTTCTTTTCCAGAATCTGGCGGTAGGAGTACAGGGAGGTTTCCAGTCGGTGCCTTGGCTCCAGGGATGATATACAACCAACCAACTTCCAACCAGCATCCAGGCAGTTTCCTAGTCAGCTTGAACGGCGCTCCACACTACCTCTCGTTTCCTCTACCCATCGCACCTCCCACCGACTTGTCCAAATCGTCACCAAAATAACGAACGGAAAAATTCAATCAACAATTGAAATCATATCATAGTCTTCCATACTTTACTATTAAGAACTCAAAACTAAAAAAGAAGTTCCAAATAAATGATTTATTGAAATAAATTCCAAAAACCCGTTTAGTTAACAATGGTGTAACAAAAAACAATTCAAAACCTTCTTCTTAAAAAAATAATTGGTGAAATAAATTTTGGTTTATCAATCATTCTCTCCATGTCGTATGATACAGAAATGATGATAATTATAAAAATAGCCAAACAGACAAGACAATCCGTCATCACTTCTTTAATCCTCCTTTTGCTTCACAATTTTCAGTAAAGAACCATTGGAATCGACAAAGAAGACAGAAATTTAACACCTCTCAAAGTTTTTAGGTGTATACGTTTCAAAAGATTTCTAACATCTACATTTATGTTATAACACTTTGCTCATTTGAAATAAACTAAGAATTAAGAAATAATTAAGATTATTAAGAAGAAATTCTGAAACGTTACATAAATAGAAATAATGGTTGACATTTTCAAAACGCCACAGGTAATTATTATATAATCTAGAATACTCACAATAAAGGTGGTGCATGAGAGTAAAAAATCTCTCATTTAAAACCTACAGTGTGTTTGAAATTATACAACATGTCCATTGGGTATGTCATTCTGCTGCGACAATGAATCTCATTTACAAGAAACCTATGAAAGTGATTGGGAACCTATAAATTCTAAACATAGGTTGATTCTTAGGCTAATGATACTGTTTTGGTGTCCAAGAGAACAAAATATTTGGACATGATGTATTTCGTTTTCTTTTTGTACAAATTTGAATGGTAGAACTCATAACGTAACGGTTATTAACGGCTATATGAACAACGCTAAACAAGTAGTTGAGAGTAACTAATATACATTTAACGGATTTGTGTAAATTAAAATGTATTTGATTTTATTGTGTTTTGAATATTCTCCCTTTATGTTCTCTCTCATAGATACTGGATCGACTTTGGGTTAAAACTTGCATTGATGAAATATATTTCTGTTAAGTTTCATTGTAATTGAACCGGAGATGAGGGAGATATAAATTAAGGTATTTAAGGTAATCGACAGCATATCCGCAAATTATAGTGATTACGACCAACACTGACTGTTCATTGTGAAATTTGTCTTCGTACGAACAAAGTATTTTTTGACATAAAAATGTTTTTGCTCAGGCTTCCCCGCGGTTTTTTGTAACGATTTTGTGACATCCTCCTTTTAGCATGGTTTTCACGTAGGTACCCATAACCTATCTTGAACCAAGTAATAATTACTTGGTTACGGATTGGTTATGGGTACGTTGTATAGATAACTTGACACTACATTGTTTACCCTCATTTTTTCATCCTGTACAGCTCATCTGCCACTGAAGATACGTGCGTCTGGTTAACATGAAACTATTCTACAAAATCTGACGATTCGAACGGACGGAGTTAGGTACAATTATTACGAGTATAAGGGTTGTGTTACAAGAAGAAGCAGAAAACTTGAAAAATTACACAAAACTAGCGTGTCAAGCAAAGACATTTTCATGTCAAGGTTCGAGACTCTCAGGGTCTCTCCGTTTGTTTTTGTTTTTTTATTTTATTTTATTTTTTTTTAATGAAAAGTATGAGTGTTAACTTAGTATGCCATAAAATAAATGGAGTATGGATCAGCCTAAAATCGCGGTTAAGAGGTCGGCCATGGGGCTTATAGGTACAATAGGAGGTCGGGGTTTGTCCCCGTTCCTTTTGACTCACGCATCCTTCACCCCTCTATACAGCACCGATCCGTTGTTACTCTACTTACTCATAGACTCCAACAGATAATTTATCACGTCAAGTGGTTCGGCACTTCGTGATTCACAAGCCTCCTCCCCCGGCACCGGCGCCATCGTTTCGCTTGTGTGCTCTTGTGTTTGTGTCTACACAAGGGCCTTGAATGTGTTGGAAGCTTTTACCCAGCAAGTTGAGGTAGTGGACTTTCGTGAGAGAAATCTCACGTTAATTGCAGCTGGGTGTAAATTGTACAAGGAGAGAATTTACAGAAAATTAGGAATAATACAAGATACCTAATATTGCACATGTGGAATAAAAGGGGCACATCTCGAAATCACTACTTTTGGGAAATCGACTTCAAAGTATTTTAATTTTTTGAAATCCGTGCACTAGAACCATAGGTAATCTCAACTTTTTTTAATTCGATAAGTTAAAGGCTCTAGTTATTACTTATAAGGAGGTTTCCCGAATTATCTTAAGATGATGAGGGGGAAATACCATAAATTTGGTTAAAAAAAACCTTGATGTGCCATTTTCATTTTGCCAACCCGTAGGTTTCGGCAGCTGTGCCTGTCAAGAATCGCCCAAAATCTTAATCAGAAATAAGATTAGGATTTTTAATCATAGGAATATTTTTCTGAGATCTGATAAAATTAAGATTGTTCATAAGAAATAAGATTAAAATCCTAATAAATTTTCATAGGACGACCTGTAAGCATTGGGAACAAGCGTTCGGGACTGACTGTTGACAAAGTTGTGCCTCACTCAACTGTCATCCCCCCACTTCAACAGTTGGTGCAATAAAGACATATTCTGCTCTCTAGTGGTGAGTTTTTGCACTAGGACTTAACTCGTCAGGTCTACGTGTTGGGCTTGAAATGGCGCGTTTCATAAAGGCATACAAAACTCAATTTTTGAGTTGTGCCCCTTTCATTCTACATGTGCGATATTTCGTTGCATTTTTATAAAATTCAACACCGACACTCTCGATCCTGAACTTGAAGTGCGGGGCGTGTCCAGGCAACATGATCATCATGTCATCATGAATGGTAATATGTACCATGCATCCGTAACACTACATCACTCTACATTTGTAGCAACATCAAAATTCTCTATACAATTAATGTGTATAGACAATGATAGCCCTTTCTCTGATGATAGAATATTTGGCATCTAACTCCCCTACGTTCATATCATCTACCGGATTAGACTGAAATATCTCGCCGAACTTAGCGTGTGAATAACCGTTTATCATCCCCCGAACAGGGCGTATAGATTAACGTATTATTTCAAGCCAATGATTGAACTTGGTTGCCAGAGGAGATGATGTGAATTTCTATAACAACTTTAAGAAGTACTTTTTGAACTTCACGGACTCGATTTCCCACATGGAACCCGATTAATATGAATTTACCATTTCAGTAGTGACTCCTACGATAAATCAAGGAAAAATACATTCAAAATACATTTGTTGGTGGACCAAAATTTGTGATACCCTCTGCTGCTTCCATTGGTTCTGAAGGACCACACGGTATAGCCATATTTAGGAACGGCCATTCTTTATCTACATTGATCAAAGTCACGATCTTTTCTGTTTCTTCTTCGTTTTTTTTTTGTAGGCAAAGATAATTGGCACCTTCCTATCAAACTACATGATAGGTTTGTCGTTCTCAGATATACAATCGATAGAAAAACATGCAAATGTTAATTTTGCATTTCAGCGCACTTTGCAACTCCACCTCAGCCTATTTATAGCCATATTGCTTCATCTACAATATTCTATTTTTACGGAGGCATCATAAAATCAAATAGCTGTTTACAACCCATTCATTTCATTAGCTATCAATCTCTTGAACTTGTTTGCGCTTCAGATACCTACTCTGCAACCTAGTACTTACACAAACATTATAGACAAAAGTGCTGTTTTGATCAGGAATAGCCTTTTGAACTTGATGCACCCTCATCGTACAATAAACCACGATAAAAACCCGTAAGAGTTGGGTAAGTAGGTACTACGTTTTTGTATTGAGAGTTAAACAAGATTGAGAACCTTCGATGAGACGATGTAAGCTGTTGAGCTTTCTCCGAAGGGAACAGTTTTGTTTTGACTAGACACTGAAACGCTGATCAGAGTTTATTCTCAACCGAGAATCCAAGGTTACATCTGCGGAGCCCTTCAATTTGGTGTGTGTCATCAAGAAACTGATCAACCAGATCAACCTTCACTCTACTTATGTCCCCTTCTGCAGGCGATCGTGCAAAAACATCAATGGTGATTTGATTTGAAATTAAAAAAAAAAAAAAAACCATCCCTAACCATCCTCTTTGGCTGGTGTAAACCATGTGCCACAAAAATATCTCATACCACAAATTTAATTATAAGTCAAAATAAATGCACTCTAACAATAATGAAATACTCGAAATGATAAAACTAAATTACAAACTTTCAAAAATTGTGAAGGTTTTTTTTATATTCTATTTTATTTAAATTTCCTAACTTGGTGTGCTGCGAGCGTCTCCGATAAAACTGCTTCTCTCCCTTCCTCGTACTTCCTGGAGTCAACCACGATGTGTTCCATGTCCTCGATTACATCCCATTCAGAGGAGAGTTGACTTTGAGCTAGTCTGTATAGGTACATAGGTAGACTGTAGGTGTATAGGAATGCCGATTTGGAATCTGTGAGGTTAATTAACTCCCCTGTTGTATTAATCCTCCTGTAAATGTCTTGTTGCTGTTATGATGGCGATGATTTCGGCTGACATTATACCGACACTAGTGGACAACTGCCAAGTCGTTGTGGTTTTAGTCACCTCCTTGTATATTACAATTCCACAGACGTTTTGTTGCTTGGATGCATCCGCATACATTTTTGGGATGTATTGGGCGCCCAACATTTCCTCCAAACCTGCTCTCAATTACGGGTTGTCCATTTCTCGATTATAATTTACGTCATTTCTTAGATATACGATGTCATTCATAGGAATGAATCGCAATATGAAATTACCTACCTAATGACATGAGGGCGCCTGTGAGGGTTCATAGAGCATTAATTCAACATACGAGTACATACAACGCCTGACTCACCATACATACTCACTGCATTGTTACAAGTTGTTAAATCGTGACCAATTTCATAATGAATTCATCAAAAAGTCGTTGAATAATAATGAGGAACAGGAAGGAATTATTGGCAAGGAATTTATTGATTGATTTCTAGGGTTCCGGGTTCAATTTCCGCTTATGCGGTAGTCTAGTAGAAAGTGAAAACTTTGGCAATGCAGTTCACCCGCCGGGAGGCGTACAAAATAAAATACAAATCGACGATTTAGGGCATTGTAACAAATGAAGCACCTGCGAAAGAGGGGAGGGTAGTCGACTGAGGCACTTGTGTAAGGCTTGAAGTAGGGCAGAAACAGACAAAAGTTGACAAATGAAGGGGCGTATGTTGTGCCAGACATGTTGCTATGGCCGGCTGAGTGCGCATGACTCCCGAAGAACGGGCAAAGGTGAGGGCAGCCGTCACCAGACCTCAGTCTTCGGAAGGCCATCATGAGCTTTGGTACGTAAAATCCCGAGTTGGGACTCGTCAAAGAAATCACACTTAATGCACAACCCACTTGATCACCCATTTTATATGGAGAAGCCGTGTGAACACAAATCAGCACATGGCTTTCGACGGAAATGATTCCCTACTATTATAACAATGGGGAAAAAGTGTACGAGTCTTAGAGAAGCACATCTGTGAATGGTACCGATTCACTCATGCCATAAATACTCGTATTTATAGTCTAAATTGAAAATATTATTATTATTCACTCGTTTCCCACATTTAAGCCAAATTCCACTATAATTATCCCACCTCGAAATTAATATTGAAATTAAGCCCCAGTAAAATTGTGAAATTAGGTACCACTGCCTTGCCCACTTTCCACGAAAAGCCATCATCTCTTAGAAGTACCAATTACTTCAACAACCTGTGGGGACACTTCGAGCAAAAGTTAAACCATTTGAGGGGGAAAATAAATAACTACGGAACAATCCTTGACGTTTATAGGTCAATAGCGGTAATTATTCAAAGAGGTCAGTTCTGCCTTTATTTATATATCTGTCAAGGTTAAGAGTACCGTACCCTACAATTTTATTTCCCTGGATGATGAAAAACGATTGCTCTTTCATCAGAAGAGTAGCTAGGCATTGGAAGAACATCGCTATTGTGAAGTACGAGGTGTGCAATGAAAACTGATTATAAAATGGTTATTAATGATTGTCGATACAGTTATTATTGTCATAATATGACACTTGATTATTGTCATATTATGTATTGAAGCCTTCTTCTAACATTTAGTTTTCTAAAAGAATATAACTACTTAATGCATTTCAAATACTGGTGATTCCCATCATTATACTACTCTCTATCCTGTTCATGTTAACGAAATTGTGGCAAATCGCAGAGAGAATACGTACTACTTATCATTATGGTCGGTCTGTATCCATATACATGGATATCATGGATGGAATTTTAGTTGACGGTTCACGGTAACGGCTGATATTAATAGGGCAAAATCAACTTTAGCTTTGGCCCGAATCGGACGACCGGTTTGACAGAATCATATGCAGGTTTTTCATGGAAAAACCATTTGCTCATGAAATAACACTGGTTTGAATTTGGTGAAATAGGGACCATGCATGAACAAATTTCAACCTCACGTTTTAAAGCCATTTGTCAACATAATACGCATAGTACAGAAAGAAAAGTATTTGGCGTTTAAGTCTTAAGTCAAGGGGTAAGAATTACAAATTTTAAAAACAAAGGTTTGCTAGGGCTTCGATATCCAGATCTAAATATAAGTCGCATACTGACTTTATTGCCACCTCAAATCTAAAAGTAGCTCAGAATAGAATACACGAATGCATGAAAAGTAATTTTTAGGGCATATAAGGGAAGAAATTTATTTCAAAATTTAAATTTAAGAATGATGGATTTTGCATTTATTTGATTCAAGTGTAGAAGTGTTAGCTTTTTGAATACAGATACAGAATTAGTTGTTTTAATTGCTAATGGCAAATTTTCGAAACCCGAGGGGCTAGCCAAGGCAACTGTCAAGTGTAGAAGTCCTGTATGACTTCGTGGCTATAAGTAAGACAGTATTCACAACCATATTTAGGTTACCAAAACTACTCGCGTACTCACCTCCCCAAATGGGTATACCCTAGATCAATATGCTATAAACATAAGCATAGAAACCCATACCTACGTCGATTTTTACGGCTAAGCTCTCAGTAAGACGAAGGAGTGGAATGTTTTCCTAATTCTTGCTACTAGACTTTGTACATGTTCCTTCCACTTCATGTGCTGATCAAGCAACAGCGCTAGATATCTGATCAGATATCAACAGGGAAATGGAAATACAACAGGGAAATGGCGGCTCTGAACATAGTACTTGTCAAAGTAAACTCCATCGATGGAGTTTACTTTGACAAGTACTATGTTCAGAGCCGCCATTTCCCTGTTGTATTTCTATTTTTGAAATTGATCCAACTAAATTTATCGAAAATTATATATATTTTGTTTTTGAGATGTTAACTGTGAAACTGTTCATGGCAAAGCATTTTGGAACCTTCCTCCTCCGTTTTGGCTGGCCGGATTATTTTTTGAAGCATCAACAACGGGCTTTGCTGAGTGGTAGGTACCAATTATATGGGTTGCTGTAATTGATGGACATATTGGGATCGAAGAGTACGGTCAATAGTGTTCGACGACTTGTTGTTGGAGCGCCACAAATAGCTCCAGGATGATCAACTTCCTAGTTGATAGACTAATCGTTGCTAGTTTTTTTTTCGGGATTCTGTTTCCGCTGAAACCATCGCCTTGCTTTCCAATCACGTCTTCGATGCTTTTCTAGCCATATGTTCGACTCAAACAGGGATAACACGTATTGCTTCAGACCCCCCCCCCCCCCTCCATCGATATTAACAGGCATCAATCAACCGGACAGGAAGGGGGTGGCGAGAAGGCCGTGGGAAGGACTTGAAACGGACGCTGAAAGGTCCGGTCAGCGGGGCGGGATACCCGGTTTTTCATTGAAGACAGTCCTGGAAGCTCCCACCCTTGCTGAGGCGAGTTCTGTTCTACCTGTCCGCGTGTCCTCATTCAGCGTTCCTTCCTTGCGCCTCGTACTGTCCTTTTAGAGGTAGACAGCGTGACGCTCCTTCGGAACGATACCCGGTGCCCTCCCCAGACGACTGGGCACGGTAAATCCCCTACTCTTGGCGTTCCTGATCACTTGTACCGGTGTACATAAATAAGAATTCCTTCTACAGCAGCTCGTTCGAACAATGGAATTCTCGAAAGGTTAATAAATGCTGAAGAATGGCGGGAAGAAACTCACAAAGGTCACGCCCATATCCGTTTGTTTATTTTACTGAAACTGCACCCAATAATTATGGTAGGTCACCTCATAAGTGGATTGTGTAGTCTACTTCAGAGCTGCAGCAGCTCGCCAGAAAGAAGATGAACGAGAAAAAACGTAGATACCCTCAAGTCTCGAACCTTGACATGAAAATGTCTTTGCTTGACACGCTAGTTTTGTGTAATTTTTCAAGTTTTCCTCTTCTTCTTGTTACACAACCGTTCGTAGTTTTGATGTACCCTCATTTTTTCATCTTGTACATCCTCATGTGCCACGGAAGGCAGTCAGTATAGAGTCCTGGTTTGTTACAAGATGCAGTACAACAGACTGAATTAATCTTAAAGAGTAATGCTTAGGTATCTTACGGTTGCATAGGTATGTCAGATAAAACAAAAACAAATCTGAAACTTGTAGTTGTGTTGCTGACTACATTGCTTACCCCAATTTTTTCATTCTGTACAGCTCATCTGCCACTGATTCAGTGGCACAGAAGGTACGTGCGTCTCGTTACCATGAAACTATCCTATAAAATATGATGATTCCAACGAGCGGTGAACGATTACCGTGGGATGCGCACAGATGGAGTTACAATTACTTAGTTACGGACTGGTTGTAGTGAAAATCATACTAAAAGGAGGATGTCACAAAATCGTTACACAAAATCCAGGGGAGGCAAGAGCAAAGACATTTTCATGTCAAAAGTTGACAGCGGACTGCTGTTGTCGACGTCTTTCAATCAATGGAATATGACATATTGTGTTGGACATGATTCATTTGTGACGTTCATACAGCTACATCTTGAGGAAAACCTATACTGTGAAGTTTTCTCCGGATATCTTCAGCAAATTAGCAGCAGTATCTCTTCAATAGCAACTCGCACACTGGAGGCAAAGACCATGGACTGCACAAGCACTATCCTGCTATACGCACTGATTTAAGAGTTGATGAAGTTTCCTTTAACATCGAACCAAATTGAGCTTTGAACAAGACGTCTTTCACCTTTATATAATTGAATTGTATAGTTCCACATAACTCAAATAATTATAATAATTATAATCTAAGAAAATATTTTATTTTCGCTAACAACGGAACATAGGTACGACTACAGTTATACTATAAAATAAATATGAATCACAAAACTTTAGTTTCATTTCGTATCATCCAACATTCACCGTCTTTAATTCGTTTCTCCTCCCTTAAACGAGTAAAATAACACACTGCATTTCGAAACCATCGAAAAATGTCACCCTGCAACAATGCGTATTTTACAATGCCGTGCGTCGATCATATCGAAGAAAAGGTTAGATACGCTTATTTTCTTAGAAAACTACCAATAAAATTCTCAACAACTAGTTTCGCCGACTTTATATCGACGGTTTATTAAGCTCCATTATTTTTTCACTGCTCAAAAAGCACCTAGTATTATTACCAGAAACTTGAAAAAGCTATTAACAATCTGGTTTCTTTGATACCACAATCGGTAGTTGTGATTTTTCTTAATCACGATTAAAATTTTTTCTCCGCCTACTATTTGTTTTGATTTGTATATTATGGGCTTTTGCAAGAGTACGTCCAGCAATTAAGTGGAAGGCGTTTTAGGTGACGGTTGGTAAAATGCGGACAGTGAATTTAGAAATCCACCAATCTTGGTC
Source organism: Stenodema calcarata (assembly GCA_963920205.1). Classification (NCBI taxonomy): domain Eukaryota; kingdom Metazoa; phylum Arthropoda; class Insecta; order Hemiptera; family Miridae; genus Stenodema; species Stenodema calcarata. The sequence continues at coordinate 7,051,473 of OY986055.1, read as the reverse complement.
ATTTCGGCCATCATTGTTGGTCATTTGAAGTTCGATATTGGTTGATCGTAGGCTGAATCAATTGAGTTAGCTACCGTATAACGAGGTAGCTTTGCTCGAATTTTTCGACTAGGTATTTTTTTTTTCAAGTCAAATTTAAACTACTTTTTTTAAATGAAAAATTCAATCTAATGGTACGTATGAACTCTACATAACCTAACGAATAGATAGATTTTTCAATAATTCTATTTTATTTATTTTTGACAAAGTTGGGGAATGTCTTAATTTTTCGTTCTGTAAAGATTTAGGTAGTGTCTCATTTGTAGCAATGATTCGTGTACTACATGTACTATTCAAATATGCATCGTTAACGAGAACCTGCAAACACCAAAATTCAACGAAAAATCGAATTTGTATTAACCTATTTCATTACCTATATATACATAACTTTCTTGATGTGAAAATAGAATATAAAAAATCCAAGGAGACATTTATTAATTGCACATACCTAAATAACACTATAATATAACGAAAAGTAACAAGTAATCGTCTCTTATCAGTTGGTAGGATACGTTGCTCCAACCTTATGCATGGAACAATGTTTCATGCTTTTTAGGCGCAAAGGTATTGCAATAGTTTTTCTGTGACTGTGAACTTGCTAATCGTCCTACACCAAGAAGACGGGAAAAGGAAGCTAATTGGATTTAAAAATGATAGAATAAGCTCCTTCCCTTTGAAAAATCGTCCGGAAGCTGTATGACCAAAAGTAGATGTGATATGAAAAGAAAAAAAAAATAAATAAAATAACCCGTTTCATTAGACAAGGAAAACAGCAATAAACCTTCACTTGGCTCACTGAGAAGGTGTGTAAAACTTGGTATAGATATCAGGAACCACATGAGATACTTCCGACTGGGCCAAGTTACCGCCCAAGGAGCAAAATTAACTCGTTTTACGGTACTCAAGTTTACTGGAGTACTGGTTTTACTGGAGTTTACTGATGAAGGTCTTCCTAGCACTACACGATTTGCTAGTAACATGAACGTCACCTAGGTACCTGATTGTTGAAAATTACGATTTTTTTCCGCCAATAATGACGAACGAGAAGGAACCGGTTTTAGTATGGTAAACCACCGGTAGCTTGCAGTGAAATGCAGTCAAAGTGAAGGGAATAGTGCTGGAAATAAGACGTAATAGGGCGTATGTTATCGATCTACTGAAAAATTTTGAAAAAGTAAGTTTCGAAAGTTTTTCGTCCTCCTGAAAACTTGCGAAAGTAACATACGCCCTTCACCTAGTGTCGACCAATTATTGTCGATAATTTGATAGTGAACAACAATAACCTAATCTTCCACTCAAGGCAGTGCGAAATAGAAGATACATATTTACTCACTGCCACTCACTAAAGGCCAATATAGGCACAGCGAGATTCGATATCCACATTTTGTGTATCGATTTTCACTCAACCGATCAAATGAGAGTTTCTGATACCTAATATGAGGCGAATCATGTCAATACAAACAGCAATGTCAAGAAGCGCCGCTAACGATCAAAGCAAACGGGAGACGATGCATTTCATGACTCATTATGGACTGGTGTTTGCAAATCGTATTCCCGTTTGCATGTTGACTTTCTTGGTTAACCATTTGTTGAATTCAACAAATCTCTTGGCGATGCGAAATCCGATTTCCAACAACTAGAAGGCAGCAGCACATGTAGGTGTGAATGTGCTGTACGTGTGAACACAATGCACGTGTGAAACTGCCTGTAGAAAGAAAAGTAGAGAAAAATCTTTTCAAGAACTGACTTTGTGAGATATTACTCTAGTAACCATATTGAATATTAGTAACCATATTGAATTGTGAGAAAGGAACAAGGTTATGCATTCAACCTTACTTTTCTGGTTGAAGATGAATTTCATCTTCAACCAGAAAAGTAAGGTTGAATGCATAACCTTGTTCCTTTCTCACAATTCACTGCTTTGGGTATCTCGCGCTCTTGGATTAGTCTAAGGAACGGATCCAATCATCAAATATTGATCCTATTGGATTGAGTACCACCAGAAGTATTGAACTTCTCCAAAAATTTGATCTGATTCATCGCATTCAATTTTCAGTAATATATTTTTGTATCTATTATTCTAATTGTACCAGCTGCTTCAATGTGCGTGGCCTAACTTCTGTCACAATTGGGTCTGGTCCTTCATACATTAATGTGTTGGTTGGATAAGTGTCTTCTAACTGATATCAGTTCATCTCAGTACCGGGCAATAAAAATCTAGTTTAGCCGGACCGTTACGGTTTAGTTTATTCGTAGCAGATCCTGTAATTCCGCTTGGCTCGATCGTTTTGAAAAACTCCCTACCACATAAACCTACGTCAACTTTCTCTCATTTTACCAAACGAAAACTCATCGATACGGAAAACTTCCCTCGAGAACTCTTATCTCCACGATATACGAGTCCATTTAAAAGTCAGCCCAGGGAGGGAGAGGGTAATAGATTTAAAATAGCGCCCCTTCAAGCGAAATGGCGCGGGTATAGCAACCGGACAATTAGGTGCCGTCAAGTTACTGCTGGTCTTGTCCCTAACCGTCCGCGCCATCCGAGGCCCCTGCAGCTCCTGGTGCCCGTGACAAATTACACGTTGTCCATTGTTCAGAGCGGAATTCATTGCGACAACTTTAGTGGAATTAGCATCCAATTATCGGGAACATCTGTCGAGGTGGTCTGATGGCTCTGGAGCGACCTTGAAACACGTAGGAAAAAGCAGAATTGATGCGTTATGGTCGATACCTTAACCGATCCTACGACAATGACCTTTAAAAAGCTGCAAAAAAATGGACAGATGTAGACTGTTAAAAATTGACTAAATTCCACCATACGACAAATGGTTCAAGTAGGTACAGAACTCCGAACATACGAATATTGAACAAGAGAATTAACAAACTTTTCATCAAATCAACCTGTGACACAACGGTTTATTTTCTTCTTCGTGAAGATCACCCTTCTGTCTAGATCACTAGATTAATAATGATAAATTATTAGGTAATATTTTAAATATTATTATGAACTACCATTAATTATAAATAATTATTATCAAGTACCTAGTGTAAATTATTATTAATTAGGTATTGTTATTGATTATTAGTTAATTATTGTCAGTTATTAATACATTTTATTAATTAACTTGATATCTGAAAACCATGTGCTGTTCGAATCAGCTACGCGGGTGCGAACATTGAACCAACAGGCTGCCGCATGATTCGCCCTCATGTCGACGACTTTCGATCTGCTCCAACTTTGAGCCCTCATTGTGAACGAATGGCTGGTCGAACGAAGCTCCGAATACCCTTCATTAATTCTAAAAATTAAACTCTATTTAAATGTGAACTGAAAACTATAAATTTTAATTTGGATTTTTCAAAATGTCAAAATTCGTTTCTAGGGGTTATAAAAAGTTCCAAGGATCATTGTGGGATCGGTCCGAGCCCGTAAGCCAAATTTCGTAATTTTCGCACAGAGCTTACTGGGCAAAGTGCCGCAGACGGACGGATCTTTTGAATTTTCGAATCCACGTGTCTAAATTCGTAAACTCAAATTCGTCAAATTTTGAGGAGGGCTACAAAAATGTTTTCTTTGGTCGATTCCAGTGGTTCATTATCGAAGATTGTAAACCAAAACGAATATTACCAACTAACACTTCATTACTCTCAACTTTTGGGTGAAAGCTCAGCGTGAAAGTGTGAAACGAATTCATGAAAACATGTAAAATCGGTAAGGCGATTTGCTCGTAACTACCGACTTCGCCATTAAATGAAACGTTAATAAATTTAAACAGGCGACTCCTGAAAAATCTCTCCTTTCCTGAAAAATTTCCTCGTGACTCACCTTTTCAATTAGTAAATTGTCATCAAAATTAATTATGGTAATGAATTTTATTGAACCTGAGTGAAACGGTCAGGTGCCGGCAAAGTAATAACGACAAATTGATAGCAAACAAATAATCAACGAAATTATTCAGAGAAAACGAGAGATTGGGCGAGAAAGGGAAATTTAATCATTTTTTTCGTACAGGTACACTGTATAACTTGGGTAGATACTACCACAACACTTGTATAATTTGGGTAGATACTTCTTATCGTCTGTGACAATGATATAAAAACCCGTTGTTGGTTTACAGTTTTTCTTTCTTGGCCGATTCCAAAGGTTCATTATCGAAGATAATAAACCCAAATGAATCAAGTTGGGTCATACCCACCCACCTGTAATGTTCATAACAGTTTATCATTATCCAAAGTGTGAAGAAAATCTACCTTCTTTTTGGGATCAGGCAGATCATACTGCTTTCCTCTGCGTATTTTTAAAAATGAAAGGGCAACCAATAAATTCATCAGGAACGGATAGGACAAGGTAACCCCGTCCGGTTTCATGAACAACAAATAAAACATGATTAATCACATACCAAGACACAATGACCACTTTAAAATTCTATTATGAAATACCCAAAAGAATACAATGCCTTACTCTTTCCTCAAATCACGTAAATAAAACATCCCTAAATGACCTCAAAGGTACGAAGAAGCGTCACGAAGGTCTGCGAACCAATAGGTCAAAACGAGACCTATATAATGCGAAAAGTAGTAAAGCAATCGTCATTAATAATTTATTCCGTGAAACCACTTCCTGATAACACAATATTCACGACTTCCGTATTCGAGTTTTTTCGCGAGATACTCGACCTTCACCGCCATAATAAGAATATTTATAATTTTATCAATGAAAATCTAATTTAATAGTTTCCAATTCAAATGACATAGGTAAGTAGCTCCTCGAATGGAATCTTATTCGTGTGTAATCTGATTATTGAAAAAGTGTTTTGATTTTTGATTTTTGTGCACATTTCCGTGCACTGTGAACTGAAGATCTCCATGAGTCATCGAACATGACGTCCGGGTAGCGTGTTCTCGGGTGTAATGTCTTCAAAACCGGGAGAGGATGTGAGGCCTTGTTGTTACTCGTATTATGATCATTAAAGAAGACTTCTTAACGACCTCAGGCCTCCTATAATGAATGGGGAGGGTCTAGAAAAGCCATTTCGAATCGAATAAACTGGAAAATAGTAAATGAAAGGGCAACCTTTAGTTTCGAAGGGCTTTTTATGATGTTGCTGTTTCAAAAATGAAGAATCCCTTCGATCAGTACCTACTTTTTCCTGCTTTGAAACGCTCCAATATAAATAGAATTTAGTTTTATTTATGTCGGAAATGAAATTGAATAGCATTTATTGTGTAAAATCATTAAAGTGTCGGGTTTTAAATGTCGATCAATCGGTCGGTCAAGCTCGGTACCTACACGACAAAAATTAGTTACGTGAGATAACGAGGTGTTAACAGATTTTCCGATAAAAGTAGCTTATGATGTCTTCCAACGAGAAGGACTATAATATATTATAATATAATATAAGTGTATTATAAAAATTATATTATATTAATCAAACCAATCCCTTGTCATTTTGAGTATTATTGTTAGATAGTCATCGTTTATAAAGAGGATATAAAATTCCTAAGTAAAGCAGATACATCTAAGCAGTTTTACATCTTAAGAGTTTTTTTTCCCTTAGGGCTCAAACGAGCACAAGATGGACTGCGGATTCTCTTATTGTCAGATCTCTGAACTGACGGGAAAACTCAACAATTCAACATGATTGATTGTCAATAGTCGTCCCTGATCAATGATTTTGACCGACGTCGACCTCAAAATGGTTCATTGATTGAGAACCTACACTTCCCACAAACTATCCATCGTATTAGGTCGGATTCAGCAGGATCAATCTTCCATTAATCGTTTGAAAATCAAAAAACTTCACATTTGAAGTTTCATGTTCAGAAAGTAGATTACAGCTGCAATGCACGTACGCCTTATGAATCGTTGGTCTTACCTCCTTATTTTATTGCAAACCATATATCAACTTCTTTCTCATTTACACTCGATACAAAAATTGAACAAGCATTAAGTATTCGGCGTATATAATGTTTTCTAATGTTATATTAGTTCCTGCTGCAAGTTTCATTTGTTCGTAATATTTTCCTCGACGGTCTACTTGTGCCTGGAAGTTGTTTAGACTGGAGTTTATGCATAATCAGCTATCAACGCTTCGCCAACTTGCTTATTCCACGCGAAAAACCGGAGGCGAATGAAGTAAAACAACTCCGGACATCAAGACGTTTGTCACATACGGAATACGGGACGTGCCTGGTCGTGTACCAACGTTATCTAAGATGACGAAACAAGAAGTGTAACTGAAACCGTACTGTGATAATGAAGTGTAAAATTAGCAAATAATTCTACTTTATCAAGAGTACATTGCCTTCCTCATATAAACGTGGTGTTTGGGGAGTTCATGATTTATTAAATTAATGTGTCTCACCATGCACATGGGCATAGGGAATTCATAGACAGTATTTGGAATAAATACGATAAAAATAGATAGTATCACTATGTTCACTATAGTATCACTAGTGGTGGTGCGACAAAGATTCAAATTGAATCAATATTTGACTCACTAGGTGATATTTTCATCCAAAATGTCTTCAATCAGCCAAGGTATAGAATTCTTAATTTCATGAATTTCATTTATATTCATATAAATGTGCCCTTCATCAACCCTCAACACACTAACTTGCGGCTCCTCCCTAGTTCGACGAGACTTTCGACGCGTAAAAATATATAATATGTATTTTTACATATTAGAAGTCATATTATGACTTTTACAGATAATATTTCCAATGGTTAGATTGTTTGATCCCTTCAGTAAATTATTTATTTCATCACCAGTTGGTGTTTTACACATCAGTTTGGAGACCAAATAAACCATGGTTACTGTGGCGACTCCATCAAATTTTACTTTCAACTGCGTGGTGTGCGGTTTGTACAAATCAAATTTCAACAGTTGAAAGGACTGTCACTGTTGGGTGCGCTCACGTACTGGGAAGACTACAGGATACATATTATGTAAATTATATTACAATGTGTATTATTTATTAAATAATACGGGAACGCCATTGGATGTTTTCCACGGGCATTCTTGATTCCTATAATTTTTTTGACCCTTCATTGCCGTTTCGGCTTGTTTTTCTTCAGGTTTTCTGCGTAGTTTTGTTATTTAACGGGATCTTTAACGTCATACCAACGTATATTCTCTGCAAGATAAGAGCTATAAACGGAAGTGGTGCGGCCACGCAGAGGGAATGGAGGGCAACAATAATATTGGGCAGCGGAATAAATCGATGGCACCGTCATTAGCGTCCATCCAGAACCCTCACTCGCCCCTCACTCGCCCCTCACTCGCCTAGCGAACACAGAACGAACCTCTGCCATTCACATTCCTCTGGGTATTCCACGAAATCGTCAAAAATATTCTTGGACAATTCCTTAAAAGCACCCCTGACGGACATGTAAGAACAATGTTGACCAATATGCAGTCACCGAGACCCACAAAAAGCCTACTTCACTTTCAAACGTTTCGTTTATTCAACTGTGAAAATTTTTAATAACAGTGATTCCTGAAAAATATAGGATAGTTTACCATTAAATTTTAAACAGCGGTAAATCTCCAGGTTGTTAATTTTCATAGAGGAAACCGCTGATTGCTCGAGCTGAACTTTATCTTTATATTGCGGGGATCAACATTCATCGTAGGTATAACGTAGAAAAGACTACCTACAGTAGCAGAAGCAGAAATCTTCCACTTCCCATTAAATCCTAGGAATCAACATAAGACACGATGATACATATCTATAGCTACAATATGCGATGATAGGTACCTATTACCCCAACGATGACTACTCATTTGCAGAATAACGTAAATTCGTACTTATGTTTCTATCGAATTAGGATGACTACCAGCCTAATAACTGAAACCAGAAAGATTACCACTACTTGCCAGATATAAACCAAACTTCCTTGTTAAAAATTTTGGACTTCAATCCATCACACGAATATTCTGAATCTGTACTATTAGCTACAATATGCAACCAATATAACAATTCCTGTGATCTGATTCAAATTCAAGTCGATAAGCACAAGTCGAACTGATTTTAATGAACAATTAAAGAGAAACTACAAAAAAGGAGCAACGTTGAAAGTCTTTTGTTTGGCAGATGCGCTTCATAGCGATGACTAGAAACCTCCAGCGAAACTCAACAGATGAAGCCATAACTTCAATAATTACAATATGTATTGTAATTATTACAATATTTTGTGTCTGCAAATACATCCTCTTCGGCAGAGGCCTGGTTCTCGGAGTCGTACATCTATTTGAATCCCTCCCACCAACCGATTTCTGATAATAATTATTGTTGCGGAGAACCTCCTCTTGAACTAAGTCAGCTGGATTGAGACTACCATGAATGTGCCGCCGTCGGGATGGGTCCATGTTCCTTCTTATTTCATTCACCCTATTTTCAATAAAAACTGACCATAGTCCTTAATGAAAAATCCAAGACAGCGTTGTTGAAGAATCTGACGGGATTTGGATTTCACTGCACGACGTAGCCAGATCTGGCGGAATTGAAGCGCAAATGAGCGCTGCCATTAGCACAAGTCTTGGGATTTTAAGGTTCTTGATTAGTGGCAACCTAATAAACTACCATGGATAGTACTAGTAGTTTCATTCATTGGAATTCTTATAGGGACCCTGCAATCTTCACGAATGTTTATTCTGCGTACCCATGAGTCAAATTCTTGTTCAATTTCCAAAGGAAGTAGGTCGTCCCATCCAATGTTGAAGCCCCGAGATCTTAGGAGTAAAATTTTGGGAACTATACCACTCAGTGCCAGACACATCGATAACGAAATTCTCCTACGAACTAAAGCACTCGCGACGAAATCGAGGAGCGTGGAGTATTAAGGAAAACAAGAGTATTAAATTACAAATTTTGTAATAATCGTCTATTTTCATAGAAATATGACCGGTTTCGGTGATCGACAGTAACAAGAAAATATTCAATACAAAACTATATTCGGGAAACTGACGTTGCCTACACAATTATAGCCTCTCTACGGTTTCCCCAAAAAGTGCCAGATTACTAAAATGAAATTAGAATAATTAGTTGTTTTTCTCATTTTTCATAGATCGTGCGTAGTAGGTATAAAGTTTTCTGCTGAATCGCTTCGGTATGGGTGTTGTTGAGTTGCTCATGTATGTAATAATGCTTACATTTTTAGTAATTTAATTTGAATTAAATGAGATTTATAAATCTTATAATTTCGACGAAAAGTATTTTCAATAGGGTCCTCACATGTGGGCTAATGTACCATCAAGTAGTTATGTCCGCCAACTATACTGCAGGGTACAGAGTTTTCTATAGGATATGACTTAGATCACGATGATGTAGACCTAGTTAGTTTCATCCAACAGAGATGGAGGCTGCAAACTGAAATATGGAATAGAGGTGAGATTTGTGATACGAGCTCGGAAAAAAGAGATACGTTGGTACATGCGGGTCCGTGTACACGGACGGGCTTGTCCCTTCAAAATTTACGTCGAATTTTGAAATACAGCATGCAGATTTTCTTTTGGGTTCACCGCCGTTCATAGACCCACAGCCTTTTTGGACCCACGACCGAATGGTTTTCTCCGTGACGTGTCCGTATGGATTACCAGGTGTACGTGAATCAAACGGTATAACTTTGCTCAATAATTGGCATACTGCGAAGTAGCTGCTTCAAGTTCAAGTTTCCTGTTCTGAGTTACTTTTCGTCGGAAAGAAAGTGATTTTGGATATTTGATTGCAGAGATCTCTCGATACATATAGAAGATGCCGTGTTCAGTACCTAGAAAAGCCTTCTAGTCTAGTTTTGGGGGTCACAACATACGTAAAGAAGCTTTAATAAGATTTTTAAAAAACCCGTAAGAATACCCAACTATCCATTAAGTAGGTGATCCCCTACAAGTTGTCCATATTCGAACCTATGAGTGTGGCTTTTTACCTGATTAAATTATTTCACTAATTACTCGAAAATGAGAGAATACCTCTGGAGGTATTTTATGTTCACGTACCAATAGTTATAACAAAACCCATATGTCATTGAAGGGCTTAGTTTTAAGATCCTCTTCTACATTGCGCAGACAATCACGATTGAGCAATGGAAAATCGGTAGGTTGCCCCACGACTGAGTTCGTTAACCTGTTATAAGCACACATGGTCGGTATTCTCACAGAAAAACCGGCTCGAAAATGCCGAATTTGAGGTAGTGTTAGAACTGAAGACCGTATTCCAAAAAGATGTGAGAACGAGTCGAAGATAGTCGTATTTCAAGATTGGTTTGGTATTAAAACATGTGGCATACCCCAGGGATTTACAGACGGTGGTAACAGCTGGGGGAGCGGTGAAGGTTGAGCTTGAGGAGCATTTGAGTGCCATCTCGCGGACACCTGGTGAACCACTGAAGCCAACTGAAGCCACTGGACAGTCACGGTTACTAATATCTAAACTAATACCCCATTTCTTGTCTAAATACATATATTCGGTGATCAAATTTAGCTCTTTCGTATTCTAGAATAGATCGATATCATCGAGTAAATACGTGATATAGGTATACACACTATTGTCGATACACATCGATTGTGAATATACGATGACTCAAGCTCCTCTACTCAATGAGCTGGGCATGTCAAATTGGACTCACAAAGAAATCAAGGTATCATTAAACATGCCATTATGACACAAAGATTGACACAGGCTAATAGAACATGTTACTAACATAACATATTATGCCAGTAAGGAAATCAAGATTATTGTTTCCTTGTGTACTGTTATAGACCTGTGATTTTGGTTAAACATACATTTCAGCATTGATTGGTTCGAAAATCGACATTGAACACTAGATCATTGGCACTTTTTAAACGATTAGACGAGAAGTGACGTAGTAAGGTGTTGTCGCTGCTACATATGAGTATACTATATGTATTATATACTCAAATATATTATACTCATATGTACTCTAATAGTAGGCAAATAGTATGTCGGTGTGAAATAATGGAAGGATGAACTTCACAGGAGAGTCAAAAAACGTGTGCCCAGTCTTGCTATAGACTTTTCTGTAATTTTGTTCTACAGTTCATCTCATTACACACTCGTATGGAGGAGACCCAAGAATAGTAGAACGAGATTGCAGAAAAGTCTATAGCAAGACTGAGCACAGGTTTTTTGTATCTCCTGTAAAGTTGGGAAAAGTGAGTTAGCCCATGTGGGGTCTTAAGTGACGATATTATGTAACAATCCCTCCAAAAGTATGAAAAACTCATAGTTAAAATTAGATATTATTTGCTCAAATTATAATATGCTGGTAAATTCAAGTCTTTAGGCCAACTCATTAAGCAAAAGTGGCCCAAACTAAACGAAGATAGCTGAACTAACTATTGGGCGGGTACGAATCTGTCTACTGACGACTAGGTATGGTCAACACGATACTGGAAACACAAAGTTCAGGAAGAGTGAAATTCACCGCTAAAAAATTCTAAAATGGAGCAGTTGCATGTTGAGCAAACCAAGTTCGGTAAATTTGTGTATTATCAGGTAACTAACTGCTTATGTCATTTGATTGTATGTTCCAGAGTAACTCGATAGTCGAATAGGGATTCTTCTGTGATATAGAAAACCGCTAAGTAATTCATTTTACGAACAATGGGTTGTGCAGCAGGGAAACCAGCAGTGGCTGACAACCCGCCGACACAGGATTTCCAAAAACCACTGCCGAAACCGGCGGCTCAGAAGGCGGAAAAAATCGCAGCACCCCCAGTCGTCATTGATGACAGCATAACGATATCGGCGAGGACCTGTGAGTATTTGAGGGTGGGATCTTTGTATTTCAGGTTTGGAGGGCGACGTAGGGAGAAGGTGGCAGCCAAAACCACAATAACAGCAACATATTCGGCTGACAACTGACCACTGAAGAGTATTTTGTTCACTACTGGGTATCGGTATTGGACCTGTTCCCCTCATGATTAATTAAAGAATGAATAGAAACAATAGAATAGCAACAGGTTTATTTTTTCATCTTGCATAAATATCCATAACCCCGCTTCCACCGGAGTTTGAGCGTGTAAAATAATAATTACTTACCTAGTAATAGTTTTAGGAACACAAAAATACTTCAAAACCAAAGATCAAACAAGAAAAAACAAAGAGACTCTGAATGCAAAGCAGCAGTATTGAATCAGCTTGGGCCAGCCTATCCCATCATCTAATAGATAAGCAGAGCTTCCTCTCGAGTGAGTATGGGATGTTCGAAGGCTTGAACTGGAACTCTCTCAGTAAATCAAAGAATGTGTTTTATCCCTAAATATGTACTCAACTCCTCACTGATCAATCCAACTCCAATAAAATAAGCTATATTTTGTGGATTGATCCCGTATATAAGCACATGATTTCTTAATCATCAATTAAAAAACAGGGAAGGAATTGCCCAGGGTTCTGTTAGATTCTTAAAATTTGCCCCATCAAGATTGGCGTTGCATCTTTCAGCGCTGTCATTTTAAATTCCCGCATTCTCCCGTATCGACCCAACGTCAACGGTTGACGAACTCCTACGTTCGTCGTACCATCGACCCGACGCCGTATTTTTCTCAGGAGAATATGAGAATAGGAAGAATGGAAGAACCTTGATAGGGGCACAATTACCCGGGACGAATAATTCATCTAGGCCTTGAAAAGTGATACGATCTGCGGATTGTTCGGCGGAAGGGCTATGCCCTGGATTTATTAATCATGGTTCAGACGCCTTGTTGCAATAGACATGGCGGCTTTATAACGACTTCCATTGGTAGTTGTCTCTGTTAAGGCAAGTTCTTTGTGCAACGGATCGATACTTAGGGAATAAGTAAGCTCAAACTCAAAAGATCGAGGAAGTTAAACATTTGTTACTCGAACATCATTATCGGGATATTGTCGGGTTCCACCTTTCTCATTTCTGAAGACAAAGGCGGATTCAGGATTTGCATGTGGAAGGGGGGACAGATTTTTAAGCAGGGGCGGTTTTTTAATGCCAGTTTTTAGTCCAAAAACATTAGAATATATTCTAATGTTTTTGGACTAAAAACTGGCATTAAAAAACATTGTTGATGTTTAAGCTATATATAGCTTAAACATCAACAATTAAACAAAACTTTAATTGTACGAAATTTAAGTTCTATTAGAATCTCTACTATAGAATTTAGCCTAAAATCACTTATCATTGAAAAACCCATAGGGGGGGTCTGTAGGTAACATGATTTCACCCACCATTATCAACTCCTCCAGTACTAAGCTTCCCCAGACGACCCAAAGTTCTTTTTGGTATGAGTGGGGCTTGTGGGCTATACAATTTTTCTCAAATCGAATCACTGCTGTGATAATATGGGCATGCCCATAACATTTTTTTGAAATGCCCTGTATATTTGCAGAAACCAGTTTCTGGTTAGACCTTTTGGTTTATGATTTTCAATAATCAATCATTGGAATCGACTAAAAGAAAAAAGAAACGACACCCTCAAAGTCTGTAGGTTTTGCGTTTCATGATACGTTTCAAGGTAAGTCAATAGGAAGTGGTGTCTAATGGAGTAGACATTTACAAATTGCCCCTGCTCGATAAGTTTATGAAGAACGGTATAGTTAACAGTAGTGTAATATGGGAGTTTTGCAACGATTCGACCTTTTTCAGGCCTCTACTGACCTCTACTGCCTCCCTTAATTTTTGGACCGGCTATGCAGACAAAGGACTTCTTCTACCCATCCTCAAAATTTCAGTCCTCTCTGAAAGGTCAAAAGTCGAATTGTTGCAAAACTTATATTTCCACTACTCTTGACCGTATAAATCTGAATATATTTTGATTTAGAGTGTTTTTCACGACCCGGTGTTTCGATCTTGTGGTCAATTTCCACAGTGCGAAAATAAACGATCTGATGAATTTTGTCATTGAAAAAAGTAGTTTTTAGTTTTTTATAAAATTTATAAAAAACTAAAAACTACTAATGTGTTCAGTATATGAATGGATAATAACTCGGTTTCCGCTACGCAGCACAAGGATTGGCGTTCGAGGTGCCTCTTGAAGAAGGGGAAGCGAACGTGATCAAAAAGCATCCGCCAAAACGACTCCAAAGATTGGAAGACCAGCAGATGCCTTCGCTCACCCACCGCCTTCTAGATGAGAAACAAGCGGAAGCTGAACAGAGGAGACAGCAGGTTCATATTATCTTCAAAACAATCAATTCATTTTGTATTCGAGTATGTTGTCCGTTTCAGGTAGGTATTTAATTTTGCTCTGATCAATTTTTTGGTTTATTATCTTCGATAATGAACCATTGGAATCGCCCAAAGAACAAATTGTTTTAACCCCATTTTTATAGTTAGTAAAATGAGAAATACAGCCTTAGATGGACGATCGACAATCAATCAATCAGGATTTACATGGGGTTATTTATTTCCGTCAAAAGTCAAATGAAATTATACATACATAAGGGAAAAAATTAATATAAGTTATTGATGGTGAATGTCCCTGACACTCCAATCAATAATCCACTAAAATCCAGTCATGTAGCATGGCAATGAGAGCAAAGTTTCGAAGAAATAACCGGTTTTATGTAAAATGCCTCCATTTTGCGGGTTTTATACAATTTGGTCTCCATTTTTGCCGGATTATTGCACTCAGAATTGCGATATCTAATTCCGTTATCAGATGAGATTAGACCAGATGAACCGTGAAGAACATCTCAAGTAACAACCAAGTTTCTTCATCTTCAAAGTGCTCCAGTTTGAGAACGGAATAACATATCGCAATACTGATTTCACCATCGTGTTCAGTATTTAAAAAAAAATTTTTTTTAAATGAAGGTCAATTAGTAGCTATGAAACTGTTTCATTTTGGGAATTTATGGGTAATAAGGAATCACTTCGTTTTGCCCGAGTTCACGAAGAAATAAGAAAAACATTCTGTCTGAAAATGATGGCTATGACGGTTATTCATAAAAATGCCCCGTCGAATCCAGACATTGCGTTAAATACACATTGAATGTGTAATTTTTGCAATTTTTGCAAATTTTGCTAGCTGCATAATTTGCATGTACAACGAACAAGGTACCCTTCCGTTTATCGTAGGCTATGACCCGCATGACATTAAAATCTTGTGGGAGTGCATCTCAAGCCTCGAACGGTGGAGGTCGAAAGTTGGATCAGTCAATGATAACTCAAATTTAACATTTAATCTGGATGTTTTCAATGGCTATATTATATAAATGAAATAATAGATTTCCTGATGATGGCTACAGATTCATAAGGCCTACAGGCCCGATAAGTAGGTAACCGTATAGATTTATGTAGAGACCACAATATTTCTTTCATATTTTGGTAAATTTTGAGGGAACCTCATTGTTAACTTGATTTTGGAGATTCCAATCACTCCGAATGAATTTAGATGTGTGAAACCAACTCACTATGCCTAACGATGAAACCATTTGCGTCAATAAAATATAACCAGACATCGCAATTATCTCAAGATGATATTGAAATGTGAGTTACTATTTTCCGTTCGTCATTTTATTTCAGATATTGACTCAGAGAATACAGTCGGCCAAAGTCCGCCAAAAAACGAAGAGGCCCTTCGGCGTCAACGGTGAAGTAAGTGAAAATGGTGATAACTCCCCATAAAAGTCGACACGATTCGAATAGTGAGGGGAATCATCATGTAGTAAACAAAATCAATGTAGGATAACAAATATATAACACGACAGCTGTCGAGCAGTGTACCCTACAAGCTTGAGTACAGATGAGACAGATTGAGTCACGCATAATAATCATATAATATAAATATTAAGGTCATATAAACAAGACTCGCCATACTCACGCTTTCTTTCTTTCCTTCCAAAACGTGAGTCAAAATACATTTTAAAAATTGTAGTTGAGATTGTAAAAAGAGATCACTGCCAGCTTACAGGAAGTACAAAATATAACTCCAACAACCCCGAAACTTCCAAGGATTCTTCCTTACTTTTTTATTTGAACTAGGAACTTCGAGTCTTCTACACAAAGACATTTCGTAAGTCAATTTTTGACAGTATTCAAAGCAATATCTTCTACCTCAGTGACATAATTGTAACGTAAAACTTCGCTGTATAAAAAGTAGATTCGCTCTAGATATTTGAGTTCGGATAATTCTCCCTAAGCGGGTACCAAAGTAGATGAAAATTTAACAGATCAACAATGAACAAGCTTTTCCAGTAGTAGAATTTAACAAAGATCTTAAAATGAAGATATATTTTTCACTTTTGCTTCATAAAAAAATTACTATTTAACGATCATACCATTAAAATACCTAGCTCTCACAAATATTGTCAATTGGAGTTTAATTTTAATTTCTCAATCCCTTTTCATTACAGAGTAACGGACTTTTGATTGAAAGCATGCATCAGGAACCTACCACAGTCGCGCTGTAAGGAGTGTTATACCCCTACAAGAGCTGCAGCTCTTTTTTGAATAATGCTTAATAAATTGTCGGAGGACACGTCCAGTTTCCACGTAAAAAAATAAATAAACAAATAAATTAATAAAAAACATTGTTGTTGAAATTTACTTTTGGTATATGAATTGCGAATGTTAGCCTTTAATCCGAAGCTATGTTAAATTGTGATGTTAAATATTAGGTAAGGCTTAACGAATGTTGAAACTAGGATGTATAAGTCGTCAATAGTTTTATACTGGGGTGAATTGCATGACCGAATAAAAATATACTTTAGTAGGCTTTATAAATATAATACATGCAATGAGTACGGAAAGTTTCCTATAAATGAAATGCTTCGCAGGACGTAAAACATTTATATATTTACATATTGTTGTTTTCTTCACAATCCAAGAACGCACATAAGAAGCACAGTGTAGTTAATCAATGTCGACTACTTTCACTGCTACAACAAAGTACGAGTAGAACGCAGTGATTCAAGATGGTGGGTTGTTATTATTATTTATTTAATGGAGAAAATTTGTGTTGGAATCTTGCGTTGTAGATCGAAATATTATTAATTCAATAGGCTCTTGAGAGGGAGAAGATTTGTCCTAAGAAGGCGTTAGTGAAGACGTTAATGGCGTCAATAATTAATTAATAATCATTTTAGTTCGTTGTTGTTTCCGGAAAGCTCTCCGCCAGTTCTTTATTGCATTTAGTTTGTCTTCGTTCTGAACCTTCAAATTGTGTGTGATTCTGATGTACTAACGATTAGGTTTGTACGCCGCCAGATTCCAATGTGCATCGTATCTGTAGTTTGCTCTTGACTCTCAAGCTTGATCCAATTGAGTACGATGCTATTCTGGTAGGTGCTGGTGAACCAATTTAACCAAATGGCCGCATTTATACAACTCAGAAGAGAGCGCATAGAGGCCATTGCTACTCTTCATCAGATCGCGTAAAAATAATTAACCCAAAGACAGATTTGAAATCGACAAATGAAGCAAAATCATTTTATTTTATTATCACTATGTTTAAACACTTTTTATTCCCCACATTTGATACCAATTCTATCGTATTACTGGTCACTTATTCACTCTTGTAGACTGTAATAACGATGCTTTTATTGATATCTCTGATATTTATTGTCTTATTCCAATTGTCATAAATCAATAGTGTGAATGATTTCATTATCACGTTGGTATTGACTCCAATTCATAACACTATGATCATGCATATTTTGATGACTCGTAGTACCCACCGATGATTGTACTTGTAGTTATTCCTTTTAAATGTACTTGTGATAAATAAAACTAGTCCGTTACAAATAGCAATTCCAGTCAATCGCTTTCAATTAATAAAGTTTGTATTTTTATTGAGAAATTCTCGACAAAAAGTGAGTAATATTTGTGGTGATGAAGTACCGATGAGTTTCAAACCTTTGGCAAACTCAATAGCGAAAGGTAATTTTTGTTGTGGGACCCAGTATGTGACGTCACATGGTGTTGCACGGCCTTTACGATTCCCCATGTCTTCTTTTTATCATTCTATTGCACAAAATGGCCCATTTCATCCTATTTTTACTCACAAAAAGAATTTTCAAATAATTTCAGATCGCAGTAGGAACAAATACAAATGATTGTTAGCTGTAATTGTTTTTTCTACTTATGTTAAGTTTTTTGTAGAATACTCGTACATAACCTACCAAATAAAATCTATAAAATAGATTTCCTCGGGGTATATGGCCGCACTATGAACCAGAATGACTGAAATATTGACGACGATTTGAAGCTGTGAGTGGTGATACGTTTTTGATGCATCTTTCAGGAGAAAGTGATGATTACTAACCTTAATCACCTAATTATAGTTTTTTAAACCTAATTATGTTTTTTTAAACTTAATTTTTTTTACTCGAGTTTGTAATTTTACAAACGAGAAGTTGGCGAACGCAAGTGCCTGTTATAATTAATCATAATGATCTTCCACTCTCAAGCCAGAGTTCGGAATCATTTGTTTTTCAATTTAGATACTTGTTTAAGTGTAATTTTGAAATTATATTAGTGGACATAGAATCTACCTTAATAGGTTAGTCGAATCAAGATATATATTTTTTTGCATAGTTTTAGTAAGCTTTACCACGACAATAACGCTTCAATGAATGAACAAATAACATAAAAGTCAATCGTGAAAAAAATCTATCAACACCGTCAAATACTTAAGAAATTGTAGTTTCAAATCTACTACTTGGTAGTATGTAAGTTTGATAATTCATGTTATTACTTGACCACTGTGTAAGTGTTAGTCACGAAACATTATCGTTTTTGATGAGTTACATGCATCATCTTGAATATTTAGTTCTTCCTGAATGTTCTGCGAAATGAAATTTAATCAACTGCTTTAAACGATTGAATTGTATTTTGATATAAGTAAACATTTATTTATGTTTTGAAGAAAAGTTATATTTTGGATAAAAAATTCATCATTTTTGTAACGTTGAACGTGTTGTAAATGTTTATAATGGATAGGCCTATCGTGCGAGACGTGTCACTTTTTTAAAAATTAGAATAGGATTAAACTAGATTTGTAAATTCTTCGTTTTTCATTTCGTTCCTTTCCCGTCCGTCGATTGAGTGGAGCATTTGTTGTATAAGTCAATTCTGGTTGTTCGATGTTGAACACATAGACGATTCCAACAGGATTCACGACGAAAACATACGGTACTGAGAGTAATCCATGGATGCCCCAGCCCTCAATTTCGCTCAAATGTCAAGGCGTATGAGTTTTCGTAGAACTTCATACACTATAGTACCGGACGCAAAATTAGGAGGGTCTGAAAAATTACGATGTTGCCAGCTAGCGCCCAACAACGTAATTATCGAAGTTACCTAATTCGGTTTTTAACTTTCATCTTTTGTAACGTTTAAGGGGGCAAATACACTTTTTTCAGAAGGAGGAGAATGTTTATGTTCTTGGCAACATCTTTGTACTGATCTGAGACCACATACTTTTTTTTTCAAATTTTCATTGGATTCGTTACAAAAAACATACAGCTCCAGTTTGACAATTTTCTTATTCTACGGGATATACATAATTACAGTATTATTACTTTTTCACAATTGATAATGAATTTATTTGAGGTAGAAACATATAGCTTAGTGCACCTCTTCGTTCTCAGCCAGCAAGACATTGATAGGGGTTGATTTCATGGAGTTTAGAGATGATCTCATTGCACGATATTGGAGACGGTTTAGCTTTTGGAGAGAAGTAGAGGATGCCAAGGCGTGGAAGACAGCTCCATAGTCAAAGACGCTCCTTATTATAAAACCCTCTACTCCTCTATAAAACATCAGTGTTACTTTTGGGTTAGCTCCCCATTTTGTGGTCAAAACGATCTCATTATAGTTCGAGTGCCCTAAGTTGTGTTACTATTTAATTCACGTTATTGTAACGACGGTATCAACAATTGCCAGTGCTTAGGTAGTTGCCCCATGTTCTGACAAATGTTCTTCGGAAATATCACATTACATTACATACATTTACATACCGACTCAAATTCTTTAGATAAATATTAAGACTGAGGATAAATACCTGAACTAAGTGTCTTAATGGAGGCAATTGGGACATGTTTTTTACTCCGGTCTCAATAACGGGACAATTGACCACACACGAGGCATTTTCTTCGTCGTTTCCAATATTCATTTCGTTTGAGGTATGTAGAAGCCTTTTTCACCTAAATGAACCGTCGTATTGTAAGAATTTTGCAATTGATATACTTACACTATCTGTAACGTAACAATTGAGCGTTCGGAACCACCCAATTAATTTGATAGACCATGTGTCGTGACGTCACTAGGTTCTAGGGTTTTGTCCCATCAAGCCGCCGAACGACGTTGATGTTGTCAAGGTGTTGTGTCCGTGAATTCGCTTTTCGCGTTTAATTACAAGTTTTTCGATTGCTTCAATAATAGTTTGCACTTCAAGGTCGTGATGGAGGTCGCCATTAAGTTCGGCCTTTGAGAAAGTGAATAGCCAAAGGTTTTTTCCCCGATTTGGAATCTCCTTACTAAACAGCACCAACCGAGATGATATCCTCTCTTGTCTTAACCTCCTATTTCAAATTGACAATGTGAGCGAAAAGTAGCCTTTAGACAAATTGCCACATGTCCACGTAAAATGGGTGTCGGGTGGTGTCAAAAAGGAACATATCCTCCCTCTTCGAGTAATGTTTCGATCACGTTTATACCAAAAGGTCACCTTTTATATACCATTGGGAAATCAACGGGTAGCACCATTATTCATACATCACTGTAAACCTAATGCTTGCCCTTATCAATAGATGTCGTGGGTTCAAGGAATTGAAGGGTTCATTTCATACCGAGCGTTCTATGTGTATCACAGTAAGCTCATTAAGAATAACGTGCTGCCTAACTGCGCTCTTCATATTTGAAGTGGAGATTTATTTGCACTTCAATTTTAATTGTTTTGAATAGTTGAATTCCTTTGTTTTAACTCAGGTCAGTACTTACATATAACTTAACTTGAATTATACACATTATTTTGTTTCATGTTCAATGTAGTTTTGGATTTTCAACTTCAAACTTCAAATTTTTTCAAATCGCATACGTTATTCAGTTTTGTTGCTGTTGCACTCAACATGTACCAATAAACAAAATAACATTTACTGTAATTATACCAAATGTAGGAATTAGTTTTCTTGAGGTTCGGTCTGACCGAACCTCAAGAAAACTAATTCCTACATTCGTTATAAACAACGGTCAAGATACTCCTAACCTCCTGTAATTATACCAATTTCATCAGAAATAATTGATTGATTTCAAAAGACAAGGCATTCCCAAATTGTATACTGGTGTGTGATCAATACCTGAAGAGGTAAGTGAGACGTTGAAATGTACGGTATCTTCTTAGGTCCCAAGCCTGATTTAAGTAAGCTGTTACAAAACATTTATTTTTAACAGTTTAAGGTAGCAATAAGTATTTTTATCTCCTGGAAAGTTTCCCGATATGGACGAGTGACGTTTTGAAAGGAAAAGGAAAAAAAAAGGTTTGATAATGCTCCTTAATACAATTCTGGAAAGTGAATCTTGATGGTATGGTAAGCTTTTTCGTACAGCCCCAAAACGGAGTATCGAATGTCCAGACACCTTTCAGGATTTGCTTGTACATTAGCAATTAGTTCTGTATGGAAGCTCAGCCCTTGAGTTGGTATCTAATGTCTTTCCTAAGTATTCAGCGGTGTAGTTACAAGTATCGCTTGTTCGTTTAGCATTATTGGGAATGTAATTGTTTGTTTCTTCGTGAAGTTAATGTGATTTAAGATCGTTCAATTTGAGCCACAATTGTTTTCGTCCATTTACTGACATCGTTAACGGAACTCTGAAATTGTCGTTTTGCGCACACTGCAGTATACTAGGTAAATTGTAACGATGACGCCTTGAATCGCTTTCCCTCAAAATTCTAATGAGAAAACGTTGTCCAAACTTAATGAAACGCCTTATTGTATTTGATAATTACGTAATAATGGTTAATTTCACTCAAACAGTTGTAATTTGGTTAAATGAAACATTCTGAAACCAACATTAGACTTTACCACACTTTCATGTGGACATGTAAATTTTTACATGTAGTTTTTGAAGTACTTACTGCCTTGTACGACCTACTCGTACTTACCATCCTACACTACATCTCCTTCTCTAATGTGGCTATGCAGACCAGCGCAACAGGACAGACTTGAAGGTGAGGTTGACCTCAGCGCCGGCAATAACGTTCAACATGTTGTTTGTCGTGGCAAATTCTCGTGTCATTAACAATAAATCGTGATTTGAAAAAGTCTAACACTTCAAATCGTTCAATCTTCGTCAAATACGTTTCTTCATTGTGTCTGTAGATATCTGTGTATACTAATAACGCTCTATTATTTATACCACCCTATTGCTTCCAATAAGTTCGGAAAACTCATGTCATTTTACCCGAATATATATAATCAAATAACCCACCCCTTCATCTGGACCTGATAATCCTTCAAGGTCGTCCCATAAGCAATTAGATACGTTCATTTTCGTATTATTTCCAGGTTGAATGCTACCGTGCGTTTTTCAATTCAGATGAAAACATATAAAAACCTGCTATTTATAAGAAACAAAACTTTATAGACAAATAGCTACAACATCATTAAACAAGACTTTTACAATATAAATACTCACATGTGCTGTTATGCTATGTCAGTAACATGTATACTTTTTTATTCTTCTTTTTTTGTACACTTAAGAAATACATATGGTCTGCCGTTCAACGTTTTACATTCAAAATAATACAAGGATGGATTTTTTTCTTTTATTTACAAACAAAAAAACTGAAAAAAAAACACATTTAAAACCCTCTCGAAAGTTTGGGACCGGATTTTTTCATTGTCTCAAAATCGCCGAAGCCGTGGGAAAAAACGCCCCCGTGGAAACCCATGGCGTCCATTTCAGGTCTTCTTTTAGGCAACGGGCGCTGAGCCAAAATGTACTTGAGAATATAGTGTTCTATTGGGTGGCGTGTTGTTGAGACGCCTTTGCTTTCGTAGTATTTTCGAAGAAGAGGTTTAGAGGCGTACAGTTCTTCGAGTTGGTCTAATGTAATGTTTAGGTTGTGATTGTTAAGATGGTCCTCGAGTTCTTTGGCGAGCCAGGGTTTCAGTCGAAGTGCGTTAAACTGCCGTTTCTTCATAGTGTCAAACTCACCGAATCCGCCTCCGAAGGTGTCGCCGTGGAAGCCCATAGCGTCCATTTCAGGTCTCCGTTTCTTGAACGTATCGAATTCACCGAATCCGTTCCCAAACGTGTCTCCGTGGAAACCCATAGCGTCCATTTCTGGTCTCCTTTTCTTCATGGTGTCAAACTCACCGAATCCGCCTCCGAACGTATCACCGTGGAAACCCATAGCGTCCATTTCAGGCCGTCTCTTCTTCATGGTGTCAAACTCACCAAAACCGCCTCCGAACGTATCCCCGTGGAAACCCATAGCGTCCATTTCTGGTCTCCTTTTCTTCATAGTATCGAACTCGCCGAAACCTCCGCCGAACGTATCTCCGTGGAATCCCATAGCGTCCATTTCAGGTCTTCTCTTCTTCATGATGTCAAACTCGCCGAAACCTCCGCCAAACGTGTCGCCGTGGAAACCCATAGCGTCCATTTCCGGGCGACGTTTCTTCTCCGACGGGCTCCAGTGAAG
This sequence comes from Stenodema calcarata, assembly GCA_963920205.1. Taxonomy (NCBI): domain Eukaryota; kingdom Metazoa; phylum Arthropoda; class Insecta; order Hemiptera; family Miridae; genus Stenodema; species Stenodema calcarata. The sequence continues at coordinate 7,027,786 of OY986055.1, read as the reverse complement.
TCCAGCATCCACGTCCGCGTTTTGTTTGTCACCAGAGTTGTGCTCAGTGTCGTCTTTTATGCTGATCGGCGACGACAACGTTTTCAAGCTCCTTTTGAACGGCTCGTAACTTCTTCTCTTCATTGTGGAAAAATCGCCGAAACCTGCAAAAAATCGAAAATGTTAAGAACTACCTCAACACCTAATCAGCAACAAGAACCGTTTGAAATTAAATCAGACCTACTGTAGGTAACAGTATTCTTTTGCAAAATTATTGGAGGTTTTTCCAATCCAACATAACCTCTAGTGTGCCCAGATTAGTGAGCTTTTTTTGTTGGAGCATTTCGAATGATTAAATATCTAGTTGGCTTCTAAAACTACATCGAGTTCAACAGTGACGTCCCATTCAGAAGCTCTTCCTCTTTATGAACCATGGAAGAACAGAAATGTCCCTTATACTCGTACCAGGACGCCACGGGTAATAGACATCGTAGAAATAGATCCACCTTGCCTCGTTAGAGGTCATCAAAGTATAAATAATAAGTTTATGAGCTACTCAGCTAATCCGGGGCCTATTCTACTAAAATTTTAAGTCCTAAGGATGCTATATACCAAATTGTAGGTTCATAGTGCGAATTGCATAGGAAAAAATTCAGGAGCCACGCAGCTGAGCCCGGCCCTTTCCTTCTCAAAGTCCTAGTCCTAAGGAGGCTAGATACTAAATTGCAGCTTCATAGTGTGAATAGCATAGAAATTAGCTTTAGGAGCCACTCAGCTGATCCGGGCCCCATGCTGCTCAAACTTTAAGTCCTAAGGAGGCTCCAACTGCTTCGTAATGTGATCAGCATAGAAATACGCATAGAAATAGATTAGCGTAACAGACGGACGGAAGAACGGTTTTTGCCAGTTTCGTGAAGGCTAACACATGTTCCATGTTAAAAATGGACGAGTGCTTGTTTTCACCATGGCTCCTCAAACAGTCAGAGGCAGTGCCCATTGTTCCTTACGTTATGAAGTATCATCGCAAGTAATTCGGAAAAAAGTTGAGAACACCAACCAAGTCAATCTTCTCTTTACAGGAGTCTGAGATAGTAGACGACAGTGATGAATAGCGATAAAGGGGTCACCTCACACACCTGAGTTAAAGACGTCTCCGTGGAAGCCGGACGAGCTCATTTCCATCCCACGCACGATCCGACCACCGTTTCTTCCCCGTTTTTCCACGATCTGCTGGTCACCGGAGTCGCTCGAAGCTTCCGTTTTGAGGTCTGCGGACGTCTGGTCCAGCGACCGTTTCTTCCGGTCCACAATCTCTTCATTTCCTCTCCTGCAACATCAAACGTTTAAAGAAACTTGAAAGAAACTCCGGAAATATCAGTCAAATTCAATAAGCCGACTTATCGGGCTTGTGATTATGGCCGACTGGTTATGAGTCAATTATGATTATGACCAGGAATCAGGTCAACGAGGCACTGGGATTCCATAGAAGACCTCAGCCATTATCCCTATTAAAACCACGGAATGATGAAGGGCTAACCCAGTCTGCCACCTGCTACATGTTGCAATACATCAAATTCCTGAGCATTGACGGATACGTATCTAGATGTTATCGCCCCGTCTGATCTTCCATGAGCCCCTGCAACTACTCCAGCCAAAGTTCGATTAAGGAAGGATTTCACCAGCATCATCATATCTACCACCCCTCATTTTCATCCTTTGCCGGCATCCTCCCTTTTCCTGATTCCACCTGCTGGCCTCTTCGTTTGAGAACCCTCCCAAACTCGAGGTTAGGCGTAGGGTTTTCTATTTTTTTCTGAAATTTGTCCTATTTCTCCAATTAAATTTGTATAGTGAACCAGGTAGCCTCTCCCTTCCTGAGGATTTTCTTCTCTGTATCGTCATACGCACCTAGATCGTAGTCCCCCATATTTGGGTATTTGATATATCTGGGTGAGCTTAAGAGATCCAAATATGGTTCAAAGCATGACTTCTAACCTCCACCCAACACATCTATGGCTTCAGAAACCTCCAAGTTTCCTAGGTAAATTTCAAACCTCATAGCACTAGGAAGCTCAGTACGAAATTCACACATAATACCCTAATATATATGTAATATAGTAGTCCTAATTACTGGGATAAGCAACATGTACGAGAAAATCTCTTATTAAGGTTCTATCACAACGAAATCCTTCTCATTTCTAGTGTGTCCCTAACACACTGTTAACGCACATATAAACATTTTTTGTCGTTGGGTTGGAAAGACCCTTGCGCCTTGTAATCCCCTCTTGTGCTCACTCAAAGTCTAACAGTTCTTTTTCCGCTATACATTTCTAACTGCATTCAATTTATATTGCCCAGTGAATTTGACGTGTGATAACAGAATCTTCATTCAATTCAGGAGTCCTTTCCCATTGTATACCCGCATTCCTCTCATCTTCAAGATCATCATCATAATCATCAGGCCAGGGGCCCCTGAGGTAGGCAGTTTACTTCAACATGTTACGTCTTCCTATAGTCCAATTATTCCTTTCCTACACGCCAATCCTTCTCGCATCAATTCCTGACCTAGTCCTATAAAAATAATAAAAATACCAATAAAACATTCACCTCCCTCCCTCTTCCTTTTCTATTTAATTAATTTCATAATGTAAATTCCGCGCCGCTTCACACTTTAAACATATTTTGATAATTACCTAATTAATTACTTTCTCTTATTTGTAAATTTTACAAATAAGGGAAAGTGTACTTATTTTATAATATTTTACTATACCTCATTTTATGGGCCCTAGGGACTCTCTGGCCTGTATTCCTTGATAGTACTAATGTGACTTTTTTTGCCACTTATTTGACACAATCCTTGTGTTTGGGATTTGCCGATGAGCTGCAGGAAGCGTTTCGTTTCGGTTAAGCGATAATATTATGGTCCATTCACCTCCCATATCACTTTTACATTCACGCTACAAAATGTATTCGACTAACGATCCAGTTGTCCGGCAAAGTTTCCACCTCGTGGAGCTTGACAGGTCGTCGGCTCAAGCCACCATTTACACCGTTTACAAACCCACTGCACTAAGTACCGTCCGTTTCTCACAAACCGATGCTGCTTGATATTCATATATTATACCATAAATCCCGGGGCGGAGATCTTTTTTCGAACGTTTGTCTGTTTTTGACAGCGTTTGTTCCACGGTAATACCACTCCATAACCCCTGCTGTATAAGCCTTAGCTCTCGACCCCTCGCAAAGTTTTGGTATTTCGTATTTGGTAATAGTACTTGATCATGACTTCAATACAATATCGTGGGGAAATGAGGAATTCTTGGATAAATGAAAGGGTTCATTTGAAAAATTGGCATTGTGGTGGTGTACGTGTATTCGTAGGTATGGCAGACGACCCAAAATCAGCTCTGATTAAAATCGTGACATCCAACACTATTTAGACTTGATCCTCAAGATTTCAAGTCGTAAGTATGACTTGAGATGAGTATCAGTATCACTTTATCAGGTAAACACTCACAGTGACGAAAACAGTGATTGAATATGAGGAAGAGCATCACAGTTAGCAAAAAGAAAGGGCAATTTTAATGGCAAAATAATATGGAGCACCGGTTGTCACCGCTGGCGTCGAATGTTATCACGTATGACTGGATACCGTCAGATTGAGAGTGCCTAATAGAGAAGTCTCACGTATTACCGGATTTTGAGTACAAACTAGGTACCAAATTCGTCCTAGATGCTGAATGATTCGCGGTATCGTGAATATGCGACGAGAAGCCTTCGGAGGTAGAGAGGTGACCCTGGTCAGGAACGTAATGGTTCGGCTAACTGAATTCGAATCAAGGGGCCACCTCGCCACCAGTCGCTTCCATTTCGAATTGCTCATCACCCGCCGGATGGCATTAGTGTCGGCCCGATGACCTCTTGACAACTTAGTAACATCTTTTCTCTCAACACAATAAGATTTTTTCTTTTTCTTTTTCATCGGAAGACTCTGAACCACCGAATATCTCGTGAACTGCGGAATCCTGCAACACGAAGACCATTCAAGACCAGGAACTACTGGAAATCTTTATAATATTTGAAGAAATTAGGAATAGTTTTAGCCACTTCAGGACGTAACCAGCCGCCGTGCAATGAGGTCCTGAATTCTATCTGCTCCTTTTGCTCTCTAGTACTCATCGCTACGTTGTTCTTAAACAGCCCAACAGTTTATTTCACCTGATTTTACCCTTGGGCTGGTCTTTGTCACTCCAACGTCGTGAAAAACCGAAAAGGAGGATATTCATGGATTTTTCAGCTTAGCAATTTTGACAACAAGACACAAGAATTAGGCTCCTTTGTCTTTACGTTCATTATTTATGATAATTTATATTATCCTGAGTGAAGATAATAGAGAGAGCTAAAAACCCCTTATAACAATCAATCAGTGCATTGACGTACTTAGATGAAGCGAGGACTTACTGATCTAACTACAGAAAATACTGAATCAATTCTCAAGGACGTCTAATCTTATTGTGATGCTCTCACACTGTACATTGTCCTTTTATTTATCGCGATCTACTTCCTGATCAACCTGTGCTTGACTAGACCATCCCCACCATAAGTCGTTTAACGTCTTCTTCCCCTGAATCCAAACCACCTTCCAAACCGTCGTCCACACCACTATTTTTCCTCTTCCACTCTAAAAAAAAACCTCATTTACTTCGCATCTATCCCACGAAGTCCCTGAAGACAGCCGCAATTCTCACCAGAGAGTATATTTTTCCCGACCAACGAATTTATCGGCACCCATCAACACTACATTCCCTCACGGTCGATTTTGGATCACCCTACTGGTATTGTATCCAACGCAGTTCAGTCCGTTCCGACACCTTGTCTATTGCCGTCAAAATTTTGAACAATAACCGAATATCTACCTATATTATTTAAGGAGTATTTATATAATCTTTTTCGTTGCGAGGAGCTCCTTATTTTTCTAGGCACAGTGCCAAATACATTTACTTTCATCAACATTATAGTCAGTAGTTTTCATTCAAAGTCTCTTATTTCTGAACTCAAGTAGAGCCGCTAGTTCTTGGAGGGAACCAAATGCACATCGGAACTCAATTCGCTTCGTCATCGATTGTATATTATATTATTTATTTATATTACAAATACTAGTCTTCATACATTTCATTTCAAATTAGACATGCTTTAATTTCAACAAGTTATACACCTACATACCAGGAATATTAGACTGTAACTTCCATGTTCTCTCTTTCGATGAAACGCCCATAACTATTATAGGTATAATACCTCCATAACTAGACGTAACAACGAACGAAACGAGCTGAAATTGTCTAGTACACCTTTTGAACAGAGTTTCTTTAGGAAGTCACTAATGATGTGAAATGCAGGTAATGTCATCGAACACTGGTAATCATCTAACGAGGCGCTCAATTCGCAAAACTCATCAGAGATGGCGGTGCCGCGTACTTCCTACTCACAAGTGTCGCAGAATGAGTCAGTTATAGAAGCCGTAGGAAGGTGGTAGCTACAGCGGCGATTGGATCCACGACGAAGATATTTTCCCTGGAGGTTTATCCCTTGATAACATCTCAACCTCCTTCGTATTTAGGCCTCCGCCACTGCAAGGACCGCTCTCTTCATCAGTCTCCGTTTCGTCCGGTCGATAAAAGCGGTTCTAGTCCTTTACTCTTCATCACAGGGGGTTTCCAAATACGGCAATCCCTCGTTATTTGGAAGGACCCAATTCGCCGACGTTTAGTATCTTTTATGAGGCTGCAACGTCCACCCAACGCAGTGAAGGACGATCGCAAAATGGGAGCTGATACGCAGCGAGGCGACCAGGTATACCTATAGATATACCTGTAGATATACCCTATGTATGAAGCCTACACTTCTTCAAATCAAATAAATACAGAACACAAGAAAGTATAGCGACTCGGTTCTGATTTCTGATCAATCGATCATCTCTCTCCTGGTCTCATCGTTCTGAGTGGCCCTAAGGTTGAATGTAGGCTATTACAGCGCTCGTGTTCACTAGAAAGAAGTGAAACCATTTTGAGGGTGTTAAAAATGGCAAAAACCAGTTACATCTAGTGTTATTGAGCTAAATATGAGCAAGACAATAATTTCAACTGTTCTGACATTCAGCATCAATTTATGTAGGTAGTAAATAATGGTAAACATAACAGGCAATCATAGTCACAGAAGTGAAATTTATTGAGAGATGATAATCTGATGCCTGTAGGGTCTTATCTACCTGACTACTTATTCCCAAAATGGTGGCAAATAACCATCCTTATATCTGGTCAGGCCTAAGCTGCTCTCCAACAAACCCTGTTCGGTGCAGATAATCTGGTGGGATACTGGAGCACTCCTCGCCAGCGACTTAGCATTTGCTGTTTTCTTTAGCAGATGACAATGAAAATGAAGGTAATATGATGGTGATTATAATGGTGATTATTATAATATGGTGATAATTACTAGACGAATGTTCAGTATCAGTTCCGTTTATCGCCAACAATGTCAATATTTTATCCAAGTAATATATTTTGTTACCACTATTGTAACTATATCAACAGACCAAAATTTTCAGAACACACTCCAAAGGTTTGAATGTGGGATTTCTTGATTTCAATCATCAATCCATTCCATTTGAAGTCATTTCTGAAAGTACCTATTAAGTAATACCTACGCGTTAGGTCCTCTTCTCCAACCCCCAGCAGTCGATCGCAATCTTCAAGGCATTCAATCAATAGAACTCTTTACCGTTATCCTTCATCGGTCAAGATGGTTTGTCGAGCCTTTGAATACAAAATACGTCCTCCTGGATGGATACACGATAAACTCACTGAAATGAGTGGGCCTATCAAGATCATCCTGTCGGCCATCTGATATCCCCTAGCTGAAGCTTACTTCTATGATGTTCCACCAAAGAGAACCGTTGATCTTGTAACCCAAATAAGGTAACGACATCTCTTTCAGTAGGTCCTAAAAGTGTAAATCCACATTTTTTCGGGACACACAAAACGTTACTGGTGGCTTTGATCAATATTTTGACCTCCCGAATGTGACCACAAAGCATGCAGACAGCTCCGAGCCAACTATGGTGGTCTGCCAATGGTTATGCCATTTTTCATGTTTAAGAAAAAGTATTTTGGACACCATTAACTATCAACGTCATATTTGTTGTGTTAATTTTAGGGTTTTTCCTGTAAGTAAATGCTTTAATACGATTTCACAGAAAAATCTCAATTCATGTAAGACGTACTTCATATTACTGTTATTATGGCTTATCGGTATAAATAATGACTACGTTATATTCATAAATTATTATAACTCACTTGTGGAACCGTTTGTAATAGACTGAGGGCCAAACTGGGTAGTAGTCTCCGATACCATCGAACATACCGCCGTGGAACCCTCTCGAATCCACCTCTGTAATAACAAGGAGAATTTGAAAAATTATGAAAATCGTCACTACAGTGCACATTGATCTGAAATGAATAGATGATATGATCTAAGATGAATAGATCACTAATAGATGAATTTTCAAGGCACTAAGTCATACTACTTGGTGTTATTGTACACCAATTCTAGAGGTTATTGTACACAAACTTTGGTTATTCTACACACAAACGAAGATGAAAATCGTTTCAACACAAAACAGAGTTGTGATGGAAAAACACAAAACGTTAAAAATGGGTCGTTATGGAATTTTGCGTTGATTTTTACCAAATTGGGTAGCGCAAAAGTTCATATTTTCAATGGAATGTTGAACTTTTAAATGGAAGTTTTAAATTTAACTTCGTTCTTAATGTACGTATTGTAACTTTCCAACCTAATTTGTCCACATTTGAACGAGCCATCAAAACAACTTGTATTTGTGAACTTCGTAGTAAAGGCAACTTTTTACATTACGTCGAGTGAACTTCCCTCTTCACAGTTTTCTTCTTGTTGTTCTTCTCGTACTCGTTTTTTTGGCCCTTTACAGCGTTTTGTGGCTGGTACGGGATGTTAAGTTGATTCGAATCGAAAAGTTTACGAGGGCGAAGTAAGCAAAGTGAGTTCATTTTTGAGATCGCCCGTCTCGAAGAAAGCGTTCGAGTGTTCGAACCAAAACATTCATTGCAATAAGGAGACCTGCCGACCGATCGACTCGAAATGGATTTATTAATTTATTTAGTCGGAGTTCTGAACCTCGTAATAATATTGAGTAAATAATAAGTGCCACAGTGCATGATGAAATCACCTTGTGCACAGGAATAATTTAATGCTAGCGACTGATTGTGCTTCGTAAGCCGTCCGGGATCAAGATGTACGCTAAAACCAAAAACGACCTCCATTTTAACATCCTAATCCACCTCAGCCATTTCGCGTTTTGATCACCAACATTACCTATTTATCTTGCAGGGGTGTTAGGAAAGTGTATCTACTTCTACTGGTTTTCTACACTACCTGGGAAGGTTGATGAGACGAAATGGTAGGTACCTCCGGTGTACGGCATCGGGGATATGAGGTTGAAGAGCGGAGACGAAGATTCGTCGACGGTAAAAATCGTCTCAGGACCGCCGATCCTGTTGTCGTGTATCGAGGCGGCAACGGCCCCCAGGAAGGCCAACACCAGCCACCACATCTGTAATTGAATTACGGATTGTTATGAAAAGATGCAAAAATTAAATAAATAACAATGGACATCAAGAAAAAATAAATAACAAATCGTCTGAGACGCGGACTGGTTTATGTGACACTCGCCTCCCTTTAGACCTACCAACTTGAAACTTTCAGGCTTTCTTTTTCTATTATCCACAGCAAGAAGATCCATACCAAATTTCAAGATGACCGGCCGTGGACCCGTTAAAAAATTAGACTAAATTATCCTAAATGGTTTCTACACATTTCTTGGGTTGAGATAAGGGGTTAAATCTTTCAAATGGCACTGGGTCATGTTATAAAGAAGGTCTGTGCGAAATTTCAAGTCGATTGGTCCTGTTATCCAGGCTGTAGACTCGTCATTTGGTGAAGGTGGAGAGGCTACAGCCTTACACTGGTCAAAACCGCTCATCTAGCAGGACAAAACCCCAAAATACAATGTCCTTAAAAATACCAAACTCCTATAGAAAATCAAAGTACAGGTGTATACAGGTTAATCCCTCATATTAGTCGAAACTGAGCCTCTGAACGGTTACCGTCTTCTGTTGCTTGAAAAATCCGTAGTGAAGTGCTGATTTAAAAAAAAATTATTTCCGGTATTTTTTTGTCCCCTTGTATCTACTCTATCAAGAAAAAACTCTGCAAATTCTTGACACAACGGTTCATTATCTTCTTTGTACAGATCACCCTTCTGTCTAGATCACTAGGTCTAAATGTCTAGATCCTAAATGTTATATTAATTATTATTATCAATTTTATCAAGTACCTAGTGAAAATTATTATAATTTATTGTTAGGTATTAATAATTCGTATTTATTATTAATAATAATAATTATTAATTATGATTAATTAATACGATATAATTCTGGGGTTTTTAATACTACGTCGGTAATAATTTTTCTATAAAAGAAGTATCTACCAACAAAGATTCGAAATTACCTTCATTTCCGTAGCACAAGACGCACCTAGGAACAAAAAACTCGACATCACTAAAACCATAATATGGTGTTCCATAATATGGTGACATCATATTATGATGTTCCAAACAGCTCGTTAGTATGAAAATTGACCTGTATTTCAACCGTTTGATTCACGATCGTGTTGACAGGATCAACCTTTGAGCCGTCATTGTGAACGAACGGCTGGTCGTACAAAGCTGCGGATGGTCTTAAAAAATTCTACGGAACAAACTCTATCTAAATATGAAATAAAAAACATACCGTTTGATGGGAATTTTTCGAGTTTTGAAATTTTCAAAATTTCAAAATTCGTTTTGAACCCCTTCCCCTTGACCTAGGGTTAAAAGTTTCGAGGACCATTGTGGGGTTGGTCGGAACCCATAAAAAAAAATTCGTAATTTAACTCAACGCTAACTGGGCAAAGTGTCCCTCGTGGTTGCGTACTCGTACGAAAGCTGTACCCACTTTATGGTTGCTTTGAATCACGAATCCAATGGCTATGACTGGCATGTCTGAAGCCAAATCATCTAAGGAGAAGAATTCAAATAAACACCTCGATTCAATATGAAGTCTATTTTCTCTCCTTAATTCACCTCATCCACGGGCCTCTCAGATAATATGACGTCGCAAAACAAGCGACCAACTACGTCAAAAGATATGACGTCAAACAGGTGCCGCCAAGAACCCTCACAGGATATGACGTACGTGGACCGGCAGGGGGTGGATAACGTCAGACAAGTGACTGGTAAGAACACCTCACAGGATATGACATACGTGGACCGGCAGGGGGTGGATGACGTCAGACAAGTGACCGGCGAGAACACCTCATAGGATATGACGTACGTGGACCGGCAGAGGGTGGATGACGTTAGACAAGTGGCCGGCAAGAACACCTCACAGGATATGACGTACGTGGACCGGCAGGGGGTGGATGACGTCAGACCAGTGGCCGGCAAGAACACCTCACAGGATATGATAACGTACGTGGACTGGCAGGGGGTCGATGACGTCAGACAAGTGGCCGGCAAGAACACCTCACAGGATATGACGTACGTGGACCGGCAGGGGGTGGATGACGTCAGACAAGTGGCCGGCAAGAACACCTCACAGGATATGACGTACGTGGACCGGCAGGAATGGATGACGTACGTGGACCGGCAGGAATGGATGACGTCAGAGGGGTCAAGGGGAGCCAAATATTTTAAACCTTCATTTCTTCCTTACTAATATTAATTTATTAAGCAATATGTAAATACGGATCGTAATCTTGAATCTACTTGTACTCTCAACAGTTCCATTATATAAAATATCTAATTACCGTTGAGTTAAGTATTTTTGAACAATTCCTATTTCCATCATAAAAATAGTGGGGTTGGCCGGAACCCATAAAAAAAAATTTCGTAATTTTAACTCAACGCTAACTAGGCAAAGTGCCGTGGACGGCGGACGGCGTACGGCGGACGGACGGACTTTTTTCTATTCGATTTTCTGAATCTACGTATCTTGAAACGTAAATTTAACAAATTTTGAGGGGGGGGGGGGTTAAAAATTTTTTTTCTTTGGGCGATTCCAATGGTTCATTATCGAAGATAATAAACCAAAATGCATATCACACCACAAGGTAGGTAAGTCTACATTTTTCACCTGTAGCCATTTTCATGCATCTTGAATGTATTATGTTAGAAAATAGAGCCTCAAAAAAATGTTTCGGTTTGTTTCGTTATAACACCTTTTCCAGTGGCTTTATGCAACCCCACACAATCAATTTCAACCATTTTTCCACCCCCCTCATCCCCCTTCGAATGATTGGGAATTTTAACTACGATTTTTAGTGTTAAAGAAAAGGAATTTTCGAATTTTCGGCGAGTCACGAAATCGTTGCAGGTTGATCCTCTGTTGAAGGTATTGACTCCATGTATAATTTTTTTAGCAAAATATTATTTTAAAAAAATAAATGGAATTGAGTTTTTACAGGTACTTTTCATGTTTTTGCCGTTTCCCTCACTAATTGCGCAATGAATTTAGATCGAACCAGCAGGAACCAATCTTCATGTTTGTAAACAGGTATTTAGTGCCTCCAAAACCTGGGAAAATATCCTACAGAATTAGGGGTCAAATTTAGAAAATTAAGTGTCAAAATCACTTCAAAGGGGGTTATATTCGTAATCAGCGCAAAATGTCTTATTAAAATGTCCAACCAATCATAAAAAATTTTCATAGTTAAAAATTGTTAAAATGGTTTTTGAAAATTCGCTCTTTAGTTCATGCTGCATTACTGGTTTACTCATTCTACACCTAATTTGTCGTATACCACCCCAAATACCATCACCAACGCATTTGTGTCCGGTTTACACATATTTCGAAGGAGTTATAGGTTTTGTCCAGCTAGATTAGCGGTTTTGCCCTGTGTGCGACGTTGAAACAGCGACCGTTTAACGCAATTGAGATTTGAGGACCATCGCGTTGTGACGTCGACCGTTTAACCCGCGGACAGGAGAAAAGAAAGAGAAACACTTCCCCGTGGATTGAATAAGTTACCGAGAGACGTTCGAAGGTGGCGAGAAATAGAACGGAAGACAACGTGACGAGGTGACCGGGAGTTACATTCAATCAGCGTGGGGTCGAGTAGCCCCCCTGTTATTAGGTGTTGGTATTCAGTGGGAGTCAGCTGATCGCTTGGCGGTCAGGCAATTAGCGAGGAGCTCCCCTTGCTCCATCAGCTTTAATTAGAGCTCGAAGGAAGAGGCTCCTCGAGGAGGCGAGCGGGACCTTTTCTGCCCACTCGTCGCCCTCCGCCCCGTCGATGTTGAAGGGGTGACCGCCCGTGGGGCCAATTATGAAGAAGAGGTCTCCATTTGTCTTGTGATGGTCGCCCTTTCCTCGACCCCCACATCCGTCTCCCAGAATTTACCAGGTGGTGATTTTGTAATCTTCTAAAGAAAAACTATTCTGGCTCTATACCTGATTGATTTCTTACGAGGAGAGAAAAGATAAACTCTGCAAATTCTTGACACAACGGTTTATTATCTTCCTTGAGCAGATCACCCTTCTGTCTATACCAGACTGTGTTGCAAATCGGCACCATACCATATTCTCACCGTACTCATACCATACCATACCAGACTTCATCCCTAACCGTTTTATTGACTCCCTACTTCATCCCCAACCGTTTTGATTGATTCCCTCCCTTCACTCCTAACCGTTGGATTGGTTGGTTTCTTTACTCCAAACTGTTGGATTGGTTGGGTTCTTTACTCCAAACTGTATGATTGACTCCCTCCCTTCACCCCTAACCGTATGATTGATTCGCTTCCTTCACCCCTAACTGTTTGATTGATTCGCTTTCTTCACTCCTAACCGTTTGATTGACTCCCCCCCTTCACCACTAACCGTTTGATTGACTCCCTCCCTTCACCCCTAACCGTATGATTGATTCGCTTTCTTCACCCTTAACCGTTTTATTGATTAGCTTCCTTCACTCCAAACCGTTTGCTTGATTCGCTTTCTTCACCCCTAACCGTCTGCTGATTCGCTTCCATCACCCCTATCCGTTTGGTTGACTCCCTCCCTTCACCCCAGGGAGATGAACGATGCTGTCTAATCGAGAAGAAGCGTTTGGACAACTCGGTCACGCTACTCAGTCACGAACTAACTATTTTTATATCTTACTCTATTTAGATTGATTAATAATATAATCATTACGATTAACCTATATAACTAAATTTAAAGACGATTTTCGTGTTTCTTGGATATTTTCAAAAAAGTTCACTACAGTTATTCGTTTCGCGTGAAATGGAGTCGAACCATGGCGATTTTGAATTTGGTGTCTGTCTGCTTGTCTGTCCTTCAATCACGCACAAACGGCTCAATGGATCGAACCCTTCTCCCGTATTTAAATGTTTCCGTTAACGGGGAAGGACATAGGGGAGTTCACTTCTGGATCCGATGCATAGGGGTGGGGGTTTAAAGGAAAGCCGAAACATAAAAATCTTAAATTCTTCCTTCCCGTGAGACGGATGAATATTATTTTTGGTATTTAAGATTATAAGGGTTTGTAAAGGGACATGTAAGAGGTATAATTCGTAAAGCGACAAGTAAGAGTGGCAGATGGATCCATCCCGAGTTCTGTCCGTCCGGAACAGGTAATAGAGGTAGGTGGACACACCCCGAATATCATATTATTAACACAGCTAGTGATTAATAATATGATCCAGTTCCGCGCGAAGTGTTTATTATTGTCTCCATCCCTTCACCCCTAACCGTTTATTTGACTCCCTCCCTTCACCCATATCGCTCTATTCCCCGTGCTCTAGCCAATTGAGCTAATACATACCTATAGGTGGCGGTTTACTCAAATCACCCGTTGTACCATCTAAATTATCTAAACTCTCTGAACACTTCCGGAAAATTTAACCCTCTAATACTCGTTGTAAGACCTTAGTTCTCCACCAGTAGATACTTTCAGAAGCGGCATTACGATGTAGGTCGCCCCGAAGTTGTTCGGATGATCCATTCCTAAACTAGAACTTCATACTAGTTTCCATTCCGTTTTTTCTTCCCTCGCATACTTCTGCTTAGTTCATATATTTCACCTAATGGTATGGCATTTGTGAACTCGTGCACCTACGTCATTTTCTCACATTTCAATGATGTTTTTACGAATCTACTCGTACTTTCGATTGGCAGAATAGTAGTGTACTTCAATTTCGTGTCCACTTTTACAGTCGCCCTACTGCCTTTTTAATTAAACTTTTCTACCTCCCGTCGAACGATTATAGTCGTCGAGCACCACACGCGCAAACGGTTTTAGTCCTCACAGTAATCCGACCTGGAAATTGAAAATATGACCTACTCGAAACGGTAGACAAAAGACCCATGTAGGATTTAACCGACCATTAACGCTCTGTATGAATATAAATGACTCTTCAGCGCTGTTTCTTGGTCAGTCGGGTAGAGGTTGAACTTTGCCCTGTCATTCACTAATTCACAATTCAATTAATTTAACCACCCAACTGACGAGAAAGTCCTGTAGCCTTCCGAGTTCCCTCGGTGAGAGTGGAAGGCGAGAGTGGAAAGGGAGAAAAGGGCATTTCGAAAGTTTGAAAAGTTCTCACAAGATGACACGAGTTTGAAACAACATTAACGATATTACGTCAGTTTATCATCCTGGGGTTGAAGAAGGTCGTCGTAGTTCAGAATAAGATGAAAAACTTCGTTGAAACCAATTAGTTGTGATTTGGATAACGTTCTTTACGGAATATAACCACGGAATCAGGTGAAAAACTGTGATCACTGAAATATCCAATCACTCCCGGGTGGTCCAATTATTTGGTGGGGTCAAAATATCAGCAATATCAAAGGTGCCTTACCTACAATAAATCAGGTACCAATTAACAAGAGTGACTCTAACAAAGCATCCTCACACGTTTGTAAAATACTTTGATATATAAGTAGGATAAGTGTGAAGAGTGGATCCTGGTGACTGGAACTACTTATTGGAGAATTCAGAAAACTTTAGTCGTCGATTCAAAAACACCAGTGATAGTTCCGTGGCCGGTCCCGTGATTCAACTGACGTGGTTTGACGGTGAATGTCGAATACGAGTTCAATTTTCTCGACCGTACAATAATTATCCTACTTATTTGGTTCGTTGTTCCATTCGCCATAGGAGTATGAATGACGAAAAGCTAATTGAAGCGTCCAGTGCCGTACGATTTGTGCAATCTGAAATCTCGTACGAGTACATCAGCAGAATCATCTGGTGATCACTGACTTCACGTCGATAGTTGGACACTTGTTGATAAAACAGCGGAAATTCCACTGCCCGAGTCTCCGAAACGTCTCCTGGGTCAATTAGCTAATGGGAATAATTATTTGACACGACCCTCAGTACATCCCACTGCTGCCATTTGCTTAGCCAACTCATCTAACTAATGACCGTCAGTCAAATGTGTCCAAGAACGTCCACCACGTCGGAAATTATCTGAACGCCAACAATTAATAGTGACTGAATGAAGTTGTAACTGAAGTTGATGTGCGTTTCCCATTTAAGCTGAATAGCCCGTGCGTTACGGAGCCTCCAACCAACTCCGTGTGGGTAGAAGATACTCGGTCATTATCATCCATAGTGAGTGCTAACCTTGGGTGAAACAAATCGCTGACACAAATCATGTGTTCTTGTAGTACACTTTCCTTATCCTTGTCGAAAAACTTTCTAAATTCCTAATACGGACATTCCTTGGTGGTGACATGGGTAAATTCTTCAAAATCATGGAATTTCAGGAAAATCAAAATTTGAAATTACGAGATGCAAAATGTCAACTTCATCTAAATTCTGGAGGAATACAAGTTCATAAAATTCAATGTGTGGCACCTCTAATCACAGGGGCTTTGTTTTATCGATAGCATCAAAATAATCGCAGCAGTCTGCAACATAACATATAAATGGCACTGATTGCTACATCTCCGTGATTAGATGTAGGATTGAATTAAATTGTGTAGAATTATCAAATTTATGAAATGATAATGGTAAACGGTCTCAAACAACCAAAATTGGGTTTTTCATTAGTTAATAATTACAAAAAAATAATAATAAAAAATGGCAAAAACAAATCGCGGTTATTTGGAGTCTGCCAACATGAGGCATTCAGAATCAAGAGTTGATAACTCCATTTTCTGTTCAAAAACGGTATAATTGCGTTTTTCAGAAGTTAAGACAAGGAATTATGCGGCTTGAATGTTTTAGGACCAAAATCCAACTCTAACCGTGTCAAATATGGAGTTCAAGACCATACTGAACATTGTACCATTTCTAGCAATACCAAAGCCAGATAAAACATCATAAACATAGTCTACGAATAGAAAAGTACTAGTAATCCAGAAATAACAACTTCAAGATGGCGAATAACTTTATTAGTTCTCCCACGGAAACTCCCAAAATGTTGTTTTTCGTCGGCCTTTTAAGTGAGAAAAATTCGTTTTTGAGTTTTTGGAACTGTGGGACTCAGAAAAACTGGTCGCGTCGATCTTATGAGCTGGCAACTGTGAAAAAATTCCCCAAGTCTTTAAATGTTTTTGCAGCTCCACCACGTATGGTGGGATAGAGCGAGCGTGTGTTTCCTCGTAAATGTAACTGTTTTGCCTGAATCTGTATTTTCACGTACTCGTAGTATCAATAATGTGTCCTGAAGTCAGATTAATACACATTTTTTACGAAAAAGACCTAGTGATAAGATAAAGCTGAAACTATTATAGTCACACAAGTCAAACAGTTAGTAAATTTTCACGACGACAAGTTTGCCCAAAGCATTAAGAACCTTCAACATGGTAATTGAACCTTACAAGTTACTCTTGTAAAAGGTCAATAAATTTCAGATCGGCTGAAGTCTTCTATTTTTTCGAGGATTTAAAATCGAATTTGTAAGGTCTTTTTTGGAGTTTTCTTTCTTTCTAATAAATACACTGAAGTTACTCTATTATGCTTGGTTCTATTTCGAAATCCTATCCCTCTGAAGTTTGCATAGCAATTGATAATAAGAACAAATTGGTGTATAGATCTCTAGCATGCTGCAGTTTATAGCAGTAGATATACAATTTACCTGTGAGAACTCTCAAGTTTTCGATCAAGAGCTAAAATACCTAACGCCACTTAGGGTTCCTCAATGAACAAACACAAGTTCGTATAACGAACGGCACCGAAAACGATCGGTATTTTATCCGCTATTGAGTTATTTGCTTCTCCTGAATAAAAAGGGTTTTTCACTTCTACATTCGCTCTTTCACTTCCCGGGCGACGAAATATTCTGTACAGGTGGATTCTATTGAATCATTGGTTTGATTAAAAAATGAGAATCATTCTCAACTGTAAAATTTGTTCTCCAGGCAGTGATGAGTTATTGAATGGTGTTAATCAGGTATCTGTACTTCGTTATGGATTGATTCAGTGATCTAGTAGTAAAATCAAATTGCGCTCTGTGGTGTTAATCCACCGCTTGAACCACGCTTTCTCATACACGATGCAACACAATAAGGGCGAGGGATGGGTCAGGCCAAAGAGAGTTAACGCCTCAGTTATATAATAGACCGAGTGTTAGCTCGTAGGAAAGTCGGATTAAGGATTTATTAGCCAACTTAAATTGGCTTTGGAGGAAAAGGGGTCCAGTCAGTTGCTCATTCAACAAAGCTATCCCCTCGGTACTAAGGCCAACTCGGGGCATTAGCGGGAAGGTCGAAACCACCAAAACACTAAGGATATTGACACACTTTGAACACTAGTCGCGGAGAACTGTCATTTCCTACATTCTGTTTGCAAGGGTCATTATATTATATCTGAACTTCGAAGATACATGTGTACGTGGGGCGGACACTTATTAAACGTAAGCGGTATCATAGCTCACAATTACAACTTTTAACCGCTCAAAACTTCCAACTACGTAACGGGTTGACGGAATTGGGTTGAATGTCACAGTCCTTGGTCACTTATGGGCTGAGCATGTAATTTACATTGAATGGACAAATTAACTTAGTGTCAGTCGAAGGGGAGGTTTCATTTTGGTACTCATCAATTGGATCCATGTGTCTTACGTACCATCATATTCGAAGATAACATTTCTACCACTGAAGCCTATAGATCTGCTTTTTATCTCAAACAGTCGCTCACCCCAAGAAGCAATGCTACCAACAGGTTCGTATGACTCCGGAGTATTAATGACGTCACGGATTCATCCTACAAGTGTTATGGATAGTGGAAAAAATCGACCACCACCTGAGTACACCCAAGTGAACAAATACCGTTCTCTTGTCGGAACGATATCTGCAATGTAATGAAGGTAACAAAATACATCGATGCATCAAAGCTAAAGTACACAACTGCTTGTACGTAGTACCTAATAATGGTATTTTTATATAGAAAATATTCCAGTGTACCTCTAACTCCAGTGTATTTATGCATCGTTTCATTCAATTCCTTCCCTCCATTTTCCGCTTGTTAGTAGGTGCCTACCGCTGTAGTAGGTATTAATACATCTTCCTAAGCAGATGCCAGACCTACACAATTATCAATCTCCTCAAGATTTCACATTTTCAAACTCTCACATTTTACTATAGGTATGAGTCTGTTATCCATTCAACCGAACTCCTTATATCGCCATTTTTAATATTTATCAGCCACCGCTCCATATGTAGAAAGAGGTTACCGACTAAGATTCAGGTAAATCCTATCACCTACGCAAATCGTCACAAGAAGATACATCTATTAGTCATTAGCTCAAGTTTGGGTCACTTAAACTTATCTCAAAATGAAGATAGGTGATTCATCCTCATTACTAAACGTTTCATGTCAAGTGTTACTGAAAACTCTTAAGAAATATCATCTGAAATTTAACAAATAAGTATTGGCAAGTGACTCCTGAAGTGGATTGTTTTGGTATAGAACCAAATCCTAAGATAGTTCTTGTTCAACTTTCCCTCAAACGAAAAAGGTACTAATTGACAAGACTAGCGCTAGTCCCCAACTGCTCTTCAAATCTTAACAAGAAGCAAACGTATTGAGCAGGTGCAGTTTATATATCTTACAGTGTTATTTAATTATGCAGCTACATGATTATCAACATAATTTAAATTGGTCACATAATTCTCTTTCGTTCAGCCACAAAGTGGTTTAAAGTGGGATTTTCATCTGAAAAAATACCCTCGCTTACAGTTGGTCAGAATGAAATCGATCAAAATGTGATTAAGTTTTGAGGGTAGCACAAATTAAATGAGCAACGTGAATGGCGGTAACTAAGAGGAGGGATGGGGACGAACATCATTGAATATGCCTCTCGGGGTGTCACTTCTTTATAAAACCAATTGACGGTCACGTTGGGATGGAGGGGTGTACTGCAATGGAGGGTTACAACATTGGGAAGTGTTGGGAAGTGAGATGGAACGGGGGAGGAACATTTAGAAGGAATGAAGGCGAACTGGCGGTCTCCGCGGGAACTAAAGTCGAACCTCTGAAAGTTTATTTGAGCGGAGAGGGATGGGGGTTCTCGCAATAACATTATCTCTTCTTTGTCGGCTCAATTGACTGCCAACCGAAGTCGACCTTTTCAGATCCCGATGTAGGTATCAAGAAGTCCTACTGTTGAGCTCCTAAATATATCGGATTTTTATTAAGCTTTCTATTTAACTACGCTCTAATTCGATTTGCTACAAACCCAATAAAATTTAGTTTATGTTCCCTATAATACCAACTACACGCTGATACACGTAGAATTAGTAACGTACATTAAATAATTGATTTGTAGCATTCAATACTTCAAATTCTTCAAGATAACGACCTGATCAGATAGGTATGGACACCTGCAGCTTATACATCTTATAAATCGTTCAATTCCAACACTGCTGATCGGATCTGATAACTTAAGGGACTTGTTCACCGTACTCCATTCATTTACGCCATGGACACTATATTTTTAACTGTAGTACTTATCTTAAAGAATATTTAGGGTATTGTATAGGGTGTAGGTATATGTTACAATTGATGTTATCGATATAGGCAAAAATTCTTAATAGGACGTTCTTCATGGGGTTTACTTTCGACCGGATGTTACTGGTTAGTGAACTAATTGCTTTTGAGGGTCGCCGTTGTGCTGCGGACGGTATTTTTTTAAACTTATTTTTAATTATGTCGACTGCCCTCAGCTTCTTCATGAGAATAATGAGTTTTGGAGTTGGATTTTCATCTTTCTTACATGAATTTTCACTCCCAAAGATTGTATTTTTTTATTCAATAATTTCTATCAACAATTTTCTGTCATTGGGTCATGCTCGTTTATGTTAATAAATAAAATAAATTAATAAAACTAGGAAAACCTTATATTCTCGGATTTTTCTAGGCTGCGTTTTAGTTCGTTCTGTTTGTGAGCTTCAGCAAAATTGGCTGCTGATGACAGGATCGAACGTCAAATTGGACGTACATTTCTACGTACGAAATGGTGTCTAGAATTCAGACATTTCTCCATAACTAGACATTGTGTTTTAAATTATGCGTCTCTAACGATGGTTATGAGGCGTTTTCCAGCATCTTTCTTCCCTATCACTCTTGAGTCTGTAAAGAAAATGAAAAGAACTAATGAATTATCCAGACGCGGATGATTAAAGTTGTCAGAAGCTCCGTATATGGGAGAGATACATTCAGAGGAAGGTAGAAACCCTACAGAGTCGATAATGCCGTAATACTTGGCGGAGTAAGTGCCTCGGAAAATTACCTATCAGACTGTACTGAGTCGGAGTGATAAGGTTGTTGAGAGGGAGTCGGTAAATTGGCACCAGTGACACCCCACCTCTAGCCTAGGCAGTTCAAATTAACTTGAAGTACCTACCTACCACCTTGCTTGTTATTAGCTCAGTTCAGGGATCATACTACCCTCAGGGGCTGTGTGACGACATGGGTAGCTGGAATGGCACTGCATCACCGCACCTAGTAATTTTCATTTTCATCATTATCGCATCACTTACATCATTACAAATAATTGCGCGAGCCATTTAGGTATTCGCACAACTAGTCAGACACAACTCTCTGCATCCATGAAATAGGAATCACGACATTTTAGGTGGGTCCTCCGTTTCACGATATTTTAATATTGGTCTCTTGACTGTCAATTAACCACTCAATCACTTGAATTTGTTATGCTAAAATTCCTATTATTAATCAGGTCTTAATTTTCATTCCCTTCAATCGAAAAAAGCACTGTAACAGCAGATTGAAACACATTTTAACCATCCAACTCTAACCAAAACCACCAGCAATGGGCTGCCATTTCATTAAGATTTCAGTCGAAATCTCGTGATTTTTTTCTCGACTCCATCAGTGGATCACAGAACGCGTTCAAACACTCACGACTCAATATAAATAACCACAGTGTGAGTAAAAACCGTAATTTTCAATTTTAGTAAACTTTGAAAAACTTGAACACACTTGTACTTCAAACCTTCAATACTTCTCGCTGTATACTTAGGCTCCACGATCCAAGAAACCTTGAATCTATTGACGGTACTGACCGGGGGAGTACTGTTTGTTGCGAGTCGGAATACTATTGGGCAGCTTTGGCTATTAGAAAACAAACCTTACTTGGTAAATAGTACTCGTATTTATGTTCCATATGGTAGCGGCACAGTTGTCTAATATGAAATTCTCTAACCCTGATAATTTATGGTAATCATGCAGGAATAATATATTTCAATTAGATGTGTCTCATTATTAAATATACTTCCAAGTCTCTCTCCAATCCGTATAACTACCGGGCCAATTAGTCTCAACCCAGTATTTTCCTCAACCGCGCTTTTACTTTACCCTGATTTTGCTCAATAACTATAATAGATAGAGCTCGTAGATCACCCATCCATGGCGATCTCCATGAGCACCTCCGAAAAGACGGCATGTATCTCATGAGGGATCTCAGTAGTTTTCCAATTAAGTCCTTTAATTAAAGTCAAGGTACTCCCTCACTCCAGTTTTCAAAGGCCTTCTTTCTTATTTTGCTTGTCTTTGGTCTCTTTGAAACAAGCTCTCCCATCGTACAGAAGACGTAGTAGGACTCCACCAACTGCAGAGTTAATTATAATATCTGTGGCAATTAGGACTGCAAAGGAAAATTGCTAGTTCTGAGATATTCCATAGTGCATCGTTGGCTCAGTTAGGAGTTAACAATGGATATTCCATATGTACCAAAAAAAAAGTTCTTAGGACCAGTCGTATATCTGCTTTTTACCAAGTGCACTAAGTTGTAATCTACATTCGCTCGATCCAAATATTGAAGAAACATCTGCCGATCTGGAATCGGCAGCAGGTGCACAGTACTGCTGGCTGTAGCCTTTCAAATACAGGGTCGTTTAACTAACTGAACATAACGTCTTGAAAAGGTTATGTGCATTCTTTCTGCCAACTGAAAATGATGAAAATTTGTAAAAAATTGCAGAATTTACTAAAGCCACGTCATAGCAGTAGAACAAGGTTGGTTAATTATAGTTCGTTGGTAAGAAAAGCAACTGAGTGGCCTCGGATGAACATGTGAGGGTGGGAGGCGAATTAAATAAAGGAAGGTAAAGTGGAGAGGGCTCAGGGTCGGACATAAGTGTTGTTGAGGAAGGAGCTACATTGTGTTTAGGGTTGTCCCCATCTAAACCTACTCGTACCTACCTAACCCCCAACCTGTTCTTCTCCATCAACTTCATCCCCCGTTGGCATGCGGACGGTTGTCTTCTTTCGCTTGGAAAATAAAGAAAGAAGCTACGAAAAAAGAAGAAGGAAACACGGTGAAGAGATCTTTTGATATCGTTGAAAGGTTCTTTGTACTGAGGTGTCTCCCATGGATGCCACTCCACGCAACGCTTTCCGGATTTCTTGAAAGACATTGTTGATTTACACCACTGGCAACCCATTTTATAATATACCAATGATTAACACCACTTATAGCTTCCCATCTTAGTATACCTGTGAGGGCCTACTTTCTGTGATGCAGTACCTCACTACTTAAACTTTTCCTTCTGATGGGGAAGTTACTAGCTGGATTTTTGTTTCAGTAGGTTTGGAGAAAGGTTTTGAGATAGCGTGAAGGATAATTTGTGTTACCGGGGGTATTGGGCCCCGCACTCCAGATTAGAGGTTAGGGTTATGTGCATCAAGTGTCCAGATGTGTACAGCCTTGTTAAACATAGGAGAAATTAAAGAGAAGATGGTAAAATGAATGACCTGTGTCACCTCCGCACTCCAGACCGTAGGGAAAAGGTGCTATCTAACAAGTGTTACCAGATATGGATATCTGCACACCTTGTTATATAGAGGAGAGTAAAGAGAGAGGATGCGACATAAGTCGGCGGTCGTTACCTACCAGGTACTTGTATCCGCACACACCGTTCACTTAATTCGTATGAGCGGAAAGGCTGACCAAAAACTGACCAATTTTAAAGAACGCTGAATTTGATTTGAGCTCCTCCCCCAGCACACATTTGCTTCACGGGGGTAGTAGCATTAGTAGCAAATGTAGTATGAATATTCTCAATTGCATTTCTTTTGTATCTGTAGCACAAATTAATAAATGCATTTTTTTAAACCCAAGCAATATAGAGATCTGAATTCATTGCTCAAGTGCAAGTAGTAGGGCTCCTAACAGAGAAAAGACCGTTAAATAGTGGCATTTTTCGTTTTGATTTGCGTGGGGTAGGATTAAGACATCGAGTTTCTGTTGTGTTCAGCGTTGAGATAAGGATGCCACCGAGACGGTCAGAGTTGAATTAGAGCCCTTCGAGTTATTATAAGGGATATTTCAGAGGTGAAGATCCCGTGAAGAGATCACAAAATTTTACGAAAACATGTGCAGCCGCGTCCACATTGTATGGCAGGATCAAAGGCCTTCCTGTTCTGTTGAAGCAAAGCTGTTGTTCAAAGAAGCAGACACTCCGTTATACCGCCTCTGAACACTACCCCCTTTAATATTGGTCTGAATTGACTGCAATTGGTAGAATATATATGCAAAGATCAGTTTAAAAAAATAGGGAGAAACAGGGTATCGTGACGAGCAATATAGCAACATTCTACAAAAAACAGGAAGTGCTGGCTTTTCCGCGCAGTTTCCCCAATAGCGCAAAATGTATATACACGAGTATTCGTTTCCACGTTCAGGTCCACATTTTATCCGTAAACCTGAAAGATTTATAAACTTTTAAAATCAACCAATCCCACCTACATCCGTCACCCTTTTCAAAACAGTTTCAAAGAGCTGCCGCACTCAAGACGATCGTTATAGGAAAACAGTTATGTCAAAAGAGTGGAGGAGTGAAGTTATGTATGAAGCACGAAAATTCTCATAAAAGCCCTCCTGGATAATGTATACGTACTACGTTACTGCTTTTATCGCGAAAGGAGTTCTACACGGTTCTTGCTGAGCCAATGGATGCCGAGATACACCTCTCTTCATCAGGCGGGATAATCAGCGATCAGAGCAACCCACACGTTCACTGTGTACACTCCTCTCTGTCAACAGACAGACTCAATATGTTTGAGTCATATATCGGAGGTTGAATCATTTTTCATCCCTCACTTTGTTGTGACGATATTCCAGCGAGGTTTTTTAATAAACGGAGACGCAAGAATCAAAAACACATCATGTGTCTTCATCAACATGAGTAAACCAAAAAGCGTTATTTCATCGTGTTCAAAACCATTACTATGTTGTCTTTCCTACTATAAATAATATAAAATAGTGTTATTTGATTGTGTCAACCACTAATTCATCACCAGATTCACATAAATTGAAAAAGCACTCTAATACATATTTTTATTACCACCACTCGATCCATGGGGAAAGTCAGTTCCAAGCTGGAAATCCAATCCTGGCCCTCTGCAACAAACTGCTCGGCTACTGGGGACGGCCCTAACCCATTATACAATTTTAAGGGAAATATACAAAACAAGAAGTAATCGTATATGTATATATCTTCCCAAATCAATTAAAATGGTCTTCAGATAGCGAAACCTTTGAGCGAAATAATCGGAACAGATGTACAGATCGGAACGGACGGTCAGATGCGGCGGAGTCCAGAAAAATGTTAATTAATCAATGTATGCAACATCCAGAAGAATCCTCGCTGTCGTACAACGGATAATTCATGGGCGTAAAGTATTTTTATCTGTGGCGTTTGTGGATTCTGAAGACAAGTGGTGCAAAATTTGCAGTCCTCCGTTTTCAACGAGATTTTTCAAGAGAATTCGAGAGATGTCACCATAAAACGACGAAAGATCAAAAGATCTTTCCACCGTGAAGTGATAAACGTGATGTCGGTTATTGTTAAACGTGATGTAGTAATGACCATGGAATGGAAGAGTAGCTACGCTGAAACGCGAAGCGCCCCACTGGAGTATCCTGTGTCGGGGGTCTTAGAAATCTTTTCTTTCCGGGACAGACGCTCTGAACAATTGGAGGTAATGCAGGATGTAACATGATCTTTCAGAGTAAAGAATAACGAGGGGAAATGGCGAAGGGGAAGAAGGAGGCTTAAATCCCAGTTTCTTATCGAGGGCCTATCGTTATAGGCGAAGTCTATTGATGACGGCGCTTTTACTGTCATTGTCGGTGCGATGAAAATTCTTTAACGATCGAGGTCTTTTGAATAAAACACTATCCCGCACTTGATACTCTTCAAACTGTGATGATGTCCACGAAGGAAAACGATACTGTCGATGGTACACCAAATGAGCTTTAATGAGGGTTTAATAATGTTCGTATCAAATGCATTGTATCATCAAAGAATCACGCGGTTGATCAGAGCTATGTTGCCCGACACAAAGATAATTTTACCGGACATTATAGAGTCTGAGTTTCATCAGTGGTCGAGGATGACCACATGTGGCCTGCAGGCTTTCATCAAGACAAGGCCAAAAGGAAATGGATATGTGAAAAGATGAATCACCATAAATTATCATCGTTGATTTTATAGATAGGTAGATAACTACTTCACTAGAAAATCCTTTAAAACTAGTCAGAAACTAGAGAGCCATTTATAAAGACTCATAGCCAGTCAAAATTCGGCCATACCCGGGTGTGAAGGTTCGGATTTTGATGTTATTTCGGAAGAGTCAATTCATTCCTTGAGCAGGTACTTCCAATAGAAAAATCCATCTATAACTCACCATTTACTCATCAGGTACGCAATCCTCACACCCCTAAGATTTTTGTGGGCTCGCTGGGAAAAACTTTTCAATTACAGTTCAGTAGTTTGAATCAAATTGAGCAGGCCCTCACTCATACCAGCCAGTTCAATTCTAGTTGAACCCTTCTTCATTCAGTAGTTATATTTTTAGAATATGAGTGGAAGTAAATTCAAAGAAATGTCAAAAATGTTTTTAAATTTCTCAATTCTCACACGCAAGATACATAAGAAACGCCCAACATATAGCCAACATAGTACCACAGTGTTTTTAGACAGGGATTTAACCATAATTTAACGAAATATTTGGCACATTGGAGGTTTAAAGGCGAATCCATCAATAAAAGAAATCCAGAAATAAAATACCTATTCAACCGACCAAAGAAGAGTCATAAAAGAGTTTCGAACTTTCTTGAACTAAGTACAGCCATTTTGAAAGAGATAGGTAGTTATAGATGGAAAAATTATCTCCGCAGTCATTTTTACATCGTGAGTAATGACATGCTGTGGCTCGTGCCGTTCTGATTTATCTTGTCTACGTAAGTACTTCTAGTACCTGTAGCAATCATTTGTAACGACATCTCTGCCACCAATCAACACCCAAGTTCCCTACTTCCGAACTTGGTTCGTCCTCTTTTTCCACATTTAACTTGAGACTCCCAGAACTTGTCATTCAACAACTTTAGGCACCTCTCGTTATAAGTACGCTGGGGAAACGGTTAAGGAAGAGGGACTCAAGGAAAATGGGGGTTTCTAGCTTTTATCAGATGCACAACCCATCATGACGCAAAGTGTCAACGTGTTCCTATTGAATTTTTGATGGAATTGACTAGAAATTTACAGTTTATCTAAGTGGTAGCCTATACTTCGGTTTACACTTCCAATATTTCTGTCCACCCATTAAAAAAACTCTAAAACCCGTTGGATGTGTGTTCCATCATGACGGCCAAATAGTTCATGATTTTTTTAAATAATAGTTGTTGGATCCGGATAAAACTTTCCACTTCTGGAGAATATAAGAAAATATATCTAATTAGAAAATCCCGATGGAGCTCTGATTAGGTGCACAGATGAATATTGGTTAGACTGACGGGGTAGCAGGAAGCGAAATAAAATCCACCTCCACCAAACTCCCTGAAAGTTGGTTATTAGTTATTATTAACTGACTTTCACGAACTTCAACAGCCCCTCAGTCGCTCATTAGTAGGATTTTTTTCAGTTTTTTTCTGATAGTTTGAAATGGGGCCAGAATTTGAAGAGTATACTTTTACTTTAGATGGAGTTAACAAAAAAAGAGGGATTGTTTCATTTTACATTTAGCTATGAAGGGAAACTTGAAGTTTGTATATTTTGTGAGTGTTCAAACATTCACTGGTTAGATACCTACACTTTCTTATCGAACGTCCATTATTCCCTTCGCGGTGAAGTCAACAATGTGTAGTGATAGTTGAAGAGGGCGATAGCAGGGTGAATAATCGCTTGAGGCGACAAGGTTAAATAGGAAAGAACTTCCCTTCTGAAGTATTTACAGGCATTTTTCTTCATTAACCATTGTTGTTCTCAATTAGATTTTGCTCTGTGTGGAATACGTAGTGGTGTAGCATTTCGACTAATCGAATCCTTAGGAACGAGTGTATTTAGGAGCATAATATGCAGAATATTATTCTGCATTTAGGTTCGGATATCTGTATTTTGGCACGTGTTAATAGAACAATCAGACTACAATATCAAGGTAACAAATTAATGAGTAGATGCCTGTAAGTAGTTATAATGATTTGGATGTTTATGACCGTTGTGCACAACAACTACAAGTCGATGATCCAGCATTATAGAAATGTGCGCATTGCAGGTTTGTTTCACTCCTGAGCGTACCATAGTGAAAATAATGCATAGCGATTGAAGGATGTACGTTTGAGAGTTGAATATGTTCAATCCTCCAGAAACGTAGAAAAATTGCCAAAAACGAAAATTTTGAATACTGCAATATTGTCATTCTTTTGTCCAAGAAGCTGTTTTCACCGTTCTGACAAGAATTCCACTGTGAACTTTTGTTCTCTACCTTTTTCCCTCCCAGATCATACTTGTTTTGCGCTTAGCAAGCTCAGAGTCAGGAACCCTCATAAAGTGGTTCATCAACTGGAAAGGGATCAATGAGGGTGTAATGATGTTTACAGTGGGTTAGATTAGTACTAGTGGAGTCGATGGAAACAGTAGTGTTTCAGAACCTGTTGTTCGATCCTTTCTCTAGTATGATGAATCAAAGCTTTCATGAGCTTTCCAAAGTACTTTTTGGATTCATGATGAGTTCGTATCAACCATCACTACACATTGCTTCAGACCCATTAAATTCAATTACTTCAGATTGACTGGTAGATCATTTACCTACCTTAGCGATTAACATTAAATGTTAACAGTAAATTTTACTGGACTCGATACAACGGGATCTACTCGTACTTAATTTAAGAGTACAATCACTAGGTGCATTGCGCCTCCATTTCTTCACCTTTGACTAGAGAACAAAATTCGTAAACAAAAATAAATTAATGGAATGAATAAATAAAAAATAAAATAGCACAAGATTTCTGTGGGCTTCATCTAAAGCGAGCAAAGTAAGATGATAACATCAAAGGGTGATACAAATCAAGCATTTCTATCCATATTTTTCCGGTTTGTATTGTTTCCTTCTCAAAATGTCTACAACAGAGAAGAAATCGTGTTATAGTTGTGGAAGGTTCGTCGTCTGCCGGCCCCTCAACGGAAGGCTCTGAAAAACCACCTGGCAAAGGAGGGCAGTTTGTCTTCGCACGTTTTCCTGAGGTCACGGGGCTCTTCCACACGGCTTTACACTTGGACTACTAATATTTCGAACAATTACAAAATACAATTTTATAAAACTCTTCTTTTGATCTTCTTTTATCGAGTACCTACCTTTGTGATGAACTGCATGGTTTTATACCAGCTTAAGACAAGTGAAAAAGTTGAACGGTATTTGTGAGGGTATTGTAATATTAAATTTCAGCCCACTCTTCAGTGCAACGGTTCGTTAATTCCGGAGAGAATCTAAGTAAAGGATTACCTACAAGCGCACGTTGTTACTTCTACCCGTAGTACCTAACGAACCACGTGCAAATTGCATGCATAGTAATGGTATACGACCATTTTACATATTATTTACTCGCCAGAAAATTAGTTTTGAAGGGAACAAGGATGGGTTTCTCTACTGAAAATGCATAACTTTAATAATAATTTTTAAAGTTATGCATTAATTGTTGATGATTGAGGAAGAATTAAGGCGGATCTTGATTGGGTACCCATGTTTTAGTCCACATATATAGACAAGTAATAAAGTCTTGTATGTTCTATGGTTTTACGTAATCACAGTAGTGTAGGCCTGAGAGTAGTGGAGGGTGAATACAAATTGACGGGGTGTAATTGAAACTTGTGCAACCTTCAAGTCGAACGGGCGAAAGTTAGTATTCGCTGAGGGCGATGAAGTGAAGGTTTTGAGTGAAATGGAATACTTACACCAGTTGGACACTCTAGCGGGCAGTTAAGCCGTTGGATAGGTAGCATCGAAGAGAATAGAATCGATAGAATCGGCTTCGAGTAATACGAAAAACTTGGGTGACCTTATTGGGAAACCGCTTATGTGGAGGACCTCCAAGAACCTCCAAGGTACGTGCAGCAACTCGCTTGTGTCCAGATCAGCTTTGTGACAACTCACAACTTGTGCATATAAATTACTGCTTATTAATTGATTCAGGGCGAACTTGAAAACATCCTAAATGGAACAAATACCAAAACCCCCAAGGGTCCTTTAACGTGCTTTGATACACACGTAGCCACCACAGATCACCTTGCGTACTTTCACGTTCAAAATAGAGTAAAAAAATATGATTTAAATAGGCCTATTAAAGACTATTAAAGACCCTCAAAATGTAAATTCCAATACCCTCGTAAGGTCGATTTCTGTTGAACCACCAAACTAATTTAAAATTTTGGCTTTCTGTCACTCACAAAAACTCAAACTAGGCTCGTTTACTGGTTTCCAAATTTTCGGACCCGTTTCTTTTCTTGCTTCCCTTAACTCGCTAAAATAAAATTAGTAGAGGTGAGGGAAGATAGCCAACCTTGCATTAATTTAACAAACTTGCAGTTCAGTCCCATCGACGTCAAGGGGCTAATAAAGGGAATGAAGGCTTCAAACGTTAAAAAAAAATAATTGTACTGAGAAAATTATCCTTAAGAACTTTCGACGTAATTTTAAAAAGAGAAAAATAGTGGAAAAGTCCTCCATCGAGTGAACTTGTGAAACTCTACTATGTTGTTGCGAAAATGACGTTGTGTTCAAATAGGAAAATTCACCAGACCAATGATCGTGAAATGGTTAGGCTTTATTGGTGAACAAGGATTAAAACCCAATCCGGTTAGTAGTTGATTCATCACGGATTCGGTTTAGTCAAGGAAATCGGTACATTGATTTTGCACAAGACATTTGGGATTTCAACAGAAACATTCAATGGACGTTACGGTTAGCAAGGAATTGGCTTAATGTGAACTGGTTGGGGCATGAGTGTCCAGGTTCACTCGGAGCATCAATGTTATTTGTTCAAGTTTGTTGTAAAAACCAACACACTTTCAAAACTTTGTGTCATGGTGGATATTAATTAAAAACAGTTTCAAAATCGCTTTAAGAAGAAAAGATCATTAAAACCAGCTGAAACAAGTTAGCTTGAAGGGAAAACTTCAGTGGGACGTCACTAATCAGAAACTGGTAATTTTGAAAATTAAGTGTACTAATCGGATCGGAGTTGTTTCCTTCACCAGGAAACAACTCGAAAAGCGGTTTTCGGGAAGATTTCAGACCCGATGGTACTTTTCAATGTAGAAAGGTTTTACGAATGAAGTACCAATGGTTCTAACTGACCGTTATGAGAATATCTTCCAAGAATGATGCTCTACTGTAAGGTGTATAAGTGTAGTTAATCTATTTACCACCACATTATGAATAAGGCCGCACTCCAGTTCTCTAGTGAATATGAACATTCACTCGAATATGAAGAGAGTTAATACATCTTACTTGCGCCTGAGGGGGGACTTTATAATTTAATTTCCTCCTCTACTTCCATTTTCGAAGAACGATAGAAATAAATTATTTAAACGGACGTTAGGGCGAAGTATTTGCTTTTCATCTTTGATTTATTTTCCCTCTTGCACGTAGTATGCATTCAGAAAGAAATTCTATACAATACAAATACCTTTCGCCTCTGCACGTTGTTTTATATCCTCCTTCTCAACTCACTCACAGATCAGTTCCATCGCGTTAGTAGGAACGAACTAATTATCGTAGTTCAAACGAGTTTCATATATTAAAACCCCAGATAGACAATAAAAGGTGAGGGTTACAAAGAGAGGCAATGGTGGTAATGATTTTCATCGTATCCCAATTGGTATATATGGAACGTCAGGAACTATTTTCATGGTTGATCATTTCATTATTCATCATAAGTAATATACCTACGCCGTTCTACTGTAGAACGGCGTAGGTATATTACTTATTACAGGGTGTAACACCACCCTGTATGAACGTGGGACTCCAGAAAGCTGTACTAGATACTAACTATCTATTACTCAGAGACAACGTATATCTTCGATGAGTTCGGAGAGAGCTTTGATGTTATACGAGGTTGTGGACTTCAATATTCCACATCGGGAAGTTTTATCTCATGTCGTTTCTCCGTTTGTCGTCGGAGCCTAACTCATTTAGGAACAGTTGATGTGGAAAACCACTTTGAACGTTCTTGGACTTGACGACCCACATTGTTCGTCGGACTCATATCGAAGGAAACCTTCACGACGAAATATTTGACTAACACGTTTAAATTAGCTCAATATCGGGGCCTTAGGAATAGTGATCAAGGGAAATCATAAGACAGCCAACTTGAACAAATTGAATAGAATAAGAGGATGTGAAAAAATCCAGTCATGCAGCATGGCTAATAGTGAATTTTCGAAAAAATAACTGGAATAACTGCTGAAAGTCCCTGCTGAAAGACGTAGAAGATTCCTAAATGCATGATTAGGATCTTGATCCAAGATCGAAACGTCGCATTAAATCAAGCACAACGACGACTACTGTTGGTCATTCCTCACCCGCAATTTATTTACATATGATTTTTGGTGTCTTTGGCAGTAAATTCAAGATTTTTTCAGAAATTCGAGTTTTAAAAATTTTCAACCGAGAACAATAGCTTCCTTTTCTTCGCAAATTCGCCAAGAGGGAAAAGGTTGGGAACAGAGTATTACAACAAAGATGGTAATTTTGATTTTTTAGGGCGAAATGTTCTTTCCAATTCGCCCTTGTAACGAGTCCTATGATTTTCAAGAGGGTTTTTCATACACGTATGTTTTAGTACAACTTGATCTGAACCACGGATTATAAGTGTAGGTGTATTATTTTGGATTATAACTTAGCACTTCGGTGTTACGAGGCAATTTCGCTGTACTCAGTGATATTCAAAGTTAATAAAATATACTCGTTGCTTTGAGGACGATGACACGTGCTTAGAGACGAGGAGAACGTCGGGAGCGTGATTGCCAATTAGTCATACAATATAATAAAATTTATTAATTATTTAATAATTAAAATATTACTTGATCATTTAGATTTGATCACTTGAAGTCGAATTAGGTTAGTAGGGTGCCTAAGGATGTGCTGTAGAAGCGTAATGTTGTAGAGGGGACACCGACATTTGTGAGGGCTTCGAAAACCGTCTAACACGGATCGCCGCCCCCCTGACGCGGTTCACGGTTCAATTCCCACCGTCCCCCACTACCCGACGGCTCGTCATAGTCAACTACTCAAGACCCTGATTGGAGAAAATAATTAAACACTTTTCAAGGGTATTTTTAGGCTCGACCCTCCTCATTTTGAGCCTTAACGCGCTACATTTGGCTAAGCACTTTGTTTTCGATTTGAAAACTTCCCATTTCACATTATCTGTTTTTTCTTTGTACGAGTATACGAGTTTGTCTGTCCCATGCTTTTCGAAAAATTACATGTTATAATTCAAGGTGCTCTGTCACTTAGTGGCAATGATTGAGATACGTAGCGGCTACGTAGCAGGTCGTCTGTTCAAATCCCAGCGCCCCACATCGTCAACCCAGGGCAATGAAGCAAACCAATTCTGATTACAGCCGATCACATCCAGCTTCAGCAGTGGGCGGAAGTATAACCTATGCCAGAAACAGGCTGACCTACAATAAAAAAAAAAAAATCCTTAAAATTCTTTCAATGCCATTCTGCATATGGAATTGCAATCGCTTCAACACTCAACCAATGCACTTATGACTCAAAAAATGAGTGACGAGGATCAGTGCATAACATATTGCTATCCGTTTGAATCCGTGGATTTTGATCGGTCAAGCGGTCAAGGGCAGTGGATTAGGAATTACGATTTTTGGATCCCAATGTAGCTCATGTTTAAAACAGGACGCATTCAAATATTGCGTTATCAACTACCAAGTACGTCTCCGTCAATCACGTAAATATGTCAACGAAAATCTTACTCATCACATCGTCAAGGAGGAGGGTTAGAGCATTATGGTTATTATAGTCCATGATCGGATCTAGAGCCTGGCCGCTCTTCTAAGCAACAGGTGTCTCTTCGTAATTCTTTGCGTTGGTTATGGAATGTAGAAATCTTATTCACATGAGTTCAGCCGTTGGCCATTGATGTCCGAACAGAGAGTTTTTCAGGTTTTTACGTTAAATGCTTAAGGTACAAGGAGATCGGAAAGATCCAGACAATGGAATTTGCATTCCCATATCATGTGATGTGGTTAGCGGTTTGTTCACTGTCTTTGTTTCCCTTTTACTTAGACGTTACGTTTAGTGTGATGTGATGGTGGTTAAGCTGTGGGAACGAGATGATTGTAGAACGCGGACAACTTCTCTCGAATTGCTGGTGTGAATTTAATATCTGGGAGGAGCACAGATAAGAGTCAGAGCGTAATTCGTTGAAAATTCGTTGTATCATTTGAATGTTTTGAGACTGGAGGTTTGTATGAGCATTCGCAACACTTGTTTCGAGGAAACATCGCACGCCGTAGGCGTCGTGTATGTGACACAATTGTGAAGCACCAGCGTTTCCTCTGGGCCCAACTGAAACGTCGTGTGTACCTCCCACTCCAACTATTGTTAGGCGATTGCAAGTTGAGGTTCACGATTTTCCGCAGGTGTTTCCAAATGGGAGTGAACTGAATGCCGAATGTTCCCGGCGTAAGTAGCCGTGATGTCCCCCATTCAAATTAAGCTCCCAAACCCTCCCTTTATATTATGTTTATACGTACAACAGAATTCGCCGTCAGAATATATTAGGATTCAGGGTGAGGCGGACTGTCAGAGATCCTTAATGATTTCAATATCGTTACGATCACCATAAATCCTCTGAATCATTAACGTCAAAGAAGTGAAATATTTTATTTATATTCAAAACAGAACAAAAAACCGTTTCAATCCATCTTGATGTACGACTTCTGATCATCAATAGGAAGAATGAGTAGCAATAAGTTATTGCAAATCATTAATGATGTTCTCCATGAATTTTATAAAAATCAGGCATAAACTTTTATAGAATATTCTTTCTCCGTCAAACATAGAACATATCGTGTATGTTCTAATACAAACAATCAATCAAGTACCTACAATGATAGTACAATATTAATATTAAATATGTAATTAAATAGGTATTATAGTTACTACAACTTTGAAAAGTCTATGAAAGGTCTATTGGAAGTGAATGGACGTCGAAATACAATCCTGTACAAGGTTCCTAAAGTCATGTAATTCCTTTTTCCTCTTTCAACTCCGAGTCAGACAAGTAAGATTCGGATGACACTAACTTATTTACATATTCTCCATTTTCGGTTATAAGCTCTTCCGAATCTGTCTTTGTCAAGGGCTTAACATGCATATTTCAAACGAAGGCCTTTCGGCGTTTCAACCTTGAAAAGTTCACAAGACAGTTGATAATGTAATTTCCACTTCAAGTTTTCGTACGTGAATTAACTGTTATACTGTCAGAGGGACATTCTGGAGTGAAAATAACTAATTAAATGGAGATTTCAATTAGTTAATTATGACACAAACCTATCTGACGGTTTGGATGAACCTTGAGTCACAAGATGCTCCTCAATAATTGCCTTGATGCCACACAGTTTGCACAGGTTAGCACATTGTTTTCACAATTAGGCTGCTTGAAAAATTGAAGAATGATCCGCACTCTTTCAATATAAACGAGAAATATTCAGCCACTCTGAATGATTTCCATGATCATAAGATTTGTCATGGAAATTCTGCATATTCCATAGTGTGCATTGAAGTTCTTTGAGGTTTAGTGGAAAACCGTACGAAGCCTGCTCTGAGGCCTTGGCTCTTGGAAACAACGAATTCTTATCAATATTTGGTGATATCGAAAACCTCTGCAAATTCTTGACACAACGGTTCATTATCGAAGATAATAACCCAAAAATGAATGTTTCAAGTTTTCAAGTTTCCCTTTCTTACAATGAATATTGCATGCCGAGGAGCATGTTCAATCCATTTGCAGTTGGATTCGACCCCACGGTGTTTGAGATGCTGGAAGTCAAGACTCAAGGTAGTGACTCAGAGTCTCTTACTATACAATTTCATTAATGTTATAGCAAAATAAATGCCTTTCCAGCGACGGACGAGGTCAACATTTAGTTTTAGGGGACGGGGAATGTGCCACGCCACGGCAGACTTTTCATTTGCTGAACCAACGGATGTTTGTCTCATGGCTGTCTCTCAAGTCAACTCAATTGTTTTTAATTTCACACGTCGGAATTCCGGTCGAAAAAAAAATGTTTTCGCATAGTTTTGCACGAGTGAAAATACTGGTAAAACCCCGATATTAACTTTACTTTAAGCTTTTTGTAGTAGTTGAAGTACTGCAATGGAGTAGGGTCAAAGAGAAGTGACACCGTATTATACAGTTTTCCACAATATGTTCCATCAAAGCACAACTTCCAGTTGCCCATAGATACGAGTCAAAGGGGACCTGTCCAGTCAGTGGTAGATTTGTTTGTGATTTGGATTTGAAGAACACGACGAACGGTGTTGACCGACGTTTGTGTATCAAACCTGCCCACCCCACTAGGTTTGAACTCGGAGGGCACAACTTTGCTAAGAACACTCAACAAGCTCCGATCCGATCACTTGGTTTTTCGAACATTTTCCATTTCAAAAATGTCGATCGCCTCACGTTTCCCTATCGACTTGTGTTCAGATAATGGATAGATGACAAACGACTATAGAGAACTATTCACATCTGTGGTATACGTATGTCTGTTTAGCTATCAGCAACGACTGATTGGACTCACAGTTGCATGTTCCTCATACATCACTCTTATCAGTAATAGAAGTGACGGTGTTACGA
The DNA here is from genome assembly GCA_963920205.1 of Stenodema calcarata. Lineage (NCBI taxonomy): Eukaryota > Metazoa > Arthropoda > Insecta > Hemiptera > Miridae > Stenodema > Stenodema calcarata. Next base: position 6,991,041 of record OY986055.1, on the reverse strand, counting down.
CTACATACTCTATCAGGCCTATGACGGATGATGACACAGCGCTATCAAAGTGGCCGAGCTAAAGAGATTTGAAAGCGAAACTGCAATCCCATGAACATCTGCACAGGCGGTATTCGGAAAATGCAAGGGAGAGTATCAAATCGAACTGGGAAATAAAATTTCACGATCCTGAAGAGTTGTGTAATTTCAGATATTATTGTTCCCCACCGGGTAACTGTTGATAACTTCTATTAGAATGTTAAGAATAGTACTTGGTGGTTGGGTATGTTTATTCCTGGGCTGGCAATCAGTGTTGCAAGTTCTGTCAGAGCATTTGTATTATACAGTTTTGGCCTGTAACTTTGGAAATTTGCTACATCACTGGAACTTTTCATGGAAGTACTGAGAGCAACGCCGTGTTCTGTTCACACGTCTTTTGACAATTTAAAAATTTCGTCGCAATTTGAAACAACCCGTGAAAGAACTTGCGATGATTGGCCTCATATTGGTAATAATTACCAATATGACCAACTATTGAGGCAATTATTGACCAACTACTTAAAAAGACAAACAGAAACTTGACTCTCGGAACTGTATGAACAGTACGACTCAGGAATTAAAACGACTGGAGCAGCTGGTTTGCGTTAAGTACAAAGGGTCACCTAAAAACGTGTGTTTATATTCCATCACCTCTTGTTGTTAAGGCTTCTCTCGTACAAGTGGGCAGACTCCCTCCAACTCGACGAACAATAGCTTGAGCTCCTTGAAAAAAGTTACTCCTCGGGCCAGTACGCTATTCCTCATACACCTTTGTCTTGTTTGAAAAAGGAAAGGAATAAAAACTACCCTGAACGAAATATTCGAGTTAAATATTCATTTGTACTGGTTCGAATAAGGGTGGCATTTTGTTTTCCTTTGTGGCCAACGTTAACGAGTTCCTCGCCTGTTATGGGAATGCACGAAGAAAGTTTTGGAGAATCAACATTATGCGAGTATGAGCAAGTTTTGTAGTGAAAATCGTAGTCTCCAAACACTGCCCTCTATAGAGCCAACTGAGAGCGTAACCTGATATGGAATTTCAGTAATGATTATTCTGATAAGGTTAAGGCCCTCAACGGTGGAAGTCGGCACCAAATAAGACTAAAAACGTTAATATTAAAAAATGCTCCGTCATTTTTAAACCTTGAATGAGCAGCTGGAAAAACAAAATGCCAAAATTTGCAAGTCTGAATACAATGCATTTCAGAATTTTTTTAAACTATTGTATTTTATTTGTATTTTATTCCATTGCTTCTCGAAGTCAATTTTTTTCTTCTTCAAATTTGGGCCTCACTGGTAACGATATGGTATATTCTTCCCCAGGCGCATTTCCTTTGAAGCGCCATATCGAAGGACAGTAACTGTTTCTTGTTAACAATTGGAGTATTCTCAATCCTCCTTAAAATCGTCCGAAAATGTTAACGACAACCGTTTTCCACCAAAATCCGTCATGAGAACCTACCAAGGCTGACAAGTGAGGATGAGCAAATGTGTACCGCTTTACCCACTATGTAATCCTGCCGAAAATTAACGGCTGTCGCTAAGCTAACGAATCCAGAGCTTCGTTCATCATAGAACGTGACTGTACATGTGTGGCTTGTAAGTAATTGTGCGTTATTGAACTCCGTTTGGCGCATACTAACCTCCATCTCCTCGCCTGATTATGGGAAGAGGAGGCGTTAATATGCGTCGCAACATGACGATTTGACACTGTTGTCACTGGAATGGTAATGTTGAAATTAATTACCATGTTATTTTTAAACACGTAAATGCATTAAAAAAATATATTTGGGGCAACACAGCTTCCCTGGTTCCATCTTACTCCGGTGGTAGGTCTTGTAACTCTACGCCTCGTCATCCCTCTTGCCCCCTTGTTACCACATTTTCCGCTTATACTTGAGTATAATTATTCAATTATGGTCTAGGCACCGCTCAAGCCGTTGTTATATCGTTTTGATGTACCTCGAAATATCAGTAAAATATGATCTTTTGTTGTAAATAGTTCTTGAGCTAAAATGGATTAAAAACTAAAAACTATTACTCAGCAACGGTATCAGGAGTAGACAACTTAAACTGAGAAGTCGAGATTAATGAAATCATTAGCAGTGCACATCCATTCAACATAAATACTCGTGGTTCCTGTCCAGCTTAGAAGAGCGAAGGATGATGAATTATAGAGGTTGATTTCCTCACAGGATAATTAAGTAGCGACGACTATTATTCACTAAAGCCTCTGTGCTTACATTTTGTTTCGTCATTTTCAGAAAATACTAGTTCCTTCTTTCCTGAATGATTATACCACATGCATTTTTAACAAATCGTAGTAACAATCGCAATGTTGAGGGTGGTTATGCACAACAATAAACTACATTGTAAATTATTGAGATATACGGAATTGAAAACAATGTGTGTATTTCGTCATAACTAAAACGTATAAAACTTGATAAAGGTGATTTCTTCGCGAGTTATAGGCTAATAAAAGACCAAGTGCCTACCTATTTTGCTGTATTGGGTTCTGTGGTAACGCATTTGAATCGAACAAATGGTAGAACTAATCGGAGTTTCGTGGATTAATAGCAATGTTTAATGATTTTGGACCCCAATGAATGGAAATGTCATCAAATTATGGATGTCATTCGGAAATGTGAGAGTACAATTTTCTCACCACCCATCAGTTTTACTCGAAGATACACACTTCTATTTAAACATTTAATTGTCGAGCTAGCGATTTGAAAGTACAAGTTTTTGGTGGATTCCGCGCCACAATACGAGTTGAATAACGACTGAGTAAACACACTGTCTTTTCCATTGAGATTTCTCATCCTAACCCGTCTACGAAGTTAACCCACATCGGTCTGTGAAACTCATCAGTCAGGTCGTCGCGCCTCGTTAACCTCCCTGTCAAGACAGACCCTTCAATCTTACTTCTCACGTCATAGCTGTATGATCAATTTGACAAATCGAGCACCGACCTCTTCTACGGATTCAAGACGTTTCATTCACTTAGGACTTCGGGACGCAACATTTCAAAACAACTATACGGAAGGAATCAATATTATATCCTTACGATACCATCGCCTTCACTGGACCGAATGACCTCGGTGCTCCCTTGAAAATGATCAATCACAGCCTGTTTTCAGGGGAGAAACGACATGTCGAAACGACGATTTCAGATTATCACGAGTTTAGACAAAAATAATGGAGCAACTTTGTATAACGGACGTTCCCTCCGTATGCTGATATGATTATTCACAACCGTGTTACTAACCAAAACCTCAGAAAAGTTTAAATGTTGAACTGAAACTTTTAAGTCTTATGTTGAACAAAGTGTCGATGTAAATAGTTTTAGCGAATTTTCGAAGAAAAGGAAGCTATTGTTCTCGTTCCAAAATGTTAAAAACTCGAATTTCCTAAAAATTGTCTTACCACAATCCGTTTCATACCATCCTGAATTCACTGCCAAGAGACACCATAAATCATACGTATATACATGAATTTATGTAAATAGTGGAGTAAATTTATGTAAATACATAATTTATGTATTTCTATTATGTATTTTTGTATAGGTAACTTTAGATAGAATTGAAATAAAAATTTCAAATTTGCCAAAAAAATCCGTCCTAGCATTCGAATCGGGTCACTCTAAAGGGGGTTGGTTTTTTTTTTTTTTTTTTAATTTGCTGTAGGGAGAGGTTTAATAGCCAAATAACATTTACAATAAAAAAATGAATCAGCTTGTTTACGAAATAGACAGTATTTTAAAAAAAATCGGTTAAACTAACACTACAGTTGGTCCAAGTACCAACTGGTGGGAGAATCATTGGTCATCAATCAAAATGAACAGGCCGTAAAATTTTGCAATAACCAACAGAACTCCGTTCCGTATCCGCCAAGTTAGCATCAGTTTCATTTAGCAATTCAACCTCATTCTCCCAATTGCGGGAAAGGTCCGCGGTAACTTAACTCGAAAAAAAAACTCTCACCACCTCAATGATTTACCGAACATTATACCGAGTCAACACCACAGTTTCCAACCGTGTTTTTGTGCTTGATGCCGCTTTTGAAAATATTAGGGACCGAAAACTGGGGGTTATCGCCGGAACCAGCAATATACAGAAACCTCGCCCATGTGTCTCCTTTCCGGGAGTTGCCCTGTACGGTCCCATTAATATCAGAATAGTCCATTAACAACTCTTGGTTATGAATGCTCAACGTTTTCCATCCTCAACGACATCTGTGATGTTGAAGTTATACACAAAGTTGAGGCGTACTTGTAGAAGTTTTCATAGCTACAAGGAGTTGGGGAAAGTTTTGGTTTGAAGCTTCTTTTTCCGCATGTGAGCTCATCGTTCAATTTCGGCGAGTGTCATGGAATTCACTCTGTAAATGATTATTATTTTGCATGAGAACAGAACCCAGTTTTTTTTGAGAACCCCCGTCGCTAGAAACTTCATTTTGAAAGGCGCCGCTATTCAAATTGACTCAAGAGGAAAACGACGTAGAGACGAGATGAAATGGAGACTGATATATAGGTCTAAATTCAGATTGATGGATAGAGATAGTCTCAAATTGTCATAAGATTACCTTTTCAGACCACCACAGTAGTTATATTATCGTAGAAGTACTAAGTCTGTGTAACTGAAATCAACTCAACTGGTTTTCGTGGTTTTCATTTTAAATAGTCAGGTTGGAATCTAGTTGAAAAATAAAAACTAACTAATTCATTTTAGAAACAGGGAAAATCGTCCTTTTTGAGAAATTCCTATGTCTAATAAGGAAATATTAAATTTTGATGAAAATACGCTGTATTTAATCTGACTCCAAAAGATATGAGAATTAAATGTATTTTGGTAACATGTTCGAAAACAGAAATTCGTCATCATAATAATAATTCGTCACCATAACAATTATTGTACAGAAAGCGCACAAGCTTCATTCCTACTCCTTCAATTTCCCTTCTAAGGTCCCCCTAAGTAACATAAATAAAAATTACTTATTCATTATTGTACTGTAGTGTCGCTACAACTTCAATACCTCATAATGTGTAATGTATTTATATCATCAATTTGTATTCATAACCCATGAAAACGCATTACTCATTATTACAAACCAACATAGAACTTGCCACATAGGATGCAACATATGGAACAAGGAGCTTGCAACAGAAAAGTTGATCTATACACTTCCGAATAGCGTACAGTTGCATAATATGTATGAATTGTAATTCAAAATTCGTAGGCATCAACATATTATTCTGCACTAAAGTGACTTCTTAGAGGTTCTGCATATGAAATTTATCAAATTAGTTTGTGCGAATAATTGTATTACCATTGAACATGGAGTCTACTACTGCTTAAATACCCATGTTTATTGGTGGATCATGTGGTTGAGCTGTTCATCTTTCAACTGTACCAACACCCTCTGCCAACACGGCAAGACGATTCGGCGCTGTTATCTGGAATCTAGGAAACCACCATTAACCAAGTTCGGGTTACCATCATTCCATCCATTTATGTCGTAAGCCTCCGGAATAGGCGTTTAACGTTCGAAAGAACAACAATCGGAATGCAACCAGTGTTCTAACGGCAGCCAACTCTGCACCCCCACAGCAAAACTAGATCAATCAAGTCTGACCCACACTTTCCGCCCGAATTCCGTTATCAGCCTGTACGGGATCGCCTCAAAAGGTCAGTCGGTGCAGGAGATCCGACCGTCGGACTTGTTACAAGCGATTTCGCTTTGCACACCCAACGCGGGACACCGCATCACCTGTCAACTTCTATCTCTGAACTTTGGTGTATTCTCTTGTTCGTCCGCCTCTATCAGTGATGATAGATCGATCGTTGTAATGAACAAGGAATTAACTGTAGATGCAGATTCCACATGCATATCTACAATAGCACTACATCGCAAACAGGTTTTTTCTGGGCCAAATCGAACTCACTCTCTACATGGATTCCGGAAGTGCTCCATGTTCCGTCACCTGTAGCTAAAGACGAGTAGCTCCGGAATATTAACCAAAAATACAAAATTGTTCGATAATGAGAACCGACAAAAATAGTTCAAATAACCAAGAAAAGTACATCGATCGATGTAAGGAACAAGGAATTAATTGAAGATACAGATGGTCGAAAACTTCACATGGATTCCAGAAATGCTCCATGTTCACAATTTTTCAAGTAACCAAGAAAAGTACCAGTACATCGATCGATGTAAGGAAATTGAAGATGCAGATGGTCGAAAACTTCACATGAATTCCGGAAATGCTCCATGTTCCTTCACCTACAGTAGCTGTACCTAAAGACGACTAGGTCCGGAATCTTTACCGAAAATGACCAAAAGTGTTCAATTAACCAAGAAAAATGCCAGTACATCGAGGCAAATTTTCGAAGTAACGTTCAAAGTAAGGACATTTATAAGTCCGCCAGTCTCTAACTAAATTCAACGGTAAATCCATGAAATGTAAAAAAAAAAAAAAAAAAAAACGGCCCACGCCAAAGGGGAGGCTTGTACATTTCATGTTGGAATCTCATCGATCTCTTCCTCGAGCGATGGAAAAGACGTAAAGAACGCTTTTAAAATATTCATGTTACTAGCACTTCCTCGACTTTCAAACGCGCTGAAATATATATTTCCTCTCCATGCTGTCTCTTAATCTACAGCTTTGGGCTTTACTGTTCACCGGCATTAAGTCGGTCCATTTGGTTTGAGATTATTAATATTTTAAATTTCTTCGTTTATTTTTATGAAGTCTGAGTTAAAGACAACCGTAAATCCCTCCCCCAAAGTGGAGCAGACTTTTTCTTCTTGTCCTGTTTTGGGACTCCAACGGCCCCCAATGTGACGGGATAAACCTACATAATACAGATGTTACGTGAATAGTTCATATTCCATCCAGATTGGATATTATACTGTAAGCCGTAAATCACAGTTGGTGGTATATTATTCCGTAGGTATACATTCGGAATGAAGCTAATCAATCATGCCCACGATAAACGCGAGTTTGTGCCAAATTTAACTCAAAATCACCATCTTAAAAGATACATGCAGTTGCGTGCAACATGATAGGAGACGTATGAAATTATGGTTATCGCAGAATGCAATTGGAACATTCCTCAAATTGCCAAAAGAGACCACAAAATCAAATTTCATGATTCTAATTATTGAACTGACAGACAAAATTACGACTTCATTAGTACGGAACTTCAAAATCCTCAAATTGCCAAAAGAGACCACAAAATCAAATTTCATGATTCTAATTATTGAACTGACAGACAAAATTACGACTTCATTAGTACGGAACTTCAAAATCCTTAAGGATGAACAATAATTTCTAACAGTAGTGAAACCTTAAACAGGGAAAATTCATTATATAAGTAAATTCAGATAATAATTTTAATGTACAGTCGATTGAGAGTTATCTAATAGTTGACACCACACATAGGAAAATTGTTCCTAAACGAAACCACGTTTGTTCAATGTAAAATCAATTCGTAATGGTACCTTTATCTGATATTCCTCTTCTTTCTATTACGACACCCATCAACGTTCCCACTTTAGATGGAATCGCTATTATGAATGATTGATATTATTGATACATATTACGATAATTGAAAATTCAAAGTATTATGATGGGCAGGAGGTAGAGGGGTGGGATGTAACGTCATATCTCAATTTTTTATTCCAAATAAAGGTCTTTCTTTGAAAGGTCGATTTCCAATTCAATAAGTTTTATTTCACAAATGCTGTTTACATAATCACTATATCAACAACTCACCAACTGATATTTTTTAGATCAACTTTATTATGTCAGTTTTTTTTTTCCTTCAAATTCTTGTTATAGTAGCACAGATACAAACACTAACTAATTCAATCCCTAAAAGAGTCGCCTCCTTAGATTGGCTCGATAAACTACAAAATGGTAACATCTTGATATTTAGAATTAATATAGGTATAGATTAGTAATCTAAGATTAGCAACTCTAATCTAAGATTTCCTACTTAATTGTATTCAACAATTGGCCTCGACAAATTTTGGAGTGATGAAGTTGAATAGTTGAATAGGTTGAATAGTTTATTATTTGGTGGTAGTAATGGTGGAATCCGAGGTGGGTGTGGTAATAACAGGTATTGATGGTATTTAATTATTTTGAATGTATCCTGGTTTCGGGAATAACGTTAAAACTGAATGCGGTATGTCATCAGTTTACCTGAATCAAACGTTTATAATTATGTTATGATTACAGTGGCAGGGTACGTTCGCATGTATGGAGGGGCCGCTTTGTAGCATTGGAATTACTTTTCCAAAATATTCACTTGACTAAATTCGAATGTACCTACAGAAAAGAGAACGGGAAAAGAGCCACAAACAGGAGGACTACGCTTTGATGATTATGAGTGGGCATGCAGAGAATGCTCGTGATATCAATATTGGATGGGCACAGATCAATACTTCCATATGATAACCGTGCATTGTTCCTTTCAGCTGGCTCTGATAGAATGAGCAATTAAACACACGTATGGGCTCTGAAACAGGTTGAACATTCATTCTCACTAACTGCACTATATTAGTGCCTACTGCCAATCAAAACCATAATATTAAAAAGGACCTACTTGTTTCGAATCACCTGAATCTCATACTGCTGTGATTAATAAAGGCTCACGGCGCGCCTTTATTTATTTTCTTTATAAAAATCTCTAAAAGCAATCGTTGGGTCTGTCCCAAAAGTACAAAATTGAAATGGCAGTGTTTTGTTGTCTTTGTGCATTAAAAAATGTAGGGCTAAAATTATTTCATCAAGTGAACCCATCTTAAAATGAAACCGCCGCGGCGGTTTCATTTTAAGATGGGTTCACTTGATGAAATAATTTTAGCCCTACATTTTTTAATGCACAAAGACAACAAAACACTGCCATTTCAATTTTGTACTTTTGGGACAGACCCAACGATTGCTTTTAGAGATTTTTATAAAGAAAATAAATAAAGAGCTCTTCAGAACTTTCAGATAATATTTTTTTGGAACATGCCCGTTAAAAATACATTTTAGGGCATATTTGAGGGACCCTAGACATTAACACGTTCATGATTTTTAATAAAACACGTTTACTTCCAAATGCTAAGACCACCGAGAGATCTCTAAACATCAGTAAATCATTGAAATTGTATTGGGTTCGGTCTTATTATAAGAGAAGGAATTTTACCGAGCAAAAATATCCTCGTGTGCCATCCTTCGTTAGGTAAATAAACAATCCCTAGAGCCACACAATAAAATGTTAGTCAACTAATACAACGAGTAACACGTACAAGAAGAGTAGTAAAAATGGTGTCTATATGTCAGCGTCATTTCTTGTAGTTTCGGTCTTTTACAACCAAAGATAGGTAGTAAGGTAAAAATTTCCTTTTTCTGGTCCCAATAAAATAAAACTCAAGGGAGGCCTCCCCTTGAGGCTTGCGACCCTCTTCATACACGTACTAACAGGCTTTTTATAAGATTAGAATTTTGATAGTGAGACACAGTTTGATCTCGAATACACAATTTCTTGATGGTTTGTCGTATTTTTTAGTATTAAGGAAGGTGTGTGGTTGGGTCTGAGCAAGACTGCTGCGTACTATTTCCAATCTCTTCCTTTCTTCCAGTTACTTTGATCTAGGCATCAACAGCACTTTGTCAAAAATGCAACTACCGACATACACTGTAACTACAACCGAAGATAAGAAATTTGATCCGAATGTCGGCTGATCTGAAGCTCACATCGATTTGAACAGATAAAGTTTCAAGTTCTACCGTTCTGTATTTAATACGTAGATTATGCTGGAGTAGACACACAGAATTTCACGATTCCTTCAAAGGGTCGTTTCAAAGCTCGTGAATCGTAGGTGTTATTGGTAGAACTTGAAACTTTATCTGTTCAAATCGATGTGAGCTTCAGATCAGCCGACATTCGGATCAAATTGCAAAATATTTTCACCTACTCAGCGCCTTATACACCAACGTGAGAAATCGCAATTTGGTGAGTTACGGAAATTTGATTGTAAACTGGGCCAAGTGGACTCCGCGTATTCTGCCCAAATGATACTGAAGGGTTTGTTAGTCAACTTGGAACGTTCAAGAGTTCGATGCGTTCAGGTGTCCCTACCTCGTGGGGCTGTTTACCGTTACGTATTTACATAAACAGGGGCCTTCTACAGAACGTGCAAACTGTAGAGCGGACAGTGTAATATTAGCTCACGTTACACACAGTGGCTTATTTAGACGAACTATAATAGAATAATATAATTATTAGATATTATCTAATAATATTGGGCACCCCTCTGAATAAAACTGGTGGACTCCCCCAGAGTCCGTTTCCCCATTAAAATAATACCTACTACGAGTAAATATTGATACAACAAAAATAACACAAAATCAAGGTTTTGTAAAGTTGGTATAGAATAGGATGAGTTCGCCCAAGATATGGTCAATATATAGATCACGTAGGGATTGAGATGTGAAGCTTCTAACCTCCCACGCTACGACCCAATTGAATTTAACATTACATTGGTTATGACGTTATATGATTGGGTTGGTAAAATTGGAGAGGTGACCCAATCAGATGACCAGATAAACGTGCTTGCTAATTTATTTATTAATAATAATTATTATTCAATACTACACTATACTTTAATGAGAATCGAATCAATCTTCACTTGTAATAAATTAATACATCCACTTGATTTTTCAGCAACGCCCTTACAAAATAAATCCTGGAAACATCAAAAACTTTGTAACCTTCCACTGTGATGTTAGTCGTATCGATGGCGACGGAGTTATTCTCCAGCTCGAAAAAATTGCCTTTGAAAGTCTGGCTCTCTCCGCTCCAATTCAATGGCTCTATCCTTACTACGTACACCCCTGTGCGCGGTACATCACTTTATCCTTCCGTTGAATTGGGTAGGTAACACATCTTATCCCTGTGCTACGGCCAGGTGAACCGGGAATTCTTCATGAAGAGCTCGGTTTCCGGTCCCAACCACCTCTACGCTCCCTTCTCAATTGTTGATGAAACGAGGGCCGTAGGATCCATGTTGGCGGTTACCTAAATCCTATGAGTGGTGAACTTGTTCAACCCCAAAGGCGTCAAGTAGCCCGTTTAAAGGTTAAACGACGACAAAATCATTTAACTGAAGAAAAAAGGAGGAGTTGCGGAAAAGATTTTCGTATTGTTTCGTGGTGCCCGTGAGGCTGAAACAAATTGTGGATTGAGTTCCAGATCTACCATCGACAATTCCAAACTTTACAAGACTAGTTGTAGGAGGAACTTTGGTTTTTAATTCGTTACTACGTTTGTGAGATTTTAGAGCATCGAAGGCTGGAATGGTCACAATTGCAATAATTCAGAATCAATCGAATTAGTGTCTTCGGTTATGATTTATCGTATCAAATATGAAGTACTATGCATTCCGGCCTTTGTACTCGTACTTCAGGGGCCTTCTAACGAAGGATTGATGTTCGCCCTTTAATCTGTAATAGTTCACGCCCTTTCCTCGTCCGCTTCAACTATTACGGTTACGATTCCCACGATGTGTTCAGTTCTCCAGTACGTCCACTCTCGGACAACGCACGGGTACCATACAACGTATAACAACATAGAGCATCATATTTCCCCTCCCCCCCTGTTCAGCGGAGGAGATTCCACAATGTAAAAATATTCCGTCATTTATTCGTCCACTATACGGTCCAGTTTTACGAGGGAAAGAAATCGTTCAAACCCCATAAATTTTTTTATGTAAGGGGCATTGGAACCACGCCGTGTTTTTCTTCTGTCAATATTACAGATAGAGCTTTTTGAAGAACTTCAGTTCTGGGCCAACTCTAGTTCTGACCATTCCGTGAACTCCCTCCGTGTTAGAAAAAAATTTGCATCAACTGAGCATTAGTTACGGTTGAAAGCGCTCATTGAATAGGTTTGGTACATTGGAATTCATTTATTAGGTTAAAAATGACTCCTTATACAATATAAATTACTCGTAGCAATATACTGTCAACTAAGAGTTCACATACAGAGCGCATACAGTTTGGTCGCGATTACAGTCAGAGGGCTTCTTGAATCTGGAAGGCGGTATTTCTGTGGGAGGCTCAGGTAATCCTCAAGTGTGACTTCAGTCCTCAAGACTCCAGCCGTAATTTACAGTCGTGTTTTTCACTTTGGGTCATATCACGCTCAAAGTTGAGTGAACACTGAATTTTCAATAGCCTTTTCAGTGGGGTTAGTACGTTGAGTTCCACTAGGGCGGCGACGTTTTACAAGTTCATTCAGTCTGACTACGGTGAGTGCACTCCATAATCATTTTAACTCATGATCCTTGACGTTTGAGTTGTTTCTAACAAGTCTCTCAAAAATAATGAAGGTTTGACATGGATATTTCTTACCGCTAGAGGTCATGCTAAAATTTTGCCGCACGGAAAAATATCTAACGCGATACCAATAAACATTCACTCTATGAAGCTGTAGTTTGGTATGTAGACTCCTTAGAACTAACACTTTAAGCAGAATAGGCCCAGGACGAGCTGATTGGTCCTACAGCTAATTTCTATGCCATTCACTCTATGAAGCAGTAATTTGGTATGTAGCCTCCTTAGGACTTACACTCAAACAGAATAGGTCCACGATCAGCTGAGTGGTGCTACAGATAATTTTTATGCTATTCACGCTATGAAGCTGTAATTTGGTATGTAGCCTCCTTAGGACTTACACTTTAAGCAGAATAGGCCCATGTTCAGCTGTTATCGTTACTATGTTTCAACCAAAACACATATATTACAGTGAGAAAATTAGATGTACCTATCCACGTAACGATGTATCTGCATGTAGTGTAAATTCGTTTAAACTGTGAATGTGTTTTTGAATGAGTTCCGGCGTTGTAATTAAGTTCTCGTTTAAGGTTGGTAACCCGGATAATAACGAATTTTTGCATTTAAACTTTAATTTTCGATTGAAGGAACAAGATAATCTCAAAGGTGACCATAACGTTTAAATTGTTATGCGCGTTTCAGTAACTAACTACCTCTTAGTAACTAAGCATTATCGATAAAAGAGAGATTTTGTCAAAACTCAAGATGCACGATACACTTCGATGGAAATTATGAGTAATCTGTAAAATTGTTTCATATTCAACCATTGGAGCCGATTTAGACGAACCCAAAAGAGATGTTTGCGTTTAACCTGCACCGCCGGGATAAACTCGTCAAGTCACTTGGATATCGAGCTGCCTGGGAGATTAATTTAATACGACAGGTTATAGCGATTAATCTAATACGACACCGCTGGTAGTTAACCACCCATGCAAGTGTAATAACATTCATCGGATACAAGAGGTCTCTTGTCGGTTTTTGATTAAATATAAAATTTATTTACACCACGTGCCAGTTTGTACGTTTGATTTCTGAACCACCCTAATTTGACCAACTCTGTTGGACAGAAATAGAAACGTAAAGACTAATATGACCCAATTTTTTGGATTTTCTGGAATCGATCCATTTAAAAGAATTTACGACGTCAATGTACTGACATCCACTAGGGTGGAGAATTGTCTTTGTTTCAATCAATGCCTCCAACGTTCGTGATGCTAACTCAAAAATTGAGCCTAAACTCTCCGAATGAGATAATGTAACGGCTATCACATTCCTCACATTTTCACATTTACATGACAGTTGTTTCATTCGACTTATCAGGATTGTATTAACCCAGTTTTTGTGCCGACTCCTCGCCAGACGTCGCCTACTTGTTTATATTTATGAAACACATTTCATCCTTAATTAAGTTACACTTCATAGAATGATCGATACCCGTCGTTTGGTTGTCACAATTCTGCTACCCTCCCACCGATAAGAGTGTCATGTTTTGCGTGGTTTGTTATCAACTCACCGTTTTGTGTTCCAAATGTATCTCGAACGGCAGTAAAAAGAAATCGATTTCCTCTTTTTTTGAAACTCCAGAATTAATGTTCTATAAATACAATTGTTTTCACGTGTATTTTACATATAAATATGACTGGAAAGACAACTCCGAAAGTCTAATTTCAATAGTTAACATGTTGAGGAATTTTGTTCTGGCTTCTGTTTGAGGCACGTCATAATATGTGAAATGTACCAACTGACGTTCTTAATCCACGAATGGTCTTGTAAACAGTTTTACCGGATGTTTCGGATGTGGCAAAAAAATGTCATTCAGCGTGAAACCCCATAAATTACTGTAACTGTACTTTTTATGACGCCTCTGGAGGTGTTAGGACCTGAAACTTCCTGTAATTACCACTCTTTGTAGATTCAGAACGGTGAATCGATTTTGAACTCCATCGTATAATTATTGGGAAACGAAGAAAATCGTCATATTTGTGACATTGAAACGTTTTATTCAATAGACGGGTTTTCCCCGTATATTTTTTTCTTTATATTTCCCTTTGAGGAACTGCGATGAAAACGTCCGTCACACATTAATATTACACGAACGCTCAACACGCCGAATGAAAGGTCGGGAAGAAGGGAAGTAGGTAGTGTCTATGAATAATTCATACAAGCGGGATCGAATCAATCCCAACCGTGTTTTTGCCTCTTGATACTCAACCGTGAAGGAAGTTATACCTATTCAGTTTTTTTCCTTTTAATTTCCACCTTTGAAATGAAGAATTCTACTCTAAACTCTCATAATCTCTCGAGCTCGCCCTTTTTCTCATCCTAAACAATCAGTAGGAATATTAAAGAAAACCACGTCGCTATTCTTCCTACATTTTTCGATTGGTTTTCCGCTCTAAATGCCAAGTGCTAAATGATGTCCAAGCACGTCCATCATTTTTTAATGCTAATGAAAATACCGTCAGCAATCGTGGAACTTCTCAGTATTCACGTTATAAGCATCATAGTTTGTGTACGTGATGAGAGCGAATCGAGGGTTTTCATATCTATTTTCATTTCTAATTTCATGTCGTTGACTCAGGATTACCAGGGTGTTCCATAGGTTGTATTGGAGAAAGGCCTGTTCTTTTGTCTGGAAGACAAATCCGTATCTTTTCCTCTTTCAAAATCCCCTCTGATGGTCGAATTCTCTTGACTCCTTATGCTTTATATGTTGGCCCAACTTGTTGGATAATTTTCTGGCCCAACCCATAGGAGTATTGCTATCTGCCTGATGAAAGCAGTTCCTGTGATGTAGAGGAAGCTTCCGTTGAAAAACCAGCTTTTAAGGTCAATTAATACAGGTACATCCCCAACACCTAATATAATTGATAAAATCGTTTAAAAAAAATCCAGTCATGTAGCTTGGCTGTAAGGGCGAATTTAGAAAAGTGAGTAATTTAGTTGAACAGATGTGTGTGGTGTGATCAACTACACGAAAGTATTGACGAGGCACCCTCGGGATGTACTGTGAAGTGCACACTGAAGTTTGAATCTTCGCAATTTCTCTGGTGGACAGATAATTATAGTCAGAGATAACGCTAGTCAGATAATTATCGCTGTTCAGTGACACGCAATTCAACTGAAGGCGACATGAACGGGAACATAAAGATCGCACGGCCCAGATTTTCTGGTATTTCCCCTCTAGTTTCCTATCCGAATATTTGATTTTGATTTGTGTCAATTATGACGAAAATGTTGTGAGTGACGGATCAAACGAGACTCTCAAAAGTACAAATCTACACGAAAATTTTGAATGTAACTCTTAAATGCACTTATGAGATAAAATCACTCACGGAATAATTCATCGTTTTATTGTTAGTTATAATCAATTACTTCGTTCGCAATAAATATTGCATTATAACTTTGGCATAATCAGTTCGTACACAAATGGTAATATCTAAGATCTAAGTCCAACCTTACTGGAAAAAATTAACTCATTTTAAAATTTCTCAATAGGTACCCACTTCCCACTTGTACCGTACAAATCAGATACAGGTTGATTCGTCAACCGCAAATGAACTGACTTAAGTGAAATGACACGAAGATCAAACCAAAAGAATTATAATTTTGCGTTACGAAATGGCGTTGGAAATTAACCAACCTAATTAGAATTCGAACAAACGAAAACTCTAACTAACAAAACGATTTCACCGAGTTATTCAATTATTACTTTTTTTTTACAATTTTTTTCGTAAATCGTAATTTAAACGTTAGACGTGCGACTTGTGGTGACTTTTCATCTGGGGGTTTCCTCAAAACTTTCGCAGTTTTAATCATTTGAGATTTTATCATTAACGGTAGGTGTTTTGTACTGAACTGATATTGATTAATTTCAACGGGAAATTCGCCTCAATCAGCCCTATCTACAAGTGTAATACACAGTATGGTGGTTTCCTAAACAAAAAACAACGTTCCTGATCGCTTAACGATCTTGGTCTATTTATCACCTTAAACATTAGACGCCTGGTGGTAAATCATAAAATATGTTAATAGAATAAGCTGGAATTTTACGGGCAAAAGTTATTGGCTTACCATCATTTCTTCTCTCTGTGGTGGTTTTTAAGACAACAGTATAAATAAGGCCATGGTGAAAGTTTATCATCGGAAAACTAGTAAAAATCATTTCATTCTCACTCAGGGGTTCGGGTTTACTATCTGCTCAATTTATAAGCTTGTGAAAGTAGTGAATATAAAAAGCCTCGTAACTTACCATTATTGAAACATTGAAATGCGAAACGTACAGTTTCTTATCTGTAGGGTTGTGTTGAAATCCGATTTTCACAAGTCACGATGGAACCTCACATTTGCCCAATTTACATCTGATTTGCGGTGGGTAATTGATAAACGTGGAGACTAATGGTTATATTCATTCATTCGGTTAGTTCTTAACGCGTACGTTAAGGAAATTCTAGTCGGCTTCCGAATAAAATGCCGACTGCCGTTTTAAAAGGAGGCCCGGCGCCGTCGTTATAGTGATAAATTTGTTTATTTAGCGGAAGAAAAGAGGTCCCTCCGGAACACCACTTTCAAACCTTCTGCAACAACAAGTTATTTGAAGAATCCTTCCCTTACCACTAATTAATTCAAGCCGGCATTATGCTAACTCAGAAGAAGAAAGTTCTAGCAATGCAGCATGACCTAATTAGCGAGTTTTTGTTGTAGGGTACTTGACTATTATTCAAGGTAAGACTATTATTCAATTCCCATCTTCACTCCCATAACCCATTAAATGTAACTCCGACGTGCACTGTGACTGTCATGGTGGATCTGTCAGCGAAACGAAGAAGCTCGACTGAGAAAAAAATGTACATTTTCTGTGACATTCAGTTTGTCGTCTAATTATTGCTTGACATCAAGTTGTTGAAGTTACAGTAGATAGGTAAGGGCTGTTACGGCAGGCCAACGAGGTGGGTTATTCATGAAATATCTCCAGACGGATGAGGTATAAGTTATTCATGAAATATGTTCAGTCCGCAGATGAGGGGGTACTTCGACGAGTTCTTCAATATTTACATGATTATCCAATTTTCAAAATTTCCATTTAGTTTAATGGATCGATGACGTATCGTTCTCAATATTTAGATCGTCGTCGTTTGATCGCCTTGCGCTACGTACAGGATTTTCCAGTACAAAGCGAAATTGAGAATGCAAAAGGCTTCGACCCAATTCAAAACACCCTCGTACTCCAGATTTAACTGTTAAATTCATGAAGATGTGTGAATATGTATAATGAAATTGAACAGAAATTTATTTCTAAAAGTGCGATAAAGTGTATTAGACCGATCTACAAGGCTTTGAATAGGTACCATCCCTGACCTGAAACATTCCAAGACGCTCGTTTTTCCCAGTAAAGTTACGATTTCAACAACTATTATAGTTAATATATCTATAACAGATAATAGATAATAGTTGATAGATCTATAATAGATCCATGAAATATGACAAGAAAGACCAAAAGCCAAATGGCTCCTGTTAGCAAGTTCAATTGAACAGGTAGATCCCTGGCTGGTTTGAATTTCAACGGAGTAGGAACAAATTGAGTAGGTATTTTTTACGAAAATTCCATTCACTACTTCAAACTTGTAGTAATTTATAATAGGGAAATATACGTAATGAATTAACTCATATATTCGCTTCAAGTAACTTCACTATAAAGAATAATAAATAACGCTTGTCTATATGCTAAGAATCCTATCAAATCTGATTTTATTACGACGTTTAAAAAATGTCTAATACTTGGTGAATCCTACACTTTAATTTTTCTGCGATATTGGAATTGTCTCTCGAATTCAGTCTATTTTACAACGAAGTTATTTTTCAAGGCAATTCACAAATACCTATCAGATTAGATTGTTCTTTAATCAACAAAAAATTATCACTGTTTTTCTTCATTCTCATTCTCTCAGCCCCCGGGGAAATAAATTTCTATGAGTCCATGTATGGTATCCGTGAATACCGACTAAAAAATATTTAGATGATGTCTCCATTTTAAAGTCGCTTGCTGAGACCTCATCCGTCGGTATTCACGCTCATCTAACGAAGAAAGACGTCTATGCATGAAGAGCTTGTTGAAAAAACCTTACCATCTCACGACAAAAATGAATACGCCAAAAGGGATGAAAAGCCACTACTTGTCTGAAGTGGTAGGTACATGGTGGGAGTGTTTTATCTTTGTTTAGTTTCAGAAGATTGCTACTCTCTAAGTAGGCGCTTGCATCACCCCTTAGAGCTTAGAAACTACTTCATCGAAACTTTGATATACCATCTATTCCCTATATGAAATGTGAAATTTAGTACCTATTCTTTGCCACTTGACTCAAAATCTCCTTCTTTTCGACGCTTCTCTGAGTCTGTCTCCACTCGAAGATGATGATAACTACTACTCCCTGATCGCTGCTGTCACCCCTTTGATTTATACAATAACAATCACATTTTTGTTTTTGCATTATTCTTTGTTCACCAAGAGAACCGTTAAAATACTAAACTGCTTAATAATTTATTATTTCGTAATTTACTAACTAAGTAATTTGGTATGCACTTTTGCCTCTAAAGAGAGAATCAGGTATGAAAGCTGATTCGTACAGCGTTTTCGATGATAAAATTTCAAAACCAAGATTTTCAAACATTTTATTTGTGATCTGTGGTTTGCAATGCCAAGCTGATTGTTGGGAAATTACATCCTACGTAGCACCCCGAATTCTACTTAGTAATATGTTCCTGTTGAAGTTTCAACTCGGAACATAATGTCGACCCTCATGATGTCCCGAGTTGAAACTTCAACAGGCATATTATTCGTTCATAAGAGGAGTTTCCTAAAAACAAGAGCTTTTGCTCTCAGTGAATCACCATTATTCATCTCTGTTAATCTACTACAATGGTATCTTTAACCCTCCTAATCCTGTACCTTACACTATATTTCAACGGTGTCCTACTGTATTTATTCACGTTATTAAAGGAAAATGATGCATTTTTTAAACAAATTAATCGTTTTTATTTGATGATGAAACTGAAACCATATTCATATTTTGCGGTTTAGTGGGAGAAACTTCGCAGTCATTTTACATTTCCAGCCGCGCGCTTTCAAGGCTCTGAAATAATTATTCCTACCATGAGGTTCGCCCGTTAGTTTATTCAAACATATTTTCGCAACCTTTAAGACTAAAATATGGAAGGCTTCGGAAGGTTGGAGGGCTAATTTTCATTTTCTTGAGATTCTCACTGTCCGGGAGGTGTTGAGCTTTCTTAATATGAAATTGTGGGGTAATTGAGAGTAGTTTTCATGAGTCTTATGCGTAATATACACGGTGCGATTGAAATTGTACGACAGTAGTTGGTGGTTTGCAACAGAATTTATCTGAATAATAATGTATTAACAATTAATACATTATTATTTATAGATAGCAATTTGTATCCAAATAATTGATCTCTCTACTTGCAAGATTGTATGGTGAAAGTGAAATTTCCTGAGCTTGACAAATGCACGGCTTGGAAGATATAAACCGACTGTTTCTTCCACAAAACCGAACTATAAGACCTCATTTTCGATTCAGGGCGAGCGATCAGACCAACCATCAGTTGCAAGGGATTATTCCTCACCTGAATCAAGTGTAATATACTCGTATTATGAGATGGCTCATGTTTTGGACCATTTCCTTGAATTTTTCAGTTGTCAAAAAAGACATTGGAATACAAAAGAATGATGAAAGGCCCCGAAAAGTCTCAAACAATTTTGATGATAATCGTATGAATAACATATTTTTGTAACAGTTGGGGAAGAAGGCATGGAAAATGCACTTATTGTGGTTAGTTTGTCCACTATGAAAGCTGATTTTGTTATGGAAACTGAGCCCCCTTTGCAGGGCCGAATGTAAGCATAGGTGACATAGGCGAGCAATGTCTAAAGTTTGGTTGAACTAAAGATTTATTCTAAGTACGTAATATTGACTTGTTCTTTTCTTGTTGACTTGCCAATGTACATTGAAGTGTTAGTTGTGTGCCTTATCTTTACCTAAAATAACCTGAGTTATAAATTCACGATCTAAATTTGTCGAATGTCTTAAATTTTCTCATCCATATGGGTACAACATTATGTTATAACTGACGAAGCATTAATATTTTCAGGCCAGACAATACAGAATATTTGGCGCGAATTACCTTAAAAATCACCATTTTGCACCTAATTTTTCAAATTTAGGGCCTTCACCACAGATGGAAACTAGGGGCCTTAATTTTTAAATCCAACGCTGCAATCCTGTACACGGTCTACATACATATGAGTACATTTGTCTGGAACATAGAATATGGTATTAGATTGGGTACAGACCCATGTCCAGGGTGAGCTCCAGAATTTAGCTATTCTTCCTTTTTACCTCCTCAAACCGATTGGACCTGATCAGGATTTCATATTTCGGCTCACAGTATTGTAACATTGTTGGGATCACGGTACCTCTAGCTTTCTACTAGCGTGTTCATGTTGGAATTACCTTATATCTTTATAAACTCTAAAGAAGAGCCACTTCTTAAAACACGTCTACATGTTTTTAATGGAAAATGGTTACTTACGCTAAACCTCATAATATTGAAATCCCTAATACAAAATTCGCGGTTTTGAGACAATCATTTGTCCCATTTAATTTAAAGTGACAGCCACTATTAAAGGACGCTTATCCTATCAAAAGCTATTGTGTTCCAACTACTTATCAAACTTGACTTAAATATGGGGAGAGAATTTCATTTAAAATAAACTACAGTATGCTGGAAAAAATTTAACACCATGATATAAGAACAGTTCTTATATCATGGTGTGTAATTTTTTCCCCTATATCAAAGTTGCCCATAATTTCTCAAAAAAGAAAGTACCTACCATTTCTTGTTGAAGTATTACAGACTTTCTTAATACTAAATGCTTTCTAGTTTCGTTCATATATTCGTCTTTATGACTTGTCATTGAATTTAAGTGCAAATGCAGTAGTTTACATTAGGGATCTCAATACCCTTATGTATACGATCGTTATAAAATAATTGCGGTGTATCTTTAGGGTTAGGGATCTTTGTAATTTAGATTTTTTTTTTCAATAGTTTCTTTAATCGTCGAATAGAACTTGGTTGGTATCAGGTTTGGGGGTAGGTACCAAATTATTTTTAAATATCTCGAACAGTTCAGTACCAAGAGTTCTTGCGTAGTCACATTCTCATTGTGTGGTATTACGACCTATTTCCAGTAGATTTTGAGGGAGATTGAAAATTTTCCTACCTGTACGATTCGTGCCGACTGAACAGATGGCGGAAAGAATGTGTCGGTAGTCGCCAAACTGTGGGGTGCCGCGGAGGACGTGGTGGGTTATATAGGGAAAGACTGCTTGGTCCGGAGGCGGGAGGACTGCGCGAACGCCGCTGCCCCCAAGACCGCCGCCCCCTCTGGTGATCTCATCTACAAGAGGTTGGTAGCAAATTAATGTCTACATGCAGTCTTACGACGAAGACGTCCATAGCACCAATCTAGTGTGCAACGACATAAAAATCAATATTAAAAATAAATTGCGAAAAAAAACCCGAAGATTTCCTATAATTGACCTTTGGCAGTGAATTCAGGATGATCTGGAACGGATTTTGGTAGTAATGTTTGGAATTTTTAACTTTTTGTACCGAGAATAGCTTCCTTTTTTCCGAAAATGTTGGCCCAAAACCTTGGCAGACGTATTTTTAAGCCCATTTTGGTTTGAGTTAGTAGGGGTGCTTATCAACGTACTTATTTAGTTCTTGTTTGGTACCTTTTGAGGTGCATGCCATATGTAAGCCCTTACAAATAGCTTTAAAATGACACAAATTTCAACTCTGTTTCTCTTCTATGAGAGCTACTATGTACATTTGAAAATGAAGAGGAAGGTCAACACTTTGCGCTTTTTGGAAACTTCACACAGTCATATTTTGGAAACCGTTTAAAATTTGGTGTTTCTATTAATCTCTATAAAGCTAACCTATACACTGTTTTTCCTAAAATTCTGAGATAGTGAGGTTAAATCACCGTGTTGATTTGATATGGAACGACCCTATAAGATACTAGGAAGTAGATTAGGCTCGAGTTTTCTGTACGAAAAAATAATATATCAATGTAATATAATAATGCAATAATATAATAATATACAATATTATGCAATAATATATTACAATATTATATTATAATAATATTATATATCAAGGAGGTACACGTAACCATAGCGGGTTAACACGCACAATAAGCCCAGGTTTCAGTGAGGCGGGTGTGGATAAAATTTGCAAACTATTGACAAACTGTTAAGTTACGGAAATTTTGTCATCAGTTTGTACTTTCCAAAGCACCACGTACAGCAGTAAGCGTCACAGGGCACGCTGATATCACCTCCGAAGATAATAATACCAATCTACCTCTTTATCGGATTCGATTATAATAGGCAGCTATAAAAAACCCAGGTTTTTGTACAGACAACTCGAACCTAATCTACTAACGAAAATGCGGAAAGCCGGAGCCGGTTCCCCGTCGGCCATTATCATCAATCGACCACCCCCAGCCATGCAAATTTGGTCGTGTTCATGCATTACAGGAGGGACTAAGATCGAAATGCCATTGCAATGCCTGGTTACGGTCGCGGTAATACCGATCCCCCCCAAAAATACTCCGTGTACAAATATACCAGTCTACACAGAACGGAAAAAGTTATGACATCCACTTTCCTCGCCTGCACTTTTCCTTCCAACTAAAGAGATGTCCTAACCACTCCACAAGCACCGTACCCAATTCGAAATCTCCCCTAGGCACCATGGAGAGACGTTTTTATAACTACACATATAAGTAATCTACAAGAGGAGGGTAGTGGGGGGGGGGGGCAGTCTGACAAGTGACACCATATTTTAAGGGTTTCTCACGCTGTACTCGATGGTGAAATCAGAATTGCGATATCTTATTTCGTTCTCAAACTGGATCTCTTTGAAGATGAAGAAACGTGGTTAATACTTGAGATGCTTTTCACGGCCCATCTGCTCTAAATTGATAACGGAATGAGATATCGCAATTCTGACTTCACCGTCGTGTTCAGCGTTGAAAAATCTGTAAAGTGTAAATCTGTAATCGGCAAAAATTGGGGACAAAATGTTTCATGATTATAGTGGTAATAATATATCATAATTAACACAAACGACATTGAGGGAGCTGGAAGAATCTTCTCTTTCCAAGATGACAAGTAACTAAACTGTATTAAGGAGACAAGTTGAAGTAACTACCGATCTTTAGTCAGCGAGCAAAAGGTAATCACGAAAAGTTAATCTCAATCTGTTTTCTAATTTCAGAACAGAAGTGAAAGACCCTGAAGAGTTGAAAATAACAAGCTCAGATAATTTTTATATTTATTCTCTATTTGTTTGGGTGTATAGAAGAGAACATGTTCAGTATTCAATTCTTTCAAACAGAGGAAACCAAAATATTATTTTTCACAGTTATTGTATCTCTGGATTCATATGGAAAACGTCCAATCATCTTATTATTTATGTTTTCTCACTGTTCCAGAGGAGCTGGCCCGACGGATATTGGAATTCGAGGCTGAGGTTATACCATCACGCACGACCCTCCGGTCTTGAGAGTAAGTTATGGCAGCCCCTTCTTCTATCCATGGGATGGGTTTATCTACTTTATCTGAGGAGACAATAATATTATACAACGCATTGTAAATGTAAATAATTGTAAATAATAGCTGTATACATATTATGTATTCAGCTATTATTTACAATTTATAGTCAGTGCATACATTAGCTCAAGATGTTTGGATCTTTTTTGTATTGTATATAATCAATAGTTATTATGTTCTATGAGCCATGATATTTATTCCTGAGCCATGATATGCAAGTATCTGAGGGAGCAATATAAGACCTACGACAAACATTCTCCTTAAACTCAATGGCTTCTGACAATCCAAATATTGAGTCTGAATGACGTCGTGTAGCATCAAAACCAGCTCAATCCACGATTTTTCAAACATCATTTTTTGGCTCTTCAAAGTCCTAGGCCCGTTCCACTCCTCGAATCACTCACCGAATTCTGTAGAAAAGTGAATACAAATACGAAGCTCTTTGCAGACCCAGGCCGTTTCAAGCTTACTCCATCGGACGCTAGGTGCTTAGGAGGTTGGCCACTCATTCATCCCGCCAGAGGGAGTATTGGTCGCATTGAAAAGGACATAAAAAAGACGAACAAGATCGTACAGCCAGAGGAGTACACAGAATTTTTCAAAAAACAATGTACAACCATAAGACTGCTGTAACTCATCCGTGCACCTCCCTGGTCAGTGGCACATAAAATTTAATGCAGCAAAACGGTTTTTGTTCAGAAATCAGGGAATTTATATTGAACTAATAGGTGAGCTGCTCTACAACTCATACACAAAAAAGTGGGAGTTTCAGTGGCACCATCAAACCTCAAAAGACGTCAAAAACATTTGGTATGCATTTGATCGGAAGGAGGTTGAGATACTCAGCTGCTATAAAATGCTCCTCGAAAATGATCGAGACAACGAGTAGGACAATGAACGAGGAGAGCCGGAATGCGACCACAAATGAGTCAAGTTTCACCTAATTCTGAAAATATCTTACATTTTTTCGCTCAAATTTGTCACTTTTGAACCGGGTTTGAACGATTTAGAGCGTTTATTCCTTTGAAAATATACGCACTTTGACGTGTTACTTTTATGCCCTATTCATCTGGAAACTAGGTAGTTTTGTATTATTACCTGGTGTTCTAAATTGTAATTCAACACTTTCTTGCAGAAATACATCACGAAAAAAGAAAATTTAGAGCTAAAAATATCAACTTTTCACTTTAAAAAAAAAAAAAAAAAATTGCAGAAAAATCAGCTTCATCCAATGTACTGAAGTGTTTGAATTGGAAAATATAAAATATCTAGGGAATAAACATCTTAAGAAATATCTGTGGACTCTTCAGCACCTGCAGAAATGGAAATCAGATACGGCCAATCTTCGGCCTGGAGACCTCGTATGGTTGAAGGACGACAACGTTCCAACTTTGCAGTGGCCGTTGGCGAAGATCGACGAGTTGATCTCCTCAACGGCTACTGCAAAGGTGGAATGTTTTTTCCTTCAACAACACAAGGTCTCCAGGCTGAAGATTGGGCGTTTCTGATTTCTATGTTTGCGGGACCCAAAACTCTCCAGACATTTGCCTACCTGTCGAGCTGGTTCTCCCTAGTATCCAAGAAAACCACGACCCACAACAACTAGTTACCGCAACAGTAGGGAAAACTAATAAAGGAAACTAACGGGTCCTGGACAACATGATGTCATCATTCAGAATCAGTATTTGGTTTGTCAGAAGCCATTGAGTTGGAGGATGATTGTCGTATGCCGTATTTCTCCGTCAGAACGTTCATATACGGAACAAATATCATAGCTCATAGAACTTAATGTCAATTGATGAGATACTATACAAATCCTTCAGCAACACTAGGTCGGCAGACTGAAGGTCCACCAGGTATCCGATTTCCATTTCCGGTGCTGAAGAGTCCACAGATAATCCCTACGCCATCGAACACAAAGCTCTCCAGACATTTGCTGCATGAGCTGCAACCTGTCGAGGTGACTCTCCCTAGTATCCAACTGTGCAGTCTCTGGAACGGATAGCGATATAAGAAAGTGACCAGCCGAGAGAGAGTCTGTCACCTCAGGGCGGCTGGAGAGGGGCATAGTGGGCGTGGTATGAGCTGAGCCTCAATGTTTGCAAAGAGAGTATTCAGCTACTCGAGCACAAGGATATGCCAAAAACAAGCAATGCAAGAAAAACCTGTTCAGCAAGACAAAAAATTTACCAAATAGGGAATGTTTCTTGATTCAGTGTGAAACTTTTTATTCAATGTTCGGTACTTGAAAAAAGTAGGTGGGTTCATAATTATAAAATGAACTCCTTACATGCTCTGGATTAGTTCATAAGCAGTAAATGAGGTGCTGGTGAATGAAGTACACAATAAACATTCTTTAAAACTCGATTTATCCCCAGATACATCAAATAAAAATTTCGTTTATGTAGTATTGTACGGTTAGAGATTAAGATTACAATATGTTTGGTATGAAGATGGTTTGTTAGGACCGTGTTGTCTGTATCCAATTCACGTATACTTAAACTTGACATATACAACGTATACCTGTTTCAACAGTTATGCCAGGATAAAATCCATGCAACATTTCTTTTTGTAACAACATAAGTTTTCCTACTAAGTATGCGCTCAATCCACTTTGTGTTCTCTAACTTCTTGATGACAACAAATCACCCATTATGCAGTACTGACGACCTGTACGTCAGGGTCTTCCGCTGAGATGTCCATGAGATCGGATGGAGAGTCGATGCTGTCACTGTCAAGAAGGCTTTGGAGGTGGTGGAGGGATGTGAACATCACGTAGAACTGTTTCCTGCGCATGTCCAACCTCCGTTCAAGAGCCTCGTAGCGTTCCTGTGTACGTTTCATCATCTTTGTATTAACATTACAGAAGGAGTACCAATGTTCTACAGACACTATCATCTAGCAATACGCAATTAGCTAAATTTCAAAATAACCTACAACAAGGCCAACCAACTAGTTTTTTCTTGGGTGTCCAGATTATGATCCGTAAAACTTCACCCACGTGTTCTACAACTAATTTGCGACAAAAAGTGCATCCTAGAGATGTTTTTAGAGGCTTCGTTTCCGAGTTGTTCAACTTTTAAGATTTATTTCATGTTTTCGACCTTATCTCGTAAAAAATGGTCCTAACACCAAGGTTTTCAAAACGTCCCCCGTTCTGATTCGCCAGAACCACCGTGACCTTCATCGTGCGGTCGACTCCATTCGCAGATGAGCGACCTTCTGCATCCGCGAGAACGGGGGACATTTTGAACAGTTCGTGTAACTTCATTTTATAAAGGCCCTCCCTCAAAAATAAATAAATTTCCTAAGTAATGCCGTTGACTTGACACTTTCTACACCCTGAAATGGACATATTGCGACTGAAAACTCATTAAATTCGTTGCTAAGGAGGTCTGGGTATGTCATCATTCGATTCAGCGTGAAAATGTGCCTGAAAACACACGTGTTTCGCAAACAAACTCAATTTTCTCAAAACAATAATGAGCCTTTAAAAAAGTGTTTTTTCAAGATTTGACCAAATTTACTCTTTGGGCTCATTTTTCAGCCTTTAGTTCCGTTTAAAAAATTATTGTTAGAGACAGTAGACGGAAAATTAGACGCTCTTTCCAACGGTATCCTCGAATTTGGGAATACTTTGAAAACGATGGAGTTAGGACCATTTTTAGGAGATAAGGTCGAACACACGAAAAAAATCTTAACAGTCGAATAACTCGGAAACAAAGCCTCTAAAAAAACTCTAGGAGGCTAATTTTTGTCGCAAATTAGTTGTAGAACGCGTGGGTGGCGTTTTTCGGATCATAATCTGGACACCTTGTATACTTGACTGAAGCTGCAAGCCAATGCCAGTGGCCGTTGGGTACTCCTATTACTACTGGACACCCTATTGTTCAATGGTGTATTTGTTATCTAGTCTATCACACTATCTGGTGTTAGATTGACCGAAGATTGAGCAGAGAATCGGAGTAGGGTGGTATAGTTTTGCTCAGTTCTCTCACAAGTCTTAGTAATTTCACTCACGCATTGTCGGTATTATCATGGCAATATTTACAAAAATATATATGATTATGTATTTGTACTTGTCTCAACACGATTCGGCTCGTTTTCTTGAGGTGGCATTCAGGTTTTTAGATTATGACCATGTTTTGCGAATTAACTCTCGTTTTCTGGCCTACGGTGAAATTCATATTCATGTAGATTTGAGCTGTTATTGATGGTTATCTGCACGTTTGGCGCCATTTCGTTTAGTGCCGTTCCGGTAAAGTGTGATTTGGATTATATTTCTTGTATAAAGTATAACTTCACCAACTACAGTATATTAAAAAATTCCAGCATGCGAAACACAACAATAAGGAGGTCACTGTGGACATTAAACGCACAACCACATCCACCATTACTGTGGCTTCCTCTGAACCAATCAGATTGCGGAACGCAGAGTCGCCCCAAACGCTCCAACCAGGCTGAACCTCTTCAAGCTCAATGTGAAGATTTATCACAAATACTGCCGATTTATCAATTGCAACGCTAAACAGGCAGTAAGCTGAACCACAATTGTAAATAACCGTCGCGTATTTAATTGAAGCGTTTATCAATATCAACTTAACTGACAGTTGGGTCATTCTCCAGTTTTGGTGCTATTTAGTTATCAAACTTTTTCGAAAACCGAATTCGATTTTTTCGATTTTTAAAATTTTTATTGCCTTTAGGAAAGGCTCCTTGACATCCTCCTGAAGCAGGCACACACTTAATATCGTAGTTTTCGTGACAGAGGTTTTAAAAAAAAAGTCTTATTCTAGGGAGTGACCAATACGACTAGGGAGTGACAAAACGAAATACAAAACCTTATTACAGTATTCATCTTTAAAAAAATTGTATTTAGCAGTAGTCAGCCTTAACGTTTTGAACATATATACGATTTTCAGCATAAAAACATAGTATAAAACTCTAACAAGAAACTTGTTCTGCTTAAAAATAGTTAAAAACATTTTCATTTTCCAGTCTTATCACATTCATTATGACTATAGAACCCAACGTAAAACGTAATGTCACATGTTAGTTCCTTTAGATCCTGATTAAACATAATGATGTTTATTTTATATAACATGTTCGAGATAATATTGGTTTACGTATAACATACATGTTATACGTAAACAAATATTATAATAGATAATATTGGTTTACGTATAACATACATGTTATACGTAAACAAATATTATCTCGAACGAGTGTGTGTGGTTTAGGTTGACCGTCAGTAAGAATGATGTTGAGGGATGTCGAGGGTCGGTCAAATGACCGGTCATTTGACCGGTCATTTGACCGACCCTCGACATCCCTCAACATCATTATCTCGAACATGTTATATAAAATAAACATCATTATGTTTAATCAGGATCTAAAGGAACTAACAGAAGCTTACTAATATTATCTTATAACAGGTGAACTGACTTATAATTGGGAAAAACACTCCCATGACTTGAAGAAAAAAATAAAAACAAAAAGGAAAAATACCAAACTGTCAAGTTGGCTCATCACATCGCCTGCTCATTCACTTCAATTTATGTTACAATTTATGTCAAATACTCAACATTTATGTTGAGGTTCAATGTAAGGTGTCATCGTCAACATCGTTCTTCATCATCAGTAGGGGGGGGGGGGGGGGGGGAGTTATTTTCAATAAGCTGGGCAACTTGACTAGCACGGTGCTCTCTGTTTCTTGAATCCTTCTTGCTAATCCTCCATGCTTTTCGTGTTGCTCTCAACTCTCTAGAATTCATATCTTTAGCCAATTTTAACTGCTTTTTTCTTTCATATTTCTTCCTTTCTTTTCCGCTTCCAAGGCAGCTAAAACAGGATCCATTTTTATTTTTTCTCGTCTCTTTCTGGCAGCTTCTTTCTTCTTTGCCTTCTTTTCACTTTCGGAAATTTTTTTTGGCGCCATATTCCTGAAATCATCAACTCTATTCAATGATATGTAATGGCAGCACAAAATATACCAACTGTGTGGTCGTATAGCTTTGGTTGAGATAGAAATGCAAAACGCGAGTGGAATTTCGATTTTGGAAGACACTTTTTCTTTTTTCTTGCTTTAGTACTACCTTTGGCAGTAATTGAGGAAGCAAAAACAAAATCTTTATGGCTTTAATAATGCTTGTCGAAAGAGAGTTATACCCATTTGTCCCTCCCTTGCCATCATTGTCACCGCCTAGTCCCATAAGAATTTTCATTGAGGCTAGGGAGTGACCGCCTAGGGAGTGACAAATCAACCATTTTTCATTTGTTCACGCTAGAGCAGCTTCACAAAAAAACAAAGATAATCGTGTATGTAGAGAGGCTATGATGTACTACAAAACTATGTAACATTCAAATCATAATTCTTACCTGTATTGATTTTGTTGAACTCTAGGGAGTGACCATCAATAAAAATACTCAAACACTTCACCTTCACTATCACAGCTTGGAAGCAACTGAAGAGGTTAGAAAAGGGAACAGAGCAGACCACGTGTTTCTGCACCCTGCCAGTGTTGTCAGATCACCTGTCAGCACGAAATTTCCCTTTGTGAGGGTATATTGGCGGGCATTTCAAAAACTGGCTAGGGAGTGACCAAAAACTGTTTGACAGAGACAAAAAGTAATTTGGTGATTGATGTGTTCCATCTAAAATTCAAATTGTGTTTTATACCAATAATTGAAAGAATGCTGAAAGAAATGTAGTAATTTTTTTTAGGATTACTGCAAAAGAAACTGGTACCATTGCCTTGTAAAGCCACAGCCTCAGCTTTGTGACAGGGCTAGGGAGTGACAAAACTAGCATTATATATTTTATAACAAGGTACCCATTAATTACTGGAACATCATAGTGAGAAGGAAATGTTGGTCTCAAGGAGGTTAGTAACAGAAAAAAAAATCATCCTCATTCTGATGGTTGATCAATTTTATAGAGCTCTGTGACTGAAATAGCACCGAAATTGGAGAATGACCCAGTTATCAAACTGACGCTTAGCAGCATGGATACTGTAATAACCGATTATTTGAGCGACTGATGTAGAAGGCCATCATTTTTGCCGGTAATTTTTCATTATTTACGAAGTGTTGTTATCCCTCAATCGTTTTATGGTGCCCTTATACGTAACACGCTGGTCTTGTCGAATTTAATTTTCATTCAAATCAGGTTATCGTGCTTTCTAGTTTCCATCAAACCCCAATGTTTAGCGCCAATAGCACCTGGGAACCGAGCAACTCTATAGAATGCCAGCCGAGCACTAAACCATTTCAGTTCCGTTGATGGCATTTTAATAAATTGACGGGGCACTCCAGCTAATGCCACGGAGATCTGCCTGATTTTATTGCAGGCTGAGCTCTTGTTCACTCCGCAAAAATCACCTGCCGAAATCATCAGTCCCTAGTGAATAAAACCTAAAAGTTAATAGCAATTTGGTAATAGGGACGATATAATTATTCCTATCTGTATGGGACTCGAGTTGGTCCTCTATTTTCGACAGTACAAAAACGAGTTTCTCGGTCCATTAGGAACCTCGAGAAAAATTCGCTATCACTCCACTTTTCGATGTGGTCTACTCTCTGTCGCACAATGTATGGTCGTCTTTCCCCCTTTCATCACTGCTGGACGAATCCCAATCGACAATATTTATGTCTCTTACAAAAAATAACAGAAACAAAAACAAAACGGAATCGAGCACAGAGGGAAAACAGAACGAAATTAAGCTAGAAATCAAAGCACGTTTTGTTTTTCTAGGTTAGGAAGCCTTGGACGAACCTGCTTAACTGTCAGTTAAAATGTTAACTGCCTCTCTGGGGTTCAGTTAAATTTAAACTCCAGTAAGGCTCCTACTGGTGGTGGACAAACGCCTCCTTTGAGGTTCACCAACGGTTATTCCTTCCTAACTAATCAATCGCGATTGATAAACCGGCCCTTAGCTAGAATTATCCCGAAATGTAATACTTTCTGAATAATATAAGGCGGCCTAAGGTGAAACTTTGGTTATCGTGTATGTACCTGAAGCATGGCAATGTAAGGTCTGTACTGCTCGATGGTGTTAGTTGTTAGTGTCTCTACATTCGGTTTCAGTTAAGCTATATGCAGTTAGTAAGGACTATATCGCCGTTATTACAAGTGTAAAACCAAGCCGTAGGCCAGACTCCAAAAACTAAGATGCTGATGCAAGTTATTACTACTCAAAGTACTAGATACTCACTTCTAATGATGATATTTCGCCTTTGAGGTGAGAAAGCTTCTCGTTAGTTTGTTTTCGGTCCGGCTGCTCTTTGATAAACTTGATGATAACTTCGCATTCCAGCCTGTTCTTTCGGATGATTTTGGCTTCTTTCAGATCCTCTTTTGTCGAGAGAATCGCCTGTTTGATGTTGGCGATTTCGGAATCGATTTGGCTGCTAAGGTTGTCGTAGTTCTCCAATTCGGAAATCGCCATGGCTGCTGTGAGACGAGACTTGAGAAAGGCATACTCGCACTGGGCCACTTGAGAGAGGAGTTGGTCCCGAATCACTTGTCTGATAAGAATAAATGCAGCTATTAAGCATCGTAAATTATGTACAAGCGAACCAATTTTTACTTATTGTTACTTATTCATCATTTTCTCCCTTAGACGAATAGACCAAATATACAACCGAAGAGAAACAAAACGGCTCTCCGGAAGATTCAAGAGAAGGAGCAATATGAGTGTGAAATCCACTGCTAGACCAGACCATCCAGTCCAGAGTTTAAATACGAAATCAGGATTAACATGAATCACGAAAAAGCTTCAAGATATGATTATACATGAGGAACTACTGGAAGAATGTCTGACAAATGGTCCGGTAATGTATCTTCTCAATGTTTCATTAGGGTTTGGTACCCTAGATGTCAAGGGTTAAACTAATAGTCTCTTCATAAGAGCAATTTTCACCCATGAAATTGATTTTTGCATTGCCCTTCTTCGTCTTCTTCAGAGTGGCCCCTCAATCTCATACCTAGTAATTCCCTGACTTTTCCTTGCTAAAATCCAAAATTTAATGATTGATCATGTCTGTGACCATTGTGGGTCAAAATTAATGAATTTGAATATGAAAATACCTATGTAATGTAGTCAAATTTTATTATAACAAACGGACGTATTTGGTATACTAGAGTTATCATGAAATGGTTATCTGGACATTGTGTGGTTTAGAAAAACAGGCAAAATCATTATCTTGGTGAATTAAATCCAAGATTGAGGTACTATTAATATTATTAAAGTGTGAACAGATGAAGAAAAGTAAAGTTTTCATTACTCAACGCAGAATGTATATCATGGACCACTAAAGTGGATCTTTCGCAAATGAAAATTTTTTTTGTCAAGCTAGATTAGGCTTATGGATCTCTGAACGCATCAAAATCCTCATGTACGATAAAACGGTGTTTGGACAAGACTTCAGACTAGTCAGCTAGACTTCAGAAGGACGATGTTGCGACTGTAAATAAGTGAACAGAGAATCATTTTCTGGTCAAAATCTGCATCATAAAGTACGAGTAATTTATTTCAAATTTGGCAGACCACAAGTTTCGTTTTAAAAAATCAAACCAACAAATTAAACCAAAATATTGAAGAATCAACTCACACTTCAGGGCCATCATCTTCTCTGCTGGACCACTTCATGAACTTCTTGAGCAGGTGGTTGATCCTGCGTTCATCTCCCGTTCCATCTCCATCGACAAGCAGCCTCTTACGGATGATTTCCTCTATAAACCGGCCATGAAATGCAAAACGTTGCAAACATTATTACTAGGGCTCGGATTTGAGCATGTCAACCTATTTTTCCCAGAATAGTACACATTGAAAGAAGCCTTTCGGTAGTATTTTCATCTCTCAGGCACCACCAGAACTTAAATTTATCGATCATATAATTGCATACAACCGCGGTATTCGGAATTCTTGTGGTTTTCGTCTAAATAGGTTGTTTATCTTCTTATTTCTAGCAGTAACTCTTGTACCAAACGGCTGATTTGTATGAAAATCACTATGGAAGCTTTTTGTTGTAAGCATGTAAGCTATGGCTATGAGAAGAATTGATTAAAATTGTGTACTTTTCCGGTTTTTGTGCCGTCTAGTAGACATAGGTTCACACCACAGTTATGTCACTCGCAGACTGTCTGATAAAATTTAAATACAAGTCTCTTGTAATACATTTAGTGCATGCGCTTTTTGGAGGTACAACTACCAATGAGGTTACTCATCGGTGCTACAGAGTGAGATTACGGAGCCTGACAAGTGAATTCTGCTGCAATTTTGAGGTTTTGGAATCAGAATCTGATATTTGCCGAGCTGTTCCAACCATACCTAAGGGCCCTTGGTTCTCAGATCTGAAAAATTGCGTACCGTCTAGTAAACTTTGCTTTTTGGCGCTTAGAACATTCAATTGTACCTACCTATCATAGCTATACCACAGAACTCCAGTTCATGTGAAATGGCGTAAAATCCATACTATGTACAACATCGTATTATGTAACAACGCGAACTCAGGTTCAACGATTGTAGGTAGGTATGATGTCGACGTTATGGGTTTGATACAAACATAGAGCTGTATGCACGGTGAAAAGTATGATGTTGAGGGATGTCGATATTTACTGTTTGACTAAGTTACCATGAAAGAGTCTCAGAAATCACTCGTTTTAACCAATCTATTTCATCGCAGTTGTGGTCTGTAGTGTTATCTTCGTCGGTATTTGCCCCCAAGTTTTCAGGTCTCATACTTCCACTTTTGGAAATCTGTATTTCATCTACCTATACCAGAATAGAGTAGTATATAAAACATGGACACATTTATTCGAAGAACGTGAAGGGATAGTAGCTGATGTGGACGAAGACCCCGTTGGCAGTGGGAGGATCTCGACACATCACGGGATGAAGTTTTAAGTGCAATCGAAAGAACAAAGATGCAACTGTTATTCGGATTATAAGCAGGATTATTGCAATAGTAAAGTGAGTGCATGAACTGTAAACATGATATACAAACTGAAATTACCTTCATTCATTAGATCCGGTATTCGGGCACTTAACGTTGGAGCCGGAACGGAACCGGCGATGTTGAATTATGAAAAGTGGGATAACGAACAAGTACTATAACTACTAATGAGCAAATTATATAAATAATTGAAAGACCAACGAAACAAAAAGAACACTAACGAGAAATACTAAAGTTAAACGTCGAGCTTAGGAGTTTAGTAAACAGTTTACCAGAAACAACAACCGATGAATCCACATGGATCGTGTGTGGATGCAACCAATCAGGTTGTTGTTGTTGTTTGTTCTTTTGACCGTCGTGCTGTGTGGTCACAACGTCGTAGTGCTTCTTAGTTCACACCATAATATTATTATCAAAAGTTAGGGGTGGTCGATATTTGGAGAGGGTTTAATTTGTATTCAATATTTTAAGGACCGATATTCCAAATTTATTAATTCCATTATATGTCAATGATCCACGATACGAGCTGTGTTGGGAATAGCACTTATATTTTATAATTGGACAGAAATTGCATTTTTGGTATAATCTTTTGAATATTGGTTCGGAGAGGGGTTAAAAAAAAATTATTTTGGAGTTTAATTGCAGTTTGCCGAGGAACTTCCTAGTTTTTCAGTTGGTGGCATTGTCAATTTTAGTCAGTTGGTTGTCATCTACCGTTTTGTTGGTTGGTTCTTACCAAGGAGGTTCTTCCATGGTCAAGAAATTCATGATCCTTTTCGACCGTCGAGTCCTGTTAACCGGAAATCGCCATAATCCTTATGATGATAACCCGAAATCATCATAATCGAAAAGGAGTGTTATCATGAGGGCAACATGACATGGTACCACACTGTGGTACCGACCATGGAAGATTGAGAAGCAGGTGGCGCTCCTAGCGGTGTGAACACAACTAGGATGAGCATCGATGAACAAAACATCGATGTTAACATCGAACCAATACATCGATGTGTGGAAAACATCGAACCAATACATCGATGTGTGGAAAACATAGATGTATTTCGGTGCAAAACATCGATGTTTTTAGAAATCATTTAAAAAAAGTAATTTTAGGAATATAGGTACTAAATACAACGAAACACTCAACTAATTTTAATTAAAAGATATACAATGAAATACACAAATAATTTTATACTTTATAATATAAAATATTATCCACTAACACAAAACGGACAACAGTGAACTGACAGTTCTAGGATACTGGAAGTTTTTAGCGAGGTTATGTTATGAAGCCAAGGAGCAGTGGAGGGAGTGAAAGGCTGTTATCGGAGGGTTTCATTGAAGCCAAGTAATTCCCGCCGGTGGTCATCTTACTCTTCTCAAAATTCAAAACGTCCTAAAAGCTTTAGTGTTGAAAATAAAATTAGCAATTTCGCGTCTATAAAACATCGATGTACGAAAACATCGCTGGTTAACATCGATGTACGAAAAACATCGATACCTTACCATCGATGTCAAAAACATCGACCATCGATGCTCATCCCTAAACACAACCCAGCTCAAGCAAGAAATTCGTCAAGCACTGATGTGGAACTCTGCAGAAGAGTAGGTAACGGAGACCTTCACGCTTGCAGACGCAGCACGGAAGCTCGTTTTCCGGATATTGTTTTTAATTCTTAAATGGGAAGAAATGCTGATTTCAATGGTGGGTTTTCACTCAATTTATTACTATTTTGAATCACCCTTTACGTCAACATGAATCACTCCTCACTAAAAGATTACCTAATGTTGAGTAGAAAGGAACAAATTTTGATCAATGAGCAGGGTATCTTTTGAGTAGGTAATATACAATTATAGACAGCAAAGAGGTAAATTTATTCTGGTTCGAGTAGGATTTTCCTCACTAATGCACAATATTGGGGCACCTTACACGAAGGTGTGCGATCTGAGCAAGGTACTACTTGTTACAAGTCGTACAAATATTGCGTATGACGAGTACAAGTTGAGTAATTAAAAGCAGTGGACAGTCAAAAAAGGTGAAACTTTTAGAACAAAATAGATACTCCAAGAAATGAAGAAAAACAATTAATCAGCTGAATGCATAATAATATGGCTCGTCTTATTGACAAAAATAGTTCTAGATACCAGTTTCTATACAGCCACTTCTTATTTAATTTAAAAATATAATTTACTCTCATAGCAAGAGGGGGCACCGTGAAATACTAATCCTACATTTCATCAAGTCTTCAGAGTAACTCTTTCACACCAGTTACATTACACATCGAATCACATCAAAGGGAAAGGCAATAGCACGTCAACTACAATACTAGAAGGCACAGGCATAAGCGGAACGGTAAAACAAGGAAATGAAGGAGTTGGAAACGTATTAGGTTCAAATCATTTCGTTACAATGTACAATCAGCATGTAATACTGAATTAATCTACATGTTTCTCTCACTAGAGAGATTGAGATATAACTAACTAAATGGTCCACAACAGCCCTGGGTGGGCCTCGGCTTCCACGAAGACTCATCTCCAGTTTGCGCTGAGATCATCCACTCCCTCCAACTCAATTCAGGACCATTTAGTACTAACTGGTCGTGAGAAACAGCTCAAGAGGGCTTTAATCGTCACTAACCATCCAGGGACTAACCAATCATACCTGAAGAATATTCTAACGTTGAGGAGTGAGTGACAACAGTCTGTAACACCAACAGAGGCAGACATGGACCTCAGCGAGAACATTGGGGTAAAAGTAAATATGATGATTCTCGGTTCGGTTCTTGTATTTTGACTAGCGTACTATCAATGCTGACTGTCAGTAGTGAAACTTAGAGCATCACCTTGTCTCAATTCAATTTGGGGTTTGAATGGCTCGGTTGAGTAGTCAGCTCATCGAGTCTTCACAATCCCCTCGTAGCAGTATAAAGTCTCTTTTCTGATAATGAAAATGATCTTGCTACCTGCAATAATATGCTGCATTTTCTATACGTATTGATTGAGGGGGTTACCGAGATTGTTATCATCATCTATTTCAGTCCTACTATCAAGTACTTATCACTGTTACACATAACTAAAACAATAGCATTTTCTGAGTTACACACCAAAATACCATAACCAGAAGTTTACTCTTCATCACAGCGCAGTGACTAACAAAATATACATATCACCTTATATTTTAGATCTGAGGTTAATCATTTAACTATGAGCTCATTAATCCACTTCCCAATTGAAAACGTTTAAGAAATTATGGAGAGCTGCTACAAATGAGCTTAGAGCCTCTACAGCTGTCGCCATCAGTATGTAGAAAGAAAGGGATGACAGCTTGGCTTCGAAGTTCTCGCTCAAAAAACCAGTCGAGGTTTCAGATCTGGTAACTCGTGTTTCTACTTCAACGACTGATTCTTCTGAGTGGTCACTGAACTGATGAGCATCTTCAATACTGTGGTCATCAGAGAAGTTGGACGGACTAGGCAATTGAATTGATCAGCTCACGGATTCCGCCTCGCGTTGATCCAACAGAACGTGCGAAGTATCCAGGTATATCTGCATATAAACATCCAAATTGAAGCAACTTTAATTATAACAGTGGTACCAAAACAAATATAACAAAGACCGTTAACACTTGTGTTACAAATTAAGATTGACTGTTCTACCCAAAAACCCTGGTGTCATGTCTCACGATTCCTAAATAAGTAGGCAATTGAGAACAAGCGCCATTAGCTCTTACCTCGGATTGGGCAGAATTCCACTTCTCCCAATCTCATTACAACATTTTTTTTCATTTGAAATAACGACAACTTTGGGAAAGGCAACTGTTGTAGGGCCAATTTTGAAGTGAAATTTGAGTGGTAAGTTCATAATAAACCGTATCACTCGTGGTACATGAGAACAAGACGAGCTGAAAATGTTTATCATTGTAGCACCTTGTACACTCCTTCAAGATGCTACAATGACAACAATTAATTTCAAACTAGGCTTACAAGTCCTGGTTAAATAAAATATTCCGAGTATAGGGAAGATGCGAAAACTAAGCATTCAGCAACCAAATCCAGGGGCGGATACAAGCCCCCCCCCCCCCCCCCCCGAGCCAAAAAATTGGCAATGTTGTAGAAGTTGCACTGCGAAAACTCACTCTCTTCTTGTACACCAAGCCAACTAAGAGGTGTGTGGTCGTCAACTACAATCAAGTAGTATCCAAATTCCTTTCAAATTTCAACATAGTAGGTAAACGGGAGTCGTTATTACTCATCTACTGCACACGGTTATTTGACCCAGGTGAGGTTAGGTTGATCTAGTTAGGTTAGTCTAGATCCGCCTCTGAATAAATTAACCAATTTGTTCGAATAACGAATAGAAAAGTTGTAATATATAGGACGTGAAATGATAACTTTTTGGTGTCAAATAGAAATTTGATTCCCATTACCCCTTCTAACACAACTTCCACAGACAATACTTGTTGGACCGTTGATTATACAGTACCTGAGGATGTGAGAAGGACATTACGCTGAATTCCGAGTTGAAAGTCAAAATGTAAAAGCAGAAACAAATGGCGACGATCCATTCTGAAGCTGTACTAACGACGTGGAGCGCCCAACCGCCATCCCCCGGGTACCATTTCGTTGGGTCAGTTCCTGCAAGGCATTAATTAAATAACAACTGTACATTTCCAACCAAACAGGTAAATATAGTTATATGAAACTTCTTCAACAGTGTGGTTTACCGTGATAGTTGATGTGGGACCAGATGCCGCAAATGGTCGCCAGGAAGAAGAATATTGTGGACACGATGCTGAGGCCGATTCGGAAATGAGCTACCATAATGCTGTTGGATATTGGCTGCATGTGGTACGAGCAAATAGCCTGAAATCAGAAAGTTCAAAATACAAAATCATCAATCACAGAACATTAGAGGTGTTTTTTTCTCACGAAGTTTCGAAATGTTGATGCGATGAAACCTTAATCAGTTATGAAAACTAAGATATCTGGAATTTCTTCGGGTTTTTTGGACCACCGAAAGGGGTCCCGCAACGCACTTGTAGTTACGCCCTTTGGACCTGACGGTACTCAATTACTTGCGCGGGAAGTATCCACCTTAAAGACTTTTTGCATTGAACAAAAGTTGTCGGGAATGGTCCATCTAGTCTAAAAAACATTTTGGAGCAGTCAAAATCTGAAATTTCGAACAATGTTGCCTACCTCTCAGGGACGAAAACATGAGTACTTTTAGTCAATGAATTATTACACTAATTTTGTTAAAATAATCTGTTTTGATAAAATTACAGGTTTTCTTGCAAATTACAGGTTTTCTTGCAAATTACAGGTTTGCTTTCAAATTACTGGTTTTCTTGAAAATTACAGGTTTTTCTTCAAAATGTCATTGACATTTCTGTACTTATTCCAAGGATGATCTATTACAGAACCTTTTCAACTAGCGTAACTTATTCTTCTTTCTGTCCTCAGCTACAACTAACATGTTAGTTATGTCATAAGTAACTGCCTCATCTTGAGTTAACTTACCTATTCCCTTTC
The DNA here is from genome assembly GCA_963920205.1 of Stenodema calcarata. NCBI lineage: Eukaryota > Metazoa > Arthropoda > Insecta > Hemiptera > Miridae > Stenodema > Stenodema calcarata. The sequence goes on along the minus strand of OY986055.1, from coordinate 6,950,449 downwards.
AGGAATTTGGTGATCAACGCTACGCCGCTATTTTAATTTTTCACTTCCTACTACTGCATGTCTTGCCTTTTCAGAAAAATATTTGATAAGCTGCTCATTTCCCCCCTCAAACTTTGTCAGATACTGAAGGTTTAAACAACCAATTTTGCATGAACAATGACGTATTTTCAAGAAAATCAGGGGTGGAGAGGGTAAATATCACCCCCAAAAATATGTCCTCTACAGTGAACTCCTATTTTGTAGGTAACAAACTACCCGAATGCGTCAAAGGGTTTTTCGTGAAACAATTTTGGCTTCATGCTTCTCCTGTAAAATTTGCAGATACGTCATTGTGTACTGAAGCAGCGATATATACACCTCTGGAAATGGCTCCAGAAAAGCAACGATCATAAAGAATGAAAAAATAAAAATAAATAAAAAAATAATGTTCACTCCTCTCTGACTAACCTGAAGAAAAAAGTAGGCGCAGCCCATTCCGAAGCACATGGTGGCACCGAACAAATGAACGTACTTGACGTTGGTTTCCTGGAAATTGGCGACAATACTGAGCCCAAAAGCGGAAACCAAACCCAGCCAAAGGCCTCGTTTGTTGAGTTTGTGTACTTTTGGGTGGAGAGGGTAGAGTTCATAATACTGACATACCTCGCAGTACCTGGCGTATACTAGAACGCCCACTGAAAACATACAGAACCTGGAATTAGTATCAATGTTTATATGAAGAAACCACAGTGAACATTAGGTGAAGAACGTCAGCTCAATAGGAAACCGATTGTAGAATATGAGAGAATTTAAGGTAATTCTTGGATGTCATCAAAGGACGTTCCATACTCTAAGAATAATGCTTTCAAATCAATGATATTGGTTATGAGGGATTGCGTTTTCAACTCCCGTATCCATATTAAGAAACTAGTTATTTCAACCCAATGTAGACACTGGGGTACCTACTGTTTTCTAAGTTAAGAGAATGAAATGAAAACAGAAAATTGATTTGAAGTTTTGCAGCATCATTTGAAACCGTTTCGAAAGAGCAGAAACGCCCATCCCTACCAAGAGATAGCCATAGCTACTTTACTGGTGATAGTATGCTGTGTGAGGCTCTAATTATTAGAGAGTTTTTGCAGACCACTGGTGACGATAACGTTAGCGACCCCCGTGAACGATAGCTACGGCCACAGAAAACCCTACTATACTATAGATGCGCAACTATAGATGCTAACCCCCAGCTGATCGTTCATGACGGGTGCCCGTTTCATAATTTTTAGCGTCACGCAAAGTGTTACTTTTGATTTCACTCTTCGTCTGAAGGTTGTTGTTTACAATTTTGATATCGAAATGGAAATGGTTCAACAGTTTTTACAACTATATAGAATGGGGGTCGTGTCGTGGGAGGATGTGGAAATTGTTATGGAGGGTTATTACCGAGGTTCTACGGCACCCGTTAGTGGTTTGCAAAAACTCTCTAGTGATGGGGAAGGAGACTTTATGTGACCGGTAATGTACCATATTTTTTCCTGTCCAAGGGACATAGATAATTTAAATAAAAACTTTGATGAGCTGGTAAAACGTAAATTGTACCCAATTCAGTTTTTACCCTGTAATACCCAATACCTAATTTCAAAGAATCGAATTATTGCCTATTACAGATCCAACAAGAACCAGTTCAAATGAATTCTCAATTATTATTTTAGTCTTACGAGAACTACCCTACTCGTATCTTAATCCTATTTTACAATAAATTGAAGAAAAGTTGTGAAGATATTGTTGAATGAAGGGAAATTAACTTTGTCTCCAGAGTGGAAATCGTCTTTAAAAATGTATGAAACTCACGAAGGGCAGCTCCAAGATTCACAAGCTGCCCAAATACACAGCTTTCCGGTGAGTAAGTAGCGGCATCACTGATGTAAGGGAAGTTGGGTTCGACGTGGCCCAACCAAACAGCTGCCAGGTACCTACGACAGTGATTGAAGATTAGAATATTGACAATCCACAGTCATGCAGCATGGCTATAAGACCTCTATTTTACTGGTTTTATAAAATAAATGTTTCCACGCTGAACACAATGCTGATGACAGCATTGCGATATCTCATTCCGTTATCAGATTAGAACAGATGAACCGTGAAGAACATCTCAAGTACCTAACAACCACGTTTCTTCATCTTCAAAGTGCTTCAGTTTGAGAACGTAATGAAATATCGGAATTCTGACTTCCCCATCGTGTTCAGTGTTAAAAAATCTTTAATCAGGCGTCACTTGTAAACTGAAAATTTGCTCTTATAGCGTAACTTTTACTTTTTTGGCCCAAAACTAAGACTAGCGCAAACATTTTGCTGTTTTCCGAGCACCACGAAGTTAGCACACGGTTATCAAGGTTGCAAAATTTAGGTACGTACTTACTACGTGTAGGGGTCCTAACAACATGTAAAATAAATTGTAGGTACATGCGCATAATATGCATATACTGAACTAAAGATAAATCCTTTGTGACTTGTTTGTTCGTACTGTCACATGTTACATTTCAAGGTGTTCGTACATCCACCCAAACCTATATGTATATCTGTATATTATAGAGGTAGGTAGAAACACGAAATGGTGAAAAATTAAAAGTACTCACGTTCCTAAGAATGTGAAGGGAAAGAGGATGAACAAGAAGAGCGGAATGTAATGGATTCCGTAGTGACCTGCCATAGTCTAACCAACGATCACCAGCACTCGATAAGTGATACTGAAATATTCCGTGAACGCAGGAGTAGTAGGCTAGATATGGATCATCCCAAATTCCTTAGATATCCATACTCAATTATATCAAAATTTGAAGTAGTGACGATTCATCTGCATGAAACAAATAGTGACAATACGCGAACTTTGAGAAAAAATTAATCATTGCTTGTGTTCAAATCGCTATGTTTATCTTGCCGGGAGAACTCGCAGAAGAAACAAAGAACTGACAGTGACTCAGAACGGACATAATTACATTATGATAATATTATTATCATTCTCTATTTCACAATGCCTGACAAATGTCTTCTTCTTCGTCGATCTATGTGTGTATGCTGTTCTATAGCTTATATCTTTTGGTGAGGAGAGGCCACCACAGGAATAAGGACATCAGCTCGAGGTGACTCGATCGAGATCCCATTGCCGTGGTCGGCGCTGTGGAGGAAGACAGTTATCATCATTAAATTTGTCGTTTGTTTCATTTTAGCTTCATGTTAAATTATGTTAATCAATATTTAATTAATATCATCCATGATAGTTACCCAGTAAATAGTAAACTAGCCTAGTAGCAAATTGCAATCTTAGGACACCATAGTGCAATAGGTAACTACTTCCCGATATAAGCAACGTTCCGATACCCTCTTCCTGCGCTGTCCCTGACGCTACACTCATTGTGGGAATGCAAACTTAAGTATGTCATACTAAATAGTTTTTCGATCGTAAATCGAGACGTTTTTATTACTACAAATAAAACGTTTTACCATGATGCCAAGGGGAGATTTCGAAACGGTTACGGTGCTTGTGAAGTGGATATCATAACTTTTTCCGACCGCTGTACCAAGAATGATATTTGCGAAGCGGGGTGATTTTTACAAGGAGTTTCTTTTGGGGATAGGTACCTATCACATCTTTTTGTTGTTGAAGTTGAAAAGACCTGTAGAGGCAATGTGCAAGATTAATAAATTATTTAGTTATTTATTAATAAAATTACATAAATAAAATAAATAAGGTAAGCAAGAGGATAGGCAATTGAAGGCTATTAGGCCTTGCCTAATTGAATAAGAAGAAGAACATGGTAAGGGTGAAGAACTGGTTATATAACTTGGCTCTTTTTAGACCTAGCGACTCGAATCTATGACAGACACTGGTTCAAGTTGAAACGAAGCTCTTTGAAAAATTTCAAGTCAATCGGTGAAGGTGGAGAGGCTGTAGCATTGACCGTCTGAATAAGAAGAAAAACATGGTAAGGGCTATTTGAAGTTATATGTATAACACAGCTTCCTTTAAACCTACCGACCTGGAACTTTCAGGGCTTTTTTATGACATAATCTTCATAACATTGTTAGATAGAAGAAGATTTATTTGTAGACGTCACTTGTAGAATGACTGTTACAAGAGGCTTTTTTATATTATCCACACCAAGAAGATCAATAATAAATGGCAAGTTGATCAACTGTGGACCCGTCAAAGTGGCCAAAATTAGAATAAATTAGCCTAAATTTAAGTTTTTTGTTCCTACAATTTTCTTGGCTGGAGATAATTGGTTATAAGTATCATTCAAATGAAACTGAGTCATGTTATAAAGAATGTCAGTGAGCAATTTCGGATACCATAGGTATGTGACGTCCGGTGAGCATTCACTCGGTAACGTTTGTTTATCATCTGGCGTTGTAGATGTAGGAAAATGCGTTGTTAGTGGCCAAAATACCGTAGTCACCTAATCTTGCTGCTTAAATGCAATCTTATCAACTATTATACGGGGCTGTGCAAGTTACTACTTTATATAATCTATGTTTGTTATGCTGCCTCTGGACTAATAATTTATACTATGGGATAGGTATTTCTTTTTTCTTATACCTATGTTAACATAGGTAATTACCTTATGGCTTTCTGCCTTATTATAGACCTTTATGATTATACCCCATTATTATAATATACAATAGGATATTATCCTATTATACACCTTTATATTATTAACCTTTCTAGGCTAATACTCAATACCGGTACTACGTGATATTACTCCTAAAATGGTTGCCTAATACCTTTTTCGCTTGTGTGTTGTATTCATGAAGTGTGGAATATTTATTGAAATCTTCTAATTTCACAGAAGCATAAAGTATTATAGCGTGGGGAGTTCTTTATATAATTATATAAATTATAATTGGCCTATTGTGTTTCTAAAATACATTCGGTATTGTGAAGGCGTACTCCGGCTGACGGACGCCCAAAGCCTGTTGATGCTTAAAAAAAAAAACGTTAATGTCAATACAGTAATGTAGATAAATAAAGCATAATATGAAACTGAGTCGATAGAAACAGTGCGAGACCCTTATGCAGGCCTATAACAACGCAATGTAAGGTGGCTCACATGTGGGACGGCCGCACTACTGGCGAGTAACTGATGTCCCACACGTGGGACGGCCGCAGTGAATGTGTTAACCGTGTTACATTTTTATTAAAGGCACTTATTTGCATTTATTTTCACATGTTGGTATCTCGGCCTTTCAAATTGAGCCAAACTACCATCCGTTTTATGAATGAAAGTCATAAATCACGGCTAATGGCCTGTGTGTGGAAATGATGCTGCCTCTCCTTACCCTCTCGCATCTTCCTGGGGCTTGAACATCCCACCATTTTTCTTTCCCTTCCTAAAAAGAGTGCTTTCTGGATGAATGCGGTTGAACGCTGAAAAGGAGGAACCCAGACATGTTTTTTGCACTTACAGTAAAGAGGGTCTCGCGGAAATTCTTCGTACGATCGACTAGAACCTATCGTGGTTGGGTACTTCAATGTCGAATAATAGTGACATAAAAAAGACTTCGAAGTTTCAAGTGTCTACATCACGATAGTTCTTCCAATTTACAGTGATTTATTTTGTACCAATGCAGTAAAGGTGACCAGGAATTTCGTTCGAACAAATTTTTCGACAAACAGGGTAGGTAGGTACCTACTAAATAAGTAGAGGGGTTTTAACTGATTTTAAAACTTTTGATAATTAAAAAAAAAAACTAATTTATCAAAGAATGTTCTTTAAATTCATGATTTTTCAATATTTGTAATGTTTCAATATTTCTGGAGTGGTGAGAGGGGGGTTATGTCCGTACCCCCCCCCCCCCCCCCTGGCTACGCCACCGTACTGAAGTGTATTTCAGTGCTGTGCATTTCATGGAACGTCGATCGCGCTCAAACGACTGAACCGATTTCGATGTGACTTTCCCAATTTTTCTAGTTCAACAGTTTTCTCTTTTCTCATGATTTCGGTGGTTATTTTGGATAGTCCAGGTGGTTTAACCAAAATGCAAGCACCAACTACAAATTCTGTATTTAATATATAATTTGTATTAATCCAACGAACGAGGTGCGAGAGTCCTTTGATGGACATCTTTAAATGTCTATATTAACTGTTACAACCAGTGTATCAACATAATTAATTAAACACTTTACTCTGTATCAATAGGCATTTCTCGAACGGATGAGAGACACAACCTCGAATCCATTCACCCTGCGTTTCTGGCGAGAATCTAAAACACGAGGGGTACGTAAGAACTTGTATTTTCTTAGTAAATAACGCTTGTAAAAGCCCCGTTGACTTTTCTTCTAGATCGACGTGTTGTTAAATAATGCGCTTCAGCGTCATCCCTGTAACGAAATGACCGACACTTGCTGTCACCAACCTGTGCAGGGAGACACCTATTGCTTCTGTGGGCTGAGGGTGTGGGTGAAATTGAGCAATGTTTCTTCCGCTTTTGACGGGAGATCGCCAATACCACCAAATATACATCGACACGTCAGTTGACGGTGGTGTGTTCAAATTGAATTTTTCTGTTCCGAGTTGATACATTCACACCACAGTTTGTATACACGATATACACGATATCGTGAACGATCAAACTTTATGTTTCGTATTTCGCACTGATCTGTTAATTTGGTGGTTCTGGGGTTGTTGGTATTTGCACACCATAGTACATCACGTACCCCAGTACCGCAGCTAACGTCACCGGTGAGCTTACGCATTTTGTTACCTACGTTTAAGTATCGCTTTCGAACACAAAACGTACACTCCAAGACTGTGGAATTCTCTTACATTTGTTCATCGGCGTAACTTGGATGGAAGTCTGGGGGAGGGATACAGCCCCCAGTAGTCCTTTGGTTTATTATCTTCGATGGTGAATAATCGCCCAAGAAAAAGAAAAAAAGAAGAAATTGCTCCCCCTCAAAATTTAAGGGTTTACGTTTCAAAATACTTAGATTCCAAAAATTGAAAAAATTCCGTCCGTCGCACTTCAGCCAGTTAGCGTTGAGCAAAAATTACGAAATTTGGTTTCCGGGTTCGGACAAGTCCCATAATGATCCTGGAAAATTTTCATAAACCTATGACAAGGGGAAGGGGCTCAAACAGAATTTTAAAATTATATTGAGATACTAAACCTGGAGCGCCACAAAACATGTTTCGATACTAACAGGAGCAGCAGTTCATTTCCCTCTGAGGGCTATTGAAGAAATACTTTTTGGTATACTTGAATGAACTCGCCCTCTGTAATGCAAGGACCTCCCCCTGCGCATGCATATTCTTAGGCGAAATCGACCAAAACGTTCGCCTGGCATGATTTCTATCATTCATCTTTTCAAGATGAAGGTTTCAAAGTTACTACCATCGGGATACCCCCAAATGACACTTCTCATTCCTGGACCTGTAACTGGGAATATGGAGGATAATGTGATTTCAAGGTGTATAATTGTAGGCCTAGACGTTGTACGAGGTTGGAGTTTGACTATCTTTTGTTCAAAGTCGCAGGGTAGTAACAAAGGTACATTAGTAGAACCCTAAGACTACACCGTAAACGAACCACGCTGAGTTAAAATCGAGAGATTATTAAACTAGAGGTTTATATAATTAAGAATGATTAGTTCTAGAAACTCAGGGTAATCTCAATAAGTCTCATCAACCGTCAACTGATAACGATTTATTGGAACCCAGTTAGATTTTGATTTACAATCGGGCGTCCCATTGTGGGAATTAGATGATTAATCAACTGATGAATGTAAAGCTTCCTAAACGAAAGGTTGCTAACTTCTCGGTAGAGCGATAAATCAACGGATTATTTCGGAGGGGTCTGAATGGATTTGCATACTTTCAGCAACTGGGCGGAACTAGAATGATAGAGTGCCGCTCGCTGAGTTATAATAAGAATATGATATGGTAGGGATTAGCGGATCGCCAGTTATCGGCAAAAGGATCTGAAATACTTTCGGTTGTGGAAGAAGGTTCACAACAAATATGATATTCACTCTAGATCATCGGTCCAATTTATAAACATTAAATCAAACAAATTTTGGCTCTTTATAAATTTCAAATTTCGTAAATCGTTTGCATAAGCTTATAAGCTAAATTTGTCATAAAGTAGGTCATTGAGATTAAAGTTTGTCTAAAAATCATCGCACGCCACTAACTGTAGGTTGACAATAAATTATTATACATACCTAGTCGCTAATTACCTTTAGGGAAATCTCTTTGCATTCCCCTGGGTCTTCGATAATATAAGTTTGGCGCAGTGCTGTTTTTCAATCACGCTGTTCCGTTAAAAGTTGGCAAGTTCAAAGAAAAAAGTACCGAGTTTCACAGGAAAAGCGAAGGGAGAATATTCAAGTTTTCGCAGTATTTGAAATTCATTTCCCAAACCAGAAACCTCGCTTTGTAGCTGTATAAGAATTTTCCTATTTTCTCGTTATCACTAAATATTTTCATGGATAAAATATAGATTATTTCCAAATGAATGGTGATACTCGCTGTGGGGCTGGCAGGTCAGGAAAACTGGGACTGAAATCTTAGAAAAGAGGGTTAGAAGTAGTGGAACGGACGGCTGATGATTTGTTGCTTTGTTTTGGAATCGATAGGTGGTAGTGATTAATATACGGTCAATATACGGTATATTATACGTGATTAATATCTATAGTGATTATAATGGGTCGTATTTTTCTTTGGACCGAAACCTTGGTAAGGGAGAATTTTGAGTTAGGTACTCGTTGCTTGTTTGGGTCAGGTTACTTGTTTTATGCCACTGCCAAAATGTTGTATTTTGGCTATTTGTATACAGTAGAAAGTAAATTTGAGAAAGTTTCATCATTTGTCCAAAATTGCGTATTAGAGAAATTATGACACTTTCAATTGCATATAGCTCAAAACCTTCTTTTTGGACTTAACCGCCTTTACTCAGAAAGCACAGAAACATTTCAGTTATTTCGCCCTTATTATTCGAAATCGTGGCAATTCGAAAATCTCGACAGTCAAACATTTATGCTCGGTCCCTTGAAAGTTCGAATCAGCGAGATTCTACTGTATAGAAAAATAATATATTGTTCTATTACAGATAGTCCTCTTCCAAAAGTCACAATCAGGTTTACACCGAGAAAAATTTATAAGTATAGAATTAATTCTAAAAATTAGTAGAATATTGAGGAGTAGAGTTGTAACAGAAAATTTCTGACCACCTGAGATCCTGGGTCCTTATCTGTCCTGCCTAGACTTCTAAAAGGTTCTGGAGGACCACGATTTATGTTTTGAATAATATATCCTTTAAATAATATATACGGTCTCATCCTTCAAAACCCTAGTAAAAAATTACACTTCGCTTCATAATATTTTAAACCCCAGTTTTTCATCCATGTCGGGTCGACCGTATCGTAAAGGACCTCGCATTTGCAGGAAAAAATTGAAGAGCGAGAGACATTTTTATAATCGCGAAACAAGTTTCGTTTTCGTTTTGGAAGGGGTTGTCAGATTTCTTCTGCCAGCCCGTTTATGTTATTCCGTACCAATCCTGGTTTGCTATGCGCATGTTGCGGATCTGTGTAAGAACGTAGGCAACCAAATTCAATGTTATTTAGTTAATAAGTAAGTTAGCATTACAGATGGTATGCACGATAATTCCTCAATACCTTCACGTCTCAGGTTTTATGCGGCAGTTTCCAGAATTCATGTGGACATTATTGTTAAATCTGTAGATCATATTCTGTCTTCCTTTCAAAAGTATATTAAATCATTTCATCTTCAAATTCAACGTAAACCAAAAATTAACTTCCAACTGCATAATATGTTGTATTATTATATTATATTTAGACTAGTCATAACATTATAGTAGTTGTTCTTGGTTGGTATTCAGTTATAATAGAAACCCAATTGCCCAACCATATTTATTGAAAGGGAAGTTTAATGGAAACATACTTATTCAGGTTCAGATTGTGTATTGTTACAATACCTGAAAAAATTCACCGTTTAAATAAATAGAATCGTAGCTTAACAAGGACTTGTTTCCTCCTCATCAGTTGGACACGGTCAAGGATTCTTCAGCTACCTGTTTCACCCAGTACGTGTTGTAGGTTTTCACAGTCGAGACGCTGTTGACAGAAAAATATTTATAAATTTATGATGCAAATATTAGGTAGTCGGTGTCGAAGGGAACCGAATGATAGTTTCACCGTATACATTAATCATATTTATATTATGCACTCACTGGAATACTATAGGGCAGTCTTGGGGTTCTTGAGGTGCTTGCCATGTGATCACTTCTTTGTATTTGTTACCATCGGTGGTGATGAATGAATATGCGTTCTGAAATAATTAGAACAACATGCGATAATCAGAATGCATTGAATTGGTAACTGGAATTATGATGGTAATGGGGTGGAGTATTCGTTCTAAGTCGCCTTTGAACGGTCATCCGCACTACACGAATTTGCTGGAAAATGTTGCCTCTGTGTAACTTTGAACTATAGTTAAAGTCCTAGTCGGATAGTCCTGGTGCTGTATACATACGAAACAAACCCAACTCAGTAAATTATTATTTCCTATGTTACCCCTAAATGCCTCCTATTTGGTTTCATCGTGCCCTTATAATTACCCTCGAGGTGTTTCCCTTTCAACTGGGTTCACATTTCTATATCAAACTCCTTAAAGGGGATACCTGGAAGGTGGAAGTAGCAGAAGTTTCGTTCCGTGGTTAATGACTTTACAAAAAGCATCTTAGACGGCTTAGAGAGAAATGTTGGGTAAGGAGACACTTCAAGACGTTTAACGTAGGAATAGAATATTAGGTTGTTTTGGTGTACCGTAAATTAAGCAAGACAGCCAATAGTACTCAGAACCAGCTTGTACACTGTGGAAGGGCTTTTAAACAACAAGCTTTTAAAGGAACGTAGACGGGAAAAACCGAAATAAGGCAGTTGCTTTTCATTTTACATCGGGGGAATTTGCGTCAATTTTTTCTTTATTATAATAATTTTTTGTGTGTGAAAGTACAAGGTAGGAGAATAACAAAAATGATAGTCAGCTGCCGGTAAAGTCTTCCGAAAAATGTAGGGAATTTAGAGAAGTTGGCCGCGTTTGAAAAAGAGACCGCGGGAGCAGGAAAAAACAGGAAGACTGTCTCTGAAGCCCGGCGATGTCAGCGCTCCAACCAGGGGGTTTCGTCCTGTTTGTGACGTCATACGCTTCCCTCGATTTTCGCGGCTTTATTCAATCTGCGATTGACGTTTTTAAAGTTTTTCCCTCAAGTAAATTTTGTTGAATGAATAATGCTCATTCAGCGATATTATCGCTTTCAATACACGTAACTCGATACAATAGGAGGATGGTATTGGGAATCGACAATTGACGCGAATTTCCCATTGTTTGCTAGCTGTGGAGTTTGTTTTGATGTTGTTTGTTTGATATTGTTTTATATTGATTTGTTTTGCTCTTCAAAAAAAAATTCTCACCTGATCTCCAGCGCCGCAGTTGTAATATTGCGATCCTTCAGAGGGCGAAGATCCGGTGAAGGAGCCGACTGGCGTATCCCCGCATCTGCCTTGAACGAGGAGACCTCTGAACGGTTCTTCCCCAGTTTTGCCTGGAGACAATTTCGAATATCAATACGTACGGCTAGAAATGTAGTGCGCGACTGAATATTTCCCTCGCCTGATTATTGATAACTAACTGCTAAACAGAGCCACTCATTGTATAAATTTCATTAGAGTTCTCGATGGAATGAGAAGCTAGTGGTAAGCAGTACCTGTAATTACAACTAGTGTAAATACAACTGGTGTTCTGCCGTTTCAAGGAAAAACCACTTATCTCCAAAAATGTCCACGTCCGAAAAATGTCTCTAGGTTTTTCAGCTGGCCTCTTCATTGCTTTAGAGTTACGAATCCGTATTGCCGCTCGAAGTTAACGTTAGGTCCTATCGATCATGCTAGTATCGATTAAACATCGAAAACATCAATTCGCTTCGATTAATTAATGCTAGTTAAGTTGTTCTTACCCTTTGATAATGTAAACTCAAGCAGTCATTTTTGAGGCAAAACCACTTGAGCTGTTTTGCCAACAAACACTCGCTATTTCTGGTGCATCGTTTTAAGGAAAAAACCACTTGAGCCAAAATGGATATCACAGCTGGATTTCATTGAGTCAAAATCTGTTTACAAAACAGCTGGTCCCGAGTTTCGAGGGACAAACCACTTGGGCGTGAAGTAAAATCACTTGCTATGGAAAAACGCTTATGCGTTTCGATTGAGCAGAGTTCGATTGATAAATTGTTCTACCTCCAAATTAGATGAAAACCCCACAAGATAAGTGGTTTATACGATTTTTCACAGATCTTGACTAAATCGGAGATGAGTGGTTTTACTTTAAAACGGCAGTGTTGTAATGGGTATTTCGATATTCGCCATCATGAATCTTGGAGAACAGTATTGAATAGTTGTTGGTTGTTGGAAGCCAAAGTCCGTTATTTAAAAAATTCGCTCGTTAGGTTATGCTGCAGGGTTTTTGAGTCGATCTTGAGTTATTATGTACTTGATTTTAGACCTGTATCTACCCACATAGAACTCTGTTAAAAAGACAAAACTGAATCTTACATCCAGCACAATATTAAGAGTACGTAGGAAAATGATCTGGCCCTGTAGAAAATACTTACTTGAAATGGTGATTTCGATTGTGGCCCCCGGCGCGACTTTGGTCTCCGACAAGCTGATTGTGTACGGAGACGGTGAGTTCTGTGCAGGATATCCGTGTCCTATCGACATTGTCTCGCAAATCGCTTCTGACGGCACTTCAGGGTGACTGTGCTTTTGGGGCGGCACCCCGACGGCCGGAAAGCAGTAACATGAGGTGGAGAGGGCCAAAAAGAGTACGACTGTCGTTCCTTTCATCGTGCTGTTAGATAGAAACAAAGAAACGCGGTGTGAGAATTTAACCTGCAGAACGCTGATATGGGTCCTACATTTCACGAATTTTGTAATTTTCACAAACTCATTCTGATACAGAATGGTGAACATGGACACCTACTCAAAACTTGGAGTTATGGTAAACAACGTGCCATGGTTTTACAATATTTCAGAGCGGTACTAGGAGTGGTACGATTTTCCTAAATTTTTTAGCGTTTTAATTTTTGGTTTTTATCTTCGATAATGAACCATTGGAATCGCCCAAAGAAATTTTTTTTTTTTAACCCCATCTCAAAATTTGTTGGTTTACGTGTCAACATAAGTACGTAGATTCAGAAAATCGAATAGAAAATTAAAAAAAAACCCGTCCGTCCGTAAAATTTTGAAATTTTTGTTACGGGTTCCAACCTACCCCCACAATGATCTTCGAAACTTTTCATAACCCTAGGTCAAGGGGAAGGGGTTCAAAACAAATTTTGAAATTTTGAAAATTTCAAAAGTCGAAAAATTCAGATGAAACGGTATGTTTTTTATTCCATATTTAGATAGAGTTTATTTTTTAGAATTTTTCAAGACCATCCACAGCTTTGTGCGACCAGCCGTTCGTTCTCAATGATGGCTCAAAGTTGGAGCAGATCGAAAATTGTCAACATGAGAGTGAACCGTGAGGCAGCCAGTCGGCTATTTTAAATATTATAGAAATAATATTTAATAATAATTATTAGTAATCAAGCATAAAAATTATTTATTTTTAGAAATTTATGTCATATTATTAGAAATTTATTTCAAAACTCCAGTCAATCACAGCCCGAGATTTCCTTCAACAACTTCAACAACTAATATTAAATTTCTAAATAACCAACAATAAATATTAATAATTTACACTACTTGATAATAATGATTAATAATTAATGATAATTCATAATAATAGTTAATCTATCATTCAGTAATCGAGACAGATGTGTGATCTGTACAAAGAAGATAATAAACCGTTGTGTCAAGAATTTGCAGAGTTTTTCTAATTGCATGAAAAACTCCTGTTAGCACTTAGTAACGTAGCCGTGGGTAGAGGGGGTTTTCCGAAAAAGAGGGGTCCGGGGGTCCAAATTTTTTACAAACAGGGTAGTAAAATTCACTACCCTGTTTACTACACCTCCCAAATTTCGTGGGATTGCTCATAGATTCCGGACGTCTTTGGCGTACGAAAAGTGTTTTATAAAAAAATGCAAGAAGCAAAATGGCTCAAAAACATTGATTTGGCCATGTATAACAGTGGTGTAGCAGGGACGGAGGAGGGACAGGGGGGCTCCTTAGAGGCATGCAGGACCTAGGTCGGGAAGTTGTTGAAGGATATCTCGGGCTGTGATTGACTTTCCCCCACGCAACTCGGAGCCTGTGCTCCACAGCGTTGAGGTAATTCCCTAACATAATTAGAACTAATTGGAGTGTTTCTTTTATAAACATATAATTAATGTTCATTTTTGTATTATTTATTTATTTTTGGGAATAAATAGAAATTCATTCATTCATTCATTCACTTTATTTAATTTATTTGTACTGTATAATGGTACATACTTGAAGACTTTATTTATTTTATGCTTGTAAACTTGAAGATCTCATATGGATGTATATTTTTAAATTTGTGAATCTACGGAAATAAACTTATTCATTCATTCATTCACTTAGAGTTTTGAAATAAATTTCTAAATTCACTGTATTAGTAAGAAATTGCGAGAATACGAATCAGTAGAAATTTATGATTGGTCATCATATACATCAAATTTGATTAAAACTATGCGAAATCGCCGGTTTTATGTATCAACAAGTCCTCTAAACCAGGATGTTCCACGTATCTACAGTTATTTCTAAACGTTGCGCACGGCATTATATTCAACTTAACGCTCATTGTGAATAAAGAATGTTTCCTAACTTACTGCGTATTGTGTAGGAGGAGTTCACTCGGGATTCAGATTCACGAATGAAGACCATCCGAAGAAGAATGTCTTTATAAATCTCCATCCCCTCCTTCTCATTGAAATGCAGATAGCCCGCCTGGATGCTTTCAACCGGTATTGATAATTACCGCTATATTTTTCCTCCTTGTTCTTCCATTTGGTCGGTTAGAAAATACCACGGTTTTGCATTCTTGTAGATGACTCCTATTCGATGTGCGTTTAATTTCTTGTTTGAAGAGAGGAGTGTACCTTGGGCTCTTTACTCAGTGTTATTTCATAACCATTGAGTCATTATTCTGAGTTCATTTTTCTAAGAAATTAAACGAGACCTACCAAGATACCAAAGTGAAGTAATATAAATGAGGAAAACCTAGTTGAAATCACGATAATAAAAACACATCGTTAATGAATCCTGTAACTGCACGATTATGTCACTAGAAATGTTTGTATTTAATAAAAGCCAAAAATGAGACGCTATTGATTTATGATTTATTATATATTATATAAATGCATACAGGGCGTCTTTTTCCACCAAAGACCAATGGTGACACTTCCATGCCTCTCGTATAACGGTGAAACTCGTTTTTGGCATCTCATTTTTATTAAATTGTTAATTATTAAAAAAAAATAACTAAATCCTTTTTTTAAATTGAACAATTCTTTTAAAAAACGAGTTTCTTCCTTATCTGGGTGGCATGGAAGTTTCACCATTCGTTTCAGCGTCAAAAATGCCAAAATTGGGATACCGAACACACTTTTTTCCGGGTTGAAACGTCATGTTCGCCACCAAATTTCACTGTGGAATTTTTTTCTTTATTCCAATGGAAAGCTGATATTCTAGGCAAGTTTTTCTCAAAGAGTGCACATCGATCAGTCGCCAAAGTAACAGCGCAAAATAAGAAAGACAAAACGGTGATTTTTGAGAAATCTTCAAATTTCGCCTTTGGCTATTTTTTTTCATAAATTAGGACTGTCTTAGAAATCGGATTATCAGGAGATAGAAAATCTAACGCTCTTTCCAACTATTCTCAACTTCTATTTTACATATCAATTTAAGGGAGTTGGAGCCGTTTTACTGAGACAAGGTCGAAAACACGAAACAACTCTTGTAAGTGAAAAAATTAGAAGGTTTTTTTAGTTGAGTGATGAAAAAACTTTAAGAGTCACTTTTTCTTGAAAATTTGCTGTAGAATTGATTCCTTGAGATTGTCCCATAATTTCTGTAGACACCAGCCAGGGCCAGTCTACGACGGATTTCTGATGAAAAGTGTCCTATAAATGTTTTATTAATACCGGTTGAAATCCGACTTTTTTCACTTTTAAGATTTTTTTCTTGTTTTCGACCTTGAGTCACTAAAATGGCCATAAGTCTCTCATTTTTCAGTCAAAATTAAAATGTGATTATATCGTTGGAAAGAGCGTTCAATTCCCTATCTCTCTAGGGAAAATGAAACTTTTTGAAGAAGATTCAGATATTGAAAAATGAGCCCGAATAGGAAAGTCTCGAAATCTCGGAAATGTAAATTTTTTTCAAACTTTTGTAAGAATCTGCCGGTTACTTGCATACTGTAACCCTAAAAGTTGGCCCAAATTTCATATCTCTCTAATGTAAAACAAAAGTTTTGATTCGCCAAAACCACGTTTTTCAGAGGAAAGTCCGGTTTTTACTCGTCAGGTAAAAAATGAGTTTGAAATCGGATTTCATGTTATTTTTCTAGTAAAATCTTTTTGACATTTTATGTCTTTACTATGGCACATAACTCAAAAAGTGTGACGAAGAAAGCGTTGAAAAATTGTTGACCGTTTTGCGCTTCAACCGCTGGATAGATTTTAATGCGGTTTTTCCCTATATAACCGGATTTGCTACGGGAAGGTTTATGGCTAATAAAAAATCGTGTTTCTCAGCTCCTTCGTCTGCATTTTCACGTACAACGATTCGTTGCTACGGAACTTCGCCAGTTATCATCGTACAAAAATCGTTCACCACTCGTTGGATAGCTCTCGATTTACCTAACCATATTACGTTAACCACTGCGGAGTGCGTGGCCGACAAGCTGCGGTATGAGCGTGATTGTGTAAATAATTGTTTACACACAGGTGATCATTCTCAATAATTTATTACAACAATTTTTAAGCGAAAAAAAATGAAGTACGAGGTACGTGGTATGTGGTGTGGGTGCGGGAGGGGGCGCAAAGACATAAAATGTCCCTCTTGGTTGCGTACTTGTACGAAAGCTGTTTCACACCGATCTCACCCCGAGTGCGGAGTTTTCGTTTTTATTCTAAGATCACACAGAATATCACTCAGCTCACGACGAATGAAAACCTTGTGGAGAGTCAATATTTTTTATTATCAAAATTCCTATTGTAGGTGTTCGAAACGCCCGTTTGTCTTTGAACTGTGATCCGCTTCTATGACTGAGCGATGCAAGTTTGTGCACGGAGGAGTCAGTCCGTCAAACTGTTCGGAAATAATCTCTTCGTGATAATTTGTTAGTTTTCGTTTTTCGCGCATATAAAAGCGTATTTTTTCAGGTATAAAGCACCATTCTAATAAATTTTGATGAGTCACGAAATGAAACACCCCGTATATTCCAAGAATATATTCACCTTCGATATATTCTAAATTTGAATACAAAAACCGTTCCTAGATATCGAAAAATATGTTTTGCTTATTTTTGTTTTTCTTGGTCGTTTCCAATGTTTCATTATTGAAAATAATAAATCCATTGGATGACATTTATCTTTTTGGACTTGGTAAACAATGGGGCCGCTGAGAGATCCTGTATAATGTGGTATAATGTTGTATATTTATGCGAATTTCTAAATGGCGAATTAATGAATGGCTACGGGTTTTCTCACGTTTATATCTACGGTTACCATTTATACGAATCATCCTTCATTGGGAAAGTTTCTCGCCGGCATTTATTTTCCATTGAGTAGGTAACCGTGAAACCAAAGAGTTTCTGTACAGAGCTCGCCCACTATCAACTCCTCGGGGCGATTCTAATTGACTGCGTTGAAGAGGTCGGGGGCGGCCCGTCGAGGAAAGGGGTACGCGAGGGGGGCGGTAAGAGTGTTAAGGAGGGGGGAGGGGGGAGGTCAACGGGGGCGGTTAGCGAAGGCGGCTGCCTGTTGCACCCTCTCAGTTTCCACAGTGAGCCGCCTCCAGTCGTCCCGTAACCGCCTTCGGAGCAGGATCCTCTCGCTTGGTCAGCTATCGGGCCACCCGCGATCTCCCCACGTATGTTCTCCGCCCCTGTTTTTGAGGTGAGCCCTCGAACCACAAATAAAACTTCATCAATCAACAATAACTGAATATAATCCAACGAAAATGAAATAAGAAAAAAATCGCCACGGACGAAAAAAGGGTCCCAACTCTAACGTAAGGTCCGAACCGACTGCCACACATGTGGTAGGTAGGATCCCTAGTGACATGCATAACCTGCTAATAAATTGGCCTGTAACAACAGCTGCCATAGCAGGAGTTGCTGACAATTGATTAGTCCTCCGTGTGTTCAGTAGGTATGTCAACGATATACGTACGTCATCCCGACTGGTGAAAATCAATCAGAAATATAAAACTTCCAATTTTTATCAAGATTTCCACAGTATCCAATAACTTAACTCCTTATGGTATCTTGCTATCTAGATTTAAAAAAAAAAAAAAAAAAAAAATTGTCGAGTGAATCCTCGCCTTATCGTGACATCTGGAAATTTCAAATGATTTTAGTGGGTTCAAAGGTTTCGAAGGGCTTCAGGGGTTTTATATATGAACCGGAATGGGAAACTTTTGGATATTGGAAATAATAATTGGATAAAATAGGGTACGAGTGCGCAGCAGAATTTGCCCCATCTGTTTGTCTCCCTTTTGTGTAGTTCACAATTCCGTACGTTATATACTCGTAAGTCTCACAATAATAAAAACAGGATGTACGAGGAGTATTGAGGTAAAATGTACCTGGTGTGTTCATACGATTAGGAGACCAGATGGTTCCCTCTATTGAAGGGTAGTTGTCAGCTGTCTCTGTGATGGTCTTAGCAATATTCCAATATTTCTGGCAGATCTATATAATAAATGGGTATACTACTTGTACCTGAAACTACTGTGGCAAAAACTTATATCGAGGAACGTGGTAGTGTTCCGCCCAGCCACGCAAACAGGTTGAGAAGAACGAACGGTACCGGTTGTATGTTTACAAAACGTCACGAAACGCGTTTTCCAGATATCCATATCACCGCTCCTATTTGATCGAGCAACTTGAAATTTGGTGTAGATCTTCTTAGTGTAGACAATAGAAAGCCCTGAACGTTTCAAGTTGCTAGGTCTAAAGGAAGCCGAGGTATATAACTTCAAACACCCAGTTTTTTGCCCTTATTATGTTTTTCTTATCCTTATTCAGACAGGGAAGGCCGCAGCCTCCCTACCTTCACGGATTGATTTGAAATTTAGCACAAAGCTTTGTTTAAGTTTAAGTCAGAGTTTTTCAAAATATTATCTCATTATCTCAACTCAAAAGAATTTTAGGAACAAAACAAACTTACCCAGAAATTTCAGGCTTATATTGTCCACTTAAACGACTCTACAGCCTGGGTAATAGGACCAATCGACTTGAAATTTTGCACAGACTTTCCTTGTAACATGGCCCCGTGCCATTTGAAACGTTCAATCCATTATCTCAACCCAAGATCATTTTTGGAACAGAAAACTGAAATAATATTTCAGGCTATTATAGTATTATAGTATTATAATATAATATTATAGGCTAATTTTGGCCACTTTGGCGGGTCTACAGCTGTTTAACTTGCTATTTATTGTCGATATTTTTGGTGAAACTTCCCTAAAAGTTTGGAATCAGCCTATATTTCAGTTTTTTGTTCCAAAAATTATCTTGGGTTGAGATAATGGGTTATAAAAACTTTTTTATAAAGTAATAAAAACGTCCCTCCATGGCGCCAAGGGGAGATTTCGAAACGGGAACGTTGCTAGTGAAGTGGTCAGGACAGCTCTTTAGTTGGAAGGAAAAGAGCGGGCGGGGAAACTGGGTATCATAAATTCTTCCGGCTGCTGTAGAATGATATTTGCAAGGAGTGATTTTTACACGCAGTGTTTTTGGGGGATCATGAGGTACGCTCATCAACAAACATCCTAAGTCACCTTCTTTCACGCAAAAGTATCTCGAAACAAGAAACTCGATCGCAAAATTCATCACTCTATTCTGTATTAGTTTCCACGGTACACAATATCAAAGCAAAGGTGTATATTGAGTCTGAGGTGTGGTCTTTATTAAATTCAAATTATACTCGTATGTTGCGCCACCAGACAATATCAAATGAGAATGAGGTGGTATGCGAATATATTGTTACTCCTCTACACGCACTGTAACAATATTTGTCCGAGCTAATAAATCACCAATTTTCGTATTTAATTGTGGTCTTCAGTGTATTCTATTTCAAGTTTTTTATGGGGAGTGTCAAAGGTACACCACAAAGATAAATATTCTGAGGTCCTGGTATTTTTTATTTGACGGAGTTTTCCTCAATGGACTCTGCCCGAATCTCTTCAGCCTCTTCTGTCCATTTCAGATAGATGAATGAGGTTCTATGTTCAAGCATATTTTTTCATGAGTTTTTATGAGCTCTTGATTGGGAAATGGATAAAGTTGTCATACAATAAAAGACCTCACATAAATAATTGTTATTCACCCAACTAGACCAATAAATTAATTGATATTGTGCACAACTTCCGAGTATGAAGTTACAGTAAAACTCATATATTGTATGCCACACAAATCATCAAAGGGACGCCAAATTCCTGACCAACTTTTGCAAATACATTAATTTATTGTCCCGCAAATCGATCCTATTCAAATGTGTGTCAAGTCTGGCGTTATCTCTCGGAGGCACTTGATCATGTATAAACTTCCAAACCACGTTCTGCCGTTAGAAATTGAAGCGCGTATAGAGTTAAACGATCCAATCGGAATTAATCGGAAGGTGCGCCACACATCTTGAACACCATTTCATTCAAACGCAGAAGCATTCATTTAACTGATACGCCTTGAATATTTTCTTGTTGCTCCCAGTTTTAGTGAGTTTTTACGACGTCCCTTAGGAAAGAGAAGTCTTTGTGTTTTTGACGTCGTACCCAAATCTGTTTCTGACCATTAGGACCATGCTCGACTGCACGACTGGAACTTTTCGTTTGGCACATTGCCCTTTCATAAAGGACCGAAAGCTTATGAATTCGGCATGCTCCGATTATGCTAAGCCCGAAAACCAAAACCCAACCAGCTTTTACCCATCCACCCATCTCCATTCTTCTTTTGATCCATGAAACTTTTCATAACACTTGTTCAATAGGAAGAGGTGGAAAGATTTGGAGGTATTTGGAGGGGGAACATTTTTCCGGTGGCTTTCAATAAGGGCTTGAGAAGGTATAACCAAAAAAATCAATACATCCGTGAATCAAACGATGAGTGATAGACCCAGCGTGAATCCTTTCAAACATTTCATGCTCTGAGATACTTTTCATGTCTACTGAAAGAAGGCAATATCGACTATTCGTTGGTACGAAGGTATTTCTTGATATAAATTAGGTCGATCTAGCTGGGTACAGATAGTAACTTATTAATTATGAAATGGTTTGACTAGGAATTTAATTGAACTATTGCTGAGACCATCACAGAAATAGTTACCGGATACCTACCACTCGGAGAGAACTCTCTGATAACCCACAATACTTAACCTCACTACTCAAATTATTTCATAATATTTCATAATAATATTTCATAATTATTTCATAATATATGATAGTCATTCGAATAACTAGGATCTACATCACAGAACAGTGACATACAGAGAAAATAATGAATCGTTGTGGAAGAATTTTTAGAGTTTTCCATTATCCCTTTCTTTAGTTGTTGGATCGTACTGGTGCTGGTTAATTCGGGCCACGAGTTTTCATTACCTTTTCCTCTACATAACATGGAATCCAAACCAATTGTGTATACGTCACAGCGGGGTTACTGTATTCGTTCATCAAGTTGTCCGTTACTTTTCTCTACCTCGAGGCCATCACCATCCGTCTCTTCTCCAATTTGCTGAAGTTTCATTGGACAACAATTCTGACTCAGAGGCGAAGAGTTGTCTCTAAATTACGTTTTCCACAGACCAAATGAACAAGAAGAAATTGTCACGCGGTAAATAAGTTCGGCAGCCATTTTTCTCTCCAGTCTTTCCTCAGGGCAAAGAAACTCTGCGCTATAAAGGCAGCTAACAAACATAGCACCGACGAATTTTGGTTTTCCTGTACGAGTAAATCTGTTTTAAAATGAATCAAATTAATCGGTAGTGGGCTTAATCGCAACATTACCGCAGTAATGTTTACATATAAGTAAAGGAAAATGATCCCGCATAGATCTTCCTCATCTTTCACCTCTTCCGTAAGATCATCCTGTGGAAATGTCTCTAACTCTAAACTTAGTTGAATGGAACCACAGTAAACGAAATCCATAAAAATGGAATCATTTAAGGGCCTACCTGCCTTCAACCCTCGTCATCAAAACCCGTGAGTACTGGCATGTGCGTGTGGCATGGAACTTTCTGAATGATTTGCGCAAAATTAACTGGAAAGCATCATAAATATGACATTATTTGGTAATTCCGGGAGATACCTGTGTCATCCAAATCGTTGCTTCACTCTGTTAAATAGACCTTTCCAATTCACTAAGAAATTCTGTGCAAAACCCCTCATGTGTTTGAGTGAGGAATTCGTATTGCAAATTGAAGCGGAGCAATGACAGCGGTTGCTCGTATTGGATATACATGCAAGTAATTTGTTTCGTGTTGTATGTATCTACACACTTCTGTAAGTTCATACACACCCATCAGTATATATTTTCGAGGGTTATTGATTCACGGCGTCAATATTCCAACTCGGGCCGTGGATAACGCGATTGCATTATGCAAGAGGTAAGGGATCCAACGCTGTTTCCTAGCGAGCCACGAAGCCTGAACTCTCAAGATCTTCATTTTTGACAGCGACAACATCCAGACGTTGTACAACCCAATGTTATTTTGCCCCGTTCGTTCTTCCTTAGATAATAATAAGTGTTTGGCCCTAGCATTACAGTCATCTTATGACTCGTTTGATCGTTTTAGCGAATTTTCCAAAAAAGGAAGCTATAATGGGTATAGTAATACAAAGTATTGCTCTCGGTCCAAACTTTTTAAAACTCGAACTCCCGAAAACTATGTAAACCAAACTCTGTTCCAGACCATTCTGAGTTCACTGCCAAAAGGCACCACGAATCGTATGTATGTACTCGTATATATTTATGTGTTTAAGTATGTGTCATTCCAGACGATAACTCTCCATAGAAAAAAGTTTTAATTTGCACAAAAAATCCATGCTGGCAGTCAAAAGGTTCGTAGATGGCAGAACCAAGTCACAGTAAAGGAGGTTTTGGGGAGTTTTAAGGGGGGAAAATTACCCATAATTCCAAAAATGAAATTGTCTGATAAGTGACACCTCATTTCAACGATTTATTTACGCTGAGTGGTGAAATCAGAATTGCGATATCCTATTCCGTTCTCAAACTGGAGCACTTTGAAGAGGAAGAAACGTGTTTGTTACTCGAGATGTTCTTCACGGTTCATCTGTACATCTATTTGTTATAACACCAATAAAATGGCGACCTTTTACATAAAACCTGTTCTTTATTTAAAAATTTGCTCGTATAGCCATGCTGCATCACTGAGGATTTTTTTTAACGCATGAGATCGTCATTACTATGAACATATAACCCTTACAAAATACATACGATACCAGTCACCGAGATAAAGTAATAGGGGTCAAGTGTTGAGAATGCAAACTTGTACAATTTTAATGAATACCAAAGTTTGTACATTTCGACAGGCAGGGACCCCTAGGCTTTCGTAAAACTCCAATCTTTCCATCTCAATTCAAGCGTAATTTTCACACATACCTATAGTAGGTACTTTTCCAAATAATTCTCTAAGTATATTTGATATTGACATTTTGAATGTTGAAAACCACAAACGAAAGGATTGGGACGAATAGCCCAAGGGGATGCAAGTTATTGTCAAGTTCCACGTTTTTGGGGTTTCGAGCAAGTGAACTCCTACAGTTTATCTGGTCAATGATGAAACATGATGATTTGTCTCAAAACACTAACAAACCGGTATCAATTTTAGAGACCAAAGTTTCTCTATTCTCAGGAATCACTTTATTAGAATAAGAGATTTAAACTAGAACAAGGATCAAGTTAGTCTCACTATAAGCTGTACAACAAATTCAGCTCAAACTTCGAGAAAAGCAAAAGGGGGAATAATGTCAAGACATTTTTTAATGAATTTATTTGAAATGTAACCCTCAAAATGGAGTAATAAGGAAATAATTTATGAAATGGAAAATTCCGAAGCAATTGGAACACTCGCGTCGGGTCTTACAATTAAAGTGTATTCGACAAAACTCGTAAATCATACTGATAGGTGCGTCGAGAGGGAAGTAGTAACAATCAAAGGAATATTTAAATTCGTATGTAGGCTGAAGTCACCATGACACAACGGGGGTGCTGATGGGTTAACCACTAGGTTACTGCAAGCGTGAAGTTTTTCTTGCAGATTTTTCATTTTGTCATGCAAATCCTCGCCTAAGGTATCGATAGCGGAAAAATATGGAACAGACTTGAGATTTATTGGCCTTTTGTTAACGGTCCTGTCGGTATCAACGGCAATGAATATATTACTTCGAGGGTTCACACTATTACCAACTTACCAAATGTTGGCGTGAGTGTGTGGGTGTGCAAGTCCATTTCGAACTGAGACTAGCTCAAGGGAGATATATGTGACGAATATCCCCCGCCAGCTCGTACTTAACTCGATTTGCCCCTTTTTCTCTCCGAGCCATTCTTCCCGTCTCAACGCTCGCCTACTCATCGCTCAGGAGTCAACCTGTCCATTTAGGTTCCTCACTTAAGCTCGAGCTATTTCTCACAGCTGGGTGTCGTTTTTTCTAGCCAACCCCTAGCGACAC
The DNA here is from genome assembly GCA_963920205.1 of Stenodema calcarata. Classification (NCBI taxonomy): domain Eukaryota; kingdom Metazoa; phylum Arthropoda; class Insecta; order Hemiptera; family Miridae; genus Stenodema; species Stenodema calcarata. The sequence goes on along the minus strand of OY986055.1, from coordinate 6,925,518 downwards.
ATCCTAGTGCCGCGTACCTCTCACAATAGCTAGACATCCATTTTCGAGTTGAACCCCTCTGCCCGAGAGACCCATTGTCCGCCTTTTCGGCATGTGCCAAACAATGTATCACCGCGAAATGTGAGATGCGAATCTCCGTGGGATTCAAACATATTTGACTAGAGATCCACTGGACGGAACGGCGCATTCTTTTATTTCGAGGTCAGACCCGAAGATATTTGACGGTTTTATTACGGTTACTCTGACCATCATAGACACATGAAGACTATAGGGGAAACAAGAGGTAACTCGATTTTTTTTTCCGAAAAAGAGTTAGCGAGGGTTTTTGCTAGAGTATTGGATGGCGGATACGATGGTCAAGTCAAAACAGGGGAAAACGGGTTTGAAAGGCCTCAAATCGCTGTAGAAAGATTAGGGTACAGGGGGAAACGAGGTACCCGGTGTAGGGCTCAAGCTAAAACTCCAAACGATTGGATCCAGCTATTCAAAATTGCCCTGTGTAAGCCAAAGCCCTTCATCATTGAAAAGTAGACAAGTAGGTACCTTGTTAGAAATTTTTAAAAAATCGATTTATACATTTTACAGTTGACAATGAATTTATTACTATTTTTAATGTCTTTGGCTCGAGTGAAAATTGTCTCTTTCGAACATTTGGGGAAAAGTGAGTTACTTACCCGTTTCTCCCCTGTAGACTTCATATATTGGGGGGGGGGGGGGTGTCGCAAACCAAAAAACACGATTTTTTGGGACTGTGATTGGTTTTCACAGTTTTTCATTCAAATTAATTCGTTCTTACATTAAAAAAAAAGTGGCATTATCAATTTGTTGATGGTACCTACTTCAAAAGACGAGAGGCAAGATATAGAAGAAAGGTAATGAGGAGGGAGGTGTAGGGATATCCATAATATAAGTACTAATAAATAGTTTTGTGAGTAAATATAATTTTACCATCCCAAAACATGCATTTTTCACAATCGGAGAAATTTTACCGCCTTTTGACCCTCTGTTCTTGGTTATCATGGGGGCCAAAAATACTTTTGACCAATGAATTTTAAAGGGAATTTAATGCTCTTTTCCGGATTTATAGGTTTAGAAGATATGAGCAGAAAACCAATCACATTCTGAAAAAATCGCGGTTTTTTGCCCTCCAGTAAAGAGCTCAGGGTCTTCGTGTTCAAAAACTCGACAAAAATACCCTCTACCATCCCCAAACAATCCCTCAAATTTTCGTTTGGAATTGAGTCCACCACGCCCCGATTTCGTTATCAAGGCTCCTGGACTATGGAAGAGCTCTCCCATTTTGTGAGGTGGGGACAGGGAACTATTATGCCACACTACATATTTATATTTCTATATCAGTTAGTTCAATGCTGTTATCGCCGTGGCGCTAAAACCATAATCTGATACTGAGTAATAAGATGGCCCCCTGATTTTCAAGATCCTTTCTTAGCGTGAATTTTTGTGGAATCACTAAACAATTTACGATTCTTGAGATTTTCTAGTAATATGCGATCTATTTCAAAAATAGCTGGTCTTTAGATAAGCTGGTGTTTAACTGGTTTAGATTAGGTTATATATTATTTGGGGTGTGCGAATTGCATACACAAGAAAAGGGATCGCCACCTACCATCGCTACTAAAACGTGATTTTGACTGATTTCAATCATTACTGCTCCAACATAATAATATTATACTCATTCGAATACAACCAGCCCCCAAGTTTATCGGTCCACCGGTCACACACGGGCATCATGTTCCTTACCCTGTTAATCGTACTCTGCGAATTTTTATACACCCATTTTTATTTGTTCCTCCTTTTCAAAGAACTCGATCATATACAGTACGTTAAAAGTAATTTAATTCGGACTGACCGGCTCACGGCAGTAACTGGTTGAGGGTTCCCGGAATGGGATTACGCGGGAAGCAACGATCTGTGGACGGACTGAGAGGAACGGGTTTTCACTGAAATGGAGTTAGCTGGAACTGATCCAGACTCCTTTCAATCAAATCCAATCATTGGACGTAGTAAAGTCCAACTGTAATCTGCTAGAGAAGGCCGGGAAATTGATAACTACATGTTAATACTGAGAATGAAATGAAATGACACGAGCCACTGAGCTCACTAAAAGCTGGATGATTACACACCGATACAAGCACCTCCCTATTAAATAGTTAATGCCGTAAATTTTACGGCATTAACACCCCTGATGATCAAACGTATTATTTTCCTCAACAATTGTTACCTAGCTACAAGCTCAACACTTGTTACCTATAAGAAAAGCTAAAAAGTCTCGACTTACTACAAGAAAAGAATCGATTCGAAAGCGACGAAAAAAGTCAATTTCGATACAAACTGAGCTATTCATTTAAGATGGATCGTCTAGATAAGGTTTTTCGTATGATTCAAGGGAATTATCTCTTCCTATTTAAATGGGCCAAATACGTCCATGTTATTGTCGTCAGTGCAACAGATATTGGACCGCCCGAATTGAACGAGCACACTTAGGAGAAACCTCTTTCCTAGCATTGTGACGAGGTGGATAGCTCTTGGCACTGGGCGTATTCTTTCTAACGTATTCTTCCTCATTCTGTAAACCACTCTGTTCACAACTAACAAAATCCATAAGTTTTTCTCCTGACCAATGGCGCTTGTGTCTTCCAAAAATTTGATTTCTTAATAGAAAAGAAGTTCATGAATGTTTCTGCAGAAAAACAAAAAATACACTGATTAAATCGGTAAAAATAGATACGTACATATACCTTCAAACAAGGTCTGGACCAACGTAACAAATCCAGCGGATCCATTTCTAAATTCAGTTGCGGCTGAAACGAAACATTTAAGTCATCAATCAAAAGTCTCTAGCCTTCATATCAACGTCACTAGACGAGAAAATGTTTCTCAATGATTGCAAATAGTTGCGCTTTTTGATAAACAAGGCTAAATATATGAGCTAGGATTTACCGGACCCACATAAACAAAGGGGGAAAGTGAAGGCTAAAGGGCTGATCAACTGATTTTATTTTCGTGCCGTTCTTGTGCCTATTGTAAGCCGTCAGACTAATAGACCGCGCGGCCGCCAGAAAAGCGCCACTGGATGAGGGCTACCAGGCGACCCCCACCACAGATCGCCTCCAGACGTTTCCCCCTCCAGCGACCTATTTAAGCCCAGCGCTGAGGGCTAACAACAGAGTCCAGCAAAGCCTCTCCTTGCGATAATAGCCCGTCCGAGTGCTAGCAGTTGTGAATCCCTTTCAGTTTTACAGACGCCCTCCGAGCGTGATTGTGAGTAGAAGCGTCAGTTACGACGACAGTAGTGACATTACACGTACAGACAGTGAACTGCAAGAACAGCCCGTCCGAGTGCTAGCAGTTACAAGATCTCAGTACTGTGAGTTATATTTACACCTTTTCTGGCCAGATAGGGACGTTGAGTACACATAGGAGTCACCTCCATTAAGCTACACGTAACCCAAGTAGGACGGTTACGTTTACCTTTGTAAATCTTTCATTCATATCTTTCTATTTGCTTATTCACCCAGGGACCTGTTCATATGGACAGCCCTGGCCTCATTTAACGTCACTCTAACTTGATACCGACCTTGCACGGTCACGACAAGTACGGTTCCAAGTACCAGTCACTTGAGACGTATTCTAGTTTAAGTTACACCAAGCTGAGTATATTTCATTTGTTTCATATTTCGTATTTCTTGAGTTCAATATATTTCCATTTATTTGTTACAAGTGTTATTCCTTTCGTCACCCGTACCCGTGTTGGCGTTTATGTAACTGACGCACAGTAACTTTTCCATTTTTGGTCACGCTACAGGTGTGTCAGCTTACATATTGGTGGCAGCTTGTGGGATTTTTGTCTGGTAAGCCCAGGCACGAATCCAGTTACGCCAACACGAGGTGACGAGAAGAAAGCAAAACAACAACAGAGTCACTCACACAAGTCAAGCACACAGAATATCATACACCGTCATTTCCTTGACGTATTTTTGATTACACATTTTCCTTGTTACACTACACAATCTTACTTTGCAACAGGGGGGACAGTAACCCTATAACTTCAGTCACTCATTTTAAATCACACATTTCACTATGCCCAGAATTCAGAGGAACGGGGGGAACGGTTCGTCACCCGACGTACTGGACACAATCAATGCTACATTGATCCGCCTGTCACGCCTGTTTGACCACGGGCCCAGGTTACACTCAGACGCCAGTGATTACAGGGGGACGAATATACGTTCTATGGTCATGGAGATAGATCCATGGGACCCAAAGAAGACAATGACGGGACGACGTGACGCCAAGACGCCAAGACCTAACCCCAGGTTCCCGTGCATGTTTTGTGGGGACATGTCACACTTCCCCGTGGACTGCAGTCACAACCCACAGAAGACTATCTTCTGCAATTACTGTGGGGTACACGAACATCTCGAGATTGACTGTATCAAGAAACGGAGCCTTCTACCCATTTCACATCCACCTGGGGTACGAAACGTGTCAACTGGACCATTGGCCATAGGAGGACGCCCACAGTCACGAGCCTCAACAGCAAGCATCACCTTTCAAGATCCAGCCAACGAGGAGGTGATGGAAGAATGCTTAGCGACGGTTATTGAGTCCATTCAAGGTTTTTCTCTCAGAGTGCCGGTGACGGTCACTTCTGACCCAACACACACACATGGTGGGCCAGAGACGCAAGTGACACACCCGGTGACGCTTGCTCCTGAGTTGATACAACCCTACCAAGGACCAATGACGCAAGTAACGCACCCGGTGACGACGGTGACGCCCCAGGTGGCGCCGGTGACGACGGTGACGCCATTGACGACGGTGACGCCCCAGGTGACGCCAACCCAAAGAACTACCTACACGCCCCGGATACCCATGACACAGGTGACGCCGGTGACGCCCCAGGTGACGCCAACACAAAGAACTACCTACACGCCCCAGATACCCGTGACACAGGTGACGCCGGTGACGACGGTGACGCCCCAGGTGACGCCAACCCAAAGAACTACCTACACGCCCCAGATACCCGTGACACAGGTGACGCCGGTGGTGACGGTGACGCAAGTGACGCACCCAGTGACGCATACTTCTACACCTATACATGGATATGACGAACCGGTGACACAGGGTACGCATACGATGACGCGTAACCCTAAAGCCATACAACGCTGCGGCAACTTAATTACACGGGACACTGTTTACCCAAGGGGACGCCGTAGACTACGGGGAAGGAAAAAGGAAGACGGTAACCTTTAACCTGTCTAGTAATTAATTACACAAACATACACCTTTTTTTAATTCCACCTTTTTAATTAACCTTTTTCACCTTTTTAATTAACATACACCTTTTTGTAATTAATTACACGTACATACACCCTTTTTCTTGATATATGAACCACTTTACAATTTAGTAAAATTTTAAGAAATTAAGCTATCTACTGCTTGGTGTAGCTTACTCTCGGGACCTTGACTTGCTGATTTATATCTTACTCTGCTACCTGCAATTCTTGTAATTCTTGTAATATTTTACTTACCTTTTGTGCATATTTTTTTTGTAAAACTTGCTAATTATAACCAAATTTAATGAAAAAAATACTTACCTTTTGTGCATATACTTATACAATTTAACAATTGTAACTAAATTTGGCGACTTAACTATTTGATTTAACCTTCCTATTAAAATTTAACTCGCTTCAACTCACTTGTTTGGGCACTGATCGACGACAACACCAATCTTCGGGGAATCTATGGTTACCGGCGAGGACGCCGGCTCCCAGGAGGGAGGGGAGTGTAAGCCGTCAGACTAATAGACCGCGCGGCCGCCAGAAAAGCGCCACTGGATGAGGGCTACCAGGCGACCCCCACCACAGATCGCCTCCAGACGTTTCCCCCTCCAGCGACCTATTTAAGCCCAGCGCTGAGGGCTAACAACAGAGTCCAGCAAAGCCTCTCCTTGCGATAATAGCCCGTCCGAGTGCTAGCAGTTGTGAATCCCTTTCAGTTTTACAGACGCCCTCCGAGCGTGATTGTGAGTAGAAGCGTCAGTTACGACGACAGTAGTGACATTACACGTACAGACAGTGAACTGCAAGAACAGCCCGTCCGAGTGCTAGCAGTTACAAGATCTCAGTACTGTGAGTTATATTTACACCTTTTCTGGCCAGATAGGGACGTTGAGTACACATAGGAGTCACCTCCATTAAGCTACACGTAACCCAAGTAGGACGGTTACGTTTACCTTTGTAAATCTTTCATTCATATCTTTCTATTTGCTTATTCACCCAGGGACCTGTTCATATGGACAGCCCTGGCCTCATTTAACGTCACTCTAACTTGATACCGACCTTGCACGGTCACGACAAGTACGGTTCCAAGTACCAGTCACTTGAGACGTATTCTAGTTTAAGTTACACCAAGCTGAGTATATTTCATTTGTTTCATATTTCGTATTTCTTGAGTTCAATATATTTCCATTTATTTGTTACAAGTGTTATTCCTTTCGTCACCCGTACCCGTGTTGGCGTTTATGTAACTGACGCACAGTAACTTTTCCATTTTTGGTCACGCTACAGGTGTGTCAGCTTACACTATTTAGATGAACTGAAATATACTAATATACCTGCAGATCTGGTACGTACTCGGATTATATTAGTCAGCGGTTGCAGGTAATATAGGCACTCGAGACAAAATAGGTACTTGACGTTCTGAGATCAATTTCCCAGCAGGCAGTCGAAGTTGGCTCTTCGAGAGCCCCACACTAATCACTAGCCTGTGCCTTTGTGGGTGTTAAATAGCACCTATTATTGAAGGGATGGTCCTGTAAAAGAAAGAAAGGACCTCGAAGTGGAAATCGTTCTAAAACCTTGAGTTAGTATAGAAAACGAGTATTCTGAGTTTAACTTTTGGTGCACCAAAAACGTCGAAATTTTCTGACTTTCTTCAGTTTGTCGCTTAAAACTCCTGTATAACAAATCCTAGTGAAACCTTACCGAGGGAAAAATTGAAGGACATTGAATTGTGCGTAGATTGACCCCTTGACCCCCCCCCCCCACCATTTTCAAAATTGGACCAATTTATAGGTTAGTAATCGACGTTTACTCGTCGTCATCAGATTACTCGTTTTCAAGAGTATCTTAAGGTTTTAAAACGATTTTCAGGTCTAATTTTACTGGAATAGCGTAGGTACTATTCCATAATATATTATATACTCTATATATATTCCATATACTATAAACATAGCTTATATCGTTGTTGTATAGGAGCGGTCTGAAGGTTTTGGAAGAATTAGAGGCGCCATCGTGTGGGATATTCCACAATTAAAGTCTTTCCAGAGGGAATAAATCACAGTTCCCACTGTTTTTGATTGCGAAGTAAACGCCTCGGCCTGCGGAAATTCTACAGCAGACCTCGCTGAAATATCGAGGGCAGAAATTGAGGGAGAAATGTCCGGAGCTGGTGGCCGTTTTCGGTGGGAAAATGTCAGCGTCAACCCGACCAGGGCCGGTGATCCGGCGCAAATCAACCAAATGTAACGTGTGATTGAAAAATATAAATTGGTCTGGGGAGACTTTTTGTTGAATCAATGCGCTGATTGGATGAATCTAAATGTCGGCGCACGGTTATCTGCGAATATCATACTTTGCACTCATAGTTGTCGAGTAGTTCAACATTTTCATTATACATAATGTATGATATATTATACTTGAATGGATATTTAAATTATATTATATTTCAATTATATTATATTATATTTAAATATATTATATTTAAATGGATCAATATCACGATTTCCATAGTTTGTTTCGACAATTCGTTTCTTACCGCTATGGGTACGCGTTTTGAAGATGGTTGGTTCCATTATCACTTGTGGTTAAGGGAGTGAATGGGAAACTGATTGCTTTATAATGGAGACCTGCCTCTATTAAAGGAAAATCCTGGCAACACACCACGTACATTAAGAACTACTACCTGTTGATAGGAAATCCTTAAGTAGGTATTAACTTAATGCGAATAGGAAATTGTAAGTCACTGTAACAACTGGAACACTATTTAATACACGGTAACGCCAATCGACTGGTTTAATGACGTCGTTCATGGCGTGAAGAATAAAATGTAATCTTCATTACTAAGGAAAGCTGGAAGTCATTCTAAAACCTCAAGATGGTCTTGAAAACGAGTAACTCCTAAACAACTCATCCTAGCGATAACCCTTCCGAGAGACAAATTGAAGAGCATTGAATTCTGCGTCGACTGACTCTCCCCCCTTTCAAAATTTGACCAATTTATAGGGTAGTAATCAACGGCTGATAAACTAAGTTTTCCCATATTAGCCAAAATGTACTGTTTGAGGACTTTCTGCCGTCTTGGTAATCCCATGTAGTGGTCCTATTAACCCACTCTTGGAATCAAAGTTGTAGAGTTCAAAGCTAAATTTGGAAATTTGGCCAGATGTAACCATACTTATATGCCATATTCCAAAAACCATCATTTCCCCATCATTTTGGAATATCGTACAGCTTGCTACCTGACCATTATTTCTTGTAGGTACCCGGGCTGTTCAGGACTACCTATCCAATTGAGTCATAACATCTTTCAAGTATTACATGATATACAAATATACACTTTAATATTTATTTGTTCAATAATTTAAGATAGGTATTTTGAAGAAAGATTGTGGTACGGAGAAAAAAAACGACTTATTCCATTAAGTGTAATAATTCAGGTATCTCCGTGAATACAATCAATAAAAGATGTGAGAGTGACACTCGTAGTTACACAATTATAGAGATACACAGTTTAATTAAAATCAAATGGAAATTATTCTACAAATAAACAAAATTTAAATGTTCAAAGCTTTCTCGGCCTCTTTGATGTGGTTGGACCCTCATCGTGCTTTACCCCATTATCTTCTGGGTCATCTTTGTTGCTGAGGTCCTTCAATGGATGAGGGGTAGTGAATGCTTCTTACTCAACAGGAGCTTTCCCCAGGTTACTTCGAAACGGTTACTTCTTTCAGGTGTAATTTCCTGGACTATTCGTTGGAAAGAATGAGTAATGAGATAAAATCCCTTCCAAGTGAAGCCGAGTGAACAGTTGCAAAAAGAGACTCCGAAAAACAGGTGCTGGTAACGCGGGGTTTATCTTTTCCTTTCAGCTGGTTTCTCCTTCGACGCCTTTAATACGTTTAAGAAAGATCTAAACCGAGCGGACGGTATCTGTTTTTCGTGTTTACTGAGGTGTTGGGCGGTGTGTCGAATGTCACGATGTCACCCGTTTATTGGGATTTAGTTGTATTCAACTTCGGAGTTTCTCGAGCTCAAAGTTTCGCGGAAGTCGTACGGAAAACAGTTTCTAAAGTCGTTATTAGGTATATTACACCGCCATATTGGAATTACAGCCATCAAACTATAGTTAAATACTCAAACTATCTTCCTCAAGTAAGCTTCAAATGTATTGAATGATAACATCGAGTTGCCTTACTACCTGTTTACGAAAAGTTTGCCGAGCAGTAGCCAAGTTCAACAAGATGAGCTAACATACGATCCAATTCTGAATCTGGTGATCGGTGAGTAAGGCGGGATCCCCTGCGCACCTGCACAAGTTCGCACATTACCTGTACGGAAATTCAAACAGAACTGGGTAATTCAGAATAATATTGATGTTGCTTGGTGTCTCGTTCTCCTCTCTAGTAGGTGTGCTGCCAATGCTGATTTTCGGTGAGCCAGCTAACGTGTGTTTAGGTTGTTACCACACTGAAACGGAGGGACTAGATCTACAAGAGCTACAGCCTCTTGTAGATTACGTATCAACATATTCTCCGTCCCAATTTCCTCTTTGTGAGTCTACTTTCTCTGCTCGATCGCTGAAACGGAAAGGTACCTAGAATTTTTCCGCAAAACGCACTATGAATGGTTTTAGACAGCTATATATGATCGCTCCTGGAGGGTGAAGATTAAACTTCAATCGTCGATTGCCATCTTGATGGTCGTCCACCGTCAAAAGAAGAATCGGACCACAGAGTGAGTTTTTATGGTTGTATTTGAAACGCGTACTAAATTTGAATAACAGGATAATTTAAATCTAGAATTCAAACAATGAATAACAGTAAGTAAACCCATATAATGCAACGTGTTTCTCCATCCGTTCTGAATTATTATTCCATGGGAGGCTTAGGTATAGAAACGCTGGGTTCGGTCGAAATCTCATTTGGTAGCTTGGGGTTTTAGTACTAATCAAATGCCTCGTCGGAACAAGGGTATAATCGTAAACCCTCCTATAACTTGCCGACACCACTCAAGGAAGAGGGCGGGCTGGAGGCTGGAGGTATGTTGTTCCTCATTATCTCTCTTTATAGCCTCAGATGGGGCCTTCTCGCCTGCTCCTAGCAGATTCACCCCCAGAACGGCTCTCAAGTTTTAAACTCGCAGTTTTGGAATCACTTACTCTGATCTGCTGTGAAGGTTCGCATAAAGTTTAGTGTTATCTATTAATCTTTTCACGTAGGGTGCTTTAGGAAGTAATAAGCTGGTTGCCGTCCAATACACGTTATTTTGCCGTGTTGAGTCGTATTATTCTGGTGGTTTTCTCAACACAATATTGAACTACCAGTTTAATATCCTCTTTGTTTTCTGGACCCGCTGAGAGCTTCAGAAAAGTTTGTAACATCTTCTGACTCAAACCATAAACCTTTCACCCTGTAGCCCAGTTTTGGTATGTTGCTCTAGTGTAGTTTCATATTCAAATTTTCGTTCAAAAATAATGTTTTGGTTAGTTTGAAACACTCAACACCGAGATGAAGTTTACTCGGTGTAAGCCCTGGAGGCGAAACCAGAAGAGAAAGCCTATGAATACTACCCCCATACTTCGATCCCATTTATCAAAACTTCCATCCCTTTGTTACTTTATGGTTCGGTAGAGTCTCCCTTATTCACCACAAAATGCACCTTTTCGCAGTCCAATCAATGGCATCGACTGTTATCCGCCTTCAATTTTCTACTGAAAAATTCCACTATGCACTTAATGGACTTCGGCTTTATGGTTCATTCCGATATGACTATCCCAGTATTGGATTTTGAATATTCTTTACTCGGAATCGATTCGGAATACCGGTAGAGATTGAGTGAGATACGGGTTTCGAATACTCGTCCCCCATCACTGACACCCTAGGTACTTCATTCCGCCCTCCAGACCATCTCCCTGTTATTTATGACTGAAACGGAGTATTGGAGAAGAAATGAGTAGGAGGCGAGAAAAGGAGTAACGAAGGGATGAGACGGAAGGAGGATTCCTTCACAAGTGATTGATGAAACGCGAACGAAAGAAAGGAAATGCGTCTGGCCAGTTTCGCTAAATGACGCTCTCGGGAGTTCAACCACCTCAGAAATAGACAAGTTGCTCCGGGATTGGAATATCACTGTGTCAGGTCATAAATCTTGTATCGAAACTTCATTTATCCATCCCATCCAGTCCCCCAAGATGAACAATTGATGACACTTGATGACATTGCTTCCATTAATCCTTTTTAATAAAACCCAACGGCGGAGTTGCGTAAAAAATATTTTCTTCCGAAAACGAGATTTTAGTTCGTTTATTAACTTGCTTTTCAAACTAATTCGAAAGAAATTGATCAAATTTTCCTAAATCTTGAATAAATACTCTTAATATAGTAACGCACAAGAATTTCCTTAGAACCCCAACTTTCTATCACCCCAACTGATACAGAATCCTACACCTACGCTTCAGGCAGATGTACCTATGTGTGTATAATATACACACATACAATGTATCAGCATTTCCTCTCATGCATAATATGCATGTCATGCATATTATGCATGAGAGGAAATGCTGATTTAAAAAATTGTGAATGAAATGCTGATATCAAGGCTAGTTCCTATTTACTAAAAAATACCCCTAGTTGCCGGGAGTATACGATTAACGCCCAATTAAAAGCTAGGTATGTTTTAAACATCAACCCGATATCATAGACTACTCCGAGGATAATTATTAATCATTGTGTTACCGACCATATAAACGAGTCAGGAAAGTTGGGCGTTGCCTCGCACCTGATGTTTAGGTGGCGACCCAAGAGTTATTATTAAATAAGAGTTATTATTGAAAAACGTTAAATTTTAACGTCATTAACCCTACCACAAATAGTATAGGAGAGGATTGGGGTCCATGCGATAAGCAATGCGTTTGCCAAGCACTTTGGATGCTAGCTAGCGTTTAATCTCAAAAATAGAAAAAACATCCCCCAAACCACAGATCACATAGTATGTGACACATACATATAGATTATTGGACAGAGAGAACTCGTCATATACTCCCTGTCCAACTAATCTATATCTATGTGCTCTGTGGTTTGGGGGATGTTTTTTTATTTTTGAAATGTGGGCACTAGTGCTAGAACGCATTGCTCATCGCATGGACTCCCTCCCTCTCCTGAATATCTAGTATCTATGTATCTAGTACCTTTCATGCTAAATAGTTTCTACGAGGTATCGCTGTATACATGTTTGGTTATCGTTTGGTGTTGAAATACGTACATTTGAGAATTGCTGTAACTGATAGGAGGTGGATAGGTATTTGCACTTCTTTTCCGTTTATTCTCACATATACGATCAAAATATCGGGGAAAAAACAAATGTTGGAGAGCGATATCGTGTTTTCCCATCAAAATCCATTCATCAAGAGCATTTCCATTCGATTTACTCTTCCGAATTCGAGCGCGCTGAACGTTATCCCCTTGAGCCGTCGTATAATTAAAACCGTGAGTTTTGCTCCTTTTTGTATCTGCTTGTTCGGTACACCATAATCCTCGCATGTCGAAATGTCCGACGGATTTCCCCTAACTAAATTTGTTTAATTGGTTTTGCCTTCGAATCGCACAATCTACAGATTTTCTGTTCTTTCTGCCAAGGGTGGTGTTGAAGGGGAGTCAAACGATCGAATCCATCATTTAAGCCTGGAATCTTCTGTATGACAGGAAGAGCGGGCTACCTAGCTCGATGTTGTACAGATATATAAATAAAGCTATTCTATTCTATTTATATGTACAATGTGAAGTGCATGGAATTATTTTTAAATTACAAAGATATTTGATGCCAAAAAGGTTGGAACTGGATATTTCATTACATGAAAGTTGATACGCGAAGTGGTACGTACTACGATCTCAAAATTGACCAAATACTTTGTATGAACGGCAGGTACTTTGTTCATGTATAAGCGTCTCAAGAGCATTTGCCTGGCTCAAGATGTTGGACGTGTCGTGCTGTGGGGTTGTTAGCTACTGCAATGGTTGAAACTAATGGAGGTAAAAAGAGTAATCCATAGTGTAACAGTATCTTGAACTCCCGAGGATCTATTGGGTTAGGGATTGGCGGAACAACATTTGCAGGAAAAAGCCCCCAACATTTGTTGGTTGAGCACTGAAACCAATCGCATCCCTGACCATCGCCACTCAAAACGCCCTAGTTTGGGAAACGCTGGGCCTGAGAAAATCGGCAGGCGCAAATTGACGAAACGTGTATCCAGCCGGGTGTACTCGTGGGAGACACGGTATTTAGATGTGAATAACATTGGTTAGACATTGAGGAAGAGCGAATGGGGTTGGACGGTTTCTGTAGTCGCTTTAGTACCATTAACCCTATAACCTCCACGGTGGTTATCCGAGTGGCCGGGTGGGAAATATTAGGAAGGAGCCTTTGACGGAGCCCGTTGGCCTATTAACCTTTTCGAGGCCACATGGGACCATTGCCGTCTTCCGTCTTTGGTCGACGTTATTGCCACAATGAGCGATGTACCGAACAGGAGATTCATTATCGGGGGGAACAAAGGGAAATGAGGGACACGCGCTAAGTTGCTTACCCGTCCACCAATAACCTCAGAAATTCCCATGTCTCATAAATTCCACCCACACTTATTATATCTGAAATGGGGGATAAATTAGATCCTGTATAATAAGAACAGGGCAGAGACAACGAGTTAACGAAAGCTAATACATGAAAGTTTTCTAGGAGCAATTTGAATGACATCACGCTGGCTTGAATGATCCTTTCTTTCTCTCTTGTAGGATGAAGTGAGCTTCTACTTAAATTACCTCATATTCATGTCATCCAATATCCTGCTCTTAGATTCTAAGGAGATACCTGGCATTCAACCAGAAAACTACTTTCGTAAAATACTGGTTTTTAGAAATAATAGGTATGACTTTTCAATTAAAATGATTTTAATTGAAAATTCATATTGCACACTTCTAGCAACTGTGTTTGTGGCTTCAATCTGAAATACGATAACTAGGTATGTACGCGAAATTCACTAGTTTTGTGGAACTAGCTAGCTGTGTGAGCAACGGGAAATGTTGACCTGACAATGAGTGGGATCTTATGAATCTACCGCTAGATCAATCGTACAATTCATGGTAGTACCAAATCAAATTGCTTCAATCTTTCAAACATATTAGCTAGCATCATATTATAGTAGGTGAATTTACTGTGGCGTTGAAAACAAAAAAAAACTATGTGGACCCTGGATGGATGATACCGTGGAGAGAAAACTAAAGATTGAAATGTTTCCTACACCGTTTGGAAGGGAACCGCGTGATAAAATTACTCAGAGAACAGAGCGTCGTCTCTGAGCAATAATGAAGTGATGGGGGAAGTTGAGAGAAAGTTAGCTCGGAAGCTATAAATCCTGGAACCTACGAACGTGTTACCACTTAAGCGATGCGACGGCAAGTGAACTCCTGAGAGGGTATAGAGCTCCATGTAATAATTAATTTGAAGAGCTAGTAGGGTGAGCGGGAGAGCGAGAATAAAGGTGCAATAACTTTTGACGGAATGAGTACGTCCTTCATCACTCGAGCGGTTAAGTCCATTTAAAGACATTAAAGTTCATTGATGTTTTTCATGTTAATTGAGCCTGATGATGGGTAATTTCTTTCTACAAGCAGAAGAATTTACACTCTGTGTTACACATTTATTCTTCTGCCGATTGGGTATTACTCGGAGACTATCGAAAACATACCAGCTTATTCAGACAATTTTGAGGATTCGTACCTTACATCGGTGAGTTCATGTGAATTGGGGAGCTTATCGTTCCCCTCACCCGGCGAGAAAGGAGATATTATTATGGAGTGGAATATGGGATTTTCAGTTCTCGAGGATGCTCTTTTATGCCGTGGAGTCTTGGATTCTCAAAGGGAGCCGTTGTTAAATATTCGTGTTATTGCCGCAGGCTCATACAGTTACCGCATTGCTTCCACTTCTTTTGATGCAGACTGAAATGGAAGAAAGTCGTTACCTTTTTGGGGCTTTCAGCATAGGGCATAGGTAAGGTTTTTGTCCAACCTAAACTAGGTAGTAGGACTAGTTTCATCAAGTTGAATCCCTTCGGCTTTCGAATGGTATGGCTCAGAGAAATTGCTCTTTTGTATCGATTTTGTATGATGTTATTCTTCCCGTGAAACGCCGGTCCTACAGCGGCATGTACGAGAAAGTATCGGATGGTAATCATTGTCTCGCAAGTAAGCATTGCTGAGTTTGTCTCCAGTTCGACACGAACTCCGAATCGAATACCTCAACTTGAAGTGATTGTCAATCTGGAAATGTCCCAGTGAAGTTCGCTTTTCGATACCCCCAGATCATTAAAACTTTGATTGCTTTTCACGGTTTCAACTACCAATTAAACATGAGGGGGCGAACCGATTCGCAAGTCGTTGAATCAAGTTGTTTTGCTGATGAAGGTTAACGCCCGGAATCGAGTTTGCAGTCCCATACGAAACATGGTACGATTCAAATGATACTCAAATGGCCAATAAGAAGGCTAATGTCAAATTACAACTTCATAGAGTGAATAGCATAGAAATTAGGTTTAGGAGTCACTAAGCTGATCCCGGCCCTATGCTGCTTAAAGTGTCAGTCCTAATAAGGCTAAATGTCAAATTACAGCTTCATAGAGTGAATAATATAAAAATTAGCTGCCGGAGCCACTCAGCTGATCTGGGCCCTATGCTGCTTGAAGTTGAAGGAGGCTACAAGCCAAATATCAAGTCTCTGCCACCACGGGAATTAGCTAAATTTCTGTAAGGTATTTGGTACTTTCATCACATAACTGCTTCATAGGTTGCCCATAGCTCTGAAGGAAAATGTTTAGTTACATCGTGAGTCTTCCAACGAGTGGTGAACGATTTTTATACGATCAAGGAGAAGAATTTCCGTAGCATCGGTTTGGTTGTATGCAGAAATGTGAAGACTATTTAAATAGACATGTCTATTTATACATGAACGTCGAATTTTCTGTAAATCATAATGTCAACCCAATATCTAACAACGTTTATGGATCTAAGAATATATATGCCTTTAAAATACGATTTTTAATAATAATTATTATTTTGTGGGAATTCGTGAAACATTATTTCGATTTCATTGTCAATCTTCATCAATGAAGATTGACAATGAAATCGAAATAATGTTTGACGAATTTCCGCAAAATCCTTCAGTTCATGATCAATCGTGACTTCTAATGGAACATGTGATCACCTCCATTGTATGAAAATAATATTTTCGTGGCTTGAATGAAAACGGAACTAAGCATGAAGCAGGAGTTACGAACAAACTAAGAGCTTGTGCTGTATAAGGCTCCTACTGAAAAGTAAAGTTGGTTCTTCGCGAAGGCAAAAAAGTTTTGCTGGTAAGCGAAATATGGAATTAGTCGGATGTGAGGGCGGATAAAAAAGAGGGAGCTCTCCACACAACCATAACATTGACCGACAGGTTCTTTGAAACAACCATTACATCGTGGCAACGTTTATTTTACACCTCAGTGTTTGCAAAATGAAAAAAGTCCATCGTTGATATGGTTTTTGTCATTCTAGTCGAAGGAAGATTCGAATGCGAGTTGAACCACTGTTTGGTGGTGGAATGGATCGAAATGAAAGTCTACAGCATGGCCTATCAAACTCCTGCCTGTTGATAAGGATCTGTTCAAAGCACTGTTTTTATACACTATGCCCGCCCACCCACGTGTCACACTTCCTATTTTGATCATCAAAATTTTAAATACTTTTTATTCATTCAGATTTTGGTGGTCAATGTGTCCTTGATTATCAGATGACACTTTAAGCAATTTCAAAGGTCTAGTAAAGTATCTACTCACGTCCTACAACGTACTACTTATACAACGCTTTCACCCGCATCTATTTGAGAAATGGAGTTAGTTCAGATAAATAATATTGATTACTTGGGAAAGGTAAAAGAGAGACACGTGTACATCTCATACCGTCCTTGGCTCTCAGAAGTTCGTCGACCTCATGACATTTGAATGTACGAAGTTTGGTCATCTCATCCAATTATTATGAACCTTCCGACCATAATATATTATATTCTACAATATAATTGCCATGAAGGTTTCTCCCTTGTGGGTTGTAACGGCTGTACTAAAATCATCCAAATTTTCTTTATGCCTGAAACTAACGATTTCCGCCAGGCCACCTGGAATGTGTGCATAACTCTGCAAAATTCAAATATTTCACGTCAAATTTTTGTGAACAAAGATCAGCTGGGAATAGTCGCTACAAATTCACCTACACCAACATTAGTCATCATTTGAACCCATTCAATCTTTAGTGATCAAGACTTCAATCAGTTCAATTATCAAACAGTTCAACGATCAAGACTTCAATCTGTTCAATTATCAAACAGTCCAACGATCAAGACTTCAAAAAGCTAAATTAAGGAAAGATTTTGTGTTTTTGTACCAACGCAAATTTTTGGCACATTGTTGATTTGGAATAACAAGAAAATTTGGATTAAAATACTTTTGAGAAGGCCATGGCAATTAGGAAACATCATAGATGATACACAAGTATGAGCTCCAGCAGTAGTAGCTGGGTTTCGAAAAACGTTCGATGTACTCATCTTTTATCGACGAATGGTTGATTCTGCTTTTCCGAGTAAAATTCAAGTTTTTCCTAATGAATCCAAGGTTTTCCATTTCTAGTTCAAGGTTTTCCAAATGTTTTGTATGTTGGAACTTATTGAAAAAAGCCACCAGCATAGATTGTGCAAATTGTCATGGATTATGAAAACTATGTCTTATATAGGTATAAAATTAAAACTCTGCAAATTCTTGACACAACGGTTCATTATCTTCTTTGTACAGATCACCCTTCTGTCTAGATCACTAAGTCTAAATGTCTAGATCCTATGTTAGAATAATTATTATTATCAATTATCACTACCTAATTATTAACAATTTTATCAAGTATCTAGTGAAAATTATTATAATTTATTGTTAGGTATTAATAATTTGTATTTATTATTAATAATAATTATTATTAATTATGATTAATTAATACGATATAATTCTGGGGTTTTTAATACTACGTCGGTAAAAGAAGTACCTACCAACAAACATTCGAAATTACCTTCATTTCCGTAGCACGAAACGCACCTCAGAACAACAAACTCGACATCACTTAAGCCATATGATGTTCCAAAGAGCTTGTTAGTATGAAAATGGACCTGTATTTCAACAGTTTGATTCACGATCCTGTAGTGAGGCACAATCTTTGAGCCGTCATTGTGAACGAACGGCTGGTCGTACAAAGCTGCGGATGGTCTTAAAAAATTCTACGGAACAAACTCTATCTAAATATGAAATAAAAAACATACCGTTCTATATGAATTTTTCGAGATATGAAATTTTCAAAATTTCAAAATTCGTTTTGAACCCCTTCCCCTTGACCTAGGGTTATGAAAAGTTTCGAGGATCATTGTGGGGCTGGTCCAAACCCAGAAACCAAATTTCGTAATTTTAGCTCAACGTTAACTGGGCAAAGTGGCGCGGACGGCGGACGGCGGACGGCGGACGGCGGACGGCGGACGGCGTACGGCGGACGGCGGACGGACGGATTTTTTTTTATTCGATTTTCTGAATCTACGTATCTTGAAACGTAAACCAACAAATTTTGAGGGGGGGTTAAAAAATTTTTTTCTTTGGGCGATTCCAATGGTTCATTATCGAAGATAATAAACCAAAATTAAAAATTTTTGTTCTTAAGGTTAGTGTCATAAAAAAAAAACGTACGATGGAAAAAAAAAAAATCTTGAAGCTGTTATGGAAAACCTTAGATTTCATTAGGAAAACCTCGAATTTGACCCGAAAAAACTTGGATTTCATTCAGAGAACCGTGAGTTAACTCAAATTTGATTCGGGAAAACGTGAATGTGACTCGGAAAAAGTATATCTTACTCAATGTTTGGCCTACGTAAACACCTGCTTGTTATCGATCTCTTTGTTTTACTTGCATTTCAACTGGACGAAAAAGTGAAAAGTGCTAAATTGGGCTGTAGCATCCTCACAGACTGAAACATGGACTTGATACAAGATCGGTAGTATAAATGGATCGTGGGGCCGCATTTGACGTAAAAGTTGTATTATAATACAACTACAAAGTTGTATAAATACAAGTTCTACGTCAAATTCTGCCCCACGAGTATAATAGTGTAATACTAAGTATAACTATTGATGCACAAGTATCAATAATTATACTTGTCTGGATCGGTAGATGAGAGGAGCCGAATGGAAAAGCTGCAGGAATGTTCATGGGATTTATGGTAGTTTTTTCTTGTTCGCAGGTGATGGAGGAGATTCAACTCAGGCTCCGCTAATGGTGTGCCGATTCGTTGGTTCGAACTACCGGGACAAGTTGGAGCTCTGCCTCATCATGGAACTGAACGACTCGTTTAATTTCAGCGCCTTCGACGCCTGGCTCATCATCAAACAGCATCGAGACAACGCCAAAAACGTCAGCGAGGTGACGGAAATCATCCTAATCATCATTTACTGCACGCTCATCTTTCTCGGCGTCGTTTCCAACGTGGTGGTGAGCTTCGTGGTCGCTCGGAGGCCGCAGATGCACACGGCTCGCAACTTGTACATCGTGAACTTGACGGTGTCGGACCTGACGTTGTGCATGATCTGCATGCCCTTCACCCTGGTGCATATCATCAATCGGCATTGGACGTTGGGTGTGGCCTTGTGCAAGCTCGTCCCGTTCGTACAAGGGACTAACATTATGGTGAGTGTTGGTACAATCACTGTGATCGCATTGGATCGGTACTTCACAATCGTGCGGGGGCAGGATGGGCCGACGACGAGACGACGAGTCATCATCTCCATCATCGCTGTATGGGCTCTCTCGATGCTCACTACTATGCCCGTCCTATTCTTTCAGGTGAGTCTCATATACCTCTCCCGAGTATAATTCAAGTTTTTGCGAATAAAATCCAAGTTTTCCGAATTAATTTCGTTTTTCTATTTCAAATTCCAGGTTTCACTGACAAACCATGTTCTTGGAAAATCTTTAATTTGAAACGTAAAACCTTGAATTTGAAAACCTTGGATTTTATTACGAAAAACTTGAATTTGACTAGGAAAATCTTGTATTTGACTTGGAAGTGCAATTTTATTTTCAATTTTACACAAATAATGAGAGAAAAGCCACAGATTTCACAAATCATCTACTTCTACTCTGGTCTAATCCCCAAATTTCAGTTATGAAGCACTGAATGACGCCATCCAATCGGTTGTCAAGTTCTGACCGAACAGGCAAAGGAAGGTGATCCCGCATTGCTCTTACGTTGCACCAGACATCCAAAACTCGTCCTTGTTCTCCGTGACGATGCGGGCCCTCGAATCGCTTGTTGATTCACCATTGAGTGCACTTTCAGGTCATTCCTTCGTTTAAACACTAAATTGCACTCCTGTGAGATTTCAACCCAATGATCTCCTCGGTCTCTACTTTTCTCATCCTAGAATTTCAGGTACGAACTTCAATCGTGAAGGATCTGTGTTAAATGATAGTACCATCTTTCCATCAGAACATTAGAAAATCAGACTAGCAATAGTTGTATCTAACTACGAGTATTAACATACCTCGTACAGTGTGCAGGGGACTTTGGTTTATTATTTTCATTATTGCACCTTCGGAAACACCTAGAAAGCAACATTTTAGGTCTTTGAAGCCAAATATTTGACTTTGTGTTTCTCTCGTATTCTGGATACAATACAACAAGTCTACACAGGCCTTCACCGGAAAAGCCAAACATTCGTTTCCTCTACTGGAAACTGCGATCTCCTTCTAGTACCAGAAAAATGTTTAACTCAAGGAAAAACCCCGCCTACATCGCAATTTCTTTTTCCTAAGAAATAATCTCAAGGATTGAGAAAAAAACAAATATCCAACCGACGGACTTCGAGCACGATTTCCCGCTGTAATTCAGACGCTAACTCAAGTCTCTTCTACTGGCGAATTAAAGACGTGCTTTTCTTGAACAAGTTGAAAATCTCGTTACATCCCTCACGTTTCCCGTGACTCTTCCCTTCTGGGACATAATGAAATGAAAATTGCAACTGATGTGCTATTGAGTAATCTTGTCTGAAACTGGCATATTTCATCTCACAAGGTTACGAGCAAATCGTTCATTTGTTGTGTTATCCAAAAATCTATTTTCATACCAAATTTTTAAGTGTAGCGGTGTGGCTTTATCACAGTATTTTTAAAACAACACTTAGTACCAATACTATAACCAGGACCAATACTACAGATCAGTGTGGGAATCCCATAACACTTTGTAGGGTATCATGTCGATTATTTCTGTTCTAGGTACCAATATTATACCGATTTCGCGCTCTAAACGATAAATTAAGTTGGAGGTACCAATATCAAAGCAGTGTAAGGTATACACTGGTGCCGATATTCTCATTAAACCTTTCGTAGAATTAAGTTTAGTAGAATAAAGCTAGGTTCACATGTGTCCGGCAGTGCGACAATGCGGAAGTCCGACAGCGGGGAAAAACAGTGGTGGGGATATCCGGCAGTGCGGTGGATTCGGGTCGAGTGTTCAAATGTGTCCGGTAGTGCGGCAATCCGTTTGTGTCCGTTATCAATCCGTTATCAATCGAAGTAAAAATACTTTCCAAAGGAAGTTTTTCTGTTTACATACTAGAAATCCTGGGATTAAAGAAATAACGACGCGTTAATACTTTCAAGGAACTTTATTCATACAAAGAAAACTATGACTACTGAATAACATAAATACTATGAATTAACAATCGAGAAGGTGTCGTTTGATGATGGTGTCGAGATGGTGTCATTCTTTCCTGGGAAACAATCAATATATCAAAATTAGCAACACTCACATGATTCTTCATTAAAATGCAATTTCATTACGACTTTTGGGTTTTATTTATCACTCGACAAACAAAAAGAGAAAATGAGAAAACTTACCATCCGTTGACAGGAGAACGGCAACCTCCTCCCAATTCTTTGCTGTCAGTTGGGAATTTCGATAACCCTTTTCGGATAATTTCCACAACTGTGGCCTTCCTCTCACTACTTCAATTAGAACTTCATCGTCCACTTGATATGATGCGTTCATATTCAAAAGGAAAGAACGAAAGTGAACGGAAGGTGAACAAATGACCACAACAAATGAACACAATGAAGCACACACACAACACTGCGCAGTAGTCAACTGGGCACGTCGGGACATCCGCCATATTATCCGAATATCTAATTTTTTGAATGTGTGCGGCAGTCCGGCAGTGCGGCAATGCGACAATCCGATCGACTCTCTGACCCCCCACTCCGAATCATACCAACCAATCAGCGGGCCGATCGCACTGTCGGACTTCCGCATTGTCGCACTGCCGGACACATGTGAACCTAGCTTAAGATTCTACTTTGGTAGAATTTCCGAAACGTCCTATTTCGACGAGGACGGGCCTTTCCTTCGCAACGATGCCCGGGTAATCCAAATTACCGGTATTCCAAAATTTGAGCGATACAACTAATATGATGATTTTTGGCGCAATTCGCGTAGTTGTAAAGACTTGAAATTTGGCACGTAAATTGACTCTGCCCAGGCCCCGGATAAGCTGAGTGGCTCCTAAAGCCAATTTCTATTATTTTGTTCAATCCCATTATTTTGTCAGTGCAGTTTACATTTTTCCCCGACTTGAATATGAATAATCTATCACTCTATGCAAATTACTTAATTTCTTTCATACTGAGAAAAACAGACTAAAATCAGATGTTTTTTTTTTTCAGTAAGGGAAATGTTGATTATTTGATATAAGAACGAAGAAATATGAATGCTTTTCTTACTCGCACCACGCGTACCATATCAATGCTCTTTCCGCACTAAATTTCCTTTAAAATGCATTGTTTCGCTATGAAACTTTACTATTTACCAAACTAAACAATTTTCCCCCTTAGCCTATGTTAAAGTATTTTCCTGTGGTTCTTAAAGCGAGACAAACATGACAGCCGGAATGACAATTCGCATTTTCGAACTTAATTCAATACCAATACATGAGAAACTTACAATATTCCAGTTATTTATCAATACACAGAGTTATTTACGCACCCCAACTGAGGCGACGCCCGGATAATCTGGCTAGTGACTGATAAAATTGACTGCGATTGTAGTTTACCATGTTGAATCAAACTTTTACCAAGGATTTTGGCTCAGCAAAACCCTTAAATTCCTAATGTATGTTTAATGTTCCCTACTATCATGTTAAAAATTTGAGTGTTTGTTCACAATAACATTTTCTATTCTCTTTCATTCATGAGGTGGAGTTTGATCATTGAAATCATTTTGCAGTATTTTATAAATTACATGTACAGGCAGGAAACTCTGTACATTAAAATAATAATTATTTCACAATAATTTCGACAAGAAAATTTAAGATGAAGGAAAAACTCCTGAGGCAAATCCACCGATAAGCTAACAGTAAGCTAAAAGTAGTAATTTTAGAGTCAAATGACTGGTAGCAATGGAATAAAACAGTATTTTGTCTCTCCTGAAGAGTTGGGAAACATGGGTTCAGCGAAATTTAACCAAGGTCACAAGCTTTCTATTTAGCGTCGGTATGTTGACTTCGAAATCGGTTCAGCATTCAAGGGTATCTACACAAGGAATAATAATTATTCATGAAGAACTAGATCAAACACGTAATTTCTTGTTGGGCGTCACCGCTGGTGCCATCGTGGCGCCAAGGTACAGTGTATTGGTAGGGTATCTACACTGAGTTCTTTTCGCTGACAGTTTTATTGTTTTCTGTACATGGCTAGAGTCGAAAGAAGTTAGTATGTTCGGATTGTAATCTTCTACCACGACATCCCCAGTTTATTACTATATTTTCATTTTGTCTCTATTTTGCTTTACGTTCCAATTTAGCTTCCTAAACAAGGTTTTCAAGTTAAACCAGTATCTAGAACAAGAAATACGGTTTTCATGGTCCATTGAACTACTTGCGGGTTAACAAATTGAACTGAAGACCCCCGTCCGTATAAAATGTAGCAATCCGCGGTAGTACTTTTCCGAAGGATAAAACCAATAAGAGGTCTGGAGAAAATAAGGAATTGGAGGGCGTCTGACCGTTGCCTCCGCACCCAACTTCTCTTTTAACTAGTTTCAATGGGGTTCAACGCGAGGGCGCTAAGTTAACTTGATTTTCTCCGATTCAATCGAACACCTGGCACGTCGTAGTGCCCTCGCTAACAGGGCGGTAGCTAACACCTTGTGTTCTCCGGGACTCGTATGAGGAATATTGAAAGTTTCTGGTCCTTATTTCTCAATGGTACCTATTGGATGTTTCTAGGGTCAGCTTAGTAAGATTTCTATTGCCTACAAACAGATCGGGTCCGTTTTTTAACCCTACTAGCCTTCTGTGTTGAGCGTGTCGTCCTTCCTGCTAGATACTTCTTCCAATTAAAATCCATTTTCCTATCAGTCGGCTAGGTACATAAAATATCGAGAAATATAAATCTCTTCGCATTTGGGAAGATTCGTAGCTTTCATAAATATGTTAGTGACAGTCTCTGACACATCTCAACTGATATCTACTGGGCTTCAGCCCTCTATGTCGCTTTGTGAAGGGTCTATTATGTATGAGCAAATATCTGCTTTGAGGATCCCCGATACAGCTATACGGTTCCAGATGCCTGTCCGTTGTAATAATACAATGTACCATTGTGATCGGATCTGAGTGTAAGCCTTATCGTGTGTTGGCATTTCGTGAGCATATTGGATGGCTTTTAGTTGTGAGAATTCATCCCACTCACCTAACCCTTGATATGTTAATAAATATCCTATTCAACCTAAAAAAGGCTCTTTTAGCCCATGCTGTTGTGACCCATGCCTTATCAGTCATGATGTGTAGAGATACCTGAGGGCCATCTTGAATCAGCTCTACAACTACCTCCCGCTCCTTGCGTAGGCTCCAAATATGTGGGTTTCCCTAACAACCCGACGAGATTGGGATACGTGCAAAGCCTATTTCCCATATTGTGGACATGTTCTGACCTATGCCTCGTTCTCACATGTATATGGACATGTCATGTATTCCAGCGATTCAAATGAAAATGAGCTGATAGAAGCGGTGGGGTATTTGTGGACCATTTGCATGTTAATAAGTACAAATTGCTACATACGACGATTAATACAAAATTATTGGTAGTTGGAATCGTTAAAACTCGATATTGCTTCTTCCAATTATAGTGATTGCAATATTATGCTTCCTCTTATTTGGTGGACCCTAAAACAAAATCGTAGAGTAGGTACTTGGTTTATGGGTCAAGTTTGTCCACAAGTGAATGATAGAAAACATAATAAGGTTCCCATTTTCTGAGAGCCCGAGCCTAAAAACCCCTCTATATGGCAGATGATATTTTGATATATCAATTTCACGATCATTCCGCTTCAGTCACCTCCATAACGTTCATATTTAGGTTTAGGTGCCGTATAATGTTGTTCATATTGGTTATCATGGGAGTATGTATTGACGTGGTATAGAACAGATTAATGGACTATAGCACCTTTTCATACGTATGAAATTGATATTCTATCCCATTTTTCGTACCCTCTTCATGTCCACTTGATATCATGTTTCATTAACTTACAGTAACTATTGTATCGGAACGATAGATCACAACGTAATTCCACAAAAATTCACGCTCGAACTTCTATGACACGGTAGATCAACAGCAGAAACAAGAGGAACGCTGCTGATTTAAGATGAGTCAATAAGAATTCGGCTCGCCGTCCTCGTCATATCGGGGGGAGATTGGTTCTTTGTGGCAAAACAAAAATCTCGAACTCCCACGCTTTGCAGAAACCATGTTATGAGAGAAAACGAATAGAACTGTAATGAAATTGAACAGGCTCATATACTGGATCCTACATTATTCATTGAGGAAACCCTATCTCTTTCTGACACAACCGACCGTATGAATTATTTACTGTTGTCTACAATGATACCTCAATCTTCAAATGAATTTGTCAAGAGATGAGTCAATGATATTTAATTCGCAAGTTCCTTAAATTTAAAAGAAGTTCAGTGTTTATGCGGTTGTTTGTGAATGAACTGAACTTAAGGACGATGAAGATATCGATTTCGTTCAATTTTCGTGACTCGTTGAATTTGGTTCGATATCATGTTTATCACATAGTGGACGGATCTACCAACTACTTTTGTCTACCTGCTCAGTCTGCCCCAGTCGGATTACAAAATAGGACGTCTTAACATAGGGATGCCTTCAAGCCTGGTAATTATGAAGTGGTAACTTGGAAAGAAACACAGTAACTAACACATGAACTGTTCATGTTCGTCCATTATTCGTAGATCGTTCTGAACCCTGTGAGAAGTGAGCAAATCGATCTCTCATGGCGGTATTTTGAGGTAAAAGTAAAACTCCATAGGTTTTTATTTAGGTACGTTCTCATTAGACACAACCATTTAAGTCTTCAAGTACGCAAACATGTGTACATGTCCATTTTGACGCAAACTAGGTGGTTCATACAATGTTTCAGAACCGATTAAAAGTTTTACAACTCTTTCGAGAAAAGTAGTTACACCCCATCAGCATCACCCTCCTGGCAACTCGCGAAGAGCGTTGGTAAATCCCACACAGAGTTTGGAAGACAATCAAAAGTTTTCGCGTGATAGATGGCTTTCCTTCGAGTTCACGAACCTCAGCTACTCAACGCTAACTGGGTAAATGACGTTAAGTCAGCTTCCGTCAAGTGAAGAGTGGGGAGAAGCATTTCTGCGGTCATCGGACTGAAGATGTATTTTAAACTGTTATACATTATTACCGTTTTTCTCTGCTTCCGAATGAGGTAGAATAGTCTTGTATTCGTGCGAGCACCAGGAGTGAACGACATTTTCCAAAACGACGTTCAGTGAACAGAGTGGCGGTCTGTTTCTCTGTACCTAATTCCTTGTGGGAAAAGTATTTACTCCCTTTGAGGGCTTGAGGCAATTGTCACTTTGAATGTCACTCAAAAAATTAATACGATTCCATTTGTGAAGGTTGAACACACTTACTACTCACCATGCCAGGTGCGCTTCTTTCATCGAGGGTCGTCGATCCCCTTCGACTTAAGTTATATTATTTCAACACTTAATTTCAGATGATCACTGAAAAGATGAAAATTAATTTCTCACAATAATCGTACTGATCTTGATCGATAATAATCGGAAGATAATAACCAGGATCCCGCTCTAAGCTTCTTCTCCGTTTCTTGTGAGTGATGTCGTCGACTTTAATAGTGTCAATACTGTTTGTCGATAAACCCTTTACGTCGGTATGCCAACCTGCCAGGATCCACCGCTTTCTTCCCCAGGCCTTCGTTTACCGGTGGAATTTCAACACAATATTAGATTGAAAAACTGCGGATATTGCTAAGGTCCTTGGAGAGCCTCTGAAGCTGACATTTTGTCTTTTGATAGGTAGGAAATTAAATCCCATGTAGGTACAAACTGAACATACGGTATGTATTTCAAGAGTATCATCTAACGAACTATCTACAGCACACAAACTGGAAAAAGTACAATATATCCAACGTAAACAAGGTTGTACGTCAATAATTTCCTGTCTCTCCGGATGTGTGCAGGGAGTGGAAAATAAAGAGCCCCTTTGGTGTTCAATTTATCTTGTGACGGGTTATTTTCATTTCCCGAAGGAACCAGAAACACGTGCTGCGGTTTCACCGGATAGAACGTTCGAAAAACTTCATTTAAAGACTGTTCTTGACAACCGTTTCATTTTACTAACAACCACAACTATTTCGCTTCAAATATACTCGTCGTTTATAAACCCTAGACGTTTTAACGCTTAAAAACTTCATACCACGTGGCGTTAGAACGTTAAAAAAACTACTGTGAAGCTTGGACAAAATTATTGATGCTCGTTCGGACGTGTCACCACGTCTCGATAAATGTTAATAACTTGTTTACCCCGATGCAACGTCGATATTAACTCGATCTTCTTCCTCCAGCACCCCTCAGTGCCACCTTGATGATTGACATTTCAATTAAGAGCGAAATTTCTGGCGAGGCCTTTCGTCGTCAAGTGGACAACCGCTGCGGCTCTCCCGTGTCATCATTGGTAATGTTCGTCAAACGTGTAATTGGCTGTCGGCTAATGCAGTAACGGGGGGTGTGTATTTAATATACGTCGAATTTGACTTTCAAAACATAATCAGTATTCATAATGGCGCGATGAGGTTGACATAATGTTCGTTCCGCCTCGTATGTCGGCCCTAAATCAAGTGTTGAGTACAATATTTATAACCGCGGCTCAGACAGTTACGAACTCATTTCTTGAGCCAACAACCGTCAGCGGGTCCCAGGCCTTCACATAACTCTCCTTAACGTATGTATACGTTATGACTAAGGGTTGCTATAAACTTGCATAGTTGGTATCTAGTAAAAATACCATACCAAAACCCATGGATTGTCCTATTCACTAGAAGTAAGGTTGATTTAATTTTCGTCGTTTTCGTGTAACCTGCTATTTGTACGACAACTCGCAACTACTTTGTCAATGTATGTATACATAATGGTATAATGGGATATGGTATATACTCGTACATACCATTATTTATTGGAATTTTGAATTGCTCATAGGATCCTCCAACCTCCAACCCTGACATGACCAAATCCAGTCTATTGCGTAATGCACAGAATATGTACCTCTCACTGTCTTTATATTATTTCTGTATGTCTCAAGATAATCAGTAATGCCAACCGTATTATTTCTTGGTGGGCGCTTCCTCTGTTTCGGAGCCCGTCCTCGACGATATAAAAATCGAGTTACAGCCCCTGTAGATATTTTACACTGTCAGCACTTATACATTTGAATTCGATCATCATGATCTATTGGTGACGTTGAGTATATATTAGGAAGGTTTCAGATGATGTTCCTACCTTGTTATTCTGAAAATCGTAAACGACGGTGGCAAGGTTAAATTACAGTCAGCAAAGTCACTGGATAAACTTGGCTCCCCGACACCGCATAATCATCAGCTCTAACTATGCTAGTACCCGTGCAAACATCCCAACTTTGATTGGGACCGACCAACCCCATTGCTCCAGTTACTTGATCGATGTTTCGACGATAAAGGTACATAATGTGTACCGTTATTATAAACTTCATGATATAAGATCTGTGCAATGTAGACATCGTTTGATAAACGAGTTCCTTCTAAATTTTGTAACATCTGGGAGTCGATCCCTCGTTATTCATACGGTGATAAAATTCCAGAGGTGTCTGAATCCGTACTAATATTCAACGGGATGAACCATGCAATACACAGAATTGCGGTTGGTCTATATTGTATTCTCCAAATAAATGAATAGATGTGTATAATAATATTGAAAATTCATTTCCAACTCCTTTATCTTTCAAATTTTCGATGTTTAAATGGTATTGAAGTGGAATGGAGAATTGACGTACAATTCAATCTTAATATAATTTACGAAAATAAGTTATTTCTATACTTACATAACGTGTATGTATAACATAATATATTATACAGATACTGATATTATCTGAAAAAAATTCAAACATGAATATGAGGTTTTCGAAATTGAGGTTTAGTAGTATGCCATGAATTGTGCTTTGAGCGAGGGAAATGTATACAAGCCACTTCCAATTGTGATTTATTGGGAGCTGTGCCCCCGGCTGCAAGTAACAGTCTTACTATCCAGTGCAGGGTTGAGCGACCTCTATCAAAGTCAAGCCTACTTCATATGGTTTAAAAAAGCCGTATCTAATCGTAGAACAGTTTGTTACTTCTACTTGTTCACGTCAGGTGACAGTGGGTTATGCTGCCATAAAAAAATCGAGTGGTTTTATTTGTGCCTGGTATGTGTGGAGGTCGTTTTAAAAACTGGTAGGGCTACAATTGCAGCCAATCTACAGATGCCCAACTCTAACAAAACTGGTTGAATTATCATTATTTCAATTAATTTATTGTTCGTGAAGTTGTGAACTAGAAAGGTTTGTACAGTGTGTCCCGTCAGTTATACGTCCTGAAAAACTTGAATAATGCAAGTACGGTGTATTATGAAGGGAAATGATTGAGTTGGTGATCTCTGAGCTCTCGAATCACATTTCGATCCTATCGTCCGCGCTGCATTGTAGAAGGCAATAAGCAATTCAACTGGTGTTTACCATTTCCGCGAGAGTCTTGTTTGCTGATGCTCAACAATGAATACGAGTTTCATAACCGCCTATAGGCTTATGCCTCTGGAATCATTTATCTGTAGGGTTTCTGACTTTGCTCTCGTACTCGTACGCCTATCGGGATATGCATACGTCGATGCTCGTCGATGTTAGCGATGTTTTGTGCTCAGGATGAACTAAAAAACATTTTCACTCGCATTTCAATTTCAACCACATATCTGTTATAGCCTCCTTGTGCCTCTCACAATTACTCCAGTTGAGTCGAAATGTGAAGGATAAGTCCAGGTTGGTCTATCGATGATGCCTCCCGTAAGTACGAATTTGGTCTGCTTGTTCATTCGTGAAATCCCTTCCACAATACTAACTCCTCACTGTAACACAACTTTTTATAAAAAAAAATCTCCTCCTCCTCTACCATAAAAAACCTGAAATTACATCCCCTTCGTCCACCCAACAGTATCCGACTAGGTTCACTCTTGAACAAAAAGTAGGTAATCCTCGCCCCGCATCAACTCTTACCACGAGTCCTTATTACCTAATTACATTATATAGCTCCTTACCGATAGAAATGAAGTTGCCAAATGATTTTTCTCGACCCATGTATAAAAAACATGAATGTACGCTCATCCAGCTAGGATTGGCAAACTGTACTTCGCAGCATGTATGTGTAATAGAATGACACTTTTTTTAAACTCATGAGAGGGTGACCTTTTCTGAATTTATATTAAATAATATTTAATGTAGGTATATATTAAGTATATACATTTTATGAATTATTTTTAAATTTTATAAATTATATAAATTTTATCTTAGAACGTCTACTGTACTCTTGTCTGGCGACACGTGCTCTGCCTACTGCCAGACAATAATATTCCTGTTAATAAAAGATAAATTGCCGTTATAAATTCCTGTTAATAAAAGATAAATTGCCTGTTAATAAAATGTTCTCTCTATCTCTCTCAAATCCAAAAACACATCGCGTGGTGGCCAGGGGTGCCACGGCAAAAGTAGGTAATTCAAAAAAAAAATTGAAACTTTTACTCACTTTTACTCACTTTATTCACACATATTTGACACTTGATACACACATATTTGACACTATATTTGCAACGTTTTCCCAAAATAAATATTTTATCAAAATTGAGTAGCGGATTTGCTACTTTTAGTTTCGTAATAATAGCCTAATAATGAACTCCTCTGTGGAGTTGAAGGCCCTGCCTCAACTTAATTATCTTAAATCTTAATATAAATCAATACTGCAAGGTCGCATAGTCGCTCATTGTGTGTTTGTGTGGCGGGGGGGTCTGTCAACATCTTGCCCCGGGCGCCAATTAACCACGCGACGACCCTGCACACCGATTTTGATGACGCTTTCACTAGTTGGAGTAGGTACTCACCCGGGATCAGCGACCCATGATGAAAATTTGCTTCTCCTTATGCGCCACGTTAAATCCTAAAACACTATTCCCTCGCTAATATTTTGGTGATTTCGTCCTGGTTGCCATAATGGTAAATTTACGTATTTATTATGTTTCAACTCATGCGAGGCGAGAGGAAGCTACAGGGCTGTAAGGCTGTAGGATTGTTTTCTAAGTGATACGATGTCATCACTTAACCATTTCGAACCGCTCGTAACGAAAACAAGTTCCTGCAAATTTTCACCTTGTGAAATTGAAAGGAACTTGAGACAGGTTAGAAAGTAATAGTCCAACCTGACAGGGCTGATAGCAGGGATAGACGTATTTTCCCTTTATCGATTACCGGAGGTGGGTAAATATTTGGTGATGTAACAATCTGTACTTTCCGGTCTTTAGCCCGTTCATGCGTAGAAGAGTGCGTAGAAGAGTTCGTGAAATGCTCTTCTGAAAAAAAAAAACTTTTGGAATGAAAAAGTTCTAAGTTTTCCTTTGTTTTAATAACAATGGGCGTGACAGCTGTTTTCCCAAAGAACCGAGTTTTTTGAGCTTATTATAAAATCCAAGCCCTCAGTATGTTTACGTTGAGCCTGATTTAGGCCCTGTTTAGACCAGATCTCAAAATACTCTATACACGGTACGTTTGATTTGTCAAATCCGTCGTTACAGACCGATCGTAACGATAAATCGACAGTGTATGGCTCATTGCGATTAACGATTCGATGTTGTACATACCTCACAATAGTCGAGCAATGCTTGTTAAATGGCTGAGCGATGATTTTTTCCAATAACTGTGGTGAAATCACCGATGAGAATCGTGGCTGCACTGAGACGCTCGTAATTACTGATAGCTTGTCTCAAATTTGCATCGCGCTTTTGTATTTCAGGTGACACTAGTTTTAATAATTTTTGGTAGGTACGTAGGTCCCGCCATTCTAATGTAGGTGTGCCAATCTTTTCGATGGAATCTTAATTCGTTCAACATGATTGGTGTTATAACAATATTATTCAAGTGCGAGTACCTACTGATTTCGCTTTAATAGCCATTTCTTAACCCACACTTTTCTAGGTTTTCTTCGTTTTGGTTTATTATCTTCGATAATGAACCATTGGACTCGACCAAAGAAACATTTTTTAACCCCCCTCCCCCACCCCCTCCGCAAAATAGATAGAGTTTTAGATATCACTGATCTGAGTGCCAACGTTCTGACCGAAAATCGTTGGCTGAATAAGAACTCCCTCTGTTAGTCAATGGGAGTATTAGATGTGTATCGCTTCGTGATTCCGGAGAGAGGCTACCGTTGTAAAAGAAGACCTTCTCATCAACGAAATAGAATATTGAGAAGGTATAGAAAAATACCAATAGTTTCTTACTGGATTGAACGTGGAAACGACTAATACTCGTAACTACTCGAGATCATCCTGCTCGCAGTTGAGGCGGTGGAAACGACTTTTTTTCTCTTTTTTTAAGCCCTTTTCAATTAAAATCAAGAACCAGCTGAATATTTATATTCTATAAGGGGAAAAAGACGATGGGGGCTAGGATTTCCATGAAGCACTTTTCCGCGTTAATATGGATGCAAAACTTTCAACTCAGACGTTCCAACCTTTTAACTGACGCACTGTTAGCGATCCACAGGCTCGAATTCAAGCTGCTCTTTTTATCACGTCTGAAATTCGAACAGTATTCATAATAAATGAAAAAGTGAGCTTCTCACTTCGGTTGAGTCTTTCTTACGAAATCTACCATTCGGTACAATTGTTGAGAAGAGGAGAAGATTTCATCTCGTTTCCAAGCAGTTTCATTATTCATTCTACGAGGAAGTGGATTATGTACGCAATATGAACGCACTAATTAAAGGCCTGAAAATCTACGCTCTTAGCCTAGACTCTTCCTAGACTCTGATCAACTGATGGGTTTATTCGTTAATTAAGATTAATCTTTAACCGTTAGTGTTTATGGCCATACACCACAACAACAAATTATCAGCTAAATAGATTTAACAATGAATATAATATAATATATGAATATATTATATTCATTGTTAAATCTTTAAGAGAGAATAATTTGTTGTTGCGGTGTATGGCCATAACGGTTGATAATATTATTATTATACCAATAATATTAAAATTGGTTTTTATCAGGGCTCTTTTCAACAACTTGGGTGTTTTCTTTTCTTGAACACAACCACTTAGCGGCTCAAAATAGGATGAGGTATGTGGCTCACAAGTTTCCACTATCTATCAATTATCGATTACATTGTATTGACCGAACAACAAAGGCATCTTCTATGTTTAAAGGTGATACAGATAATCTGTAAAGGAATCTCAAAAAGTGCACAGCTAAACATCCTCGGCTAAAGGAAACCCGACAAAATCAAGGCTGCCCAGCGGTTTTACGATGCAAACAAACCAGCTTTAGATTGAATAACTTTCGACTATTTCAGGAATTCATTGACTTGGAGGCAGTAACTTTAAAATAGACCACTAT
The DNA here is from genome assembly GCA_963920205.1 of Stenodema calcarata. NCBI lineage: Eukaryota > Metazoa > Arthropoda > Insecta > Hemiptera > Miridae > Stenodema > Stenodema calcarata. Next base: position 6,891,047 of record OY986055.1, on the reverse strand, counting down.
TCATCACTCTTGAACGTCATGGACCCATCAGCTTCCTGCATTTGTATATTATTACAGACAACACGAGGTTTTCCTGCAAGAAGTGGAGAATCATCAGTGGAACTACAAGTTGAGAACTGAACGAATGATCAGAGAAAATCATTCATGAATCGGTTCATGAGATTGATCATGGTTTAGCAATCTCTTTATTTGTTGGGTTCGCATCCCACCTACCTGATATCGAGATGTTGCCAATCTCTGGGCTTACCATTTTGACCATATAATCAACCTTCACACGAATCTCAATAGTAGAGCCTTATTATCATTCAATTCATAACAAAAATACAATATCTCGAAATTGCGTAACAGAATAATTGAAACTTCACTTCTCGGAAGATGTGTCAATGTCCACGCCTGAGTTTCTATAAGGGATCTAAACTTTCTACAGAAAACAGTAAGCTCCCTTTTCACCTAGTTTCAATCAAACTTGGTAACTACTTAGCTCTTGTATTGTTGCTTTGTAATTTTACTTCCAGAATATTAATCCTCGAGAAATACGAAAACAACTGTCATTCAGAACAAGGGACAATTTTCTACAAAGATACCAACCAGATACGGAGTGTTTCTCAATCCAACTAGAATAACATTTATGTTGCAAACCCGTTGAAACTTGTCTAGTCAAGGTGCTCTTATTCGATAGGTGTTTAGGAGGGGGATGAGAATGTGGGGCACTAGTATCATCAGTATGTTTCACGTGCTATGTCTAACTGACTAACTTTTGCCTAACTGTAGAAAATATAATGTATATTATATTTTATACACATAACCTAGGCATAAGTTAGACAGTAACCGACAGGGACATTAAATGTCATTAAATGAAATAAACATGAAATGACAGCACATTCGGCACCTACGCTTAGCTTGTACATGTAAGGAATTGTGCTGCAAATGGGGTTCGTGAAACGACTATTGATATTTTTGAAGAGGGCGGTATTTGCGTCATTCTGTATTGTAATTTGCTGAGTTTTATAGGGCGTTACAATCGGTCCCAGATGGGTTATATTTTCACAACTCTAAAGTCGACCTACCTCACTCGTCCGTTTCCACTTTCCTTCAAAAACCCATTAAGTTCGGAGCATTTATTCATAATAAAGCTGTGAAAACCTTTACCCTTAAGTCTACTGTTGACAAGGGTTTGGCGAGACTACAACACGCTCCTATAATTCCCTTCGGCTCCCCAAAATGTCCTTATCGCGTTCTCTTCTTCTGTTGATTGAGTGCGACTTCAGTTTTCAGGAATTCATTCAGGTGTTGTCAACGTTATTTACCCACTCAACTTTTGTAAGATGTCGCGCCTTGAGCCTATACACACAAATATCCCAAAATGACCATAATTTAAATAAGATGGATTCTTATGGATGGATAACTAATTATTTGAACTCTTTGTCGAGTCGGTAGAGTTCAACTTTCCTTAACAAGAACTCAGGTCAAGTTCAATTCTCAAAAGTTTGATCTTACCATTGATTAAAATTTATTAACAATCGAAATCCGAACCAAGATATTGATGGAATTCCAGATCACACTGTTTATTCACAGCTTGGTTTGCCATGGAATACGATGGAGTATACTTGAAACATGCTCAAAACATTTAATGTAAACCATCTCGTCAGCTTGCGTAGAAGTCCGCAATACAGTGAGACATTTTCATGTTGTATCACAAGCTTTATCTTGGCAGTAGGCCGAACAATCATTCTCGCTTCTTCTTTCTTCATCATTAGAAAAGAATTAGTTCCGCTTTTTGAACACCAGGGTTTAATTTTTGATCCTTGTATATCGAGATATATCATAATAATCATTAATAATCCTTGTAATAATAATAATCATAATTCTCATAATAATATATCATAATCCTTGTATATCGAGATATATCATAATATGATATATTATATTATATGACCGTAATATAATGTATTACAGACAACATTATATTATAATTTTGTCAGGTTGAAGTTCGAACATTATGATCGAGAAATTCTCATCTGAGGTGTAACACGTGAAAATGGAAGTGTTTTCCGTGCGGCTTTCATAAAGAGCTGATGAGCTAGAAGACGTTTGATCAGTCGGTACACCTAATTTTATTGGTCCGTTCGGTTCGGGACATTGCGTTCCAATTATGGGCTCATGAGAACACATCAAATGATGGGTATCACACGTGGAAGAGTGAAGAGCCCTCGTCACTTTTCCCTCTCATCTCGAATGGCACTGAAAATCTCCCTTTCATTATCGCAGCATTCCTTATTACTCTGGTGTATAATTACATCGAGCTCATGATTTATTGGAAAGTGAGATTTAAAAAATAATTTATGTTTCACTCTCCAATTTTTGAGGAAGATTACCCTTCGGAAAATCGTTCTCAAAATCCTTCTTTCAGAAGAATGTGTCTCTGGTGGTAACAAAACAGGACCGTTGAACCTCGCATTCTCTGCACAGGTACATTCATGTTATTGCATTGTGTTGACCGCCTGCAAAAACAGTAAACTCGGACCAGTTTGGGTGGTTTGTTACGGAGAACCAAACATCCTGTATATGTTTCTCCCCTTTGTTTCGTGTTTCGTTCTTTCCGTAGGGTTTCATGATTCCTGCGCTTCGTTCCAGCAAGATTATTTCCGTTCTGTAACACTGCAATTTCATTCTGTAACTCTGTAATTTCATTCTGTAACACTGTGATTTCATTCTGTAACGCTGTAATTTCATTCTGTAACGCTGTAATTTCATTCTATAACACTGTAATTTCGTTCTGTAACGCTGTAATTTCATTCTGTAACACTGTAATTTCATTCTGTAACGCTGTAATTTTATTCTGTAACGCTGTAATTTCATTCCGTAACACTGTAATTTCATTCTGTAACACTCGATTCGCTTCAGGCAGGTCTTTCACTGGAAGCGTTTTTCAATAACTGAATGGTCGAATGGCATACCGTTGACTTAACATTCGAGAGTGACGAAGAGGAAATGCGGGTTATCGTACTCCAACCCTATCACTTGGGGAAATCTGTATCGATTATAAAACTCAGCAGCTACACTCTTGCAGTCATCAGCAGTTGTTGGAAATTGGATGAGGCTTGGCCTTATCATTGCTATACCACTACACACTTGGTGAACAATCGACAAGCGGATGTTTCGCTAATACCAGCAAAGTCAGCCGCTGACAACAAAAACGAACCGGTGGCCAGGTATCTGAGAGCCATGAACGGCTTGGATGCTGCAGGAATTGCTCTTTTTGGAATCAGGAAATATCAATTTATCTGGTCGCCCCTCAGACATTTAGGTTAAGACATTAAATTGCTTTAATTTTTCTCTTTAGATTTCTAACTGTATTGTTTTTTATTGCATTATCTGGGTAGGTATTTACGCAGTCGCAGCCCTACGGGTTATTATGTCTTCGTTTGACTCGTCGGAAGGAATGAAGGTTGGTGGAGAAATTATTGGTCAAAAACCGGGTTTCTGTGGCGGCTAATAGTTGTTCAGAGGTTCTGATAGGTCTCCTCGGTTCCCCTTGGCTTCGGTGATTTCCAGATCAAGGTGCAGAACAGAGTTCCGGATGATATCATTCTTACGGCTCCGGTTTCCTGCTGATTCCCCCTGGTTTGGCTGTCACTTGCAGTACCATAAAATCCTGATGCGTATGGGCAGATTGGGGCAGAATGAGGGTGAGGCTGAGTAGCCGTTTGTTTCAAAGAGGGAGAACTGAACGGTTTCCTAGTAGTGGCCTCAGGTCGCTGATTCGTGGTCTTAGTTGTTCACTGTATATTTAGAGAAGCTCGTCCGTGTATGGAGGGAAATCCCGACGAGAAATGGAGAAATAAGGGAATTCAATCCTTAGCTGAGAGGGAATTTCGGTCATGGATTAGTCCAATGGAATTTTGAAATGCGTAAAACCCCCAAATCAAACTATCGAGGGGCCTTTGGAGGGACCGTTTTAATTTTGTGTTCCCATTTCCGTGTATTTCAATATCTGACCACCAACAAGGTCCGTTTGAACGATTCTAGATGTCAGTTTCATCACATCCTGTAGAGTTAATATTTTTTAATTATGTAAGGCCTTCAATGTAGTCTATATTTAGCTAAAGCTAACTTTGTGCGGTTACATGATTTCCCCGCTCGCGAAGATTCAAGATAGGCAATCCCCGCTGAATATTACGAGTAGTAGCTACCTAGCAACTAATCGCAGCGTGACACCCGACTAAGTACGCAATTACAACGAGCCAATTAGAATGAAATGTGCCCTACCGCAGTTCAGTACTTGGTTTTGGTCCTCCGAAGCCAGAATTAGCATGTGACCCCTTTTATAAAGATTAACAATAGAAGAAACACTAGGTAGCCCAGTTAGATGATGCACTGTTATAATTAAATTCAACTATTTGTTCGTTTGGGTCAAGCCGTCCATTTTGGTTTATTATCTTCGATAATGAACCATTGGAATCGCCCAAAGAAAAATTTTTTTAACCCCCCCTCAAAATTTGTTGGTTTACGTTTCAAGATACGTAGATTCAGAAAATCGAATAAAAAAAAATCCGTCCGTCCGCCGTACGCCGTACGCCGTACGCCGTACGCCGTCCGCGCCACTTTGCCCAGTTAGCGTTGAGTTAAAATTACGAAATTTTTTTTATGGGTTTCGACCAACCCCACAATGGTCCTCGAAACTTTTCATTACCCTAGGTCAAGGGGAAGGGGTTCAAAACGAATTTTGAAAATTTGAAAATCTCATATCTCGAAAAATTCATATAGAACGGTATGTTTTTTATTTCATATTTAGATAGAGTTTGTTCCGTAGAATTTTTTAAGACCATCCGCAGCTTCGTGGGACCAGCCGTTCGTTCACAATGAGGGCTCAAAGATTGTGCCTCACAACACGATCGTGTATCAAACTGTTGAAATACAGGTCCATTTTCATACTAACAAGCTCTTTGGAACATCATATGGCTTAAGTGATGTCGAGTTTGTTGTTCTGAGGTGCGTTTCGTGCTACGGAAATGAAGGTAATTTCGAATGTTTGTTGGTAGGTACTTCTTTTATAGAAAAATTATTACCGACGTAGTATTAAAAACCCCAGAATTATATCGAATTAATTAATCATAATTAATAACAATTATTATTAATAATAAATACGACTTATTAATACCTAACAATAAATTATAATCATTTTCACTAGGTACTTGATAAAATTGTTAATAATTAGTGATAATTGATAATAATAATTAATCTAACATTTAGGATCTAGACATTTAGACCTAGTGATCTAGACAGAAGGGTGATCTGTTCAAAGAAGATAATGAACCGTTGTGTCAAGAATTTGCAGAGTTTTTCATTTATAATGAAAAGGGAATTTAGCGAGTCGTCTCGTTAGACCTTCCGAATTTACTGTGTAGTTTTCGGTGTTGGAGCGTCCGTTGATGGCGCCTTAAAACTCAAAGAGCTAATTAGCGATCTTTCAATTTGAGGGTATTCTCTGTATACTTTCGTTACAATGTTTGACACCACCGAGTAGAGTTCTCGTTTCTAGAATCACATACACTCGTATCACATAAGTGTTGTTCTTAGCACTTTACGCCCGCTTGTGGCATTCATAATATTCCAGTTGTTTAAGTCTTAACTTACTGAACCAGGTAAAACTTCAAAACTCTAGCTATTCCCTTGTGTAAGCACAAACTGTAAACATGAACCCAAAACTTCGGCCATCTATATAACTAAATTTAAAGACGATTTTTGTGTTCCTTGGGTATTTTTGAAAAATTTCACTTCAGTTATTCATTTCGCGTGAAACGGAGTCGAACCATGCCGATTTTGAAGTTGGTATCTGTCTGTCTGTTTGTCTGTTAGTTTCTCTGTCCTTCAATCACGCAAAAACGGCTCAATGGATCGTATTTAAATGTTTCTGTGATCGGGGAAGGACATAGGAGGCGTTCACTCACGGATCCGATGCATAGGGGTGGGGGTTTATAGGGAAGCCGAACTATAACAATTTGAAATTCTCGAAAACAGCTCAATCGATCGAAATATAAAAATCTTAAATTCTTCCTTCCCGTGAGACAGATGAATATTATTTTTGGTATTTAAGATTATAAGGGTCTGTAAAGGGACATGTAAGAGGTATAATCCGTAAAGCGACAGGTAAGAGTGGCGGATGGATCCATCCCGAGTTCTGCCCGTCCAGGACAGGTAACAGAGGTAGATGGTCACACCCCGAGTTCTGCCTTCAGCGACGGGCCCGACAGCTAGTAACGATAAAAAAGTGGACATGCTCATTTCTCCACCACTAATTTACCTCCAGCTGGTGAATGGATTCTGATCATTTCGCCTTAGCGTGATCAACAGACATTACATTCGCTCCGTTTAGTGTTCTTTTTTTTTTTTTTTTTTTATATCATCATCACACGTTATGAAGGGGCAACCCGACAATTAAAGTCCGATACGGAGTTGTTAGGAGGATAATCACAATGGTGAGAAGGCTGATGAGATTGTTATCGGTTCGAACTCTCGTTCTTGGAACTAGTTGTTAGTTGTTAAATTGGATATTGTGAGTATCTCATAAAAAATATATTGAAACAAGTGTATTAAATGTTGTCATACTCATCCTCGAATATACAAAGAACATGTGAGAACGGTGTAGGATTGTGTTTGGTAGTATTTACTGTAATTCCATAATTATTTTGTTTATGTACATGTGGTTTAAATCAGCTGTTCCACAGTATTGGATTTGGCCGGAAGTTTTACTGTTCAATTTTCGTTCTGCGTACAACTGTTACAGACTCGAATAACTTCTAGGAATTCGATGAAATATGGTGCAGCAGCTGCAATAATTCATAATATATATAGAATTATATTATAATTCTATGTATTTTGGTCTTAATTTATCGTGTTTTGGCACCCATAACCTGAAAGGTTCAATGCGCCTAGTAAAGAAAAAGATCGATTTTCGTTCCTGTTGACGATATTTTTGCTAAGAAGTTCCGTAAGAAATTTTTGGAAGATTCTTTGTATTGGAGAGTGCTTGGGTGGTTCAATATCCATTTCAGTCGAAAACTGGCATTGACATCAACTCCTACTCTCAAGTTGTCAGTTACCCCACATCAAAAGCCATTTTCTCTTTTCAAGTAGGAAATTTGTGTTTTTCAAAGTTTTTGATGAATTTCAATTTGGTTTGTGTATTTCTCCCATCGTAAAACATCAGTATTGATCAGCTCTATCGTAGGCTGATTATTGTATTGAACGTGATAGAAAACGTCTATTTTCACAAAAATAAATCATTCACTGCAGAAACAGAAATTCTTGTGTTGTACTGATAATGGTGCAACAACCGAAACCAATCAGCAGTGTGCTATTTATTTTTGAGGAATTTTATTCCTGAATTTCCTCAATTTTATTCCTGGAGATAGATTTCAACTATTTCGCCGCACCCAACTTACTTAATGTTCGATTGGTTCCCGTGCATAATGTCGGTGTTTTAACGAACAACTTCATAAATCGGTTGTGCATTCAATATAAAACGAGCTTTTTATATGGAACCTTTGTTTCGGTATTCAATGTGCGGCCGCTAATCAACCGATTGTTATTGATATTTCCGTCCAGTCTGGTACCACTGGTGACACGATCGTGAAACGTACAATCACGCTGTTGAGGCGAAGGGCCACCCTGTTGAGTGCACGATAATATATTACATTCTACTCGTAGTTGTACACTCGTACCATTTGTTTTGACAGTTTCATGTTGTTGCGATGAAATATCAGAATATCAATAAAATTTCTCCGGAAGGCTCCCCTTTGTACCTCTCATCTTTTATTCAATAGGAATATTCAATATCGTTTGGGACCGTCCGTTTTTCACGGGTTAAAACTGCGACGCCACGTGTACCACACGTGATATATACGGAGAGGTTTTATGAGAGGCTTTTAATGAACTCCCATATCACACGAATCCCTATAATAAATTCTCGGGGCGTTTCAAATCCAACACATCAACACCAGGGGACATCAGAAAAAATATCAGACGGTCTTCTGAACACTTTAATAAACTCGCCTGTTTTTGGTTGAACTCGGGTGAGTCAAATGAAACTGATGTAGATGTCCTTTCATCCACCCTTTTTGTGAACGAATACAATTTGAATGAATTAACAAACTGCTCAGTCCATAACTGTTATGATTTCGGTGGTATTTATTGTACACTGGCATTTGGCCATTCCCCTAAAACCATGTGAATTCCCGTTCAACGTGTCCAATGGCGAGGATTTCATGAATAAGTTTCCCACGTAGGAACCTACGAAATCTACAAATTTTCTTTTGGGGCATCCTGATTCGAATTCTACGTAGCGTACACAGGATATGTATCAGACTTTGTATGCGCTCTAAAAATCCCAAATTTCGTCAAACGTTTGATTACTGAATAACTCTGAGTTTAAAACTAGGCCTAATTTGAGTTTTTCTGACTGAAAAATGTCCAAAATCCGCAATATTTGTTTGGTGACACCACAGAAAACAACCTTATACTTCCAATGAAGACTTGAAATACTCCCTCCGTTAGCTTTTGTCGCAGGTCATGATGCTGCGGTAATAAACACACGAGGCATTTTTGGAAAGCTAATAGACCGCAAAGTGCAAACATCGTAGTTAAAACATGTAAAACGAGCGAGCAGGAGCTCAAATAAATGTCAATTCTTTCGATTTTACGATAAATTTCTCGTACCCACCTTCGTTTCGTACCCATTTCGTTTCCAAACCATTTCATTTCGTAGGTCCTTCATATGTGAAATGTAGAGTTGGTTATGGCGCCATTCCCGCACCACTTATTACCTAATTGTTTTCGGTTCATACTTTTTTCTATAGAATAATATTCTATATTATAGCTGTAAACTGACAGACTAGTTTGTAGGTTAGTGAGTAGTGGTCATGTTGTTCGAGTGGAACTTAATAGGATTTGACTAACTTCAGCCCTGATCAACCGATACTGATCGATATCCCTTTCGAAAGTCACCCGACAATGATTTCTGGCCGCCTCGTCGAATATTGCGAGCGTAAAATAACTGCAGAATGACCATAAATCTAACGCACTCATGAATAACCATAAATATCAGACGCCTTGAACGGCCGTAGATCCTCAGGGCCCTTGTAGAGTTCATCCATTCTCGTCCCCTTTGTTGATAAAACGTAGGGTGTCCTACTGGTGTAAAATCGCTTTAGTTTCTGTGTAGAAGTAGATAAGCGGAAATCGCCCTCCATTTATAATGAAGGGAAAAAGTCATGCCTACCGCCGCCGTCAGAAATATAAATCCGATTGTTTTTTTCCCCAGAAGTCAACGTATGTCTTTTTGCTCATTCCATTTACTCATATCTCTTACTAATCATACACGGCGAAAAAAACGAAAAAAAAAAGTTGGAAGTAGAGGGTTTTGTTATTTTTATTGTTGACAGTACTGATAAAAGGGAAAAAAGAGGAGGCTATTCTTATATCAAATTTATGAACTTAAAGATAAAAAACAAGTTAATCGTACGAGTATGTTCATTTCTCCTCAATAGTACCCGATGCTGGGAGGACAAAAACCGGATAAAATCCGTTCCTATGCCTACAGAATAATTTCTTTTAAAAAGAGAATCCCACAAGAGTTTATGTTTTCTCAAGGTTTAAACTGGGGAAAAGGTAGTTGAGTAGTGATTGAGGACGAAGTTGGAAGAAAGAGGCTTGGAGAAAGTTGGAGAAATATTGTTTTGAGACATCGATCCTCAAAGTTTTCCCAACGCAGCCCTGCATTCCTGCTGTAAGCAATGACGCCATGAATATTGGACTTTCGGCAATTTTGACCTATTGAACTTTCAATAACTAGGTATTCATTGAAAAGAAGCATACGGTTTCATACAAGAAACATCAGTAATTTTTTGTATATTCAATAACTCTCCGACAAGTTATACCCCTCTTTCCGGAGAACTTCAATCTCCTATCCACTATTTCCATGGAATATCTTTCCAGCGTTTGCAAACAACAATAAATAAAAACTCTGCAAATTCTTGACACAACGGTTCAAAATCTTCTTTGTGCAGATCACCCTTCTGTCTAGATCACTAAATGTGACGTCATCAATATTTTCTTTTGGCGCCAACTAAACCACTCAAAACTGTATTATTCACTCAATGTCTTGACAGGAAAACAAAAACACGTGGGAAACCGTGTTCGGAAGTAAGTTACAAAAACGCTCATACCATCAAAACAAAACAACATTTGAGCTAAATTTGGTATGGTGCCACATCCTTTGCCCAGCTACGTCCTTAATTGCTTAAATCTAGCTATAAAATAGACTGTACAACTTTCTCAAAAAATATTTTTCCTTGATAAATTGAAAGACGGTTAATACGGAAAATTCCAAATTTGAAAAACTCCTGCAAAGTCTTCCACAACGTTGCATTATCTCCTGTGCAGATCACCCTCCTATGTAGATAACTGATGTACGCAATACTTTCATAAGTCGTGTGTTAGTTCTAGTGAGCGACTAGGGGTGTATTTCATAACAAGTTTACAAGTACAAGAACTTGTAATGCACTGTGAAAAGTTACAATAGTACTGTGAAAGTTACCTACTAGCAGCAGCCATACAGGCTATTAGCCTTTGTTAATTGAAAAAGTGGTCCGTTTGAAATTCTTGCTAAATTCAGATCACTTGAGTTGGTCTGTTGTTGAATCGTTGGGTTTGTTGAGTTATTAAAATTCTTACCTAGTTCAGTTGTTAGTACGAGTTACCTATTTAAAATCGGTGGAAAGAGAGAAGCGAAATTAATTCCATTCTGTTAGGTGCCTTTTCGGAATCACTCCTATTTGATACAGGTAATTGAAAGGAACAAACAAATTTCCCAACAATTTAGAATCAGATGTTTGGTCGTTTACAAGAGAACGGAAAAAGGTTCAAAACCTGGCAGTTTTTACAATAATTGTAGGAACCAAGTAACTTGTAAATAGCTTGTAAATAGTCAAACTCCGCCTGTAAACTCGATAAAATTCACTGTGCATCACAAGTTAACACTTGCAGCTTTGTGAAAGACAAGAACCGACGAAATCTGCTACGTGTACTAAAAAATCTTGTCTTTGTTTTTTTCATGAAATAGGCCCTTGATGGTCCTCTCATTTCCTCTCTGGAATTCTTATGAAATTACTAGTTGTTGTTGAACGTTTCGTCTCATAATCCCCTCTGTCCCCATTTAACCCTACAAACTCCTTAGTAATCGGAATTTGCATTGAGAAGAAGAAACAAGATGCGACTAACTCCAACTCCCTTCGCCCAAGCTCTCCATAACTTACATGAAATTCGCATTTAACGTCGGCAAAAAACAAGCAACACTCATTAGCTCGCCTGCTAATGGCATATCCCGGGGTCGTATATCACCACTTTAATAAAATATTAGCCCGTGAGACCGAGTACTAGTTCTCCCTTGGCCTGCAATGAGGATACACAATTTCCTTTTCGTAGTGCTCCAGAGTTTCAGGTTACATCTACATCAAGTTACAAGTCTACGGATAGGTACGTGGCGTTTACGTTGAATCCACCTTGGTAGTAACCTTGTTTTTGTTTGTTGAAAGAAAAAACGATGTATGTATTATAATAATATTATATTAAAGTAGTGTTGTAGTATCTGCCGTTGATACGTATAAGTATACCGGTAGAGCAACATTTTGTATTGTTATGCAATTAAGGCTCGGTCTGGTTGAAATAATAACGGTTGAAATACAGTAGTCTGGATTATCTGACCAAAACTGGCCGCGCCAAGGTCGGAAAACACAAAAAATAATCAAAACAACCTCAAAATATTTTTTAATTAATTTTTATCAATGAAAACTCTTGAAACACGCGTGTAATAATTGTATCTAACGTGCTTATACTCAGACTGCACTCACGGGAAAGTGATTTTTTGTACAGAAGTTACAGTACAGTGAACTATTAAACTACATTTAAACATGGGTAAAAAATGTGTGACTGTTTTCAGGCTTCCACATTTTGCAGTCTCTGAAATTGATCGTTTATATCATGTACAGGAAGGGCCGTACAACACACACTGTAATCATAAGTCGGATTACCGAGCTTACGGTGCCGTTGTAGTAGACGCCCCACAGCCTCCCACACCTTTGCGGTAGCGCTCCACGAAAAATCAACAAACAAAATACTCTGCCGAACGGAGATGGCACATCTGAATTTCATAGTAGGCTCGGAAGAAATATTCAGGTTTATAGGTACAGGTGTGAATAGTGCCCCAGAAAATATTCAGGTTTATACAGGTGTGAATGTCTATGCTTTTTCGTTTATTCAAACTTCCGAAACATGATCTCGATTTCCCGAGTCGTTCCAACCAAAAGGTTGCTCCGTGAATTTTTCGAGAAAATCTGGAAAAATAAGGAAGGTACTGTAGCGACACTACAGTTTATTTTTGGTAACGTATGATCGAAATACAAATTTTTGGCACCAAATTTTTGTTTTATTTATTGCGCGGACTTGGTCTTTTGGATTCGGACGAGGTCTTCGGGCCGTGTCATAAATGTGGTGGCGAAATGAAACATGAGAGATCTGCGGAATATCTTTTGTTTTTGAAGAAATTGTCCATAATGGAAATTCCCGTTATTAGAGTTGTTTCTCTAACAGGAAGGGCGAAGGAAGGAAATCGGGTTGATGGACCTTGGGTTTTTGGACTTGTAGCTGGAAATTATCGCAGGTATTTTTACGTCCCCAAAAGAGACAGACTGACTTTAGTACGAGGCACGTCCAGAAAGTAAGGTTACAAGTGTAGTAGGACGAAGGGAATTTTGTTTTTCAGAATTGTCAACACTGGTAGGTCCTCAGTCCATTACGAAATGTCACAGCAGCCAAACGCGTACAACAGTTCGTCCTCCAATCGCTCCACCTACCGCAGTGTTGTGGCAGCAAGCGAATTTCTGGAACGGTATAAAAGCGAGGGCGAATCCGTTTCTTGACTGAAAAGGTTTGTGACTGGTGACGAAACTTGGGTGTGTTACTATACTCCTGAGTCAAAAAGGCAGTTTCTATTGTGGCGCCATACCCATTCACCATCAACCAAAAAATTCAAAGTCCCCAGGCCATTGAGTGCTTATGGCTAGACGCCATAAACCTGATTTTAAAGAAAATGCGAGGAACGAACCCTCACCTTTTCCAATCCCATCTTGACGCTTTTTGCTGGCGTAAGCTGACGTTAAATGACGTGGAAGCTGTTTGTAGAACCTGATAAAATTTAAAAACGACGACGAAGCACCATCCTGCCGATTATTTTACAATGAGGTAAGCATTTCATTTAAAATTTTATTCTATCACCATTTTCTCTTAGATGAGGCGCATCGCATACCGAAACAGATACCGCCTGTGGTGTGCCTACTAGACAGACTCTACTGTACCTGTTTAAATATTTGATTCTTTGAGTTAACCACATTGGGTACCTCAATTTTTCGTAAGATAAATTGTTAAATTTAGCTCAATGTTATGAGTGCTCCAGACCTGAGAATCAAACGGCGCTAATGGAGCGAAATTGTCTTGACTCGGGCTGCTGTTCAAAGTGAGGTTTGTTGCGCAAACGAACGAACGACGGAAATTGAGCAGGATCCGCACTACCGTTATTTATGGATAACCTCGTTCTATTTCTCGTTTAGGTTGGTGAAATATCCGTTCTATTTTAGTTTGGTGAAATTTCTTGACGACGTGACAATTTCAATATTGAACAGAAGCTAGTAATTACATTTTAACGTAAATTGGTGGTTCATGATGTTTCACCAACTTTCAGCTGTTTGCTGTACAATGTACCGGTGAACCGTGTTGCTTTGGTGATGTGAAGAGGTGAAGTTTGAACTTGTGACATCATGAGCCGGAGCCCTTCAGTTACACTTTTCAGTCGACTTTTGGCAGAATAACACCCTGGGATACCCTAGAAGCTATTGTAGTAGTCGCCTTTTTTTTTCTCTCCATCAAATGTTCGACTTTCTATATTTGGAGCATCAACTACCAAGCGAATGATGTAAGTCCCTCCAGCTCCCCTGATTTTCTCACACCGCTTTTTCATGGCTTTTTGCAAGGCGGGTTTTCATGCGGAAATCACTCTCAGCTCAATCGAACGATTTCGCCAATTTCTACTTCGTCTTTCCTCGCCGATCTTGGTCTCCAACGACATCAACCTCAATTCTAGGCCGTGTAGATACAGGACTGAGTGTACGATGGATGGATTATACTGTGTATCGCTGGAGACTAATATTCTCAAAAACTCTGCAAATTCTTGACACAACGGTTCATTATCTTCTATGTACAGATCACCCTTCTTTCTAGATCACTAGGTCTAAATGTCTAGATCCTAAATGTTAGATTAATTATTATTATCAATTATCACTAATTATTAACAATTTTATCAAGTACCTAGTGAAAATTATTATAATTTATTGTTAGGTATTAATAATTTGTATTCATTATTAATAATAATTATTATTAATTATGATTAATTAATACGATATAATTCTGGGGTTTTTAATACTACGTCGGTAATTATTTTTCTATAAAAGAAGTACCTACCAACAAACATTCGAAATTACCTTCTTTTCCGTAGCACGAAACGCACCTCAGAACAACAAACTCGACATCACTTAAGCCATATGATGTTCCAAAGACCTTGTTAGTATGAAAATGGACCTGTATTTCAACAGTTTGATTCACGATCGTGTTGTGAGGCACAATCTTTGAGCCGTCATTGTAAACGAACGGCTGGTCGTACAAAGCTGCGGATGGTCTTAAAAAATTCTACGGAACAAACTCTATCTAAATATGAAATAAAAAGCATACCGTTCTACTCGTATATGAATTTTTCGAGATATGAGATTTTCCAATTTTCAAAATTCGTTTTGAACCCCTTCCCCTTGACCTAGGATTATGAAAAGTTTCGAGGACCATTGTGGGGTTGGTCGAAACCCATAAAAAAAATTTCGTAATTTTAACTCAACGCTAACTGGGCAAAGTGCCGCGGACGGCGTACGGATTTTTTTTTTATTCGATTTTCTGAATCTACGTATCTTGAAACGTAAACCAACCAATTTTGAGGGGGGGTTAAAATTTTTTTTCTTTGGGCGATTCCAATGGTTCATTATCGATATTCATAAACCAAAATGAAGTACGAGGTACGCGGTGTGGGTGTGGGAGGGGGCGCAGAGACATAAAAGGTCTCGTCGTAGCCAGCCGTATTACGTCATACACTCGTGCGTCATAAGCTCTGACGTACTTGTTGGCCTCCTGCCAGCCGTCTTACGTCATACGCTCGTGCGTCATAGGTTCTGACGCACTAGTAGTTGGTCTCCTGCCAGCCGTCTTACGTCATACGCTCGTGCGTCATAGGCTCTGACGTACTTGTTGACCACCTTCCAGCCGTCTTACGTCATACGCTCGTGCGTCATAGGCTCTGACGTACTAGTTAGCCTCCTGCCAGCCGTCTTACGTCATACGCTTGTGCGTCATAGGCTCTGACGCACTAGTTGGCCTCCTGCCAGCCGTCTTACGTCATACGCTCGTGCGTCATAGGCTCTGACGTACTTGTTGGCCTCCTGCCAGCAGTCTTACGTCATACGCTCGTGCGTCATAGGCTCTGACGTACTTGTTGGCCTCCTGGCAGCCGTCTTACGTCATACGCTCGTGCGTCATATGCTCTGACGCACTAGTTATCCTGCCAGCCGTCTTACGTCATACGCTCGTGCGTCATAGGCTCTGACGTACTAGTTGGCCTCCTCCCAGCCGTCTTACGTCATACGCTCGTGCGTCATAGGCTCTGACGTAATGGCCCGCCGGTCGCTTGTGTTCTGACGTGATCTGTGGAATTTTCAAAATTTCAAAATTCGTTTTGAACCCCTTCCCCTTGACCTAGGGTTATGAAAAGTTTCGAGGATCATTGTGGGGCTGGTCCAAACTCAGAAACCAAATTTCGTAATTTTAACTCAACGCTAACTGGGCAAAGTGCCGCGGACGGCGTACGGCGGACGGACGGATTTTTGGTTTATTCGAGAGTTCTTGCAACCAAAGTTACGAACGCTTTCGTCTGACGAATGATGGACTAGGTAGAGCGAGCAACGTGAGATGCTAACCTCGCCCCGCTCTTCATTCGTCACTAGCATTCGTCAGACGAATGGTTGACGTGTAGGTAGTCATGGTGACGTAGGGTAGCGTAACGCTAAAGATCGCCTCCGCACTCCGTCGTTTCGCCATCAACAAAAGTACACTTCGAAGTTCAGTTTATTCAGTTTGCCGTTCAAAAGTTCAGTTTGTTGCAGTTCAAAAGTTCAGTTTGTTGCCGTTCAAAAGTTCAGTTTGTTGCCGTTCAAAATTGCAGTTTGTTGTTGCCGTTTAAAAGTTCAGTTTGTTCAAGATGGTTGAACAACTTGACGAGTTTCGGGAGCTGTACGAAATGGGCTTAATTACAGCCGCCGAGTTCGATCTAGCTGTGGAGGGGTTCGAATATATGCGAACTCGTCGTTCGGCACCATGGGTGAGGAGACGAACATACGGGTTATTCAATTTAAATACTATGCGAGATGAAGACATTGAACTTCTCTTCCGCTTCAAGAGAGCGCAAATACCCTTGCTGCAACGAGGCTTTCAAATACCTGATGAGGTCTACGTTGAAGAAGGAAGGTCGGTATGATAAATTATTTATTATTTACGAGTATTTAAATAATGCGCATTCCTTCTAAACACAAACGATTCTTTCTAGATACCGCATTCCCGGAAGCACTGCTCTGTGCATTTTGCTGCGGCGATTGGCGTACCCGAATCGCCTATCTGATTTGGAGGGGCTGTTTGGTTTGAGTGGGAGGACGTTGTCCGCAGTAGCTAGAGAGATGGTTCAGCATATCATGGAAAGAAAAGGCCATATTCTGGAGGACTTAGGAACACTGACATGGCTGAACACCCAGCGGCTGGCTTCCTATGCCACTGTACGTAGATACATAAATATAATATACTATAATATATTATAATATAATTATTTATGTGATACCGGATGTGACTAAGTGGTAGGAAAATAGGTACCTACTTACGTTTTTTATCGAATATTATATATTATATACACTTTCCTTCTCTCAGGCTATTGGTCAGAAGTCAGGCGCTCTTCGGAATTGCTGGGGGTTTATTGATGGAACCGCTCGGCGAAACTGTAGGCCCACAGTCGACCAAGAAGCGTACTACTCAGGCCATAAGCGGTACCATTGCCTGAAGTACCAGGCAATAGTCGCACCAGACGGGATGGTAGTCAGCCTGGATGGCAGCTACCCAGGGAGACGTCACGATGCAGGTACAAACGTGGATAGCTTTATAATAATAATTTACGTCATCAGTGTTGAAATAAGACGTAGCCTACTACGAAATGGCTTCAGATCACCATCTGTAGGTATATTTAAAAAAAAAAAAAAAAACAGTTAAGTACCCACTAAATCCTTTTTTTTTTTAGGAATCTGGAGGGAGTCCGACATCTCCAACCAGCTCAGATCGCTGTGCGTTACAGAAAATGGCACGTATGTGTTATATGGTGACCCTGCCTACCCGATATCGGACTTGCTCATTAGTCCCTTCCCCGCCAATTCGACAGAGCCCAACGCCGCGGTGTTCAATGCAGCCATGTCGAAAGTGCGACAAGCCGTGGAGTGGGGGTTTGGGAAAATTGTTCGGGATTTCGCTTTTGTGGACTTTCACAAGAACCAGAAGATCCTTCTGCAAAATGTCCCCTCTATGTACAAAGTTGCAGCTTTGTTGTCCAACTGCCATACTATTTTCAACGGCAGTCAAATTGGACATTATTTTGGGCTGAACCCACCTTTATTGGAAGAATACTTGAATTAATTTTTTTTAAATTAAATTTATGTTCCTGAGGACTTTTTTTCGAATTTTCTTTTTAGGAGGTAGCTACCCTGTTTAGTTCTGCTCAGGTAGGTTATATTTAATGGAATCTCAATTCAATTTATCCAAGAAAACAGTACACAATATATAGGTATAAGAAACATTTTTTACAGTTTAAGTACATAATGATAAAACAATTCAGATGTTTTTACATCTGAAGATGTTTTTACATTATGTACATACAATACAGTTCTATGGATGTAAGTTATTCTGGGGGTGAGAACATCGAAGGTTTTGTACAGGGACCTAGTTGGAGAACGCTTATGGGCATTAGTTGCTATTCTTAAAACTGAATTCATTTTCTACGTTTATTTTATTAAAGTTAGATGCATAAGTATCCCATACAATAATACCATATGTTAAGATGAGCACAATAGGTACACGAGCACCGCGATGTGTACATGAGCATAATACTTACAGCATTTTAGCCAACTTGGTGCATCTTTGAGTGTAGAGACATTAGGAGAAGTCCTGTTTTATTTATTGAGAAGGTAATGTATTTAATTTTCAAAAGGTTCATGGTAATACTTCGGATTAAGTTCAAAATGATACGATTTGAGAATGAAAAATGACATGAAGCAAGAAGAAAGATTATTTATTATTGTTTTCTTGTTAGCGGTCTAAATTTGAAACAACATACAAGTAAGTCTTATAGCGATCCTGGAAGTCAAAAACACGGTACAAGTTAGTGTTGAAAAGTTGATCCAAGGCTCGCAATCATGGATCAATCTCGGGAGAAAAAGTAATCGACTCACTTCTATTCTTTTTCCCATCCCACGATTAATCCATGGTTGCAGGCCTAAGAAGTTTTTCTTATTTTTTGGTTTTTTATAATCCATTGGAATCGACCAAAGAAAACAATGTTTCAACCCCCCTACCCTTCAAAATTGGAAAGTTTACGTGTCAAGATACGTAAATTCAGAAGATCTAATGAAAAACTCTGCAAATTCTAAACAAAACGGTTTATTATATTTTTTGTGATTACCCCCTGTGTAGATCACTAAATGGTAATAATGATGATTGATAATCATTATTTCAAGTACGCACATTTTGAATGTACCTACTTATATAATACTATTATCTTCTCGCCAACAACTTTCATTTGAGTCCGTAGATTATAATATCATTATTATGCTATCGTTCTCGGTAATTATTTACATTTTATATTTATTAAGTGAGGACGGTTTTTTTTTTCAATTTTCTGAATCTAAGTATCTTGAAACGTAAACCCTCACATTTTGAAAATAAACCAACATTAATTTTTTTTTTTTTTTACCCGTGAGAATACCCTTGATTGAATAAATTGATTGATTGTGAGTAGCCCCTTACCCAGAGGGTACTCTACGACCTATTCTCATACCTGCCTAATATACATACAACATTTCCGTACTTTAAATAAGAATAAGCAATCTACCATTTAGTGATCTAGACAGAAGGGTAATCTGCACAAAGAAGATGAGTATTCATTTTCAATTAAAATTGCGGAATTTACAGCCGTTTAAAATTCGTTCCTATTTCCCGGACACCCTTTACACACAAAACTCTTGCATTTTTCGTTATGGAAAATGACCTACATTTTTGGGAGTCCTGCAGGAATTTCCTAATAGCACCGACTTCATTTAAAATTTGGTCCATTTTTTTGTTCTGTTGTTCGCTCATAAAGCAGAACTTGGCTTCTTCGAGAGAAATTCTTCTTTCTTCCAACGCCATCCTCTTCTGATCATTATCCAGCGACATCAACTGGATCTCCTGGTCTCTTGCTCTGAACTGTTTCAAATAATCTGAAACCACAGTATTCCCGCGTTTTCTCTTCTGGGGAGCCGACACTAATTTCTTCTTCGACGCATTGCCTTGTTGCTGTTGAGATGGCAGCGCGGATTCGCTAGAAACGGGATGATCCTGAGGCTGCGATTGTTTTTGTTGTTGTTCTGGTTCTGGTTGTTGAGTGACACACTGTTCTTGCGATGCGCGAGCTCAACATCTGGGTGGTGTACAACCAGAGTGGTTATGTCACAAGAAGTGGTAGGAGTAGGACTACTCATCGTTTCTGTGAACTCCAAAAGATGGTCTGGCACCCTGACGTCCTGTGGGCAGAAGAGGAAGAGGGTAGGAAAGTGTCATGTGAAAATTTGGTACGAGACAAATACATAGCTTAATTTTCTTCGAAAATTCGCTAAAAGCAGAATAATAAACGGAGACTACTGAAAAGGCACTTCACTTACATCTACATTTTCATCAGCCTGTTCAGTAATCATGGCTTGGGCTGCCGCCTGCCGCATCAGTTGTCCTGCGGCTGTTCCTCGCTTAGTTTCTCCATTCGCCTTGGCCACATTCCTGAAGTCTTCTCTGAAGCGTGCCAATTCTTCGAGGAGAACCTCTCTCTCAGTGTACTGTTCTTCAGTGCCGCTTTTCCGGAGAATGGCCTTCTCATCGCGGCAAAATTTGACCAGCAGAGAATCTGTTCGGTCTCGCACTGCCCTAGGGGAGACGTCCTTACCGATGGCTGTCGACAGCTTTGAGGCGACGTGTTTCCACGTAGCACCATTACACCTGAACATAATATTAGGAACATAATATTAGTTCATCTTCTCCACAATTGTCCGTAAAATACTCTATTTCTACTTGTACATACCTAATTCACTTTCAAACAATTGTAAACATTATTTCATCATCATCAGTTATTATTATTATTATTAAATATTATTATTATCATTTTAAGTATTATTATTATCAACTATAAATTATTTTGTTATTTCATCTTATTGTAATTCTTGTTTAGAACAGAACAACACTCAGGTGCCCTTTGGTAATTCTCAAGGGAAGTAGGCAGAGATGGGCGTATTCGTATTCATAAATATGAATATGAATAAATTAACAAAACGCGGATTTGTAAATATGAAGACACTTATGAATATGAATAAATTCACAGGACGAGAATTTCTGAATATGAATAATGTTATGAATATGAATAACACGTTATTCACATTTCTATTTATGAATGACGAATCACATGTAAATAACGCGTTATTCATGAATAAAAATGAGAATAACGCGTTATTCATGAATAAACATGTGAATAACACGTTATTCATGAATAAACATGTGAATAACGCGTTATTCATAAATAAAAATGTGAATAACGTGTTATTCATATACATAACTGTATACCTACATAATAATATTCACAAATCCTCGTCCTGTGGATTGATTCATATTTATGAACATGAATACGCCCATATCTGGAAGTAGGTAAACGTAGTTACCAATGATCGTCTCACCTGTAAGGCATCTCCTCCAGGACCTGCTTCAGCAACAGAATATCGTCCGCTGGAAGGAATCGCACAATGGCTCTTTTCTTTTTTGGATTCTGCAACGACAGAAGGGAGGAATCATTGTACCTTTATCAGTTAAAATAGAATAGAATAGAAAAGTACCTATCCGTCGGTGGCTTGCATAAACAGAACCAAGAACGGTATCCGGAAAAATTTCACTTGTCAGACTGTCTCGTTTTGGGAATTTATGGGTAATCCACCCCCCATCTAACACCCCAAACCCCTTCTTAGCTTATAGATTTTTCAACGCTGAACAATGGTGAAGTCATAATTGCGATATCTCATTCCGTTATCAGATTAGAGCAGACTAACGATGAAGAACATCTCAAGTATCAACCACGTTTCTTCATCTTCAAAGTGCTCCAGTTTTGGAACGTAATAAGAAGAATTCTGACTTCACCATCGTGTTGTGCGTAAAAAAAACTTTAAAATTTGGTGTCACTTGTGTGATTGTACCTTTTTGGGTAATTACCCCCTCCCCATCCAAACTCCCACAACGCTCCTCAGTGAGACAAGTGAGACCTCATCTTGCAGATTATTCAAAGCAGATGGTGAAGACAGAATTACGATATCACATTCGGTTATCAGATTACAACAGACTTGAATTTGAATAGCAAACTTGAACTTTTGATCACAATTCTATCGAGAGTTATCGACCGGAGTGACACATAAATGTGTATACCTACATCTAATTTTTGTTGTCTTTAGTGAGTGGAATCAGGATTGTCTGAAACGGATTTTGGTATGAAAAGCTTTCGAAAATTCGAGTTTTAAAAACTTTGGACCGAGAAAAAATGCGCTAACACCCCCGTTATTTTCCCCGAACGCCAGCTTTAGCTCGCAAGATCTCTACACAAATCTCTACAAGATGCTTAATGCAACACTTACCTCGAGTGGCAAATCCATTTCAAAATCCACAGCAAAATACACACAAAAATGTACGACGGATAGCGTTAGGTCGGTCACGGCAGTCGGCACCAGAACGTTTGGAAGGTTTATTAGAGAGAAGGTTATGAATCCACTCGTCGTCGTTTTCGTTGCCGCATTCGTCATACGACTCAGTCGACTCCAATCGGCTGACGAATGCGCATTCGTCACTTGTTTGTCTCGCGAGAACGATTGCGATTCGTCACTTATTCGTCACTTGTTCGTTCGTCAGACGAAAGCGTGCGTAACTTTGGTTGCAAGAACTATGATTAATTAATACGATATAATTCTGGGGTTTTTAATACTACGTCGGTAATAATTTTTCTATAAAAGAAGTACCTACCAACAAACATTCGAAATTACCTTCATTTCTGTAGCACGAAACGCATCTCATAACAACAAACTCGACATCACATAAGCCACATGATGTTCCAAAGAGCTTGTTAGTATGAAAATGGACCTGTATTTCAACAGTTTGATTCACGATCGTGTTGTGAGGCACAATCTTTGAGCCCTCATTGTGAACGAACGGCTGGTCGTACAAAGCTGCGGATGGTCTTAAAAAATTCTACGGAACAAACTCTATCTAAATATGAAATAAAAAACTCTGCAAATTCTTGACACAACGGTTCATTATCTTCTTTGTACAGATCACCCTTCTGTCTAGATCACTAGGTCTAAATGTCTAGATCCTAAATGTTAGATTAATTATTATTATCAATTATCACTAATTATTAACAATTTTATCAAGTACCTAGTGAAAATGATTATAATTTATTGTTAGGTATTAATAATTCGTATTTATTATTAATAATAATTGTTATTAATTATGATTAATTCATTCGATATAATTCTGGGGTTTTTAATACTACGTCGGTAATAATTTTTCTATAAAAGAAGTACCTACCAACAAACATTCGAAATTACCTTCATTTCCGTAGCACGAAACACACCTCAGAACAACAAACTCGACATCACTTAAGCCATATGATGTTCCAAAGAGCTTGTTAGTATGAAAATGGACCTGTATTTCAACAGTTTGATACACGATCGTGTTGTGAGGCACAATCTTTGAGCCCTCATTGTGAACGAACGGCTGGTCGTACAAAGCTGCGGATGGTCTTAAAAAATTCTACGGAACAAACTCTATCTAAATATGAAATAAAAAACATACCGTTCTATATGAATTTTTCGAGATATGAGATTTTCAAATTTTCAAAATTCGTTTTGAACCCCTTCCCCTTGACCTAGGGTTATGAAAAGTTTCGAGGACCATTGTGGGGTTGGTCGAAACCCATAAAAAAAATTTCGTAATTTTAACTCAACGCTAACTGGGCAAAGTGGCGCGGACGGCGTACGGCGTACGGCGGACGGACGGATTTTTTTTTATTCGATTTTCTGAATCTACGTATCTTGAAACGTAAACCAACAAATTTTGAGGGGGGGTTAAAATTTTTTTTTCTTTGGGCGATTCCAATGGTTCATTATCGAAGATAATAAACCAAAACATACCGTTCCATATGAATTTTTCGAGAAATGAAATTTTCAAAATTTCAAAATTCGTTTTGAACCCCTTCCCCTTGACCTAGGGTTATGAAAAGTTTCGAGGACCATTGTGGGGTTGGTCAAAACCCATAAAAAAAATTTCGTAATTTTAACTCAACGCTAACTGGGCAAAGTGGCGCGGACGGCGTAAGCCGTTCGTTCACAATGACGGCTCAAAGATTGTGCCTCACAACCCGATCGTGAATCAAACTGTTGAAATACATGTCCATTTTCATAATAACGAGCTCTTTTGAACATCATATGTCTTAAGTGATGTCGAGTTTGTTGTTCTGAGGTGCGTTTCGTGCTACGGAAATGAAGGTAATTTCGAATGTTTGTTGGTAGGTACTTCTTTTATAGAAAAATTATTACCGACGTAGTATTAAAAACCCCAGAATTATATCGTATTAATTAATCATAATTAATAATTATTATTAGTAATAATAAATATGAATTATTAATACCTAACAATAAATTATAATAATTCTCACTAGGTACTTGATAAAATTGTTAATAATTAGTGATAATTGATAATAATAATTAATCTAACATTTAGGATCTAGACATTTAGACCTAGTGATCTAGACAGAAGGTTGATCTGTACAAAGAAGATAATGAACCGTTGTGTCAAGAATTTGCAGAGTTTTTTTTATTCGATTTTCTGAATCTATGTATCTTGAAACGTAAACCAACAAATTTTGAGGGGGGGTTAAAATTTTTTTTTTCTTTGGGCGATTCCAATGGTTCATTATCGAAGATAATAAACCAAAATGGATTTATTGTGTTGAACAGCTTTTTTTAAAGTTTATTTTGTGAGGAGCTCCTTTTCACGCCCGAGTTCCATTTACACGTATTACATGCGAATTCACAGGCGTAACGTATTAGACCGACGTATTAGTCCGAATTTTCGATGATTTTGATGGACAAAAGAATTTTACTAATCATACGGGGTCTAATTAAAATGTGCACCGGGGAGTTGGAAAACCACTTGTCAATGGCGTTCTTGACAATCTTCAAACGAAGGGGTAATTAACATGGACATGAGTAACGCGTTTTATTCCCACTCGTTGGTTTATTTATTTTCATATGATCACCCTTCAAAAGGGGATGTAGTGGGGGTCTTGATCTGAAGCCTAAAAGTGTATGTTTAGGAAGTAGACCAACGAACCATCAGCTCTGAGTAATAGTACCACTTCACCTTGTATCAATCCTTTATTCTACTGCGCATAACTTCAACACCACAATTAGACCTATTTCCCCCATATTCCATATTTACACACTCCAATAAATTCACTTCATACATCATGGTTGCTCCACCATCAACAATGATGATAACAAACGGTCCATTATTCCTCCTCAAAGCCCTCTAGATCGCCCTTGAGTCTGGCCAACCGAACGGCACAATATTTCTTTTGGAATTCCCACGATGTATCATAGTTTTATTTTATCACCGAATATAGTCACGTCTCCACCCTTAATTTATATTTAATGTATATTTATTATAATTATATCAATCTTTATCCATCTACTCAAAACCGCAAACAGTGTATAATATACATAATAGCAACTCGGACGTCGCTGTTTTTGAGGCAGTCATTGTTCTTTTGACATCTTTCTTACGGTCTTCTTATTGGCAGAAATCATTCAGTGTAGATACTGCGTTTAATCTAAAGAGTTATCTACGGAATCACTCACACTTTCGGGTTCGGTGATTTTCAAGGATTACCCCAACATGTATTTGGAGAATATTTCACTCATTTGAATATTTTCTTGGTATTTTGGGTGAAAAATAACCTCTCACACAGCGCGGCCTTCCAAGTCCAGGTCACTACCCGTTCACGCTTGTACTGCAGTGCATCACACGTCCAAAGCAATATAGTCTTGTTCATACGGCTGACTGCGTACCATCTTCCCTACTCTCTAACCTAAGTCGCAACCACGAAAAGGCTGTCCTAATAAATTCCCTTCCCACTCTTAAAGAGCCACCCAAAACGACGCCCTAATGAAATTACTTCCAGTTCCCGCTTCCGTACCGCCTAAAAAGAAGTCTCGGGCGTAATTTTTCAGTTTGATACGCTCCCAGTACTTTTTACCTACCTGTGTAAAGACCTTGATGAATTAGTACCCTTTTTTGCCGCGGCAAATACGAACTACGGAGGAAGGTTGCAGTTTCTCAGTAAAAAAGCCAATGCCTGACTCAGCTTCGGAAAACCACGGAAAAAACTCGCCCACCCCATTTTCCTAAACGTGAAAAATTGCTGCGACCTAAAGGTTTTGTTATAGCATATTGATAAAAAGGAAAAGTTCAATTCAATTAGAAAGACTGAGTAACGCCCACATTGCATTAACGGTATTAGCAAGAAGGAAAGGGCTCGAGAAAAACGTTCCTCCATTAGACAAAGTTGGGAGCTCTTTATTCTTACCCTTGAATAAACTTATGAAGCATTCCTCGCTTATCTCGGTGCCAGAAGCTCTCTATATTTTTCGCCTTGTCAAACTGTCTGTATCTTGAAACATCTTGAATTTCTGGAGTAAGTAGGCGAAAAGCACTGTGGGCACGAATTATTTATACCGTTGTTATTCATCATATTCGCCCAATCCTAATAGCGTTTGAAATATTGAGATGGAAGAATTCACTGGCAACGAACAGTACGAACTACCGTGAATGAGGTTTCGGTTTGACTTTCAAAAATTGTTGGACTTTCTCGTGAAATGGTCCTCAGAGTAAGTCAAAAAACGTACAATTTCAACTTACTCTGAGGACCATTGCCATCGAGTCTCATTAGAAACGACTAAAAACATTGTGTTAGTTGTATTATTCAAACAGGAGGGGGAAATTAATGACCTCTTTTGGTCGTTTCCAAGTGCTCTCCAACGGTAAAACACATTTTCTCGAAACTTCAACTCACCTGTTTTACTTTGATGACAGTGTAGGGGCAATACGAATCGAAGAACCCAAGCACTCGCTGAGAGTGTTGAAACGTCTTAAAATATCAACGTTTAAACCAGCTAACTTCGTTAGTGAATTTTTGAACACCAGGGCCCTCTTGGGAAGACTATCCAGTTGGTGTCAATATTCTACGGATTTTCCTTCCGTATCAGTTATTGACGAAAAAGAGGAAATGAAAGGCTGCAAGATAAGCCCCATCTCGCCCATAACATAAATTCGGCTATCTCTTCCTTGTAAATTTTGGTCCTGGTAACTTTCAGCAAATTCTATCAGATCGAAACGAAGTTGAGCGGGTTGCAAAGATTTCATGTTCCATACGCTCAGAAGCTGGAAACGATTACGGCAAGATTCGTTCAATTTTAGCTGAAATTGATACATTACTCAACACTCCATGATTAACAAGCTGAAATTGATACATTACTCAACACTCTATGATTAACAAAATTAACAATAATAATTATTGTAGGTATAACACACCTTTTGTGTTCTCCGGAAGTGTTGGAATGCAGTAGTTTTTCAATCCAGTTCAACAGATCGCCGATAAGGTTGTTCGCGTTATCACCTCAGTCGAATTTGATTCAAACTCAGGCGGACAAAACAATCAACGTTCTCCGAGAGAAAAATGAAGGGCTCTGTGACAAGACTGATCTGGTTGAATCAGAGGACGACGGGTGTTGCCGATGATGCGAGGAAATGGAATTTATGCAAGAGGCAACCGCCTCGACTAGACACATCACCTTGAAAATTGAATCAACGTTCGAGAAAAAACTATTTTCTCCGAAGAGAAAATAAATAGGCGAGTTCATCGGGAATCACACACCTTTTATGACGTTATTGTTGACAAAAAAAACTACAAATACTACTTTGCATCATCGGCCTCGGACGTCTTTTTATCGACCTTCACCTTTTGGTTTATTATCATTAATAATGAACCATTGGAATCGCCAAGGAAAAAAAATTACCCCTCTAAAAATTTGAGGGTTTACGTTTCAAGATACTCGAAATTTTTCATAACCTTAGGTCAAAAAGAATTTTAAAATTTTGAAAAATTCATATCCCGAAAAATTTAGATGGAACAGTACACCTAGTTGACATTTAAGTAGAGTTTAATTTTTACAAATTTTTTAAGACTAATCGTTCGTTCACAATTGTAATGGTTTGCTGAGTGTTCTCGGTTCCCGAGTTTTTGTTTCAACCACGCAGTAGATACCCAGGTCTGTTAATGCAGACCAGGATACCCCTCTGGGTGGACATATTGCCTAACCTCCCCGGGACCAGGGAAACCCAGTAAACCATACATCAGACAATAGAGGCTCAAAGTTGGAGCAGATCGAAAGTCGTCAACATAAGGCGAATCATGCGGCAGGCTGTCGGTTCAATGTTCATACTGGCCCAGCTGATTCGACCGGCACATGGTTTTCAGATAATTAATAATAATAATAATAATTAATCTTTAATGATAATAATTAATAGGTAACTTAAAAAAATAATTTATACCACTTGATAATAATTATTAATAATTATTGATAATTCATACAAATAGTTATTCAATCATTTAGTGATCTAGACTTTTGTAATGGTATCTTTAACACGTCAATAATGTTGAAAATATCCTACATGTTGTGGAATTAATGCTCTTCGAACTGGGTTTCAAGAGCCTGGAACTACCCTGTGAAAATCGCTCAACGACTGTTCGAGAAGATCCCGAGGGATCTGTCGGAATGAGAGTATTAACCGGAATTCTCCGTATTTCCGTCCGATGTGTATCTTTCTCTTCTCTCCATCGGGGAAATGGAAGTTGGCCAGGGAAAACTGAAGGTGCAAATTCATGAATTATTCTGCCGATAATTATTGTTTCAAAGTGGCCATAAAGCCTTCGAAGAATGAATTAGCAATTCACCTCTGGGGAATTTGAAAGTGCTATTTCGTTTTCTAGAATGAATCGAAAGCGGTGTGTCCCTGTCAAATGTACCCTATCAAGAGAATATTAATGTGGCAGCCCAGTAAGTATACTACACATCTGTCTGCATTTCCCCATAGGCTACGTCGATTTTCCCTCCTTTCAACTCGAAACTCCTCCTAGTTTAATACCTTGAAAATTCCCCACATATTCTGTCCTAGACAATGAAGGTGATTCTTTGCAAATATAAATTGTGAAATTATTCGTTCAACTTGTAAATCCACTAAAACTAATGAACGCTACTTTACAGCTGACTAAATGTGGGAACTCACATGTTATTGGGGTGGTGTAGATCGTTAAAAGAGGAATTTTAAATAGGAATTTTATTTCTGATAGTTGCCTTGTGACATCACTGGGCGTTAATGCGGTCCCCCACAACAATAATGATGGTGACCGTCATCGTACCTTTTCTTCACTTTATAGTCTCCAACCATTCCTGTAAAATTAAGTTCGAAATTAAGAGGGTCTGAAATATACCGTAGAATACAGCAGTAGGGGAGACACTGCTGACAATTATACAATGATTTTGTCGGTATGTGAACAGGTATTGTTCACAGGCGATGCCGGCGCTATTGAGGTGCCGAACATTGTGCACATAGAAAGTGTTGAAATCGATGGTATGATTCAGAAACGGAAGCATAAATTCTGAGTTGATACGGCTTAAAGATTTCCAAATATGACTGGAAATGATAATAATATTGTCGTTTCCAGTGAAGTCAAACCATATTATGGTTTCTAACTTCCTCAGCAAAATTTCAGTTTGGTTTGAAAATTCATTTTTTTGACTGATCGGTTGGCTATTGCTATGGAAGGGCTAATGTATAGTGCCAAAAGGTAACTAAGGGGAATTACACCCAAGTGCTCGTACGTTGGGGGTTTTTAAAGCTGTTGCCCTTGCCCTTTCATTGTCCGTTGTAATCACGAAAGTGGTGACAAAGGGTCTGAGTAATGACCTTGCTGTTACACTCCAGTGGAAATCAGTATAGTCCGTGCACGGTGAACTAACCGGACTCCTATCAACTTCCCCTAGTGCGGCTGCTGCTTTGCAGGGCCTATTAGGAACCCAACGGGCTCCCAATTGAATCGTCCAAACCCTCTCCAGTCCCAAGATATCCCTGATTACGGCCATCTAAAACGGCACGTTCCAATTTCCTGGTCCCCTTCTGTCGACTGCGTAAGTAGGCTATGCCGGCAGTGGACGACCGGACGGAAGGTGCGGCGTTTGGGGACGGCGATGAAGGCTCGAAGAGCGAACCTCCCATTCGATGAATTTCGAGCCCGTTCGATAAATTCAGGCCTCCCATGGTCTCTGAACAGTTACACGGGCTTATTTTAAATCCATTACTTGGAGCTGATCCAGTCATACCCAAGTAGAGCGGCTCGCCAGACGTCCTCGAGAACCGCGGTTCCAAAATGCGTGAAAATACTTGAAATAATGTTTGAAGTTCCGCGAGTGTCCGATGCCCTCGATTAATAATAATATTATAACGTTTTCTTCGGTTTCTTGCTCGTTGAAGCCATTAGTTGCTTCCGCATCAAGCGCTACGCACAAAATAGTTAGTGTCAAAGCCCTGAATTATCATTTCGTCGCTTGAGTAGCATCACCAGTTATCTAATGTTTCACAAAAGCAACATCAGCTTTTTTAAACTTAAGCTTTCTTAAAATCTGAGGATTTTGTTAAAATGCAATCGTTGGAAAAACTGAGAAATCATGTGGCAATCAAGTATAAACTAGTTTTTGGCCCTCCTGAAGAATCGTCAAAACAGAGATAGCTGGCGTTAAGCAATTATTTTTAATAAAGCAAGCAACAAATCAAATCAAGGATTCAGGAAAAGGTCGTCGCTGAGGTTACGAAGGTAATTCCACCAAATAAGGTAACGAAAGGTTTAGAAAAATGTCGTCGTTGAACTCCTTTAACGTTCTTCTATCACTACTTCATGAATGAATCAAACTGTTTATTGCCACACAAGAGTTGTTTTCCCCTTTCTGTAACTCTTGAATCGGAGTTATGTAACTTTTTCTTGATTTGTTCTTAACTTTTTCTTTGGTTTTTCTTGATTTCCCACAGATGGTGGTTTATGGAGTTATTTCCTTCTTCCAACTACTGGTTCGGAGTTATATATGATTTTACTTTATGTAACTCTTGATTTTCAATTATTGATTGTCATTGGTTTGATTTCGTTGGTTTGTCTTCTAGGAATTGGGATAAGGCCTATTTGTGCTATTTTAAGCAGTCGAACCATGCGAAATTATCATTATTTTCTGTGAAGAGTGTTTGAAATCAAATGAAGCCTAAATGAAAAAGCTCCTGGATTCGCGATTAGCTTCATGCTTCTCTACTTTAAGTAAACCTTCTTAAAATTCTTGCAAATGATTAAAGGAAAACGTCCTTTCTTTCGTGCACAAAGGGTGAAGAAAAGTGGAGCATTATTGTCACGTTGTGTGGCCTGTTGTTGAGGGTTAAGGGGAGTCAGATTAGCTGCATAATTTGACATCACTTTTCGATAAGAGGTTTTCTGTGATACATAAAATAGCTCGGATTCTCCCATCACAGATTGATTCTTATACCTAATCAAGTGTGAAAGGATGGATGCAAATAAAGCTGAACACTACAATTGTAGAGGAAGTATGATAAAGTGTATAAAGTATGATGTGTTTCATATTAAGAGCAGAGTTTAATGAACGCAGATGAAATAATTCGCATTAATCATATGGACCACTCACATATCCCATTTGATAATCCCTATTTCCCTATTGCTCCTATTCGTCTGTGCTCGCCATTCATTTCCAACTTTCACGACTATTCATAAAGTTAGAACAACGTTCTATATTAATGTGAGGTCCTCCCTAATTTGAATTCTATTGATTCCTGTGCTTGAAATAATGAAGCTTGACCTATGACGCCAATCAATAAAACTCAGGTTAGGTATTATGTTGATAGCGTGTCAACCAGACCGTCTAGTTAAATCATATATCCAAGAATACCTGGCCCTAAATTCTCCGAAGACTTTGTCTACTGAATGTAAAACTGTAAGATAATAAGCAGTGACAAAGAATCCCGGTATTGAATGTTTTAACATGTCTTTCCACATACTGAGAACTCTTCCAAGTACTTCATTTGGAGTATCTCCGTTTAAGTTATTTTGGGTACCTCAACAGAAGTCGAGACCTCAGGCTCAAATATACCTACTCGTAGCAGCTTTGATGACTGTCTTATCAACACTACTATTCGTGTTTCTAATTAATTGCATTCGCAATTATCTCTATTTTGAGTGTTAGTTGCACCTTGTATATTATGCAACCCTCGGAAACGTTGTAATCAACTCCAGTTACTGGCTCCTGAACTTGATGGATAGTCATGTTTAGTGTTCATCAATGGGATGCCGTTCAATGAGTTCAACTCTATGAAGCGATACGTTTGTCATTGTATCGTAAACAACCGTATCGCCTCGAGTTGTTTGAAATTGAATTGGTGGGTGGCTGCGTTGGTCGTGAGTTGTGACTGTTCACCCTATTTCGCTAATCAAATGTATCTACTATAATATACCTAGTAGATTGTATCAATTACGGGCAATTTCACATTGACCAGCGTGGATGACCGTAATACGATTAATCAACTCAAACTGAGCACCCAGGGCTGGCGATCGCCACTGGACCCAGACTATCTACAAGTAGGTGTACGAGTATTGTGGATTTCTTCCTTTCGGACACCTATCGTTATATTTGATTCTGTAGTCTTCGTTTTCTGCACTACTCTGAACAACATTCTAACGTGTTTTCCTTGATACAATACAAATATATATCTGAATCTCCGAAGTAGATATCTACAGAGAGCTGTACATTGGGAAACCACTATCTCCAGGAGTAACACAGCTGTCGCATTTCTGTTGTCAATATCGCATGACCGCTGTGCTTTCAGAGAAAGATCGTATTTTATTGAATATCTCCGCTCAACTGTGCTCTAAGCCCGCGAGATCATCTTCACTCCAACTCCCATATCTTTACCTACCTGCTGTGAGCTCTAACAATAGCTGTTATAACTTTCTTATCTTCGCTATAGGAACTACTGGGTAGGTGGGTGGAATAAGCCACGGTAGACAATCCTTATCAATGTTATGCATTTCAAACTCTCATTATCTACGCATACCTAACATTTGAAACATTTTTTTTTTTTTTAAACAATAATTACATCAATTCACTGTAGTAGAGCACTTCAGAACATACTGCAATTGGCCTTGCAGCCAAGGCTAATAATATTATATTATAATATTATTATATTATTATTATATTATAATCATATTATGTTCCTACCATAACAAACGGTCATGCAAGTATTTGATTATAATCAAATAGTCAAATAAATCAAATGGTCATCGATCATGCACTTGTCTGGGCTATAACACGATTTTCACTGCGGCACTTCATACTCGTTCCTAAATACTCAATCGAAGGTCTTAGTGGACTTTTTTTTTTCTTTTTTTTTCAATAATCGAAGTGCATTTGGCATATAAATAACATAACAACTGAACATAACAAATAACTATAAATAACATAACAACTGTTTGTTTTTAGCCCAGTGGCTGTAACTCAGAAGAACATTCAATGACAGGGCGGGCCGGTCACTTTGTTTTCCCTAAATAAAGTTGTTTCTCTCTGTCACATTGTCACATCACAAGATCAAGACGTTTTGTTCCATCAACGAGTATGGGGATCAGCTGCAAAAACCCACATTAATAAGATCCAAGTTACGCAAAATCGTTTACTCCGTCTCATAACAGGAGCAGAATGGTACGTCCATCAAGACCTCGATATCCCTATCGTGGCAACTTTGATCAGAGAGCGATACGCGAAAATCCATCACAGCATGTTAGATCATAGCAACTTACTGATTCAATCTGAGCTTGAAACGAAAGTTGCCCCAAGACAATTTATTATAAAGTCAAAGTGCAATACACAATAATTTAACGTTTAAAACGTTCTCTGGATAAGGGCAGTCATTGGGCTGTACCTTAAAACATGTAAGTTAATTAGATTATGTCTACTAGGCATATACGAGTACAAAACTAACATAACTGTAATATTGTAAAAATAATAAAGTTATATATTAAAAAAAAAAAACGAGTCGAAGAACTTCTTGATTTATGTGTTCATGGAGCCGCTGTTCGTGTTTGAGTGCATGTTGCTTTGCTACTTCGCTGGCAGATTCCAGCTTGAGGTCTCGATGGAGGTCATCGTTTCTGATGATCCAAGGGACGTTGACAATTATTCTAATATTCTAATTATTCTTCTAATTATTCTAAGTATTTAGGGTTGACTCTTGATGCCAAAAATTGATGGAAGGAGCATAATATTTAAAAAAAAAATTAAATATAAAATTCAAAAAATGGTACTGGCTGCTAGGTAAGTATTCTGAACTATCAGCACATAACAAATTGCTCATCTACTAACAAATCCTAAAACCTGCGTGGACAAATTCAGCTCTAGGGCTGCACTAAAAAAACAAACAGTAAGATTATTCAAACTTTCCAGACAAGGTACCTATTTAGGAGTATTATACCGATATATTATGTTATGTTCTACTATACAATGTACTACTGTACAATTAATTGTTATCAGCTTCGTGATAAATCACGAAAATCAGGTGATAAATCAGCTTCGTTTACGAAAAATATTTTCGTTCACGTCAGTTTGACTTGGGATTTTTCGATGGAACAAACTGAAGTTTACTAAAACTGATGGACTATTATCATACCCATGTTTGCTCTTCTCTGCTCTTCTTGTTTACGAAAACATACACTTCTCCTTAAACTTGTTCAGCGCTCTTCCGATTTCGCTCCCTTTTTTTCAATTACTTATTGTGTACTAAACAAAGTAGAGCTTTCTGCTGAAGCGAAAATTCACATTAGCCTCGCTTTTCTATCTTCATTGAAAACTACCTGCATTTATTTAGCTACCTTTGTGATGCCTATAGGTTCAATAACACGTTTTTATGTTCAGGTTTAGAGCCTCTAACGAAAGGCCGTTCTTTTCCATTATGATACCAACAATGTTGGCAACTTTTTTCCATGTTTGACTGAAATCTTGTGCACTACACGCGTCCTTTCATTTTATTGAAACATGAAAAGTTCATACATCACAAATGCATCATTCAAGGAAGGTTTTTCATGCTCAAAACAACGTTCGCGAAAAACAAATCCATCAAAATTTTAATCAGGGTATATAAGTTCTTGTACATATCAGGGTTGAGTGAGGAGAGCCATACTCTTTGTAAGATGAACATAATCGTTATCATTCTATGATTAACTCACCCTGATCCTTATAAGACTATTAATAGCGTATTATGGTGGATGATGTATTACTGTGGGATCTATTGGTTTGAAACATTGAAACAGAGTTGCCTGAAGCCTGGGTACAGCGAGGATCGGAAGAAGATTTATAGCTTCAGCACAAGAGAACCTTGCGGATAGTGGAAGTAGACTAGAGTTCCGTATATCACCCATTATATAGGACTGGTGGACGGGACAGAGGGAGGGGGAGACCGAGAAAACCGTGTTCTCCTTGTTCTTGAAAGTGACTGGTCAAAAACCACTATGTGAAGGCGTGAGGCGGCGTATGGGAGGAGGAGGGCCTAAATAATAAATCGTCCTCTGGAATCCACCAGAAGTTTTCTAAGTGAACGTATAACACTTGAAGGCACTGAATGGAAAATTCATTTCATAACGTACATCTAGGTAACGTAAGAACTACAAAAAAAAAATGGTTGGAAGGAGCGGGGCAGCTACCTACTATATTTCATGATGCAGACATTTCTAGAATACTCTCCAGGGGAAGGTGGAGGTTTTCAAATATGAGATTGGTGGTGGTTTGAAAATATTAACTCAGTGATAATAATATATTATAATATTATTAGTTCAGCTTTGCAACCGTAGGTACCAGAAAAGATGGGGTAGAATCGCTAACGTTGAACTTGGAGGATGCATTTTCTATACGATTTTCGACATATATTACGTATTTATTCCTCATAGTAATCGATCCAAAAATTACCAAACGATACTTTCCTACTAAATAGTGAGTGAAACGTTCCAAAACAAACTCTGGTGGAAAGATGAAGAACACAGCGTCATGTAGTCAAGTACCTACTAGTAATAACTCTATGAAATATATCGATCAGCCATGAATTTGGCAGGGAAATGGACGAGACCGTCGCTGAGCTAGTTGCCAGCTACCCCCAAATTGAAGAGGACCATCGTGGTCACCTACTCGAACGAAAACCCAACGTTGGACCTCATGACTTTAATTATTTCGAATAGGTAGGAATGAAATGTATTGTTTGGTACATCTTACAGGAATGATCTGTTCAGGAAAACTATCATAACAGAAGCGTGACCTTGTATTCATAAATTGCTTGCGAAATCAAGGATTTTTCTTCTGATCGTTTAGACGTCTGACATCGTCGTAAATACATCCCATATACAGGAAATAAAATGATTTGTATACATGTACGAGAATACAATTCTCTCGTAGGAATTCTGAACAAACTTTAACGAAGTACCAACTCGTACTTATTGTCCTATTTCACTAAAGCTTCGCTAACAATTATACCCAACTCATCATTTTTCGATCTGAATAAGGGTGGGATGGACTTGACATCGGTTCATGCCCATCAAAATGCAAAACCTCCAAACAACGACTAATAGATAGTGTCACGAGTATAACATTAACAAATTAAAATGAATTAAACTAACGTACAGCTCAATAGTTTCAAGCGATATAATAGATATTAGAATATAATTTTCAGTACTAGGGGATTTGGAGCAAAGTACCTACTTCGCTTTTC
Source organism: Stenodema calcarata (assembly GCA_963920205.1). Taxonomy (NCBI): domain Eukaryota; kingdom Metazoa; phylum Arthropoda; class Insecta; order Hemiptera; family Miridae; genus Stenodema; species Stenodema calcarata. The sequence goes on along the minus strand of OY986055.1, from coordinate 6,854,564 downwards.
TTCGAACGTACTGAAACAGCCGTTTCAACACTACCATCAATGCGTGCGAACGTCGTGTATAGTCTAAATGAGCTGGAGTACGGCGTAAATTAATAAACTGGCATATTGGACCTCATGACTTTATTTATTTCGTATAGGAATTAAATGTATGGTTTTGTACATCTCACAGGAATAATGTATTCAGGAATTAAGTGTGTAGGAAAAATTCACCCTTCATGTTGATTATTTCAAATTACAATCCACGTCCAATACCATCAAACGAGAGCTGCCTACTCAAGTGTTTTTTGGACGGGGTATTCCTTCCATAATCATTAGAACCCAAAAATACCTTCGCGCCAATATTCAGCTCAGCATCTCATATTCAAAATCCGGACTAAAAGATTTCGCATTTCTGAATGACAGTACACGCCACGATTCAACGATTTCCGAGCTACTTTTTGGAATATTTCTCTTCAAATCCAGTAATTCATCAGACTAATAAAAGTTATGATGGATCTGAGGGGGTGGTCCAAAAAAATATGCAGAAAAACGAGCGCTCAACAACAGTCGGTTAGTACAGTGAGCTGCGGTTTGAGATGGTAGAGAGCCCTATCATCATTTTCCACTTAAAGATGGACGAAAAAACTAGACCTTTCTTGTATAACGTCAATAAAATGATTATGGTTGAGTGAACGAAGTTAGTTTTAAGATGAGCATATCACGTGATTTCCTATTTGTAGTGGCTTGCTGAAATCTATCATAATAATATTTATCATATGTATAATAATATTTAATATGTATCATAATAATAACTTGGCACAATGTATCATATACCACGATGTTACAAAATTTATAGAAATATGTTGTAACATTTATATAAATATAAATTATAATTTATATTATGTGAGAAAAAAACCTCATTTTATGTAGTGTGTTATTGAGGCAAAAGCGATTGTAATGCAATGACCCTTGAGGAATTGAAAGGAATTGATCACGTGCAGATTTGATCACGTGCAGATTTGATTTACCTATTACAGTAATACGTCAAACAATCAATAAGATTCCAACCATTAGATTAGATGTTTAGTATAAAACGTCACAGAATAATGTGGATTTGTGCGACATTTCCAAACAAAATGCGAGATTGCCGCAAAAATCTCGGGAAATGATCACCAATTGGAACGGTTGATTTGAATACGTTACTCGCTATCAACTTCGTGATTTGAACACTTAAGATAAATGCCACATCTAAATTCTAGAAGGGGAACAGTGATATTTTCAAGTTATTGCGCCCAGTCACGCCAAGGCTCGTCTTTGTTGAGTTCGAAACATTGGTAAATGGCAGACCGTATAAAACGACTTCAACGGGAAACACCGTCAAAATTGCTGATAAACTCGCACTAACGACGGTTCCGTGCTCGCTGCTTGTCTGGGACGAGGGACATGAACAGCTTGTACCATTTCAGTGGTAATGTTTGGAATTATGATCGTATCATCATATTATTCAGATAATTGTTCGAGATTAAAACAAAGAGGTACCATAAATTCTCTTAAGAAGAAATGCCCTGAATTGTTGAAATTATGTTTTATTCTTAGAAGAAATTACTGAAGCATTTTCACTGAGAAAACCCTCAATGCCCAACCTTGATCATGAAAACGTAGCAAATTGTTGTACAACGATTTACTATCGTCAGTCCCATAACTGTTCAAAATAATTTGAGTAATGAGCTGAATTTCATCTCTCAGTAATGATGATATCTGTTTCTATTACGAGTATACTAGTACTGTTATTATTAAGATAGAGTGAGGTGTCGTTCATTGCTAATGAAAAGCTGGTCGTTCCAGGTGGATTCTCTGCTGTAAAATTCTACGAACCACTACCGTTTTATTAATTAAAACCTCAATATCTTTTGGAGCAATTAGTGTAATAATTAAACTAATTGCTCCAAAGGTATGACAAAATAATATTTTGTATTATTATTGTCGATAACAAGGTCACGCTCTTTTTGTGGCAGTCTTATCCCGGATACAGCTATTGGAGCGACACAGCGATACGTGTTTGTCGTAGAGTTGTACGGCGGGAAGAAACGACATTTAAATTTAGTGTCCAATCGTGGATCCCACTAGAAACCCTCGAATCATCTTTTTACAAAGCGCCGTCACGTAGCAGCCGAAGTGTGTGGACTTTCGAAGGTCCCTCAATATCACCACCATCATTGGCCTTCCCTTACAACTCGTTCCATTTCGAGGGAGCAGAACGCCTCGATAACGTCCCGCGTCTCCGAATGTGCTTCATCGCTCGTTGTGACCAATTCGTTGCTCGAAATAGCCACGTTATGGAGGAGGAGGGGTTGATGGTTCAAGGGACAGGATCGATACCTGCTGAAAGGCTTCACATGAGTCTTGAAGGAGCTTGGACTGCTTTAAATGAGTAACTTCGCTGGATAAATCCAGTAAAGCGGAGAAGGCAGTCGTGAAGGCGAAAATTACGATTACGATTACCCAACTGCATATTTTTCATCTCCATCCGTTCTCGAGACATGATTTTTTTGAAGTTTTTTTTTCAGAAAAACTATTTTCCTTTTAAACTCAAATTTCTCGACTTTACTTTTTTTGCATCCAAACTTGAATTTTTGATCAAAGGAACAAGATAACCTCAAAGTTGAACACACCGTCGAATTGCTTATCTCATTAGATTTGCCAGTTTCCAGGATTTTTTTAGAAGAGCAGTAACGTGCTACAAATTTTCAGAATTTTTATTGTTTCAAATTCGTTCGTGTTTGAGCTTGTGTTATGGTCATTAGATGGTACTTCTCAAGAATCAAAGTACACTAATCTTATAGCAAATGCAACCCTTATGCTGAAAATTTTGTCAAAAGGTAAAATTGAATGGGGTGAAGTAGAGAAATCTGAGTTTAAAAGAGAAAAAACATGGTTTTTCTGAGAATCTCGAGAACGGGTTGAAATACAAATATGCGGTTGGTGGCATTTCACTCCATGTTTTACGTAGTTTTACGCTGTGAAAAACATCATGACAAGTTTTCTATTATTTATAAAATGAAGGAGTTATTCTGCCGTATCTTCACCAGTATGTAAACCTGAGATATATCGCAGGTAGACACCATGGAACACACTGTGAACTTACCGTTCCGGGTAAGGAAATTACGTACGTGTAAACTGATGCGGTGTAACCTGATATTCTCCGAATGTATTGCGACGTGAAGGTTGTAAATGAAAACCAACATCCTCTAGACTTCGTATGATGGAAATTCTTCATAGATTAGGGAATGCATAACATCCGAAGTCATTTCAATTTTCGGATACGATTTCTTGTACCATTCCTCATACCTAATTCAGTTGCGTTAACTGGGAGACGTTATGTCGTATCAACTACTACCGATAGGTGTACAAATTTAACTACGCCAAGCACAGTTTTTACAGTTTGATTTTTGGTTACACAGTACAGGGTAAATATTAAATGTAAATTTAAATTAAATTTTACTTTTTGAGGCAGAGCCAATTTGTTAACCAATTAGGTAAATGTATGAGACCAATTATTTGATAGCTACACACCTATTCAAAGTTGATGAGTTCTCTCTACTGAATAGAGATGAGAAAGGTAATGGGCTTCGTAATAACCCTGACCATCACAACTTCTTGAAACTTCAAGACCAGGGTTATGTGTAATCCATAAATTTGGGTTCTGCGGGCATTATTACCTTGAATGGGAAATTCATCTATCTCAATATATTACACGGTAGCATTACGTTACGTGGTTTGTCAATACTGGTCAGAGCAATTCACTACTAAAAGGGTAGGTATTCAATGGAATACTAAAACACGAGACTGTCAACAAGTGTTGAATAGGAGAGGGAGCGTTGATACTGCAACCTACTTTTGGGAGTTTGCCATTTCGTTCTTGGGTCCTGTTTATGAGACCAATTTGTTCCCAGCTCAATATTAGACAGTTTGACATTGTGGCACAGTGAGCTACAGGTATTTGCGTAACCCGCGGACACCGCGAGAAAGTTGCTCACGTTGTTCCCCTGTATGTTCTACAAAATAGGAGTTAGTATCATATTCATCTGATCTTCCATGCACTGAGTGAACTAAACTACGAGTAGAAGCCCTGTATTGTGGCTGGATCTTACGGAACGGACTTGAATCAGCCTAAGGACCTAAAACCAGGAGCAGAATCGTCCTGGATACTACAATTACATGGACTTCATAGAATCCCGAACTATTGGTCTTTTTTAAAGATCTGATTTCTGGACCCGTCCTCAGTCACCATACCTCGTTCCATTCTGATACATCAAGATCACTTGCACCTTGTATATCTGCATCACTAACTAATGCTTAGTGACATCCTTCGGGGACCTTAGGAACTAAAGCCATCTAGTGATTGGTATTAACCATTCAGCTTTTACGACTCCTCATGTAGAACGTCACCGTCGAAGGACGACGCTCCTTTTTTCTCCTCCCGTCATTCTACAGGCGCAATTGCCTCAGGCCCTTGAAGGGGAAATATGAATCTTATCACATACAAGCAGCCTGTGGGGAAAATTCCTACCAGATAGAACATAGGACTACAGGCTTCCGTTATTCAGGAATATTTTCTTCACAAATCTTTTGACGCCAGACGCGATGGAAACATCGTTACGCCATCACAAAGGGCGCCTTTATTATTCCAACCACAAAGCCCCCTCTAGGCCAATAGCCTCTTCTTTAATATGAATTAGAGCGAGAGAGGTTCAAAGGTCCTCCAACGTGTATATTCACTGTCCTGATGACTATGCATGCTGATACAAAAACCAAAAGACTGTGCGTCAGCCTTGTAATGTTGAAACATGTACTAATACATTTTGTAATCTTGAAGACACTACCTTACCATTTAACTATTTACATGAATTGACAACGCATTTTTTCAATGATTTAATATTTGCGCATCGCTGCTGCAATGACATTTAAGAAGTACTATCCAAAACCATACTTCACAGCCAGTGAATTAAACAGAATCTGCCAAATAGAACAAAAGACAGCAATGATTTCGTATAAGCAGACACAAACGGTTTCACACAGTATGTTCCACATATTATTATATGCCAACTAATCCATAAGGGATCCTTACATTTTGGGCTCATTTGAATTGTTGTGTATGCTGTGATAGTCACAGGTGGTTACGAATTTGGTGAGTGTCAGATTACCCGACATGAACGTAACGAGTTTCCCGTTGTCTTGAAATGTGATTTAATATAACTAAACATTTTTGGATTTTTTATGAATATTCGTACTAGTATTCCACACCTTTGGTACTGAAGAAGCAAAATCAAAGATGTGTATCCTAAGGAACCGATAATTTTGATCACCCTTCTATATTTGATCTCTATATTAACCCAAATTCTTTTTTATACAGATTTCAGTATGTTGACGGAATACACTGAAATATCATAGATGTCAATTTCAGAGCTTCTGTTTAGTGAGCGCCCACTATATTACTTGTTGCTTCTGACGAGTCTTTTCTTTTAAATCCGTGTACTTGACTCCGCTGAAATCAGTTTTACTTGATTGATAGGTCCATTTGATAGTTTTGTAACTTCTCATGATTTCAACGGTTTTCTATTCATCTAACTCCGTGGCGAGGGCCACTGTTGGTTACCACTTGTTTGAAACATTAGAACAAGACTAAGAGAGTTTTGACATCGTATTAAATCGATCCATCATTAGATCGGAGGCTCCTAAGCCTTGATAAATGTTCGCAGAATCGACAAAGTTTCATCTATCAGGTGGTGATGACGGATCAACTTGTCGCCTGAGTTTAAACGTGAGATGGAGCCTGTTGTCGTATTTACGTAAAGCGAACTACATCTACTTCTGATTGATGGGACTAGAAAATCCACTTTGCCAAGCGGAAGATTTACAAATTTTCGATTTACATTGCCCTATCGCAACGCGTTCATTGCCATCCATCAGTAAGAAGACACAACTGAACTCAATTAATATATACCAATCCTTAATCCTTATCAGTAGTAAACCCTTTGGAAAAATGACGACAGTTGGAGATCACGTGAAATTACGACAATTATAAAATCACATCAATTTTAACCACAGATCTGGTGGAGTGGATTAAACAAAATCAGAAAGTTCGAATGGTCTCCGTCTTGGTGGTGAATGAGAGTCTAGATGATCTGGCTGGAGAGGAATGTGTGGCTAGATGTTTCAGGGACGCTGAAGTCTCCCTTCCATCTCTTGCATAGTCGGGATTCACATCGATGAGATCAACCTCCTCGACAAGGGGATCGTATTTGAGTTTCGGACCTGTCTCTTCATCGCATCTTTGCTATGGGGAGTCAATCAAGAAGCAGGGCCTCGGTGTTGGACGTATGCCGTTGGTTTCCAAACATGCGGTCATGTGGAGTAGAGTTTGTTGCTGTGTATAGTAGGGATCGTATGGTTTCAGAGCATCCGGCAGGACTAACTCCGATTTTTTAGAGCAAGAGCGATCGTCTTAAAAAAAAACCATTTTTCCGCTAAACTTCAATTTCCTTGAGGACATCAACCATTACCTTGAGCACATCAATAATTCCTGATCGTATGTTATAATTTTGTAATTTCGGGTGTTCTTCAATTATCCTCATTCATATTAGATCTTAAAATAAAACCTGTCCAATAAAACGTTAATCCCAAAAAGATAATTATAACACATGAAATGACGAAATTATAACATCGAATAAATTTTAACAAAAGTTCTGCTGGAGAAGGATCACCACATTGTCTGGTTTCGATTAATTTCTCTCCTTACGGTCTTCCTTAAGGTCTCGGAACAAATTATTATTTGTAAATTAAGAAATTATTTCTTTCTTTTTAACTAAGGGCGATGAGTGCGGTAATATAAGTTTTTTTTTGTGGCAGAACGCGTTTTTATCAATTTTCAGATTCAACATGACATACACATATTTCAGTAAATTGGTGCATGAAATAAACAGCACGATATTTCTGTGCATAAACTATTCTTGAAATGCCATGTGAAAATGCACAATAAAATATTGGCTGTTAAGTTTGGTACAATCGGGGGCGGTCGCCTGTATCGACTCGTATAAAATGTTTTTTACGGTAAAAATGTGTCCCTGAACGCCGCTTTGGTTTTTCCTCGTGGCGAATTCGATCAACTGACAACTAGATTGGCCATCCGAATTCGTAACAAACTACTCGTACATACATTGGAATATATTCTCCTAAACGAAAATAAACCATACTACCGTTGAGGGCGTTAATTGAAGCACTCGCCTGAATTAGGATCAGTCCAACGAACCACTGAGTTTCATGGTGCGGTTCAATTATTTGATTCACTGAATCAAATATATAGCGTAGGTATCACAGAACTCTCGTCGCCATTTCTTTTTGATTAATGTTTTTGTCCGAACAGTCATTTCGTTGGTGAAACATCAACGTTTGCTCTTTTTGAACCAACCCACACTTCTCAATCCGCCACTCATTTTAGTTAGGTACCATGATATTGTTGGGAAGGTTACCAACGAATTGACTTAGCTTGGTGAAATGGTATCAGGTATCAGTTGACAACATAGATTCTGTGTTAACAACTCTCAGCGCTGGATGGTAATAAGAAGTCGTGAGGTCTCCGTCTTTTGAACAGGCTTCTAGAGCTTGATTCTGGTGGATTGTTCACTAGGCGGGTTATTTCCTCGTTTGTGTGAAGTGTATAGTATTGTAACGGTTCTCATCATTGTGAGAAGGTTTAGGTCGGTAAGCAGGGTACTGACTCGCACAAACCATGGTGCTCACGTGCTGAACAATCTATTCCTTTGAACATTGGAATTTTGAAGAAGATACAACGTAAAACTTACCTACAAACAGGCACCTTCGATGTACTATGCTCTAGGAGAAACAATAAAAACTGCATGTTGTTCACCAAAGCCGTATCTAGCCCCCACCCCTTCAAAAATAAGTTTTTCCTCGAGAAAATTCCAGCACTAATACGCTTCCAAAGACAGTTTACTGCCTGAACTGACGAATGGCAATGACAGCAGCAGTGAGCGGAACTGGTAGTAGATGATGTTAAATGATGGCATATATTTGAGAGTTTAAATAGTCTTGGAAAAAAAATTAGCGACAAGATGAAGGAGTTTTCAACGTGAAGATGTAAATGAATGCAAAATGAAGGCGCGGAATTCCAGAGGCTTATTAAAACCCGATCACCTAGCCAGCCAGCCCTCTGACGTCATAGGCTCTTACGGCATAGGCTGTGACGTACTAGTTGGCCTCCTGCCAGCCGTCTGACGTCATACGCTCGTGCGTCATAGGCTCTGACGTACTAGTTGGCCTCCGGCCAGCCGTCTGACGTCATACGCTCGTGCGTCATAGGTGCGTCTGACGTAGTGGCCCGCCTGTCGCTTGTGTTCTGACGTGATCTGAGGGAAAGTGTGAATCAAGGAAACAAATTTTTCCCGTTTCAGTTTATGTGCCAAAGCAAAGACATGAAAATGTCAAAAGAATGTCAACTCCGTCCTGTTGTTGATACAGTCGAGAATTAAATGCTTGCATACGAGTCTGCAACACATTCGGACATTTTATGTCTTTAAAGAAGTGATTCAAGAACCTTCGAACAATGCTACATCACCTACCCCAGTAGCGTAGTTGTTATACTTAATTGTAGGGTTCATCATAAATTATGAAGCTTGCATTCGTATAGCTTGCATTCGTATAAATGATTGAGAATGATCACCTGTGTGTAAACAATTATTTAAACAATCACGCTCATACCGCAGCTTGTCGGCCACGCACTCCGCAGTGGTTAACGTAATATGGTTAGGTAAATCGAGAGCTATCCAACGAGTGGTGAACGATTTTTGTACGATGATAACTGGTGAAGATAAAGTTCCGTAGCAACGAATCGGTTGTAAGCGAAAATCATCAGAAATTTTCGTGACGATTTCGTGTGACGCTTTTGTGTAACGTTTTTCGAGTTATGTGCCAGAGTAAAGACATAAAATGTCAATAAGATAATATCTTATGGCTGTGTTTTCCTAAAATAGTTCGTTACGCTAGTTCAAAAATCCGAATCACTGCTTCATTTAGTTCGTAGATATTCCAAAAATAAAATATTTCACTACAGACGAACTACAAAGAAATTGACAGATGACTCTTACCGGTCTTGAGTGTAATAATCCTTGATTACATTATTTACAAGCCTTAAACGATTTGCTGAATTAGTGTTTCATGAATATCAAATTCAAGGCAGCCTGGCGCTTTAGCACGAATAAAGATTGTCTTGATTCATTTAAATTAAGATGAGTAGAAGGAATTACTTGAATAAATGTCCCCAACGGAAGGCCCCAGGAAAGAGCATTCTACTGAAACCCAAGCTTTCATCCCGCGTTAATAATTAAACTGCTTTATCTCAGTTACACTCGCATTATTTCTTGTCAGAGTAATTTTTTAATGACCATATTGATTTTCATTGTTCTGGCATTTCGTTTCCCACTTGAAGTAAAATCATGATAATCAACGGAGAATATGAGTATCCACGGCGCATTTCTATATCCGTTTTCGGTTAATAGTACAGTAGTCTCGCTAATTCGAAAATTACGGGACCAAACCCTGTCCGGATCACCGAACGTCCGGATTATACAGAATCTAATTTAAATTGTAGCATAAAGAAGTTTTGTAACCAAACGAAAAGGCTTATTAATTAAAAGTCTAACGTTTATTCATGCCATACGAGGAACGATCAAAAAGTTCTAGGACTTTTTGAATTGCGCGGCCCCACGTTAACAGTTGCGGCTGTTTTCGTGAAGAGTCTTTTTCGTGTTCTGCGTTTTTGCGAATATGGAAGCGAAGGAACGTGAAAATTTCTCCTCGAAAATCTCGCCAGGTGGGTTCGAATGTCAAAATCATGCTCACTGTTTTCTTTGATTCAAAGGGCGTTATTTTTCACGAATTCCTCACACAAGAAGAAAAAAATTAATCGTTTTCGCTACGTTGAAACCCTTTGAAATTCGCATGGAACTGTGGGCCCCAGGAGCCTGGGACCTTCTTCACGACAATGCCACACAGCGCTTTTCATTCGTGATTTGTTTTGTAAAACACGGGACTTCAACCCTTCTCCACCTCCTCATCTCCCTGTGACTTCTGTCTATTCGCTAAACTCAAAATTCTTAATGGAAAGACACCGTTTTCAGTCGATTGCGGAGATAAAGGAGAAAAACGCAAGAGCAGGTGTGCAGTATCCTGGAATTGAGTTTTCCCAATGGACGGATGGAAACACCGTTGGGAGATGAGTGTGCAATTCCAAGGAGATTTCTTCAAAGGCGATAAAATTGAGTAATTTAAAAAACAATTCAATGAAGCGTTCATCCTTTCCACTTCACCGTCGATATGCTCCATGAAATAAATTACGTACCTATAAGTATACTGTTTTGACTGCTGAGTAGTATTTCTGACAGCTACATACTGCCGGTCAGGTAGACACGAAATGTAAAAGTTTTCCACTCGTCGAATCCATCGTTGTTTTCCGCAAGTCTGTTAGGGTCGCTCGACTTCCAACTTGGGCGAAAAATCGTAGATCCACACACAAGGAACATTCAGAGGTTTGATGAATGTGGAAAGAATGGTGAAGATGAGGAGAATAAGGAGAATTCTATACAACGGTTTATTATCTTCTTTGTACAGATCACCCTTCTGTCTAGATCACCAAATGTGACGTAACTGTGCTGTTTTTTCGATAGATCCTAAAAATCGATCTTGGGCTGTTATTAGATTAAATCACAAAAATATCGAACTTGAGCGAACGAGTGGAAAACAAATGATTTTGATAATTTGATACCAACAGATTGAAAAGGCCGTAATCAACCCCCTCAAAGACGTCATGCAAGAATTTGCAGCAGTTTTCCAATCAGTTTTAGCATAAAATTTATGCTAAAGCAGTATATTTAATATACTGCTACTCCATCTTTGGGGGTGTGGGATATAAACCGTCCGACTTCGGCAGCAAAGTGACCTTTCGGACCTTAAAACAAATATCAACGGAGGAATAACAATATCTTGTTGTCTTTGAAGTAAAAACCCACCGGGAAACCCATCAAAACGCTAATTTGAACCAACGGAATCCAATCCTCGAGGGAATAAAGGGAAATGTATGACATTCTCTGTAATCACCAACAACGCACCGACCTGCTGCTTCGCCAAGTGTCGTAATCAGTTTCGTTGTTTCGCTTTTCCGCGCGATAATTAGTGGTTCAACTGCGGTTCGCATACGAGGGGGAAAAGTTGAGCGACCATTTGAATGCTTTACGGGGCGAAATGTTGAACGGAGATGAAAATCCCTCACTTTATGGTGCACTCGAGTAGTTATTCTATGCTTTAGTTCTCTGAGAATTCTAGCCAAAACCAAATATCAGAGGGTCAGAACCCTCTGATAATGTCACCAATAAAATGGAGTCAAAGGCCCTTCTGATATTTGAGCTCTCATATTGCTATAATACGTAACAAGTGTAGTGTGTGGTTAGTAAATACGGAACAATTTCGTCAGAACGTATGAGATGATGGATATAAAAAATAAAAAATAAAAAAAATAACCCACGCAAAACTAGTGCACGCATGTTAATCATTTATCATCTCGAAAAGGAGTAATAAGGAGTGTAGATCCTACAATTCCCGATGATGAGATTATATCAAACGTTGAAGGTTTTCACGGAGAAAAATTAGAGGTTTTATCAGTTCGTCGCATGAATCGACGTGTCACTGCATCTGGCAATTCCACTAATCGAGTTCCTATCGGGGTCAATCGTTATCTTCTTATTTCAAGCTATGGCATGTTTTTTTTTTTTTTTTTTTTTTTTTTTTGAAAGATTTTATTGCTCCAAGTAATAACTTATTAACAATATTATTTTGAAACTAGGGCACATACTATTCAAAGCTTAGATACATCACTGAGTTTTGTTCATTTTTATGATGATATTGCATTCACTATACTGCTTCACCCGTGAGCAAGCTCGAGCGGTTTTGTACGCTTCAATCGTCTGGTGATATCACTCGTGTCAAGGAGTCGGACAGCTTCCTCGTTGACGTGAGACCTTAGCCGTTGAAAATGACGTACGGCTTGCCGCTTGATGGCTTCGTTTATGGTTTCGATTTGAAGTTCATGGTGGAGTCGTTCATTTCGAAAGTACCATGGTGCATTGACAACATTTCTTAGCACATTGTTCTGGAATCTTTGGATTATTTCCCGGTTTGATTGAGCCGTGCAGCCCCACAGCTGAGCTCCGTAAGTCCAGACTGGTTTAAGGACTTGGTTATACAGCGTAAGCTTGTTCTGGATTGACAGTTTTGACCGCCTCCCCATTAGCCAGTACATTTTTCTGAATTTGAGAAGAAGTTCCTCCTTCTTTTTCTTGACGTGGGCTTTCCACCGAAGCCTGGCATCAAGCGTCATACCGAGGTATTTGGCTTCATTGGCATGAGGAATCACTTTGCCATTGAGATAAGCCGGTATATAGTCGATCCTTTTATTGGTGAAATCGACATGTACCGACTTAGTTTCATTCATTTTGATTCTCCATTTCGCTGTCCATTGTTGTATGCTAGATATTGACCGCTTTAACTTGGTCATTGACTCAATGTTGCTGTCTCCAACTGCCAATATCGCTGTATCGTCTGCGAAAGTGGCTGTGGTGTTCATTTCAATTTCTGGGAGATCGCTGGTATACAGGACGTACAGGAGTGGGCCAAGTACACTCCCTTGCGGGACTCCTGCACATATCGGTTTTGGTTCTGAAAATGCATCATCTTGCTTTATCCTGAAGTAACGATTAGTGAGGTACGATTGAAGCAACTCAGCATACTTTATTGGCAGGGCCTTACGCAGCTTGTAGTTGAGTCCTTCATGCCAGACCTTGTCAAACGCCTGAGTGACGTCAAGGAAAATGGCAGAACATACTCTATTTTTCTCAAATGCTTCTTCGATGATGTGTGTTATCCGATGGACTTGGTCGATTGTTGAGTGTTTCTGCCTAAATCCAAACTGATGTCGTGGGATCAGCTTTCGTTCTTCAATAATTGGTATTAGTCTTCTGTGTATCAATTTTTCGAATAGTTTAGATAACACTGGTAGAAGTGAAATTGGTCTGTATGAACTTGGTTGCCCTGGTGGCTTGCCTGGTTTGGGAATCATAATGACTTCTGCTATCTTCCACAGCTGAGGGACGCTTCGAAGTTTGATTACCGCATTGATGATCATGACTATTTTTGCGATAGCTTTACGCGGTAGGTGCTGGAGGATTTGTCCAGTGATAAGGTCATAGCCTGGTGCCTTTTTTGGGTTGATATCCTTGCTGATCACCTGTTTTATCTCTTTAATGGTAACTAATGGGATATCAATGTCCTGATCAAGTGGAGGTGTTTCCTCTAGCGGCGGTTCATCCGCCATTGCGAGATTCGGAGTGAATATATTCGCAAGATGGTCTGCAAAAGTATTGGCTTTGTCTTGGTTGCTCCTTGCCCATTTCTCGTTTCCACTCGCAATAGGTGCAGCATGATTAACAGGCCTCTTGAGATATTGTGTAGCCTTCCAAAGTGAGTAATCGGTATCACGATGACTCGTTAGCTCTGTGATGAAGTGTTCATGAGTTTCTTCATTGATCTCCTCCATCAGCGACTTCAGTTCACTTTGTGTTTTGTACCATTCAGACTTGTGATGTGGTGCTCTGGTAGCTTGCCATCGTTTTCTGGCCTTTCGTTTTTTCTTGATTGCAGAGACTATTTCTCGTGGATAATTGATACCTTTGAGCCTTCTTGAGATTGCAGGTGTGTTGTCCCATGCAACTATCTGAATGCTGCAAACGAGATGTTCGAGCTCACTTTCCACATCATCTGGCGTGTGTATAGGCTTGCTCAAATCAATATACCTGCAAATGTCTTGTTTGAAACGTTCCCAATTTGTCTTATGATTGACCAAGTAGGGTTTGTGTGGCTTCTGTATGATTCGATCACTAAGCGTCAGAGCAATTGGGGAATGATCTGAACTCAAGTCATGGTTTTCCTCTACAAGAAGGTAGTTTGCTGAGATATTCTTTACAACGAAGAAGTCAATCAGGTCTGGAGTTTTGTTTGGGTCAGTGGGCCAGTAGGTTGGTTTCCCAGTAGAATGTGCCTCACAGTTGTCATCAATAATTGCTTGATGGAGTCTGCGTCCCTTTTCGGTGGTTAATCTCGATCCCCAGTCAGTGTTTTTTGCATTGAAGTCGCCTCCGAGAATGAAACGATTTCCAAGTTGGGCCAAGATGTTCTTGTATTCTTCATATTTAGTTTTGTACTTAGGTGGACAGTATATGCTTGCGACAGTAATCAGAAATGAATTAGTTTTTATCTCAAGAGCACACATCTGGACTGCTTCATTTTCAATTTTGATATACTCCTGATGGGCCAGGTTTTCTTTGATGATCACTGCACTTCCACCACGGGCATTGTTGCTCGGATGAATGGCATGGTAGCATTTGTACCCCTTGAGTCTGCAGAAAGATTCTTTGGTGAAGTGCGTCTCAGATATGAGACAGATATCAACATGATTGTAGTCTAGTGCCAACTGAAGCTCATTTTTCCGTGACGCGAGGCCATTGGCATTCCAGCAAAGTATTTTGACACTTTTCATGATGATTTTTTCGAGCCCTTGCGTTCAATTTTGCCAACACGCTCATTCAGGTTGTTAACACTCTGAGTAAGATTTGTGACAATTTCGAAAATTTGATTTATTTTAACTTGCATTTCATTATGGCTGGGATCGATAGATTGTCTCCTGCTTGACCGCTGTGCTAGCAATTGCTGGTTCTGCAAAACGTTTGCATAAGACATCAGATTTGAATTTGAAGTTTTTCCATCTCTCCCCTGAACTGACTTTTCGTGACATATTATTGGCTTTTTTGGCACAAACTTCCCTTGATTGGGTTTCTGCGGTGCTGCCTTAGCCTTTGTAGCTTGCTCTGGTAAGCTCTTGTGCCTATGCATAGCCTCTATGGCTACTGGACAGCCACGGTAGTTAGCCGTGTGATCTCCGTTGCAATTGGCACATTTTGCAGGGGTCTCTTTGGGCTTCCGACATTCCTCAGTGAGATGGCCTTTAGCACATTTAACACATCGAGGCGGCCTTGCACAGTAGTTTCTGGTATGGTTGAACTCCTGGCACCTTTTACACTGAGATGGATGTTTTGATAATTTGATAGGATGCACAGTGACGCGCCCCTTTAGGATTTGACTAATTTCGTAAATTTTGCTGATATCCAAATCTTTTTGAAAATCTACAATGCACATATCTAGAGGATTTTTTGTCTTCCACTCCAGTTTTCTAACTACTTGAAGGATACTGCTGGGACCAAATTGGTCTCTTAAGTCTTCAAGGACCTCTTCATTCGTCCAAGATTTATGGATTCCCTTGATCATCACTTTGATAGGCCTCTCCTGTTTGTTCTGGTATGTATAGTGCGGAATTTTCTGATCCGCAAAACACTTCGTGATAGCACGAAAGCCATCAGAGTCCTCAGTGTTTATTTTTACTACGTCATTGGACATGGTGGTAAAACTCACATTAGTGGTTTGATCCTCAACCATTTTTTTCAGGGCTGGGAAGGACGTTACCCTCTCAATGTAAACTGGTGGTGGTTTGGGCACTTTTTTAGGTTTTGAGCTTACCATGGAATGTTTTCTTTGAGAAGGTAAATTGGCCTTTTTCCTTTTATGACCCTTCTGGATCACATTCTCCCACTCGCCTGTCTCTTCGGCTAGGATTTCCTCATCAGTATGATATTCCTCTTCTGGGGGGAAAGTTACTTCACCCTGAGGATTTTTTCTCAGTATTTTCAATTTTGTTTGCTCTAACTCAGTTTCCAGCTGGGAAACCCGTTTCGCTTCTCTGATCCCAGCGTCATTGATATCTGTTAAAGTATTACATAGGTGATCAATAATATTAATTAACTCACCGACTAAACCTTTGACGTTTTGTTTCTGGAATTCCGCTGATTGACTCACAAGCGCTCGCTGATGCGACAGTTTGCCTCGAACTTGCGTAACAATCTCGGGAATTGTGACCTCCATTTCGCGCGGCCGCGACCGAGTAAACACCCGCGGAACGTTAACTGTTTTATCTGAGATGTTACCTCTTCGGCAGCTCGGACAAGACTCAGCTATGGCATGTGTTGTTACTCATGTGTTGAAGTGTGAAGACCTAAAGTATGGGCGTTCCGGTCATTTCAAATACCGGTGTAACACGGAGCATTGACTTGCAAAAAATGAAGGAATAAATGTGATGACACTCAAACACCTGACACCTGTAATGTTTATGTCCTCTACAGTCAGGATCCCCATTTCGCGACCGACAAGCAAAACTGTCCTCAATATTTAATAGAAAAATCGATAAAAGACAAAATATCAGATTGTAACATATCGTATTGGGAAGCAAAAGTTGTGACGGGGTCAATCACGGGCAAATCCGCTTCCTCGATAACTACCTAAGTAATTTTCGGCCAATCCCCGACCCCAGCTATCTTCGGCAAAGAGAATTCGCTACTCCTGAATAATTCATTATAATTAATATAGGTACTTCTCCCAGACAAAAGAAAAATGCGTCACAGGCTGATTCCTGGAAATCCCCATCGATCAGCATCTGGCGTTTTTCGTAAGCCAGCCATTAGGTACAACATCATCGTCTACTCAGAGTAGTCTTAAATTTGAAGACGTGTATAGTACTCGTATGACGATAGCTGTCGTGAAACTCTTAAAGACTTTGGAAGATGGCGATATTAGTGATATGACGATACGAGATTCGGTTTGCGAAAAAATTGAGACTTCTGAAACTCCAAGTCCAAATCGGTGTTCAAGTTACAATTTTGTTAAAGTCTAATTATTTTATTAAATACAAGAAGATCTCAGGCTGGATTGAGATTGAATTGTTTCCAATGGAATGCGGGATCATTGTCGTGATAGGGGAGCTTTTTATGTAGATATCCATCCGATACCACCGTTTGTCCCTTGGTACAAAGCTGCAACGTGATCATCAACATCATTATATCACAACATTTAACTCCTTGAAATATGTGTAAATACACATATAATTTTTAGTTAAACATATCAATGTTGCTGGTAATTGAACGGCTGGTCGAGGAAGGGCGTAATTCCCTCAAATAAACACCTGCGCTCATAGGCGTAAGCAGTACACATCAGCACCATAGCATATTATGCTCTAACGTACCCTCGTCCAAACCTCAAGCCCAGCACTCTGGTGTGTCTAACAGATTAACTCTAAATTTATAGGCAGCAGAAACCCCATGGTTTGAACGAAGCCTTTTGATTGTCACAATCATTCTCATTGGAATATTATTTCAATTTCATGTATTCTATTTTTTATCGTAGATAATTATAATAATTATCGTACATATTATGTAGAATGGCAAAATTTTTTCTACGATGCCAAATTTAGAAAAAAATCTATTTTTTGGGAATAGCATGGAATTTAATTTTTTTAATTTGAAGTTTTACAATTATTGTACTTTTTTGGCCTAGCGGAATGCCAATGAACGATTTGATCCTTCAAACACACACACACCCAAAAAAAGCTATCATCTCAAATTTTTTCGGCAGTTTTGATGTTTGTGTATGAGAATTCGAAAAAACCTCGTAACGGGCCCGCGCATGCGAAATCGAGAATAATTTATTTTGCTCTGAGTATACGAGTGATAATCCAACAACTCTAGCAAGACATCAACACTGACACAGAATATTCAATGATCACCCTGAACTTGTTTCCCGCGGCCCATAGGCCTTTTTCGATGGTCGAGAGAGAACAGATTTAATCAAGGTATTTTTGTAGATTTCTATATGAAATACGATGTAGATCCTTTCATTGCATTTTGCACTCGAATCAAAGTGTTTGTTGACCGAATTAATATTAAGTTAAAGTTCACATTTTCCTATTCGAATTGAACTCTTTATCATCAAACGAACCTTAAATGACCCCTTTGATCTCGTGAAATAACAATGTTTTCCTTTCAAATGAATCGTGAAAACATCAAAGCGCTAAAACACAAAATAATCGCTCAAATTTCATGCCGGTTATTATCGTGTGGCTCAATAATTTCAAAAATACAAATTATTGGGATGTTCGGGCCTTTAGGTGTGTTTGGGCTGGTAGGTAGTGGTTGTTACTTGCCCCAATAGAGTGCTCACCATGATGGCTGGTAGGAGCCGTTGTTCGGTTGTCCAACCTGTTCCCCCGACCCGACCCGTTGTTATAGACCGATTGTTATCACTTACCAAGTTGCTGTACTGTTATCATAATTATAATACCGTTTATTTTATCGAGTGTCATCCGTTCTCTTGTGTAAATAAAAGAGTTGTTATCCGGTGGTTATTACGCGTGATTATTCGTTCACCCGTTCAAACATTTTGGTGCCGTAAACCCGCGGATTGTGGTTAATGTCGAGCGTGTCCGAATTTAACCTAGTTACCTCGTGAGTTTACCGTTTTACCGTCGTTTTCCCCGTTTTTCGCGTTCTACCGTCCAATAATGCCGCCAAAAGGAATTATGAAGCGTAGATCCCGTCAATCGGACCCGGATTTTCCGTCGGACGATGCGGTTGTTCAATCGGTTCATCCAGTTTCATCTGCGTATGATGTCGTCAAGAATAAGTCTATTCAACTTGATCCCGCCGTTTTTGATCTGCTGAGTGCCCCTCAGCAAGACCTGTTGAAGAACATCAGACGTTGGTCAATCAGGGCTAATGCAGTTCTGAAACGACAACCGATAAGTGCACTGGCGGAGTTTATCAAGGACGATTTCCGTCGAGGAAGAATGTTCCTCGATGCCGTTGAGGAGGCTCAGTTCGATCAGCAGATCGAGGAAAATCTGCTTAATCAGGTAACTTCTGTTGTTGTAAGTTTGGCTGAGCGCCTCCCCGTTGAAATTAATCCAGTTAGCGCTAAGAAAGAGGTTGATGAAGTTGTTCTCAGTCATGAACACGCTTACGCTCAGATTAAAATGATGAATCAGCTGCTCACAACCGTCCCGTTATTTGAAGGCCAAATCTCCCGCTTTGCGGAGTTTAGGAAACTGTTTGATGGTGCAGTTCATAACATGAAGCACATACCGGATGAAATTAAATTCGAGAAACTGTTGAGCAAGCTTTCTCCCGATCTCCGATCATCATTTGCCGGTAGCAGCTATCAGCAGGCTTATGACGCTCTGGTAGCGGAAAATACCTCAAAATACCGTTTGGCTCGTTCAGTATTTGCGCAGCGCATACATTTACCCCGTTTGGAAAGGCCCAACGTTGCTGACTTGGAACATTTCCACAACGACGCTCGTTCATGGGTAGGATCAATGCTCGACCTCCCCACTCCCAATCTTCGGGAGTACTTATTGTTTGAAGCCCTGTTTTTTCGCTTATCCGCTGAGCTCAAAGAGAAGTTCAACCGGGAGGTGATGGAACAAATGGATGCCATCCCCTCTCACTCTGATCTGCTTCGGTTTATTGGAAAGGAGCTAAGGATAGCTCGACTAGTCCCAGAGGAGAAGCAGGGGAATAAACAAGCTCCAACCACTGTTCAGAGAGCCCGTTCACCCTCACCGTTCCGCTTGTCAGCCGTTCCAGCCACCAGTTCCACTCCACAGCCGTCACCCGCTCGTAGTGCTGCTCACCCTGCTCCCAGTCGTGCAGTAAAATGCAATTATTGTAGGAAGGATCACTTCCTGTTCCGTTGCCCAGAGTTCAAGGAACTGAGTGTACCTGAGCGCATACAAACCGTTAAGAAGCTACGGGCATGCCAGAACTGTTTCTCCACACTCCACCGGGTGGAAGCATGCCGTTCAGATCGAAGATGCCACTGTGGGCAGCCGCATCATCCCTGGCTCCACCTACTGCTTCCAACCGTTTCTAATCGCCCGGTTTCACCTGGATCAAACTCAGGTAGTTTCGTTTCAATGCACAATTCACCCGCTTCAAGACCTGTTCAAGAAGAAGAAGAGATGGCCATGATGAACTGCTATCCCATGGGTTCAAGCCAAAGGTCCCTTTGTTCCAGCCGTTCGTCCCCCTCTCCCCCCATAGAAACATCAGCCCCGTTATGAAGGTACGACGGCGTTCAGCCGGTTCCTTCCAAGGTATCATTGGTGAGCGCTACTGCCAAGAGCCCATTACCCGTTAAGTCTTCAACTGTTAAGAATTCAGCTGTTCGACGTCAACTTGTAGGTAATGTTAGGCGCATGTTAGCACCTAGGAATAATTTCAGGGGCCTGTTTCCTGGGATTGAGTCATCCAAATTAGGCGTAGCTGGCTCATCCCAACCCGTTAGTAAAATTGACGTCACCCATAAGTCCTGTTTAAAATTATCTCGTTTTGGGCTCACCCCTACTGCTGTAGTCCCCCTTTCCTCCTGTAGAGGGGAAATAATTAAATTCAGAGCTTTGATTGACTCAGGAAGTGAAGTCAATATTGTTTCCCCGTTGGTAGTGAAGAAGTTAGGACTCCGTTTGATTCCCATGAAGGGCAGTTTACAGGGAATTGGGAGTTCTTCAAACCCCATTCACAGTTCCGTTACTGCTCAGCTTCACACACGTTCTGGTAGGGTAATTCCTTTTGAAGCGCTCGTTATGGAGAGCCCCCTTTCGCCGTTGCCCAGCCGTAGTTGGAACCCTGCTTTATGGTCAAAGATCACATCCATGGAACCCCACCTTGCTGACCCACAGTTTCACACTGCTCACTATGTTCAGGCTATTCTCGGAGCTGACATTTTTTCCCAATTGCTTCCCCGTTCCTCTGAGGTTGGTCTATGGGAGACTGACTTGGGAACTCTGGTTACTGGTGCCACTCCACCCGTCTGTAAAAAGTCCGTTCAATTCAGCCGTTATGCGCATCAAATGAAATACTCCAGTGAAGCGCCAGTTAACGAGATAGAGCCCCACCCCTTCCTTGTTCAAGCTAGATTACAGGCCGCTTATCCCTGCTTACAGGGACCCCATGTTTTCACTGTTCCTAAATTCTTGCCTAAGGACTACCACTCGCAAGTTCTTAAGGAGCTCTCTACCGTTTTGGAGGTAGTAGCTGCCAATCCTAAACCCCAACGGAAGCCGTTTCCCCGGTTCCCGTTCAGCACCGTTGCCATTAGGATTGAGGCCATTCTTAACAGCCGCCCGTTAGTTCACCAATCCTCCTCACCAGATGACATACTGGTACTTACCCCTGCTCATTTTCTCGTTCAACGCCCGCTTACTGCTTTACCTGAGAGCAATGTGTTTGACTTCAGCTCCCGATTAGCTCCTAAGTGGAAGTTTGTTTCTAATCTGGTAAGTCAATTCTGGAAGAAGTGGCACTCTGAGTACCTGTTAGACCTCCAGACCCGATCTAAGTGGAATACCCCTGATCGCCCTGCTACAGTGGGGGATGTAGTGTTGATTAAGGAAGACAATATTCCTCCTCTGTCATGGCCCATGGGTGTGATAGTGGACCTGATTCCTGGTAAAGATGGTGTAACCCGTGTAGCTAGAGTCCGGTCTGGTAATGGGGAGAAACTCCGCCCGTTAGTCAAGCTCTGCTCGCTACCAAAGGACTGTTAGTGCCCGTTTCTTAAATTTGTTAGAATGAGTGCCTCATTGTGGGGGGAGGATGTTTGGGCTGGTAGGTAGTGGTTGTTACTTGCCCCAATAGAGTGCTCACCATGATGGCTGGTAGGAGCCGTTGTTCGGTTGTCCAACCTGTTCCCCCGACCCGACCCGTTGTTATAGACCGATTGTTATCACTTACCAAGTTGCTGTACTGTTATCATAATTATAATACCGTTTATTTTATCGAGTGTCATCCGTTCTCTTGTGTAAATAAAAGAGTTGTTATCCGGTGGTTATTACGCGTGATTATTCGTTCACCCGTTCAAACAAGGTGAATTCACAAAACGTCGAAAACGATCATCTACCCAATGATTCGTAATAACTGGTGTTTGGCTCAAATGTTCCATTTAAAAATGGAATTACACGTGGTTCTTTCTCCTGAATGAGATTTTTCGCGGGACATGGAGTATTGGATGCTCCTTTCACAGCCAGCGTATAAAATACATATTATGTTCTACCAGCCCCATTCGACCGAGTGGATATTGAATCGAACGAAGTCTTCTGAAGTTGAAAGCGGATTATATATTGGACGACGGAAGGTTTAATTTGAGAGAGGGAGAAAAAAAGTTGATTTCGTGAGAAAAGGGTCAATTTGAAAAAAAGGTGGTATTGACAGCAAAATGCTTCCATGATTTTACTCGTACAAAGCAAAAGTGATCTTATGTTACTTTTACAAGTCACTTCTTTGTAATACCTACGTGGATTATCTCTCAAAAGCCACCTATTCATAGAACATTGATCAAGGAAATCCACCCTCCATAATAAGATCCTTGAGGCCCAACCCTGTCGATATCACTGGATATAAAAAGCTGCCATTGATGGATCGCCTCTCCTCTATGTACACTCATCAAAGCTATTTCCACCAGTCCGGTCGCTTAGCCTCCTCCGATGACTTTGTTCCGACCGTTTAATTGCACTAATGGCCGACTTAAACGAGATCCAATCCCTGCGGCTTCTAATTCTGTCCTGTTTGCTGCCTCGCCTACCCTTAACTCGTTGACACGACCCCAGTGAACAAAAACTCTGACCCGAAAGCTCAGTAATTACATTTACGTTTCAGGAGAGCAATAGATCACCGTGAGCATAGTTTTTTTTTTTCAACTATACGTGTAATGGGGATAATACATTACCAGCTTTTCGACTAGTCGAATGTAGCCATTGGCTGATTAAACTCTCCAATTCATATGTGGTTCTCGTTTGTCCCATAAATTGGTCGTTTCGGGGAGGTTTTCCCTTGAACACACGACAAAACGGATGTTCCTGATTTGAATTTGTGGCTTTCAATAAGTACCAATAAATTTCGGCCGGAAACTTGACTAGGTACATTCGAATTCTACAAATCTCCTCCTTGATTTTTGCCACCCTAGAAACGCCACCAACACCGCGCTCGTTAAAGAATCCCTCATTGAGCAAAAACCCGGCTCTGGGGTTTGGGTGGATATTGATCCAAATAGGAGTTTTCGTCCATGTCCAAAAGCCCTCCTTAAAATGACATTTCAGGGCTAAATCGCGTGGTGTAGCCGGAAATGCAGTATTGTTGGTGGAAAGCCTTAAAACTGTACACGCCAAAAATCCAGTACAGTATTTTTTCAATAAATCAAACCAATACTTCGTTTTCAGAAAATCATTCCGTCTGTAGGTACATGAAATCCACTTCAACATCCTGAATCATAACGTGGGCTTCTAGGAGTTCATTTACGGGATGAGGTTCAGGATACGCAAGATTCATATCATGTGCGTAAAGCTGAGCTAATCGATATACTTCATTTATATGAACAATAATTTTAATTGAAAGGTCGAACAATGTTCACATACAATCTAACATTTTGAGAAATTTGAAAATTGACTGAATTTTTTCATCGTGATGAAGTTTGTTTGAAAAACGTTTTCTCACTGGGTATTTGAGCAAGTTACAAGTATTTTTATGTCCACTCATATGAACAGTTAATCATACAACAAATGCGACTGTAACTATGAGGTTATCGCCTTTATGATGCCCCAAACTACCCAAAATACGGCCTGAAATCTACTGTAGCGTTTTGTGTTATATCCATCATGAGTAAAACCTAAATCAAACTAAACTGAACTAAATTATACAACTAACTTGACATTAAAATTTTTGAAGACTATTTAATTATTGTGATTTGACCTGGTTTATGAATTGGTATTGTGAATAGGTATTAGTATTATTAGGTATTACGTATTAGTATTATTTTCGGTTGCTTACAAACCAAATTAATTAATTTTTGGGTTCTATAGCTGCGCTATATAATATTGTAATAGTCAGTCGACAGAAGTAAGAATGTAGATGGGGGTTTGACAGCGGCTTGGAAACAGTCCTGGTTTATGATTATTCTGATTCGGCACCCTGAGAAAGGGGAGATGGGACCTTCCGACAGGGGACCGTTGGAACCGAATTGAAATTTGAGATTTGTAACTCTAATGTGATCTACACTCTGGGACTCGTGTGCTTTTTTTTCTGGCTTGGAGCTACCTTTCTGTAAATCAACTCGAAAGTTCTTTCTCGTATATCAAAAGAGCGGAGGGAGAGCCAATTCTTTTTCTCCTCCGTGATATCACCGTGACAGGACGGAGTTACGGTGCTTTGACTGCCTTCCTCTGATTGAAATCACTCCGTATATACGGCTTGTTCATAATTTGTACTGGAGCGAATCAATGATTTTCAAACACTGAGGTTTTAGCACATGCATTTGACATATGTACATGCCCACTCCTAAAGTACGTTTTAGGAGTTGAATGAAAGATCCAGTGGTTCAACCTATTTTATAGCGTGTTGGTTTAATAATGTCACACCCACTACGGAATCTTCCCATGTGAAGTAATTCACCCTTAATTACTCCTTGCTGTATTCATCACTCGAGTAATTTCTCAAAATGTTGCTCATAATAATGATACAGTCTTGTATTTTCAACATGACCTTTTCGTGCTTAACAATATGTTTGTTTATGTTGCAGGTACGAGTCCCCGGTTATTCAAATTGGTCACATCTGAGGTTACTGGAAACGATGGACCTATCAAGCAGTTAGTGCGTTTTGTATTTGGAAACGACGTGTCGTTTTAGGAACTACTGAATACTACTACAGAGGGATATTAATTATCCCATAACCTCTAACAGACTGAGAGGTATTGGCCTCCTCTTATACTCGTTTACATGTGTTATAACGGAGGAGGTTTTCTGCAAAGGGTCCAATTTTACTCCTATGTAAATTATCTTGAACAACCGTTTTTAATATTTCATGGCTTAATATTATCAATGTGGAGACCCTTCTTAATCGAACAAAAAAAATATAATTTCAACCCCTTACCCAATAATCAATTTTATTTGAAAAAAATATTAAATATTAAATAAGAATATGAAATTTACACATGTAATTTTTCGAAATACTTACATCTACCATTTACATTGTGACGACTTGGCGAGGACTCAAAAGAGACATCCCAAGCGATGTGACATTCATTTAAGACTCCTAGATCCTTGTTGAGTTGGTAGTCACTGGTGTTTCAAGGATGTTGCATTTAGAGAAGAGATTCAAATTCAGCTTATTTAATTAGCTGTTGTTGAACAATAATTTGAAATTCCAGGGACTTCAAAACAAATTTCGAATTACTGTGAGTTCGATTTTTTGAACAGTTTGTGGTATGTTTTATCCCCGACCCGTTCAATCTTTTTCTTAACCTGCTAGAAAAGAAGTCCTTCGAGGTCCTTTTTTTCACAATTTCGCTCAAATTTGACGAGATTTTTCTTGTCGGAGACTGGTACTTGTAGGTTTTAAGAGCGCTTAACACGAACCAGCTCTGAATAAATCGTAGTACAATTGGATTCAGGATGGTATGAAAAGGATTTGTTCTTTTCCCTCTCGTCTGTGTGTCGTCCTTATACGACGTAAATCAAAAATATAAGGGCGTCCTACTTTGGTCGTGAGGGACGTCCTGAAAACTGCCTGACTGACGGGCACGCCATCCTTGTATTCTTGTCAGATGGAAATGTGACATTCAAACCCGACGTGAGTTGAAACGGAACGAATTCAAAATAACTTGGGAAAGCAGCTACGGAGTTCAAGTATTAGCGTGTTTGCGGGTGGGTGGCGCGGATAACGCTGACATGAACGGAACTCGCTAACTGAGCTGATACGTTGAAATTGGCTGAAGATAACACTTTCGTGTAGTGTGTTGGATCTATAATATTTCTGAAACGTATATTATTCTGAAGACACCTGCTCGTGGTCCACCAGAAGGCAAACCTCTCTTCAGGAACCGCAGAACACTAGATCTGTAGATGAATTGTCAACGTTGAACTCCTTCATCATTTTCACCATTAAATGATAAATTAATCATAAAATTTTATGATGGTGATAAATTGTTTTATTACGGAAAGCGCCTGAGGGATTTATATTTACTGCGACTTCTTGACCTTTTCTCCGCAATGAGGGCTCTGCATAGGACCTCTCCACTTTTAGAATCTGAAGGGAGTGCAATGGCTATAAAGGTCGGAAGATTGTATGTGTTCAACTGAGACCGAATGGTGTGAGGTGGACCCAGATAAAACAGAGATGTAGAAAGATAGAGAGCTTTTGTGCGCGTTCTTTTTATGGTGCCCAATCCATCAGCCTGAATATTACTGCTCACTTCCTCAGCGAATCCCAACTGTAGTCCTGGGTTACCGTGAAATGATCACTATCAAGTTGATTGGTGTTTGTGGATTATCAATACTCAGTTGTTTACTTCAGTTTATAGACTAATCAGGGTTATAGCCTCTAACTCTATCTCATCACCGTGAAATGGGTAATAGTAGGTAGAACGTCCTTTATGTCAACTGAATGGGTCAATATGTTTGGGTAGAATATTAATCGCTCAATAGCCGACGATAACCGACCGAGAACCCTGGCCGCAGTTCTAGAGCCTAGTTTTTCAGCTGATCGAAGTTTTTCACTGTTTCTTCGTGGAGAACAGCTTCTTTTCTGATTATTCAATTAATCATTCATTAGAATTCCTGAACAATATAATATACTTGAGCTACGCATAATATATTATATTATATGCGTAGTTGAAGGCAAGTCGCTATCGCTTGTTCAATTATTCATTTCTTACCATCTCATCCCCACAAAATGCTTTCATAGAAATTGGTCTGCAAACATGACTGTAGAGCAAACTTATTTAGATGCAATTGAATTTGTTGATCGTGGAAGAAAACGTTTTCATGCAAGTTTTCGAAGTAACCTACTAGCAAGTGGATCAGTCGACCAATGCCGAAGGTCTATTACATTGGGAATACATTCGACCGAACAACAGTTAAAAGACTGCAGAAAACGATACTAAACATATGAATATGAGGCGGCATAACTAACTCGACGCATGTTATATCTATTCAGATCGCCAAAATCTACTAAAAAATATTCCAAACACGTACTAATTACAATGTACATGTCATTTACAAGCATTTGTAACAGTACAATACTCCCAAGTTCTAAAATCTAACGAATGATGAGAGATAAAATGGCACGGAAGCTTAGAGCATTTTCTCTTGTCCTAAGCTCGGGTTAAAGACCTCTATATAAGTAACCAACTTATCGTGTGATAAAGTATCATGAAGGTCATTGTCCCTGTTCTAATAATTTGGATTGATCAAAAATTTCAAAACTAATCGACATATGAACCTATGAATACGTTCAAAGGGCATATTATTTAAATTTTGCGTCTACATAATTTGTTATATTCAACAAAAGGTAGTAATAAACAGGTAACAAAAATAAATATAATAATAATTCCGTTCATCATTTTGAAATTAAACGTGATTCATCCCCATCCCATTCACCCAATCTCCCAATAAAACCCTTGACATTTCAAGTTTCACGGTTAAAAGTTGTGCTGTTTTGATCAGAATGTACGTGTAGGTTTGATTTGCCAAATTGGTCCGTTAATTGTAAAGAGTCAAATTTACTTCTAAAATTCTTATGATGTATTGGGTTTCGAAGATCAGCGATTTCAAACACTTTCAAATGGGAGTTTTATTATATTAACGAACAGGTGGTTTTAAACAAGGAAAAATGGTCAGATTTTGTTTGTTTTTTCTCGTTCAATTGTTGTATTGGAAAATCCATTAAATTCCGTTATATCCATGAAGGTAGAAGGCGGATTATTATAATACAAGGCATAACATTATGAACACTATTTATTTGCTCGCTCCAAGCTGTTAGCTGTTTTTCTCGAAAACGTGTTTATAGGGTCTGCTTAGAAGGTTTTTTGGAAATACCATGCTATTTAGGTTACGACTGGAACATTTTCTTGTGGATTTTGAATATTTTTGTTTTGGACATAATATCTGGTGTTTGTTTGTGAAGGTTGGACCATGATGAGGGACTTTGGATGTACGAACCTCTGAGGAATATTGTGGCATGTAATTTTTCGCTTGCACTGTGAATATCGCGTACGTAGCAAAGATTGATACATTGAAGTCATTCAATTTATAGCTTCACGCCGGTCTAATCCTAACTTGTCCACATAATGGAACGACTTCTTCTGCCGAAGTTACAAAAGAACGGGGTCCCACGAGGCAACTTTTACCGCCCATTCTGTCCGTTCAGACCCGCAAACTACTGGTTAGCAAAGTTCTACGAAACCCCCGTTTTTCACACAAAGCTTCTCTTCCACGTGCTGTCGTTTCGTGCCATTTGCTTTCTCGGCACTTAAATTCGAGTGATAACCTGTTATGAAAGACTCGACGGTGGAAGCGCTCGAAGCGGAAGTTCTTTCATCGTGGAAGGTGAAAAATAATTGTGGCCCCGCATAGCTCAGTCCGCGACGATAAGATGATCAAGTACGTGGGTCATTTATGTCGGTCCTACTCAGCTCGTGTCGAGGATTCTTGAAGTAGTACACAATTCTTTGGACTATCCGTCATGATAAGAAATGAAATGACAAGTCAACACTCACAAGGTAGCGGTTCATTATTAAGAATAGTCCAGTCAAGCCCTAACGTAAGGTGGATGCGGCGAAATAATCTAAATCCATCTTCAGCAATATAAGTCGAGGGCTAAAGACGAAAAAGTCTATTTACACAAAATAATAAATACCTAATACTCTGTAGACCATTAAATGGTACTTGAAGTTTTAAACATGGGTCAAAGATGGATGACAATGCAATATTCACTCGGTTTCTTGTTTGTAAAATTGTTTGAACAATACAGGTATATTATAATAGACCTATACCTGTATTATAATATACCTGTATTGTTCAAACAATTTTACAGACAAGAAACCGAGTGAATATTGCATTGTCATCCATCCTTGACCCATGTTTAAAATTTCAAGTACCTATCTAGCTCAGTTTAAATTTGATTGCAAAATTCCACCCGGACAGACGGACACGAAGCGGATCTAATAAAAACGTTGTAAAAATGCCCGTGTGAACGAAGCTCGTAATTGAAGACTTTCAGGCATCAATTGAGTGGTTGTATAGATTCTGGTCAATCTGGAGCAGGTTCGTGATTGAAAGATCAATGGCCTAAATTGGGAACATTCCATTAGCGACATGTTGGAAAATAGCAAACGTCAATCAAAAATTGATATTGTTTTTTCAAACCTGACCAAATTTAAGTTTTTTGAAGTTGATTTGTTTGCTTTTGCTACCATTGCTCCAATTTGAGTAAAATGACGTTCCTCAACATTTTTCTGTTTCTTACAGTTTTACTCCCTGTATACAGTAATCGTCCTTGGGCCTATTGAATTTTAGCAACAAGGTTAACCGTCAATATCAAAATTCTCATATGCCGCCTTCGGATCGCAGATGGTGGCCATAATATCTGTATACTCGTATACGTACACAGCAAGCGCTCCTGACGGCGGCCATCGTCACCAGCTTTTGGTCCTTTTCTCTATAACAATGTCGCCGAGAAGTAACCGCGCGCTGTAAACGAACGCATTTGTCAGGAGGCACGGGGAAATCCGGATTAAGGTTTATTTCGGGAATTAAGGATGTTTAGTGCTAGGCGGCGGAAGAGGCTCTCACTATAAATTTTAACCTCCTTTTACTGCGTCATTAAATTTCCGTTGAGTACAAGTGATTTAGGTCTTGTAACGCACTGCGCCCCGCCCGCAACCCGAGGGGTTTTAACAAGCTCACCGGTAAGAGGATGAGATTTAATTCGGGTTTTATTTAAAGTGGATTAGGGTGTAATGACTCCTGAATGGGATATGTTTGAATTTCGGAGCCCCCGGTCTTTGCCTGAGACCACTCGATGCTTTATGTGGAATAAAGTTTATGTTGTATAAACACAATCAATTTGATTCCAGATATATAAATTAGTCTTTATAAAGACTAAATTCCAAAATTACTCGATAGTAGGTGAAGTAAATATAAAACTTTCGAGACGACTATTTATTTAAATTGGTTGAGGGGATCTTAGTTGATTTGGGATATTCGCTTATCTGGAGTTAATTAGGTGGTTATTATTGAATTCACTGCTTCAGTGTTTAACAACGTGATTTATTCCATTTTAATAATGAGTGTTCGGCCGATTTTCAACGATAGGCACGTTAGTTGAACCGCTTGTTTAGTACATTTCTCTTCGGCGAGAAGTACTTTGCGAATTACCACTTCCTCTCATCTTAGTACGATTCAGCTAAGCTTAGCGCATTAGCTTTCAGCGAGTTGATAACCGTTGTTGTTTCGTTCGCCCCAGTTAATTCAAGAGGGGAAGTAATCTTCACGTCATCCACTTCGAATGTTCCTTTTGGCGCGGTGAGGTAAATTCCAAATGTCATCCCAATATTTTTTAGCTCATTCATCTCACAATTAAATAACTGCGGCTGTCGTGCAACACTCATTTTGGTTTATTATTTTGAATATTAAACCATTGGAATCGACCAAAGAAAAGAATTTTTTAACCCCCCTCAAAATTCAGAAAATCCAATAAACAAAAATCCGTCCGTCCGCCATACGCTACCCGCGACACTTAGCCCAGTTAGAGTTGTGCTAAAATTACGAAATTTGGTTTTCGGGTACGTACCAACCCCACGATGATGAAACGTTTCATAACCCTAGGTCAGAGGAAAGGGGTTCAAAACAAATTTTGAAATTTTGAAAATTTCAAACTCGACAAATTCAAATGGAACGGTGTATTTTTTTTAGTTCATATTTAGATAGAGTTTATTTTTTAGATTTTTTTAAGACCATCCGCAGCTTTGTACGACCAGATTGATTGATTGACGGTGATTGATGAAAAGTTTGAATGACACTAGCGGTTGAAGAGGTTTCAAATACCCCCACCCCCCACACTCAAAATTTAAGGGTATACTTTTCAGGGGATACGTAGATTCCGAACATTTGCCCAGTTAGCGTTGTGCAAAAATAACGAAATTTGGTAAACGGGTTCCAACCAGCCCCAAAATGATCCTTGAAATTATTCATAACCCTAGGTCAAGGGGAAGGGGCTCAAAACGAATTTTGAAATTTTAGTTCATGTTTAGACAAAGCCTTCTTTTTCAACTTCCAGATGAATTTTAATTTTTAAACATAGGTCAGGAATAGATGACAATGCAATATAGACTCGATTTCTTGTCTGTAAATTGTTTAAAACAACACCTATTTGTTTAAATATATTAGATTTGGATGATGGACTGGAGACTTGAAATTTTACACATTTGTTGGGGATGGATGACAGTGCAAATTCTCTCGATTTCTTGCCTGTTTATTATTATTACGATTTATATCCAAGTTTGATCATCATTTCAGACTAAGTAGGATTAATATGTATGGGGAAGTTGGCTCTATTTGTCTCGGCCTCCTTCGTGTTCGATACGAACGGCATTTGTATAAGTAATATATTCAGACTAAGTTGGATTAATATCTATGGGGAAGTTGGTTCTACTCGTCTTGTCCTCCTTCGTGTTTGATATGAACGACATTTGTATAATATACAAGGATATTATCCTTGTAGTAATTATTGTTATGAATTCCGTGGAGTTGGCCCCCTCCGAGACCAGCATCTCTTTTGGTATATTAATTTCATGAACCACCGGAATTGACTTAGAAAAGACTAGTCGATTACTAAATTTCGGGCCAACCCAATAGCAGGATATTTATATAAATTATGAATCATTAATGAAATTTACCCGTACATTTATATAATAATGGGTACGTACCCGAAAACCAAATTTCGTAAAAAATTCTTTTCTTTGGTCGATTCCAATGGTTTAATATTGAACATAATAAACCAAAATGAGTGTTGCACGACAGCCGCAGTTATTTAATTCCATGACGGTTGGTAGGTACTTCAGTCAACCTCAAATGGCAACAACATATTCCAATAACACATCGCATAGCTTTGTTATACGTAGTTTGATCGATTTTTCGGGTGTTTGCTAATATTTGTCAGCGTGTGAAGGAGTTGAAATTTGTGAAACCGGAATATCGTTACAGCTTAGCAGTGGGAGAACACATTGTGTATTTCAACGGTATGACCGAATGAAATCCCATCCGCCGTCACTTTTTCGTTGAGCACAGGTGGGTTAGACTTTATTAAGATGACGGGGGGTTTGATTTTTATTC
This sequence comes from Stenodema calcarata, assembly GCA_963920205.1. Taxonomy (NCBI): domain Eukaryota; kingdom Metazoa; phylum Arthropoda; class Insecta; order Hemiptera; family Miridae; genus Stenodema; species Stenodema calcarata. Next base: position 6,822,360 of record OY986055.1, on the reverse strand, counting down.
AGTTCCCAGAGCCAGACCGCGGGCAACTTTTCCTCGTGTTCTGTCACTCGTTCCCTTCTTCCTCACGAGCCCTGCAATATTCAAGGGAGACGGGTTTTCTGACTCGTATTACAGTTGGGCTAAATTAGTAACTGTAAGAAAGAAATACTTCCTCTCCTGAGCCCAATTTTCTTCCGCAATACTGCATGAGTAACTGTACAAGGCTGTCCACATATTATTTTCACATACCACTTTCCTCTTTGGATTTCTTCGTTGTTGTGATCATGTATATAGCAGCTTGGCTCATCCCATCAACGCCCCCATCAACGCGCCCTTCTCTTTGACTTGCCAATCACAATCTCTTTGTACATTCAGGAGCTTGGGTGCCAACAAAATTCTCGTGTACAACATCGATTTCCTGGCCTCCAAACACCAAAATTTTAAGTCGACTATGATTAGATCAGAAGAACCATAATTCGTCTACCTACCCTAATCATAGTCGACGATAAAAATGCTATAGCAGGATAAGTTGAAAATTCTTGTTAATCTGTTTCCTGCTGTCAGTAGACCAAATGTTTTCCAGTGGTGATATTTTCAACAAAATACGAGTGGGAGCTCGTATATTTCGTTGAAAATTCTGATAAGCATTCTTACAGTAGGTAAATGTTGAACCAGACCAACATTGAATGAGGCACGAGAGTAAAAAGTGCGAATGAGAAAAAATGATTTAGGAGTTGGAGTTTCTTGTTTATTTTAATTACGTCGGCCGCTAGTTATCACTGAGACCATCTCCGAATGTGAAATACAAATCCCGTCTTGATGAAGTAGTTCAACATGTTGGGATGTAAATTCCCATCCCTTCGTTAAGCTGATTCTGCGGCAACCGGGTGAGCACTTACGGCAGCTTTGTGTATTTACTCCGGCCAGCGCTTAGCACCAGAGTTTTATCTGATATTCTGCGTATTGATTGTCACTTTGGTTGATTACACGGCTCACAAAAAAGTGAAGTACGCCTTTTCTGCAATAGGCATAACATAACATAGGCATAACATAATGTGACATAATAGACATAACATCACACAATATTATTGTGTTATCCGTAGTAATTTCGCCTCCTGAACACAAATTTGCTATAATAATTTACCTATCACGTCACAGAAGTTTTCTAACCCCCAAAATAGGGGGGTTCCCTAAGTAAAAATTAGTGAACATCAAGGAAAATTCACTCCTGAAAATCCACCAAAAAAATTATATTCATACCCGAATCCATATTACACGTCTACGGACCCTTCAACTTGAATCCACCGCTAGAATTGTGTCAGACCATTTTGATTTTTTTCTGACCTCAAACATCACGATTTTCGAAAATTCAATCGATTTGAGCCTAATTCGGTAAAGAGAGGTTTTTGGTACTCCATATTGGATCCACCATCTCAAATTTTGAAAATCTGACTTCAGGTTTGCGTTAAATGCCCCTAAAACCCTCTATACCTCATTAGGCTCAAATCAATTGACTTTCGAAAATCGTTTCCGCCATTTTGAATTTTGCAAATCTGACTTCAGATTCATGATCAGCGACTCGAAACTGAAAACCTCTACACTAAAATTTGCTCAAACCGATTGAATTCTCATAAATCAAAAAAGCAAAATAGTCTGACCTCATTCTAGCGGTGGATTCAAGTTGAATGGGTCCGTAGACACGGGAATATGGATTCGCATATGAAAATAATTTTTTTTCTTCGATTTTCACTAAGTTTCACCTGTTCTTTGAGATAAGAAAAAAACTGTTACGTGATAGCCGAATTCTGAAAGCAAATTCGTGTTCAGTAGGCGAAATTACTACAGATAACATGTAATATTGCCGCAATGTATTATTGCAGAAATAATATAACATTACAATATTATTGTTATTGCAGAAACATTATAATATAATGTTTCTGCAATAACAATAATATTGTAATGTTATATATATATTATATATACTTAACATGTTATTGCAGTAATGGCGTACTTCAACTTTCATTTTGTGGGGCTGTGTTATTGTTGGAAAGAAAAACCACTATATTTCGTTTAAAATTCGTCGTTACTAATTTAAGCGACGTTGAAATACCTACCGGTATACAATTCCCCGTCAATATTTCGTGAATCCGAGTCATGAAAGACACGCGGTAAAAGGTAGTGGAAAATTGGAAATACTTTGAATTGCTTGCTGTTGAAACCTGATCTTTCAAATACCTCACTCCTGCCACTCTTCTTCAAATACGTTAAACCCTTCTGGTTAAAATAAATTTAGTTATTTTCCCCCGTTTAGCATAATATATTATATTTGTAAAAGATTCTTAACGAAGACTATTTCAAGTTTTTGACATTGTTGAACATAGATTCTTCACATTTTTGCCGGAAAATGAAGTCGATACATAACATTATAGAAGCAAAATGATTAAATAAATTTTATTCCTAGTAGTTTACCGTTAAATTTATTATTCATCCAATATTCACCGTTCATACATTTTCCATATCATTTTGATCAGCATGAATGATGAATTTCTTCGAACTCCTGTATTTCTCACGAACTGTATTGATTAATGTGTCCGTGTTACCTGTACAATTGTTCCCTGGGTTATTACAAAACTTCCTCTGAATCCCCTCCTTAAGACTTCGCAGTCTATTTGCTCATCACTATTACCTGTAAGGGCAAGTGCATCAGTATTAAGTATTTAGTAATGTCCAAAGATGGGTTCGTAGAGATGGTCTGCACTGAACATAATGAGAGAACAAGTGATAATTGCTCACCTTTTTCTCACAATGTTTGGGATTTCCAGGGAAACGATGTTTGGGTTCAAATTCATTGAAAAGTTCCAATAACTGTTGTCTGCTTGTCACTGTTTTACCGGTGTAATTGGAGCACCATCAATAACAAACAATTTTCATTTGTACCTATTACATTAAACGCTATTTATCGTTCTGACGGTTTATTCACCAAACCCGGTATAATTGTGTTTCCAAGACCTCCGTTTTCTGTTTGAAGTGGGTTTACAATTTCATCATCAATGATTTAATTCAGGTGGTTGAATATTTCTACTTGTGTGCTTCCTATATATAAATGTTTATAGACATTTAAAATCAGGCCGATCAGTGGGATTCATGGATGACCGAACTAGTGCCTACATAGCTACGCAAAGGCTCGTACAACCCATTAGCCATTTTCTTCTGAACCACTTGTTTCTGTAATTTGCAATTTTGTTTTATGCCACGACAAAATATTTCAAAGATCAGTTGATCTAGAAAGTCGTATAAATTCTGAATGCGTTTTGAAATGAGCTTCTGAGTGCAAAGACACAGTCACGGTTTGACAGATCATCTTGAAGTAGTCAGAGACTATGTGACCGGACTGTGTGAACCTCGGACCTACGCAAACGAACTACTGATTCTCGCCCATCTTTGCGTGCTCAAGTCCGGGGTTTCTTATCGAAAGTCGGGGAAACGGTTCTTTTATAGGCTCGAGCCCGAGGGAGGGATACAACGTGGATGGAAAGGCCAACGCCGAGCCGGAAGGCTGTGAAATGAAGGCCTCAAAATCGTATTTTCTGACTCCGGGTCTTTTAGTACTATCCGCTTGAATATCGAGGCATGGGATATAGATGGGCCCCGACTACACGTAAAAGGTTGAGTGTATCTGAAAGAAGTTACTCTCGGAGGAAGAACGCCTGTGAACGGAAAACTTGATCCGCTCAAGGAAGGCTATAGGAAATGAACCGTTTTGTAGGGCTAAGCCGTTTTTGCGAGATTCTATCGTACATGAAGACCGAAATAGTCGCTTGGAGATACTTGACTTCCAAAAGGGAAGTGCCGAGGGACTTAATGTGCATTTAATAAATTATTCGGACTTGATTTTTTACAAATTACGATTTTTCAAATGAAATACCACATCGCAGAAAAACCATAAAAACCGAAATAGTTATTGAAGATCTATGACTACTTTAGCCGCGAAGAAGGAATAGTTAAGAAGGAATCCTTGAACCCTCAAGAAGGACTCGTTAAGGAAGAGTCCTTAAGAAGGAAGCGTAAAGAAGGAATCCTTAAGAAGGTACTCAAATACTACCGAGTAGTGATCTATAACAGTTGTACTAGCCGTTGTGCAATGTTAAAAGAGTGGTTTCCAACATTGATACTGTTAAACATAGTATCAATTTTATTAGAGAATCAGACTTGATAAAATGGAATTTAATGTCAACGTTCTTGCATCTTTTGGAGTTCTAATTTGCCTTGATCACGGTTTTGCACTTGAGATTGCACTTCGGTTGTCGCATGATGACTGATCAAATTTCATAGGAGATACCAGAGAACTCCCTTCAAGTTAACAGGTTCTTGAGCTCCCGAGCTCCTGACATTCTTCTTTGATCAGAAATTACGGGACAACTTATAATATTCAGATTCATTCAATGTAACTCTTTATGTGATTTATACCCATGTGGTTTAATTGAGCTGGTTGAATAATTCAATTAAGACAATTATTGAATAAGACAATTATTGTCTTCCACAAAGCGGGACTAACATACATACCTGCAAGCAACGCATTTAAGGTGTCGTGGCAATTTCCGTATTTGAAAGAACAACTATCATACCGACATCCTGTAGACCAATAACGAGCCCGAAAAGAAAATATCGACTTCGATTTTCCCGACAATAATCATTGACGAAAACCGTGTTTGTAGTGAAACTCATTTTCGCTGAGCCCCCTCGATGTTTCAGAACAATGGCGTCTCTTGAGGGAAATCCTGCTCGGTTCGTACTGTAAATAAGTCCCTGCAGTGGGAATTTGAAGGGCTCGAACTCGACGATGAAAACAGCGCTGGGAATAACAGGAGGCTCTAAATGCCTTTCCGTGCCTTCGGTTTTCTGCTCACGTCAGAAGGAGGAAGATGACACTCCACCTCTCGGTATAAAAAGATTGATAGATTCGATTTTTATCATTTTCTTCCATTGGGTTCTATCGAATCAACAATCAGCGGAGAGACGTAAGTGAATATTGAATGATTTTTGGGGACCAGAAAATTAAGTAAACATAACTTTTATAAAAGGCTGATAACTGCTTTGCTGTAATCGGTCTTGCCCGTATGTTGAACTAATTAATACATTCATTTACATAGATTCTATATTCCTTTTTCAACCTTGGGTCATATTTGTGCAATGATTTATTAAAGAGAAAAAAAGTCAATAATTTATTTTCAAGAAGGTATCTAGTTTATATCATTATGATATTATCATATTACGTTATTATATCATATACCAGTTATTTTTGAGGAAAAGGGAAAATGAACATGATGAGATGTGTCAAACAAGTGAAAATCAGCCATCAATATCGAACATGGTGGATGTAATCGAGTGGGACAAGGTGGCGCAGTTGCTAGGCATAACGTTCACGCAGAATTGAAGAGGCTGGAGATTTTGATTTGATGTTTATGCGTTTCGGGATCACATTATTCAAAATTGTGTGACATGATAGTTCATAAACTCAGTTTGGTGAGTGCATGTAAAATTAATGTAAATGTGTATTACTCGTAGTTCTGTGTCTTTCTGGAGGGCGTGTAATTTATGGGCGACCCACCGAACCTGTGTTAAGACCTCGTTGTTGACCTGTTGAATACTTACCGTGTAATATTAATCAAAAGCTCGGAATAGGTGACGACAAGTCTTGTTTATGAAGCTTCGCCGCGTCTCGCAGTACAATATACCAACCGTCGGAGGTTGATTGCTGTTTAAATTAATAGTTTTCTATGTGACAGGGCAGCGGTTTTACTCGGGATATTGCAGGGGTTTTGCCTCGCATAATCCACCACCCTCTGACCCTATCCGGTCTGCGTAGATCAGACAGTTAATACCGCGTTCGTGCGCGACCCAACGGCTCTGGCGAATAGGCTCGGTGTTTTGAGAGATAATTCAGTTCGCCCTGCCGGCAACGCTCTTCCCCGGAAAGCGGACGGCAGTTCAGATCGAATCATCCTCGTACGGCTGGTGCGGTATCGCGACAATCAAATGTCGTTTTCTGGAACATTTAAAGTTTATTTCCCTAGATAGACCACGGAGATTTGTGAATCCGTTCGCTTCCTGGTGGCCTGGATTGTTAGGGGCAACCGCGGAGAACGCTTTGCGGATGCAATTCCCAAGATGGATTTGTTGTGCTTTGTGCTTTGCAGGGTCGAGGGCGGCCCAGAGTTAAGCTCCCAGGTCTGCTGGATATTACGTGGAGTGACTATTCAGAACTGAGTCATCACTTCCCGGTGCCGCGAATCGTGTCGGCCAGCACGGGAATTGAGTTGTCGTGGATGCAGCCTCCTTGTTGCAGTGTCAGAAAATATGGGAAGGCTTTTGATTTGCAGCCTCTTCTATCTTCTATTTTCCTCTTATAGCACAATAGGCCATTTGCTTCCCAGCTCTTTATAATGTTAATGTTGCTAATGGTCCCGTGCAACGTTCACTGAAATCCGACTGTTGCTCTCTTCTGGGAAAATCTTTCGCAAACCTGGCTGTGAGGTCTCATAATCTGTGCGAATTCTCAAATACCCGAGGTGGGATAAGAAATTTCCCCCAAAAAAGTATCTCCCTTGATTCTGAGTATCGGACCCTGACTCTCCCTCCAACCCTGCAACGAACATCAAAATGGCTTCCCAGCTATTCGGCAATTTGCTAACCTCCCCTTCCCTAATCAGAGATTCTTCGCTCCTTCCAAATTCTTCCACGTCGATGCAATCTAATTTTACACATCGAAACCCTTCGTGACAATGATCCCTGAAATGCCGCCATGAAGAAGGTTAAAGCTCGTGGCGCTTTCCGACCCCCGAACGTATATTCCGGGAACGGTCCAGATGCCTGTGGTTTGGCTGGTACACAAGAAATTCTTATAATTATACGGTAGAAGCGACAAGTGAGGATGAGGGGCTGAAGGGTTTCAACTTCAAGCGCCCCAACGCGCAGTACGTACAGCACAGTATTTTGACGGCTGCCCACGATTGTTCTGCAATATTGCCAGGAAAAGGGCTTGTGCAATAAACTAAATCGTATGAAGGCAATATTGATGGCTGGGCAACGTTTTGGGCTGTCACGAAACATACTGGAAACATTGATAAATTGATTCGTTTATTTAAGTAACCAGGGAAGGATTAAGACCGATTAATATATCCCTTATATCCCCTCTGTCAACATATTCAAAAATTAAATCACACTTCTAAATAGTAACACTAATGAATAATCACCAATAATTATTATACTTGAATGTCAACAACCATTATAGGTACCTACTTGAAAACTACCTATTATAATATCAAGTTTGAATAGATCAAATTTACATTATAAAATTTGACTGCTTGCAATCAAAATTATTTGCTCGTATTTAGCAGTAGCATGCTTCGACATCTGGAGTGTTGTAGGGCCATTTTGGGTCGATACAATTCTAAGTAAATTTCGTCGCTGTTAAATTCCGTTCCTTAATTTTAAGTCAGCCTAGTTTGATATATCGTTACCACCAAGCCTATCTGTTTTTTTTTTTTTTTTTTTTTTTTTTTTTGTAATTTTCGTTTTAATGCATCTTCAGATGAGCGAAACGAATTTCTTATTTTTCAAAAAATCCACTGGGAATTACTCAAGTCATGGCATGGTGTGCCCAATTCAGTAGTGGGTACCTAAATCAGGGTATCCAAAAGTGCACTAAATCGAAGCTAAATGGAGCTTACCGCGTGCTGGCAACGATGACGGAGTAACATGTTAATTTAAACTCAATCGGCACACAAAACCGTACAATAGAACTGTTGAGTGTTTTCTGCTGTTGGTCGGTTCACCAAGTCGCAGTAATCGATGTGGGGCAAACTCGATTAGCAAAATCTGCTTCATTGCGCCCATATTTACTCTGTTGCACTGAAATTTCAAAATATTTCGGTTTCGCAAAATATGTCGCACAACCTTTCAATTGAATCGATGATTTTTGAAACAACCTATACGCCACTTTTTGGCAATTTAGCTTTTTCACGGATTTCGAATGTGCATGCCAAGACTCACCTTTCGAGATATGAAACAACCGCCGTAGCGTGTTAGAAGTTGGTTACAATGAGCTTTGAAAATCCCGATGAGGTTTGAAACAACCTTCGTGCTGGATATTGGTTGTTTCTACAATCTCAAGTGAGAAATGCCAAACCTTGTACTTTGAACCATTGTTTACTTTCCTGTCATCCGTTTTTAGTTTGTCATCCCTTGTTCTTCAGAAGCGTTTCAACGGTTCGGAAATCAGTAGCGTTTCAGTCGTTCAAGGTTCGGAAATCTTGAATTTTAAAGATTGGTGGACTCTGTTTTATAAAAAAAACCAGCGTTTCGATAGAAACCGTTTCCCGAAGAAACGCCACGGAAAAAATCAAATTGGCCATATCAAAATACAGCCAAAATACAGTCACTGACTGTCAGTCAGTGAGTTCATTAGTCAAACATTCAGACTGAGGAAAGTAGTGAAAGACACTCCTCTCGTTTTTCCTACCGTCCCAGCGTACCCTGGAGGAAAGGTACCACTAAACCGAAAGAAGATGGAAGACCTCAAGAAATTTGTTAAATACGTCCCTGGTTTCGAGAGAACCCCTTTCTGGAAAGAAATTCCGCAGAGGCCAACGTGTGACAATTTTTTTCTGTAAAAGGTCATCTACCTAATTCACTCTGCAAAAATTTATATTGACAGTTTTCATTCAATAAAGTTTCCCTTGACAGTAAAATGTTTCTATTTCTTCATTTTCTTTTCATTAACTCAATTATTGCTACTAAAAAATCGTTGATTTTTGAAACAACCAAAATCCAACAATTTTAAAAATTCAAAACTCATGAAAAAATTGCGCAAAAGGGATTTTTGTGCTTATTATTAAGTAGTTCAGTTCCAAGTAAAAAATGTAAAACTTCTTAAAACATTTGAAACAACAGACAAAAAATAGTTTTTTTGCTCTCCTGTAAAATTTGGTAAATGGCGTAATGGTTGTTTCAAAAATCATCGATTCAATTATACTTCAGATATCCAGATATTGCGCAGTGGGTCGCTTTATAAAGCATAGTAGCTTTATAAAACAGAGGTTACACCAGGAATAACGTCGGTTATAATAGTCACGGCTATTCTAAATTAAATTTTATCCAAACTGACTTCTCAACTGTAAACCGAATTGATTTTTCGAACTCGTAACTCTGGTTTTGAAAGGAAAATGCAAAATCTGAATGCTACGAGTCTCCACATCTCCGCCTCATAGAAGTGATGCCGCTTCGTCTCGGTTCCTCGCGTTCTGGATTCCCCGCCCTCATACAAATCCTGAGATTGGAATTCCGTGGGTCAATCATTCTCATCTCTGCGCGACCCCGAGATGCTCAGGAAATTCCGCAGAAGGCCTCACGAGCGTAATGAACGGTGACAAATGATTGGCACTCGGGACGACGGGAGTAACTGGATAAAAGGCAACCGAAGAGGACCGACGCCTCGACTAGGTGGAAAACTTGTTCACACAGCTAGAGAACTTGTCACTCTGACGTCGGCCCGTCGTTCATGATTTATTCCAATTGCTCCCCACCGAGTGGGACGGGCAGAGGATGAAATGACGTTACGCTTTTGCCGTTCAACTCCAGTTCCTTCGGATTTTATGTAAATACTGCGCTTCTCAGTCAGAGCAACTTTTTTTCTCTTAACGATATCAAACCCACTTCCCCCGAATTTGGCCCTTGGAACTGAGAAGGATCGTATTCCTTTGTTGCAAATCCATTAATTAAAAAGTTCCAAAGGTTGGGGAAACCAGGAGTATTGTTTTTATAATAAATGAGTCAACTATTGCAATACGAATTCGATATGAGGCCTTGTGAATTCAGCCCTAAAACTTAACAATTTAAAATGAAACTCATGTTTGCTCTTCAGATAGTGACTGCTTGAAAATATGTTTCGTGGTTGATGACACTGCACAACGGTTTATCACCTCCTGTGAAAATCACTTCTCTGTCTAGATCCTGAAGTGGGTTGGCCCAAGCGAAATCGGTTGGTTGGCACAGTTTGGGAAAAAACTCCCATATAATGAATAATGGCTTAAACTTTGTTTTCTTTGGTCTGAGGATAACATGTGTGAATTATAAGGAAAATCAAAAACGAATTGTCACCCACTCTCAGCAACTTTATTTAACAAACCCGTTTTAAAACAAATGTTGTGTTGACCTGAATTGTGCTCTGAACTGAACCATTAATATGAAAATAGGAAGAAGTAATTTTTTTTTTAATTAATAAAACTAAGTGAGAAATGTCAACTTCTGATTTTTTATTAATAGCTTGGCGCCATTTTGTACGAGGCGGCTTGGTTGTAACGTCATGACCTTGGATGCCATTTCCTCGGATTTTTTCATTTTTAATTCTTTCAAAAAGTCTTGATTTCAATTAAACTTTTCAATTAAACTAATGGATGGAAATTCAGTAGTACCTAGAAAAATTAGTTCAAAAACAGAAAAATCTCTCGAGCATGGGATTTTCTGTATATTTTTTCTTTTTAATATATCAAAAAGTACAACTTTGATTTCAATTAAACTTTTCAATTAGCTTAGACAGGCCCTTGTTAACATTGTGTCCCTCGCGGCATCTACCAATCCTTCGTGATACGAATTTGGTGTTGGATGGCAGCGACTGATGGTGGATGTCAAGATTGTTGTCAAACCACAAATGCTTTTTATTATTATTAATAGTAGCGCTTTCGACTAAAACGTCGTCGTCAGGCCTATTAGCCAATTTAATTTCTTGATACGCTCTATTCCCAGACCAACACGTCGTTAGTTTAGTGTTACTTTGTGATTCTAATTGAGCCTATCCAGAAATGCAATTGGCTCAAAAGCCTGATTAGATGTGCTTGAAACAACTTAGTACCAGCCTGAGATGTTAATTTTTCTTGTAGGTATATATTGTATATTGCATAATATACAATATACAATATATACCTACAATAATATTATTATGGTCTCATAGATTGAATTTTGAACTGTGCTACTTTAATCGAAATAGTAATAGCGAAATCAGACTGAAATACGTGTTAACACTTGTTTGAGTTGATCTGTAGTTTTTGGTCTAGTGTTATGTCTAGGTGTTCTGTAGGTCTCATTATTACTGGTTTATTTTTGAAAAAAATCGTTCATCAGGCCATGCTGCATGACTAGAATTCAATTTTCGGGTCTCCCGATGAAAAGGAAACTTTATGGTCAATTTGTATTTTAAAAATAAAAACATTAAATAGTCCGGCAAAATGAAATTTTGCGTCATAAAATCGACGAGAATATTGTGGGTAGATGAATTTCTTGAAGAACAAGAGGGTTATCGATTCTAATTTATTCAAAAGTTCTACTTTGGGTCCATAATACATCAAATCTTTCGTTAAGTTTTAAGCTGTCTGACACTTTAGAAACGACAAATTATAAATTAATTAACACAAGCTGTTTAGTTGACGGTAGCTCAGGGTGAAGTAACATGGGTCGTTTGCTATAATACTGTTTCGACTTTGAGGTTAGAAGTTGTACTTTCTCGGTCCTCGGTTCGTGGATGTTTGGCCTCTGGCATAACTGCTACGCCCTGTTCATCCAGCTGTGAGTGTGAGAGTTCCTCTTGAGTTATCCTTTGTTCCCTTAAGTGGTGGAATCTGCTCGAGTCGGCTTACGCGATATATAAAACAGTTTAATAAACGCTGGAGTTAATTATCGTTCTGTTTGGGGCTCAATTGATACAAATTCACCTATTTAACTTCCGATCACTTGCATCGAACGGTCACATTTTGCTACCTTTACTAGCATGCGTCACTCCCAAGCAATAAACTAAAGAATCATCCATGCGTAAGAACACCTTGAAATAAATGTTCAGCTATAAACTGACGTGGGTACGTAATACGGAGCTCACAGATTCACAATTTGAGCCTAAACTTGACAAAGTCTGCATTTTTTAATTTTTAATTTTGTTGGGTACTCAATTTGGTCTCAAATTGTACTTAAGCCAGTAAGATTCGAATTGGGTCATAAGATTAGATTGGATTTTATTAATCTGAAACAGATTAATGGCTCACTTCTATCTTATACAAATTAATAAAAACAAACCAATTAACGAAAAGATGTACTTTACATTTATATCTGAGTGACTTAAAGCCTCCATCGTTGTATTTTCAGAAATGAATTATTTCTTTGTACCCCTTCAACACTTTATCCTTCACCGCGTTCTTGAATGATTTAATTGATTCAAAATTCGTAATTTCATCTTATGTTACCTTGCAAATTATATTAATGCAAAAAATGAAATTTGTACTTGAACTGGTACCTGTAAAGAATTCGGAATGAAGTTAGTTTGGTTGTCTTTTCGCTTAAGGGATGTGTCTTTCTTGTCCTCTTGACAAGAAAATACCGAGAGGATGTCTTCATTCAAAATTTCTTCAGTCCTCTATTCATTATTCAACTCTGCGTAATACCTGTGGAAGCCCATTATCAACGCAGAACACCCGATTCTATTGTTGGATTGAGGATTGAGTCTTACAGCAGATTCGAGAGAAACAGTTATCAGAGTGTCCGGGAACGGTACAAATTCGCGGCAACAGATGCTCGAGCTGACTTATAAATCATCCCCTCGAGAATCCCTCTCTACGTCTACCTTCCTACAATAATTCTCGCGAGTCGGGGAAGGTCTAAATTAACGAACTTGAATCCTCCTCGTCTACTGGCCGCGAGCCGTCGATCGATAATTTGCGATAGAATTGTTTCGTGGGAAGATATCGGTGGATTTCTTCGTGAAAATCCGTAAAGAACAGTAAGAATGTGCAGCTGTTACAAACTTAATATTGACTGTTATATTTGATCAAACAGAAAATTGAGGTGTAATTAAGGTGAGTCGTTGAACGCAGGGAATTTATTAATTTCCCCGTTCTAGGGCCTCCGATAAACTAAAGTGTGCAACGATTATTAAGTAAACTGACAATTCAAGGAGCTATAATTTTTCAGCTTGACAAAAATATTTAACAGAAATTAGATGCAGCATCAACAAATTTGATTATTTATAAGCGAATTTTCAACCAGATCTAATCTGACCTAGCATTGAAATGTATACCTAATCGAAGCTTTAAACCAGAAACTCAACGACACCGAAGACTTCAAAGCCAAATTCTTTTTAAAGGGTATAAACTCTAGGCCCTGGAGCGCTTCAATAACCCCACAGTTAAAATATTAAGCTAGCCAACTGGAGAGTAGGTAATGAATAATGGGGTGTAGTCCTACCTTCCCAACTTCTTGAAACTACGTATCTAGGCGCCTGTATTTAAGTATCCATGTATCCGTTACAGTATTAAGTCTCAGAGGCTGTTTAAAGGGAAAGTATTGCGTGGTTATACCCAAATTGACCTTCATATAATCGACACATGGAATATAATCGACACATGGAAAATACATTCATATAATCGACACATGCTGAAGGAATTGCTGAAGGAAGGTAATTATACTCTAATCTGCACAAGCGGCTGGGTTCCTCCAACTCAGTGGGCTCATCTGTAGATCTGTGCACATCCACGGATTTGTCCGATATCTCTGACAAAATTAAATAGTTCAATCTTTTCACCTGATCCTAATCTTACATTTTTCGCTGCAGTATCTCTATAATTTTTTCCCGCAATATAAGTGGTCCGGACGTTCAGGTATAGATCCACACTTTTGTATATACATATGAGCTGTCTGGTTGGATAATCCCTCTAAAATAGTCTCGTATGAGCCCAACAAAATACGATTTGTGTTCACTCCAAATTTGTTCCTACGGAAAAATTGTTGAAAGGAACTGAAATTCGAAGTTGACTCCCGCATCAGCATTTCTTCTGAGAGAGAGTATTTGGCTCAGGATGGTCGCACGAACATTCCAAAAAAGTCTCACGACGGAGCCAACTAGACCGGATGTTTCGGATGATAATTGACTAAAAAGATACTGCATATTAAATAAACCCCTAGAATTGAGTTAGAGTCAATTAGAACTACGTAATTCCTCGAGTGATATTACTTATGAAAAACACATTACGAAGACATTCATTTTAAAGAGCAGAAAACTGTGTTGCGAAAACTAAGGCGTTGCGTTCTTAATTATTAATAGCGTAGCAACCCTCAGATATCTTTTAATGTTAGTGAAATTCGTCTGGTTACTGTTGATTATTTTTTAAACATCTCATCAACGGATTTTTACTACTCAATTGAATAATACTGTTGCTTGTTATTTTCAGTTGGACATTAGATTCCAGAACACTCGCACCTACAAAATCGATTTCTCACAGCCGAAGAGAAGTCTAAACAAACAATGTCATGCCACAGAACTAATAACTAATGAAATAATTTGATCGTCATGTTCATCAGATGAGTGGGTTTTTGTCCTTTGGTAATTAATGAAGTTGGGTAAGAGTGTGAGAGAAAGCCATTAGAAATTCACTTTCTCGCCTGTTGCACGCGAATGTGATTGCGTGTGTTGATGATCAGTTTGGTTAATATACCCACAAGTTGACCGTGCAAGGTTAGAACGAGGGAAATGTGCACTGCTGTATCTTTACTCAATAATTCATACGAGTTACGTGAAAAAGGTGCACTATTGTACAGTGCCTATTATTCGTAACATATTGGACGAGTATGATGCATTCATTGTACGAGTATTGTAACATATTCCCTGACAAATACTGCAGAAACAAAACAAAAACGCAAATTGTTCCACAATGGTCCTGTATAGATCACTGTTCAGAATACTGGGCTGCTTAGGAGTTCCATAACTAAGTATCCGAAACAACTGGAGTAATTTATATAGATGACTAATTATTTAGGATTAATTCGTGTAATAGAGGTTTTACTTGTACTTCGGCAATAATTTATAACAAAAGGTACCTACCTGCAAATTATAACCAAATTAAGAATGCGCTTTCATTGATTGGAGCAGCCAATCTTTTTGATGATGTGACAGGAGATTGAAGTATAAGCTCAATAGACTAGAGCTGAACTATAATAACCACTACTGGTCCCTCGACATTCACAGAACGTGTAATTCATCCTTCAATCCACTCAACAGGAGGATGGTAGAGTTCAGTGGAAGGCAACACTACCTCGGATGTCACCAGAACATTCAGCTGGAGTGAGTCTTGACGCAAGTGCGCTTATCGTCGAAGAGCATGATATATTTCTATCAGGCTGTGGGGACAATGGCACACATCATCCTATTATGCCCGCTATACGAACCATATCGGTGGCACTTCCTTTCTCCTTACCCATCTTCTAGTCCAACACTGAAGCAGATGAGTACTGGATACTGCTTTCTGCAAGGCTCTGAATGTGTAGGTTGACAGTGCAATCAAGTGTATTTTTGTTTTATAAATATGTGTAAATTATCGTACGTGAATCAGTACGTCCTGTTGTAACGGTATCCGACCAGTAGAAATAAATGATTTATTTAAATCTACTAAAAATACCAAATCAAATCGACATCACAAACCCATGACATTGTGCTGTTTGAACTATTTGGCCCTAATAATTTTTAGCCTAAATAAACGGTATAATTACAGTGAGAAAAAATCGTCAACATGAGAGAGAATCAAAAGTTTGATTATATCTATATAATATATTATATTATCGATATTATCTACCATTTGATTCACTCTCATGTTGACGAATTCTTCTCACTTTTCAGTCCTCATTAGTGACGAACGTCGTATAACATTCAAAAGAATTCTCCTTGAAAAATTCTCCGAATCAGAATTCATTGAAATGCGTACAGAAAACCATATCGTCCCATTTAAATTCCCGAGATACGGCGTTTTGAACGTGGGAGTAGGTTCATGTTCTGTGAAGGATTTTAAATTTGTTTTGAAGTTCATCAAACAGCGTTGCCAGTTAATTATCGTTATCAAGTCGAGCTAATTTCAAGTTTTTACTCATACTCATATACTCATTTTACTCATACTCATATACTTACTCATATACTCATATACATAAGACATATCCAAGTCAATTTGGAATAAGTAGTTATATAAATATGAGTAATAATTTATGTATCCGAGTCAATTTGGTCCTAGCGACTTGAAACTTTCAGGGCTTTCTAGAATCTACACCAAAAAGATCCACACTAAGTTTCAAGTTGATCGGTCAAAAAAGGCCCGAAATATAAGTACTGAAAAACGTAAACCTGACGTCCGGTAAACATACACTTTGTACCGTTCGTTTTTCTCAACTTGTTTGCTTGTTCCTAGACGTTGATATAATAACTTATTCCAAGTGATTACTTATATTTATATAACTACTTATTCCAAGTTAGTCCACTTTGTTGCTGTACTATTTTCGTCTGTCGCGCAGGTGCCCGCCTTCTTCATTCTCACTTTTGTCATCATCAAATCAGCTGGTGCTATTTGTTCTGAAGTTGAGCACCGTTATACGCTTCATGATTAAGGCATTTTTGATTTTACACGTTTAAAAAACTAAACCCACAGGGACTTTACAGGATAGCTTTAAAGTGTCTAAGATATTTATATCACATGTAACATCAGAAACATTTAAGGATTCGATTATGGGTTGGTTCTGTATGGGATTGTACTGATTCAGATAACTACTACTCATTTTCGATAACATCGGGCAACATACGTTTTATTAACAAAATAACAACAATTAGGGATATCAGTGATGTTTAACAACAAAACAAGGAACTATGTATAAAAACAAAATTACACTAATCAGTACGTTTTATGATAGTTAATAAATAATAACTGTATTCAATAGAATGAGTAACCTCTGCGTTCTTTGGTGTTTTCATAAACACTGTAAGGGCGGATGCTGCGGTGGTGTTTGGGCTTGTACTTGCCTTGATATTTCAACTTGGATGGCACAGGTGAATTAGACGAACCGAAGTCGCCGCTGAACCCACTGAAATCGTGTTCATAGTGCTTGGGCTCATGGTGCTCCTCGATTTTATGTTTGTGCTCATGCTCGTGATGTTCCAGGTGATGGAGCTTGGGCTCGTGGTGGACGATCTCTTCGTGGTGATGGTGGTGGTGTTTGGGCTCGTGGTGGACGATCTCTTCGTGGTGATGGTGGTGGTGTTTGGGCTCGTGGTGCTTGATCTCTTCGTGATGCTCGAGGACGTGATGGTGGACTTTGGGCTCCTCGTGCTTCTCTTCGTGGTGGGTTTCGATGGGTTTGCCTGAGTGAGTAACGACGGCGTTGAAGCCGGCGTGTTTGGCTGAGGTGTAGTGGACTTCCCGTGTGGTGCCGTCGGGCTGGAGGAGGCTGTAGTAGCCCTCGACGTCGTCTCCTTTCCTACTCTCCCGGTGGTGCTTGTAGTCTCCTGTGTGCTCGTCTTTCACTTCGTATTCGAATTTGTAATGTGGCTCATGCTGCAAACCAAAAAAATCCTAGAATTATTCATAAGTTGCAACCAAACGAAGGTCCCAAAACGTAAAACCTCTGGAGACTGCGAGCAGAAATAAGACTATGGCTATAATTCACCCTTCAAGGGTTCAAAAAATGCTGCAATCTTAAAAGGTGGTAGAAAACGGCCTTCTTTATCTGTGTCGCCGCAACCTCAAGTTGGTCCGCCAATCAGGGGAGACGGCAGAGGCGGTTAAAGTTGAGGGGCAGTAAAAAAATCGAGTTAAGGCGTGAGGAAAATGATTGAGGACGATGAGAATAGAGATCGCCTCGAAATGTGCATCAGATCCGCTAAATATTCAGTAAATGGGCGCTAACGTTGATCGAGTATGATTTCATGCTGAAAAACTCTGCAAATTCTTGACACAACGGTTTATTATCTTCCTTGTGCAGATCACCCTTCTGTCTATACCAGACTGTGTTGCAAATCGGCACCATACCATATTCTCACCGTACTCATACCATACCATACGAATTTCTTTCCTATCATACCATACTGTATTATACCAAATCATACATACAATAATATACCATACCATACTCATACCATGTCCTACAAACCGAGTGAATATTGAAATGTCATCCATTTCTGACCTATATTTAAAATTTCAAGTATCTAGCTCATCATCAAAATTTAATTTGTTTAAACAAATAGGTATTATTTAAACAATTTTACAGACAAGAAACCGAGTGAATCCAGTTCTGTGATCCAGTTCTGACCTATTTTTAAAATTTCAAGTCATTATTTAAACAATTTTACAGATGAGAAACCGAGTAAATATTGCAATGTGGTCTATCCCCGACTCACGGTTAAAATTTCTAGACTATAGTTTACCGGGAAGATGACAAAAGGTAGTTTTATTCTGGGCGTCTGAGGGTTGGGTCACATAACGGCCGTTTTCGACGCGAAAGATTAGTGTTTTTCCTAAACCTTTGTGCGCTCACTGTGAACGAACGGCTGGTCGCACAAAAATCCAATTGGTCTTAAAAGATTCGTAATTTTTCAGGTCATTCAAAAGTGAACTGAAAATTACACGTTTCAGTTAAATATTTTGAGATATGACATTGTCGAAATTTTAAATTTCGTTTTGAACCCCTTCCCCTTGACCTAGGGTTATGAAAAGTTTCGAGGACCATTGTGGGGCTGGTCCAAACCCAGAAACCGAATTTCGTAATTTTAACTCAACGCTAACTGGGCAAAGTGGCGCGGACGGCGTACGGCGTACGGCGGACGGACGGATTTTGGTTTATTATCTTCGATAATGAACCATTGGAATCGCCCAAAGAAAAAATTTTTTTAACCCCCCCTCAAAATTTGTTGGTTTACGTTTCAAGATACGTAGATTCAGAAAATCGAATAAAAAAAAATCCGTCCGTCCGCCGTACGCCGTACGCCGTACGCCGTACGCCGTCCGCGCCACTTTGCCCAGTTAGCGTTGAGTTAAAATTACGAAATTTTTTTTTATGGGTTTCGACCAACCCCACAATGGTCCTCGAAACTTTTCATAACCCTAGGTCAAGGGGAAGGGGTTCAAAACGAATTTTGAAAATTTGAAAATCTCATATCTCGAAAAATTCATATAGAACGGTATGTTTTTTATTTCATATTTAGATAGAGTTTGTTCCGTAGAATGTTTTAAGACCATCCGCAGCTTTGTACGACCAGCCGTTCGTTCACAATGAGGGCTCAAAGATTGTGCCTCACAACACGATCGTGTATCAAACTGTTGAAATACAGGTCCATTTTCATACTAACAAGCTCTTTGGAACATCATATGGCTTAAGTGATGTCGAGTTTGTTGTTCTGAGGTGCGTTTCGTGCTGCGGAAATGAAGGTAATTTCGAATGTTTGTTGGTAGGTACTTCTTTTATAGAAAAAATATTACCGACGTAGTATTAAAAACCCCAGAATTATATCGTATTAATTAATCATAATTAATAATAATTATTATTAATAATAAATACGAATTATTAATACCTAACAATAAATTATAATAATTTTCAGTAGGTACTTGATAAAATTGTTAATAATTAGTGATAATTGATAATAATAATTAATCTAACATTTAGGATCTAGACATTTAGACCTAGTGATCTAGACAGAAGGGTGATCTGTACAAAGAAGATAATGAACCGTTGTGTCAAGAATTTGCAGAGTTTTTGGTTTATTATCTTCGATAATGAACCATTGGAATCGCCCAAAGAAAAAATTTTTTTAACCCCCCCTCAAAATTTGTTGGTTTACGTTTCAAGATACGTAGATTCAGAAAATCGAATAAAAAAAAATCCGTCCGTCCGCCGTACGCCGTACGCCGTACGCCGTACGCCGTACGCCGTCCGCCGTCCGCGCCACTTTGCCCAGTTAGCGTTGAGTTAAAATTACGAAATTTTTTTTATGGGTTTCGACCAACCCCACAATGGTCCTCGAAACTTTTCATAACCCTAGGTCAAGGGGAAGGGGTTCAAAACGAATTTTGAAATTTTGAAAATTCCATATCTCGAAAAATTCATATAGAACGGTATGTTTTTTATTTCATATTTAGATAGAGTTTGTTCCGTAGAATTTTTTAAGACCATCCGCAGCTTTGTACGACCAGCCGTTCGTTCATAATGAGGGCTCAAAGATTGTGCCTCACAACCCGATCGTGAATCAAACTGTTGAAATACAGGTCCATTTTCATACTAACAAGCTCTTTGGAACATCATATGGGTTAAGTGATGTCGAGTGTGTTGTTCTGAGGTGCGTTTCGTGCTACGGAAATGAAGGTAATTTCGAATGTTTGTTGGTAGGTACTTCTTTTATAGAAAAATTATTACCGACGTAGTATTAAAAAGCCCAGAATTATATCGTATTAATTAATCATAATTAATAATAAATACAAATTATTAATACCTAACAATAAATTATAATAATTTTCACTAGGTAGGTACTTGATAAAATTGTTAATAATTAGTGATAATTGATTATAATAATTAATCTAACATTTAGGATCTAGACATTTAGACCTAGTGATCTAGACAGAAGGGTGATCTGTACAAAGAAGATAATGAACCGTTGTGTCAAGAATTTGCAGAGTTTTTTTTATTCGATTTTCTGAATCTACGTATCTTGAAACGTAAACCAACAAATTTTGAGGGGGGTTAAAAAATTTTTTTCTTTGGGCGATTCCAATGGTTCATTATCGAAGATAATAAACCAAAAGGTGTTAGGTATTTGGTGCAGGGGGTTATTTGGTTCAGTGTGCTGAATCCAAATCTGAAACCTGTTTTTCGCTATCTGGTCTAGCACACTGAAAAAACCCAATACCAATCCCCATCTCCTCTCCACCAAACAACACCTTTTTTCTTGGACCACAACACATAATCGTAGTGACGCAATAGAATGCAATTTCTGCATTAAGTTGCATAACCAACCTACGTAACATTGCGTGAGCGTGGGTTTATGGAAATGGAGTTTGGATATGAGTTTGGATATTATGATATTATGGAGTCGGGATATCATAATCGCTGATGCATACGTTTAATATGAGTACATGTAATTAGGTACAGTTACCGCCTAATAACAAACATTTATGAAGAAAAATGGATTTTTTTCTTCAATTCTAAAGCTTTCTCAATGAATTTAGAACCGAAAAATGACAAACAAAAAAGTGAAATTACCATGAACAACATGGAAACTCGCGGCTTTCATTTCTTATTAAGTATTGCTTATTGAGGAGAATTTTCCATTACTCTCTAATTCTCTAAACTGCTTATCAAATCGGAGCTGGACACGATCTTTGTACACATTCTCCACCCCCATCTTCAGTACATCGTAAAGGTAGTAAGGGTACCTTATTGTGTTGTATTCGATCCGGAATTTACTGGGTGGACCACTAGAGGATCCATAACGTTGAAGGTAATTTGTTATATTTTGATGGCTCCCTCTTAAATGGTTGTGTGACACTCCTGCTGCAGGGTTTCATAGGCCACAAGGTTCCGAGACCTCTTCACTTTTACAGACAATTGGATCCTGGCGTTAAATGCGCCATTCGCCCAGGTGCCCTTTCATACAGTCAACTTTATGATGGATCTTTATGGTGCCCACCGCGCTCTTCCCGCTCTACGCAAATCCAAACCATTCGGGTCTCCATGTGCAAACTCCGCGAAAAAAATACTTCCCCACTTTATGTGTCGTTGTCTTGTCTCGTCTGAGTTTCGTTTGATTGCATTGCAGAGATACTGCACTCCGCATCTTGAATTCCCCTGATTGGTCTGTTTTGCTGCATATCTGCAGGTTCGGGTGGCCATGTAGGAAATTTATTCTTGGTTGGCAAATGCAACTTCAAAGTATTGTCTCGACCACCCATGATACTCCAAGACATGTGCAATATTTTTGAAGACTAGTTATTTTCTTATTTTTAAAACTTCTTTGTTTACTGTTGATGCATTTATAAAATTAATGATTTATTATGTTAATAGTATTTTAACACGGATATTTAATAAAGATTCGAAAAATCAGGTGCATTTAGCTCAGGTTTTCTTGACTTGCTGACGCATTCTGGCTCAGTTTTCTCTCTAGTTAGATCGACTCAGCTCATCAAATTAGAAAACTAGAAGAATATGTGACAGCGATAGATACTTGGGTACCAAACCGAACGTCACATCAACGAACTGCTTATTTGATTCTGAAATAGAACTTGTATAGGTACTTGGCGTTTTCAGGACTCTCTTTGTGTCTGAATATTGCAAGACTCTTCGGGAAAACTAATGGAGCAACCATGGCTGTTAGCATTTTCTCTTCACGTCTATTCTAGAGGCACATTCAGTCTCAATTGCTCCTCAGAATTGGATTGAATAGCGGGTTCTACGTGTCTTCAGCCTTTTACGCTATTTCTCTCGCCAATTATCTATTATCAAAACCCGAAGGGGACATATAGTTTGAGATCTCTTTCACTTTCACACACAAACACCACCCTAAACTTCCCATATCTTCAACTTCTTGAGGGTTTCCAAGCTCGGGAAAGGCTCGTAAACCGTAACACCAGAAAGGAAACTTTTCGCACGCCACTCTGAAAACTTCTTTTTCTTCTCTTGAAAATGCGTTAGGTCCCTAGGAGGTCCCTTTTGTTTTTCCTCGCACTTTTCTATAAGATGTGTAAACATCCTGCCACATTCCTTTTTTTTCTCTCGCCTTTTCACCGCTAGAGCGAGTTGATTCTTTGAGAGCCTTCTCCCGGAGGAGTTTCGCTTCATTGTCAGTGGCCGTTCTCCAGTTGTGAGCGAACTTTCATTCCTCGAGTGAATATCGAAGAAGGGGCCGAGGGGGAAGAAGACACTTGAGAGAAACCAAAATATGACTTCAAACTCTTATGTAACACACAGACTCACAACGTGGGTGGGCTGTATTGCCCCCAGGGAGTTTTATATGTGCAGGAGGTAGTTCGAGAGTGAAGCACAAAAAACCTTTGGATTTAATCCAATCTATTCCTCCACCCACCTGTTCGAATATGATCACTTGTATGAACTCCTGTGGATTTATTCGCTTGTATTGCAATGCCTTTGTATTTCTCTCAAGATTTATAATAAATAATTAATAAAAAGCGTCAATAATGAACAGATTTCAGATTGTTGATGTCGTGGCGATGGTTGTCACTAAAAATCATTGGAACATTAAATATTCCTGCCCTGCACGGAAATACTTGAACGTTTATAGTATGGTACAGATCGTTTCTAAGGCACACTCATAGACTTTCTTGGAACTCCATCATCTATACAGATCAGTGTTCTGCGTACAATACCCTTGTGAGTCCCATATCTATATTTTGTGTATAGTACAAAATCCCAGGAAAAATGTGTCAAAATATCGTTCAAATATTTAAGGATTGGTAAATGACATTTTCAGACATTTGTATACGAATTAAGATGCAGCGCAATTTTTTCAAGGAAAAATTGAGAATAATGATGATTGAAAATCTCTCTGGTGTTTTACTTGTTCAGGGGTTGTCAACGTACGGAATATAATACGATTTGCACATATGAATTTCCATTAAAAAAAAGAAGAAAATATCGCGGGGCAACGGGATGAAATTTGATGTTTGAGAAACCTTGATAACACATTCGCATTGATGGAAACTGATGAAGAACTGTTTCCTATCTGTGCACATTCAATACTGCAACTGGTTCGTTAAGCTTGTTTCATGAAGACCCACAATTCCAACGATTGCCAAATCTTCGGGTCTATTTGGTTAGACGATCGTCTTATCGATAAGACCCTTTGAGATTTTATGCTTTCGTTACCAATAGGCACCTATTCATTTTGAAGGTGAGTTAATTTTATTTCGGGCAAATTACCAGCTTTGAGATACAGTTTCGTTTCTGGACGAGAACTGTGCCGAAACGTTGAAATAATTCAACACAATCCACCTCTTGTAAACTTAATTTCAACACCCTGAAACTAAGGACCCGTGGAACGTTGATACGAAGTGTAGCTCGGGCCTCTTGTGATTAATAGCACTTTGATGAGCACAAGGAGAGAGCAGAAAGGCAGAGAGCGAAGAATCTACATTTAAAAATCTGCGGGGTCACGTCCTACGACTTTTTCACCGGGACGTCGGAAAAAAAATTTTTTTCCGGGTTATTTATATTATTCATCCTCACCCGAATACCAGGAGGGGATGTGAAACATAGCGTGTAATTTCAAAGAGATGAGTGGGAGTCTTCAAGGATCGTTTTTTTCAGGTAGGGTTAAAATCGTCTGTTTGTTGAAAGCGCGATACGGTAAACATATTGGACGCACTAGTAGACATTAATAGCTGGTACGTCGACAGTTTACCCTTTAACCTCAGAACGGCTCGAAAAAATACGGTTTGATAGAGGATGAAGTGGTTCAGGGTGGGGGTGAAGTCAAATTTGGGGTCATCCCGTTTGGGTCGGCAGGAAAAATTGTTAATGTTTTGGATTTGTGGGGGGAAAAGTTGAGTTGAGGCAGATTGGAGAAGTGAGGATGAGAAAAGGTAAAGGGGGTGTGGGTAGGAGATCGTGGGTGAAATTCGAGTCTGTAGGACTATTAGGTAATGTTAGGTAGGGAGGGGGTAACCCTTAAGTAAGTCAAGAAAATGGCCACTATGCATGGGTGGTATAGGTAAGTTGAATTGAGTTCGAAATGAGAACATAGTGATAACGGAACAGTCTATAAACGCAAAGAAGGGCTTCTCAAAGGGCGTTGGGTACCTACGAGTATGTACGAGGTCAGACACCTTCCCTGACTCATTAATTTTAATTTACATATCTCATTGGCTCTGCAGTATTTCACACAAAATATCCCCAAACGTTGTGTCGGTTTCACTGAGGAGATCTATGATTTAAATCCTTTGGTTTTTGTATAGAAAAATGTAGACCTTTGAGATCATGGTCTTTTATTGACTTTTGTTTTCAATTACTCAAATTTTGGACAGACTCCCAGCCCTAAGACATATCATGATGATCTTAATCACACCGAGTGCTGGTTAGCTACTGCCACCGCATTGGTCAAATTTGAAATGGTGCATTAAAAAATCCGCTCTTTCTTTTAATATTTCACTGTTTGGAGTTTCATAAAAATTTATTCGAAAAAGGCTCATTTTGAAAAGTTGAATCTAGTTTAATTCAATTCAACCACTACCATTTTCCTACCAGAATTGACTGAAACCCCGAACAACAAATTTGAAAAAAGTGGTTCTTGAGAGGTTGGAGTCTCGTTCCTTGTATTAAACAGAATTTATTAAACAGAAATTTTATAAAATTTGACTCTCAATACTAGAAGTTAGTCGTAGACTTACGTAATGTTCCTCATGGTGTTCTTCGTGGTGATCCTTGTGGTGATCCTCGTAATGGTGCTCCATTCCGTGGTCATCGACCGACTGAGGTGTAGCAGTGCCCAGGACGGCCAGCCCTACCACTACCTGAAACCGCCGTTTACCTAAATTACCATCAAACGTAATTGCAAAATGACAATAGTCATTATTACTAAGTCTTATTTTTATTGGTATTATGCCATTATTTATTGAATTTTTTCATAATGTATAGATTTCGATCAAATTTTGTCCAAACTTTAGTTAAATGGATTTTGCTTCGATTAAATAGAACTATTTGGAATGCTTCCAAAATGTTAAAAATATTTATAATCCATTATATCAATTATTTCCTGAATTTGAGACTTGAGCTCGCGGTAGCTTTAGGTCTTTTGGTTTTCAACAGATAAATAACTTTCTAGGATAGAGACCACTTTCGAAGGAGAGCCCTTTGGATCTGATTTACGTACTGTTTTTCTAGTGATCAGTGAACTATTTTTCAATGTTTTTGGATAGATATGACAAACTTTGGGAGCAGATGACAATTTGAGGAAGTTATCAGTCAAAAACCGTATTTTTGAATTCTCGGAAAATTTTCATTTTCAATAATGAACCTTCGGACCCAATCAAGCAAAAATTGTAATTGATTTTTATGAAGACTATTTTTGAAGGCCATCCTGAACGTTGCACGGCCGGATTTCCGTTGGCAATGACTGCTTATAGGTGAAACCAAACAAAAAATCATCAACATGATTGCGAATCGAATCAAACGGTCAAATAATGATCCACGTATTATTCAGGTTGACCAGGAATTTAGCTGGAAAATTTACGAGACCATCATCGAGCTAGTTACCGACTCCCCTTTTCACGCACAGGACCTGCTCGAATGGACAGAAATTAATAAACCTAGGTGAAAGAATTTGCTGCGTTTTTTGGATTTAGATTTGCTTGTTGAATTATAATGACTAGGATGAAGAAGTTATATTTTTCAACTTTTTCGGAATAGATTTGGTTCCAATATGTTCCTACCGAACTGTTAGTCGGGTTTTGTTACTGAAGATTCGGCCCAAAAATGAATAATAAACCATAAAACATCTCTTACACTGCAACTCTCTACTCTGCATTGTGCATTATAAGCCAACTAGTATTTCAACTATTATTAGGTCATCTATTATTCATTATGATTCACCCTCCCCCTTTCTCCATCAAGGTCTTCCAAGTCATCCTTCCAAGTTTTTTAATGGCTAAATGGTGTTCACGGGCGTAGTGCATCAAATTCACTGCACGCGAACGGTTCAAACTCGTTCAAACTGACAAATAGTTCGGAGTAGCTTCCTCCGAAGCGGTTTCCTGAAAATGAAATGATAAACAGCTCACAGCACTCAGTACAACACTCACTAATTGGAAAATCATGTTGAGAGTTGGTTTGGAACACTGACGGTCCGTTCGGCGGATCCTCCGCCTTTTATACAGCTCCCCCTTTCACGATACGACCCAACGAGGCCCGACAATGCAGTAATTATTACGGGAAGGGGCTCGAAAACCTCGTTGGTTTGATGCATTTTATGAATCGGGAATGAACTGCGATAATGTTAATGAACATATTATTCGTTGGAGCGGAATTATTAGGGCTTGAATTTAGCGCTGCCAAAAATCAGCGCACCACGGAAATACCCGTATTGATTGGACTCCGTCCCAACTGGTAGGTACTTGTTATGTCGCCAATTATCGAGGTTCGGTTTCTGTGGTTTCAACAAATTGAATGCACACGTTGAAAAATTAACAGTACGTTCACGTTCACTGATCATCAAATATTCCAAAATATACAGCAACACACTCACATGGCACGCTGTAATTAGACCATTACGAAATCACGTTATTTCTTCTCCAAATGCTTCCCCAACGTTTTATTATTCCCTGTAAGGTAAAAATTAAAAAATAGTGGAATTGAACAAAACATTCCCTCGAAAATCGAACAGCTTCAAATGAAACCAGAGATTAGAACTTGTACACTAAAAAATCAGTAGTGAACAAACCTGTACGGAATCACCGTACAGATGGTTGTTCCGCATGTTTTTATTGTTCTTGAACTGTTACTGTAGTTTCTGTTATCTTTCTGTAGTTTCTGTAATCTGTTCAATTAGTGCTCGAAAACACTCTTTCGAGTTCTGACTCCTTTAGTAATTAGGGAGCTAAAAACCTGTTTCTTCTATTTAGTTCTACACAGAATGCAATCCGTTGAGCAAATACCTCAGGAGAATCAAGAGGCTAAAATATGAATGACGAGAGGTACATTTCAATCGGGCCCGAGAACACATAAGGTCAAACAATTAATCCATTCCTTATTCATAGAAACATGGCCTACAAAATGATCTATGTCAATTACAGGACAAATACTGCCTGTTTGAAGGCTTATTCCCGAGGTCAAGGGTCACAAGTCACTGTTAGGGCCACCCCGTTGAAAATTACGAATTTAAAAGAAAAATGAAATATTAAAAACGTCAAGGGAATCTCCATCGTTTCAAACTTTTGAAACTATATTTACTAAGTAATCTTCCATGGCTGAAATAAATAAAAAACGAAAAAACGGATCGGAAATTAATTTAGCGAACTTAAATACTTTTCAAAATTGAATTGGATTGTTCAAAATTATCCTGGGAATTCAAATATGAAATTACTTAAGAGATCACTCTTCGGTATAGATACCTGTCCTTTAAAAGTCCCTGAAACCTTTTTTAGGACCGGAATTGTCTTATTTACTCGTACTAAATAAATGTAAGAGACAGTCTTGGTTACAACAAAACTCGGCCCTTCGGGCCTCGCCAGGGACCCCCGGATGGTTACTGCTTAGAGCCTTCGGCTAAAATTCAAGAAACATGGAACATTTACTATGAATTTGTTGTCTGCTGTTTTAATTTGGCTCATTATGGGCCTGCTTTCCAAATTGCTCGTCATTTCATTCAACTCTTGACTCACTACTTTGTAAAAGAGTCTCAATCACAACAAAGGGACTCTTATTATTAAGAAATCGAAAACATCTAAAGCGCCGAAGAACCCATCACAACTAAAAGCCCGCGTTCATGAAACATCTCGCCTAGGTTTCAAATCGATGTTGGTTTTTACCGTGAATGTTGTTTACAGTTTTTTTAATCAGAGGTATATCTCAGCTTCGTCCATATTTACAGCTGTTTGGGGTATGGGTTATGGGGTATGGGGTAGGGGTTTGGGGGTAAACACAATTTACGGATAAATTGAGGGCTTTTCAACGAGTGGCGAACGATTTTCGTGGGATGAAAACTAACGGCGATACATTTCCCTAGAAACGGGTCGGTTGTGAGTGAACATCATTACAAAATCCCGCGCTACTTTCGTTCCACGGTTTCGTCGCGTTTTTTCCCAGTTAGGTGATGGCTAAAGCATGTTCCATGCAAAAATAAACAAAATTTCGACAATTCTTCTCTTAATAAATAATGGTCGAAATGACTATGATGCACGTTTTAATATATTGTATATGTCAAGACAACGGATATTGCCAGAATAAGCCCCTCCTCATACGACAATGCCGAAGATAAAGTATACAGTACAGTATAAGGTACTGAAATTGCCACAGGACATCAATGACTTGGGCAATTGGAAGATTACTTGTAATAAGAGAATACTTGTAATTTTGTAAATCGACAACAGTTTACACCAAGAAGTGCCCGACTAATTTGAATTCGCACACGTGTATGAAAATTGGCCTGGACGTTTACTGTTTGATTCACACTCGTGTTCATAATGTTTTTCCGGTTTCACGAACGAATGGGGTGCTCCATTTCAATGTGTCACTACGTTAATATGATAATATGATATTAATATGATATCATATAATATTATTATATTATAATATATCATATTAACGCATATTCAATGTATCATAGTAACAATATTATAGTTACTAATACTCGCTGCAGTAGCGTTCATCTTGAAACAGGACAGTGAAGCGTCAAGTCATCCTTAATTTTAATGACAAAAGGAATAATATTATTCTTCACCCGTTACACTTATTGCATGAGATGAAATATGGGAGATTGTTCGTGTTTACAACAAAATTCAGTTTGAGCCCGATTTTATTTTTTGTGTTCAAGTTCGCCAAGGTGCTGTTGATTTTCTGAATTTAATTTCGCTTTTTTTTATTGATACAAAAATGACCTCTGTGATTTCTCAGTAATTCTCACGACCCGACCCGGCCGAGCCATAACTCACTTTCCGGCCGCCGCTATTGAATGTTCCTATTCTATTTGTACGGAAGCGCCTACAGCGCCTACGTGCATTCCCATACATCATCTTTCAGGCTGAAATTATAGTCGTGGGAGACGCACAAGGGAAAGCCAACTTCCGTCTTGACTGCGAGAGTAGAGAGATTGGGACCAGGGAAAATACCATGCAGTTTTTAACGTCTAACGGCATTCTACCTCGATACAATCCCATATGAAGAGTACAGGGGAAGAATGACACATGTCCATAAGACCTGATCTCGGGAAAAACCATTATTAAAAATTATTCTTTTCTCGGTCGGTACCAATGATTTATTGACATTTTTGTTGTTACATTGATATGTATAATTATGTACCGTGCATTTATAACTTTAAAATAACTGTGTAAATGCTCTGAAATAACTTTATGTAGAAAATCTAAGCAAAGAGTAGGTAACAATTTCATAAAAATTTAGGTTTTTTTGCGATGTTTCACTGACAAGAAACCCCTTTTTTATTGGGGTCCCAGACACATGATATGGTTTATAAATTTATAGGAGAAACGCAGGTCGTATTTATAAGAGAAATGCTGGACCTGGTGGAGTCCTGTAATGGGTACGATAACTGCCTACATGACAGACTTGAGTTTTGTTACTTTCCTCACCTACAGCAATCTTCAGCCTAAAGTTGTTACCACGAACCGGCCTGCGGCTCGTCATCAAACTCGTCATTCGGATTATCAAATCTCTTCCGGGCCCCCGAATTTCCGCCCAATTCCCTCAGTTTCATACCGTCTTCATTAAACGGGGCAAACTTGAGCGGGTCTCGAAGGAGTTTCGTGCATTTAAATACGGGAACAAACCCTCAACGCCTTTCCCTCCGTCGTTGCGTTTCTTGAAATATGACTTTTCCTCGCTGATCTCTCGGAAAACGGGGGAAAGTTGGTAAACGAGGAATTCAACTTTTCGCCCGCGAGAAGACGGTGTTTGCTTTCAAGTGCTGTTTAATAGTTTTATAATGAACACGTTCACGCAGCGCGTTACTCATCCACTCAATCCATTACTCGAGCGCACCGACGATTTATCACTGTGTTTGGGGAATAATTTACTAGTGCTTAAAAGAGGCAGGTTTTCAACAAGCTTATTAATATTATTTTCCACACAAATGGTGTGTCGGACATCCAAAAACACGTATGGTATACCATTTTCCCAAATAATTATGCTTGACCTACTTGATACAACAGAGATTGATGAGCGAATTTTCGAAGTAACCAATCTACTCCACTTCCTACCTTCGAGAAGACCAAAAACAACAAAGTCAGTTTGGAATCAATCAAAATGATTACTTATAATATTTATTTCCATTTATAATAACATTCATTTCTGAAGCATTTTATCATGCTGATGCTGAAAATCACCACGACAGGTTCACTTTAGCTCTTGACTTTTAAAGATGCAGAACCAACGTGGGTGATAAAAGATGAATATGGTGGGATGTAGGGTTATTGCATTTCCAAAAGTTGGTATGCCTGACAGCTGTGATTCCTATTGATTGAATTCTCAGGTGCTCGTTTGTTTACTCACTCGTTTACATTAAATAGTAACTTTATCGTTTAAAATCGACATGCCACGGAAGTGTGTTAATACTGTAGCCAACATCTTATATGTTTGTGTATATAAATATATAAATAGCTGGTTTTATGTAAAATTTCTCCATTTTACACATCAGTTTATAGATTTTTCCACGGTGAACACGATGGTCACACTGTTACATTTTTGGAATTTATGGGCAATCTCCCCCTCCCCCTCCCCCTAAAACTCCCTTAGCGAGGCCCGATTCTGCCCATCTACGATTACCGAGATAGATTTTTGTGCAAATTTGAACTTTTCTCTCAACTCTATCGAGAGTTATCGTCTGGAATGACATATTGATATATATATAAACATGTGATTTTTGGTGCTTTTTAGTAGTGAATTCAGGATGATCTGAAACGGATTTTAGTATGAAAAGTTTTCGGAAATTCGAGATTTATAAATTTTGGACCGAGATCAATAGCTTCTTTTAGCATGGAACATGCTTTAGCCTTGGACTAACTAACCGAAAAACGTTACGCGGAATGGGTGACGCGGGATGGGTGACGAAATTTTCTAATGATTTCCGCTTACAACGGAGCCGTTGCTGGGGAAATGAAACTTATTTAGTTTTCATCGGACAGAAATCGTTCACCACTCGTTGGAAAGCTCTCGATTTATCACGCATTTATGTCGCAGTTTTATATTTATCTACGAGATATTAATCCAACAATGCGATGTTATAAATGGTTAGTAAACAATCTTATGTGCGAGGGTCGAAGCTTCATTTCCAGGGAAGCTAATTAGAAGCATGTTCCATGTTTCTCGATTTTTAGCCGCAGGCTCCAAACGGCAAGCATCCGGGGGGTCCAGGGGGGCTTGCCCCCCTGGCGAGGCGCGAAGCGCCGAGTTTCTTCGAAAATTCGCTAAAAGACGTTGTTTGGTGTCTTTGCCTATCTGTGGCATCGTTTTGGTACAGAATTTCAGTTGGCGAAACTCATATTTTTCGGTTACCCGGACAATTCGTCCATCCTTGATGAATGAAAATGTTATTTCGTTGTTTGAAACATCCATCAAAATTCAATTTTTTTTTTTACATTTTCATGTCTTTCATATGGCACATAAAAAAAAATCGTCACGAAAATCGTCACGAAATTTGCTAACGAAATTTGTCCCAAGTCGCCACAATGATGATTATGACCATCAGAAGTGAAGTTGTTCGTTATTTCTGATGAGTTTCGCTTACAACCGATTCGTTGCTACGGAACTTTATCTTCGCCAGTTATCATCGTACAAAAATCGTTCACCACTCGTTGGATAGCTCTCAATTTACCTAACCATATTACGTTAACCACTGCGGAGTGCGTGGCCGACAAGCTGTGGTATGAGCGTGATTGTTTAAATAATTGTTTACACACAGGTGATCATTCCCAATAATTTATATTGACAAAATTATGACCATCAGAAGTGAAGTTGTTCGTTATTGGAATTAGGTAGGTACCTACTTTACAGTTTGATATTACATCCCAGTTTCGGCCCTGATCATCCTAGAAAGCTGATACTCGGTATACAAACTCTTGAGGGAACTCTAAATTCGAATTATGATATGCGCATGACTTGATACGAAGTTTGTTTGCACACAACATGAAAATGTCTCAATGTGTTGCAGGCTCGTATGCAAGCGTTTACCTTGGCGTTTATTTTTTTAAAATCTTCCATGTTGAACCTGCGTTGCCCGATCTCTTGACTTTTCCGACTCGAGGAGCAGATTAGGACATCGGCAGTTACAGCGGTAAATCTCCGAGCTCGCTTTCCGTCTCATCGGCTTGGGGGAAAAAAAATTCAAAAGGAGGCACAAAGTGGTAAATTGGGTCCAGAGCGGTTGGTGAAAAGATGGCGTGGCGCGGAGGACGAGAGTTTTGAATGGGCAATGAGGTGGCGGTCTTGATCCTTCACCGGTGTCCGCCATTTGTCCGGAAGGTCGAGTGCGGCTTAGAGGATAATTTATCTCGCGTCAGGGCTCCAAGTTCCAGCACAATGGCCTCTCGCAATTGCCCTTTTCACTCGAAACCGGGAGCTGGACACCTGAATTTCATGTTCCTGGGCGACTTAAGATTTACTTCACTTTATTCATTTACCCTGAGCATTTTTTTTTGAGGGTAGCCATCCTGTGTTGTAGGATGCGAGGAGTTTCGAATGAATGTCTGTACTGGCTGTGGTACTGGCTGATGGGGTGCCATTCCCAGCTCAGCTTGCCATCATAAGATGCTGATGTGCTGACACTAAGTTATACTGGGGAGAGGAATGTGGCACGTAGAGAGGCACGGGAATTTAAAAGGCTAAATAATGAAATATTTAATAAATAGAGAGCTGTCGACCTGATTCAAGTGAAGGTGCAATATAAAAGCCCAGAACACCCCTGCACGTACAATTAATGCAATGACAGGACGGGTCGGATTATTTTGAAGGCTAGGCTGAATTGTTCGACCTGAATGCGATACCTAGTGGTGTTGAACTATCGATAGGACTATCGATACTATCGATAGTTTCTGAACATCGAAAACTATCGATAGTCAGCGGACTGTCGATAGTACTATCGGAACCTACTGAAAACCCACATGTTCCCAGAAAAAACACGTACCTACCTACTTAATGCAGGTGGAAATTGAACAAAATTACCTGATAATTTTTGTCTGATAATTTTTGGTCTTCAAGCAGTTATTCGTATTAGAATTAGTATCAAGATGGTCCTTACCTCAAGTCATGTAACACAATTCAAATGTATACACAATTCAAGGGCCCACGAGTTTATCACTAGTTCGAAACATTCTCAACACAGTTCATTTAACACAATTATCGTTATTTCTAGCCTTCTTTCTTAATTGCCTTTTCCAGTTTTTTCCCAGGCGAAAATGATATAATAAATTTAATCAGACATGACAATTTTTATTTATAAAATACTTGGGTATTTTGCCAAAAATAATTTGAAAAAAAAAATTTAGCCTGACTAGGTCAATACTAAAAAAAATTACAACGCTAAATCGACATGTAAGTGACTTAACCATAAGTCGTTTTGTGTTACCAAGGAACTTTTATATTTTTATTCAGCAATAAGCCTTTCGCAAGTATAACGCATCTGATTTTTGTACTGAACTCATCAGGAATACTTTCACTTCACTAAAAAACTCATGAAAGACGACGACTGACGACAACTGACAATACAGAGGCCAGATTTGATAAGAGACGAGTGTTAAAACTATCGATAGTACTATTTTTGGAAAAACCATCGATTCTATCGGAAACCGAAACTATCGATAGTTCAACTCCACTGGGGATACCAAATAGGGCGGACCGAGGAATATGGGGGCTCCAGAAGACACGCGACACCACTTGTCAAGGTGCCCAGTATTGGCAGAATTCAGGGTCAGATGCCTGAATAAGGCGAGGTTGACTGATGAGGAGCTAATTGACGTCCTAAATGGCAAAAGATCTAACCGGTTAGATCTGTAAATTTTGAGCATGCAAAGCTATAGGAATGAATTGTTTAGGAATTCAATTGTATTATTAACTGTGGGTGCCCCAATCACGCCAACCTATATCTACCACCAACGTATGTAATATTGGAATATTTGCTTTTGGTTCTATTTAATATTATAGTGAACGTCATCCGTGGATGCCTGAGAACTAATAACTGACTGATCTACCTGTTTTTGCCTGTAAAATTTATGTCACCAACATTGACTTGTGATATTATCAATAGCCAACTAGTGCTGTGATGGTTTTGTTATAGTAAAAATGTCTTCTTGGTCTTCTTCTTCTTCTAACTTGCTGCTATAATATATAACCGTACTAATCTAATACCTACCTGAACATATGGACATCAGCAGTGATACTGAACTGTAAAAAATTTTAAATTAATGTAAAACAATTGTATTAATTTAATTAATACAAACGTCCCAGAACGACGTGGTAAGAAAAATAGCGAGTGAATGCTTCATGGTACATCCACAAAGTAGTTAATAGTCCTCGTTTGAATATAAATCCGAGTTGGCGATGTCGATTACAAGGGGCCATTTCAAGGTGGTGCTTGTCAATGAGTTACTATGCTGAAAATCGTGATGCGCGAAAATCGTGTGCCTTTGTCTGAGAATGTGACCAGAGTAAATCATAAATCTATAAGCTGTGAATCGTCAAGTCAAACCTGCTGAAATAACTACATTTCATGACAACCTAAGCTCAAATCATATAGCGGTATTTTGATTTGTATAATCAATTTACGAATATGAGGTAAACAGTACTCAGTAATCAAGTATCGCCCAACGCATCTCATGATTTTTATGAAATGAAGAGAGTTACACTTAAAGATTCTAGTTGTATTATCATTTTCTCGAAACCCCCCGACAATCCCTTTTGTTTTCTATCGAGAACGAAGATAATCCTCAAGTTGAGCAAATGGAAAGATCGCCCTAATCCTTTGCAGAAACAAACAGAGATATTTTATACATGGAAAAGCCGAGGCCCCACAGTCAAGCCGAGGCCCAATGGCTTAAGCTTTATGCGACTCCTTTTGAAAGTTATTTATGACCGTTTTTCTGTATTCAGTTAATCTTCGCCACTTGAGAACCTAAATTAATGGTAAAATACTGTCAGACAGACTTTTTTTGCGTGTATAAATGCGCACTGGTAAGTTTAATATTCTACATGGGCTCAAGTTCAATTTAGTGACAATTGAAAATCAATTAGGTAAATTAATACCAGACATGTGCTATGTACATGGAACGTGGAAACGTAATAAGAGGTAATGGAAGCTCCAATGACGCCAGTGAGGCGGACGTCATCTACCTACTACCTACATGACACAAGTACCTATATAAAATACTCGTATAATATACGACATATTATGTCTTGTAGAAATATATTTTACTGGAACGCAACATTTTCTAGTCATCCAAATGTGCGACATAATGTCGACCTAATGTGCGAATTTTTGAAGTAACCTACGATATACGTATCCAAAAATACAGGCAGAATTTTAAGACCTATATTGGATTTATTCTGCGGGTACCATTAGATGTACAATATGTCGGTCTGATCGACGAGCACCTAGTGGATTGAGCACTAAGCGGAGAAATGCAGACCAGTTGATGTGGTTGTGATTTGGTCAACCAGTTGAGCTCTCAGGGGTCAGCGAAGTCGCTCCTATGACTATTTTCCATTCTGCTGAACCTGAAAACCTGGGATTTGCAGGTTTTTGTTGAAGAAATTATAATTTTCAATTCAGACATACAACTGTATTTTTGCAGTCAGCCACCAACAATCGAAGTTCATAATCAATCAGGTTCACTTTTGTCAACATTGGGATTTGTTCGGGAGTTTGTGAGGACAATACAAGGTGACCATTGAGCACCTACTAAGACTAAACATTGAGGTGCCAACTGTCGATACCATCGACCTGTTTACAACGTTCCACTCAATTCTTTGCCTTGCATTCAACTGGCTACTGTTGATGGGCTAAAGAGCTGCACTCATCCGGTGAACTTCCAGGAAACTGTCATCTTCTTTGCGCTCAACTGGTGGATTCCTATTTCTTTGCTTGATGTATCGAACTCCTGTACGTCTTCCTTGGTTATCACCTCTTCTATGCTCTGTCCAGCTCTGCCTATGGAGCACGCTCTGTCCATTGCTTCTAGTTGAAGATGGGGGATCTTCTTCTTTAACTTTACGCTCCAGGTCGTAAGTGTCAACGTTGTCTTCTGTACACCAAGTCTTCGATATCAGTAGCAATTCGAGTGAACAGCAGCAGCTTGTATTGCCACTGAAACTGACTTTCAGCAAATTGAACTTGTGTACTGAATGAATTAGTGGGTGAGTGGGATATTTGGTCTTATCGATCACTACATTTAGATATTACAAAATTGGAAGTTGAGCAACAATAAACAGGCCGAATAAAATGAACTCATGTCAAACTCCCACAGCAACGGAATCTCCTCGAATAGACACCTCTAAATATTGGGCATAGGTTCATTTTGAGTATTAAAAAAATTTTTGTATTATGAAAGCCTCTGAAACTAGAATCGCCGAACACCCCCCCCCCTCCAGTTATGCCAGGGTCCTCTTTCTATCAGCTGATCGATTGCGATTTGCTTACTCATTGCATCCATTATCGCTTATCTCTATCGAAACGTTGTCAGCTCACATGAAATTCACACAACGTGGACGGAAAATGCGAACACCGATAGAACTCGTTCCAATTTGGGAGTGACGCCAAATCATTGATGGTTTGACGCCGATTTTAAATTTGTTGTGTTCGAGAACAATTCTACTGGTTTCTGGTCTTATCCTGCAGAAAGAGCTGAGCAGGCTGCTCGAATCCATGGCCTTGACGATTCCAAGAAAACACCGCCAAAAGCTCTATGCTTTCTCACGCACTACCTATGATGTATCATTTATTCCGTCAGCCGACTACTGGCACGCTTGGAGACCTTTCATATGCCGTACGTATATTTGATACACACATAAGCTCTACAAAACCCTCCTGGACATTCAACTGCATATTCAAATACCCTGAATCCTCTCGTTTTTTTCGCTCCCTCAATACGAGAGAAAAACGTGAGACAGAAGAAAATTGAGAGAGATAAAAAGCGCCCCAAAGTCCCGAATACAAAGAGAAGCGGATTGGATATTATCTGACTTCCTGAGACCTTTTGAAGTGTTGACGGCGAGAGATGCCTGTAGTCGGCGGGAGTTTCCATTAAAAACGCAGGTCTCGCGATCAAAAGTCGAAACAATGGAAAAATACCAGTCGGTATTTCACTCGAACTCGACACAAGATTGCTATTAAATCACTCACACAGTCCAGTGAAAGGTGATTCTTATTCATTCATGCGAAATCATTGGCAGTTACGAATTATTGTATAATGAGATAAATTAGCGCTCCCATTTTCTAAAAACCATTAGCATCCATTTGTAATTTCCGGGTCTGTGCAGTCGTAATCCATTGAAGTACGAGAAATGTATTCCTAAATTAGTTTTTACATGCATTTCTCTCCGCATTACATTGATTAATTCCACATTAAATTAAACCGTGACATCCATATTGGGAATCTTCCTCGCCGTTTTACCTTGAATCATCAATTTAATGTCATTATTTGCTTCGGCGCGATTGAGGTAGTTAGCTAATTAATCGCACCAGACTCTCTAAATACATGTCTTTCCTACTTCTGATTTATGGAGATTTCTCTATATTATTGGTGAAAAGAAGATAATTTTACTATAATTTCGTGAAACTTAGTTTTCACTATGGATAAGTACTGTAACATTTTTGGAATTTATGGGTCATCCCCCCCCCTTCCTTGATATCCCCCTAAACCCCTCTTAGAGTGGCCCGATTCTGCCCATCTACGAACTTAGCCTTCCGATTACCAAGACAGATTTTTTGGGCAAATTTGAACGTTTTATCTCAATTCTATCGAGATTTATCGCCTGGAATGGGCCCCATGCAATTTGCGGAAAAGCTACGGCCGTATTTTCACGCATCAACCACCTGCACAGTTAATTTCGCCCCCTCCTTGTAGGCAAAATCTCATGGAATTGCTCTAAGGGGAAGAATCATGGATGTAACCGCTACACTGCAATAAGATCTCTCGTACGATGTTACGGTTAAATCCATGCGAAAAAGAGCCAGGGCTTGTGTACGGAACCATGGTGTGTACGGAACCATGGTGTCTTTTAAAACGAACTCACAATCACAAAGAGGATTCCATTTTGCCCTGCTTCATTGAAATTATCAATCTGAATCATATCACTACAATGGCAAACACAAAAAATTGAGAATCCGTTTGTTAATTTTCTGGTAGGTACTCGTACTTTTGTAGGTGCCTACTGTTTTTCCGCATTCAAACTTGAATTTCCCCATCAAATCGATGAGGAATCGCAAAGTAGACCATACCATTAGAATGCTGATTAAATTTGAAAGTTTTTACGAAAATTCGCCAGCTTCCTTTAAGATTTTTGGGAATGCAGTTAATGCAATTTTTTTTAAATTGGCAATGTTTGAACTGCAATTGCGGTCCTTAGGAGTTCGTTTTTGATGTAGAAAATAACGCTGAATCCGAAAATGTGGTCAAAAGTAGAAAAAAGTTGTTTTAAAGTGAAGAAATATGGGTTTTTATGGCAAACAACGTGGTGTTCTGAAAAAACCTTAAAAAAATTATATCATGGGAACGGATTGAGATAGAAAGGTGCGGTTGGCGGCGTTCTACTCCGTTTTCAGTCTAGTTTTACTCATTTTTTTCTCTTACACAAAGTGCCGAACACCCTGTATATCGCCGTTGTAGTTCTAACATAGCATAATAATATTATGCATATTATGCTGTGTTAAAACTACTTACAACAGAAAAGGTCAAGTTATGCTGTCATGGCCTTATGGCCGGAACGGGTTATTTGCACGAGTTGTCACGGTTCCGTTCCGTTCCGGGGGTGGAATAGGTTCCGCGGAACGGTTCCAGTCGAAACGACCCATCCCTAATAATTATTATAATTAGGGGTAATTATAATAATTATTATAGGTTTGGATTAGATGAATCAGTTGTTACATTCTGCTGAGAATGCGCAAAATGAAGATGTATCTATACAAATAATCCGTTCCGGCCATAAGGCCAAGACAGCATAACTTGACCTTTTCTGTAGTTTTCCATAACTTCTTAATAAAATGCTTCGTTGTTCCCAAACGAATACCCAACTTGGCAGACTTGATATATTTAATGAGTTGTAACCCTTAGATTGGGAAACAAACGCTCAACGAAATGAATGATTTGATATTCATACGCTTTTCCACTCCGTCCCAGTTGAATAGATGGACTCCCCGCTCGCTTGTCATCGTGCCAAACCCCCGCGATAATGCTATACGAAGCGA
Organism: Stenodema calcarata; assembly: GCA_963920205.1. Classification (NCBI taxonomy): domain Eukaryota; kingdom Metazoa; phylum Arthropoda; class Insecta; order Hemiptera; family Miridae; genus Stenodema; species Stenodema calcarata. The sequence continues at coordinate 6,782,411 of OY986055.1, read as the reverse complement.
GCCATCTCTCAGCCTGAGCCACAAAAGCTCTGTACTTTTGCGGAAAAGAGAAGAAAAAATTAATAAATCAGAGGCTCTCCCTGACCCGGAATCCATTGTTATTCAAGCTGCTACGGCGACGAGCTGTGACGACGCACTTAGAGCGCCTTCCTTGTTGGGCATTTCGGAGTAATGTATTCGTCCGCACCCCCTTTTCTCCTTTACTTCCTTTATCCGTAATGATTCCGATGGAACTCACTTCACAAGGTCGTGGGTTAGAGAGATCAACTGACGCTGACACTATTTCAAAGAAGAAAACAGGATGGCGGAATGGGAGGACCGACCGAGACATTTGATGACACCGCAAGCAGGCGATTTACGAACTTAGACACACTTAATTTCCCAAACTACCCACAACCTACAAATTGTTGTTGAAATTGTACACCATCTTTTTACTCCATAAAAACAACCATAAAACCCCAAATTGGAATACTTTTGTAGCTACGTAGTTTTTTTCCCGTTCCAATAATTGTGTAGCGTACATATTTACGAAGTAACCTGCAAATAGTGGGCCAGATGATAAATATCGAACGCAAGTCACATTTGAAATTAACCCCTTTTGCGGAGTCCGGTTATGGTACCTTCACTAATGACTCAATCTACGTAATAAAGTCGAAAAATTGATTCACCATTCACGTAATTTTTGATTTGTCACGTTGGCACCATAACCAGTATGTCATACATTGCAATGTATAATACAAAGATTGTAAATTGATTCATCACTTGGAAGTCCTTGAAGAAGGATGCGAAACACCTACCTTTTTCTCAGGAGCTTAAGGTCCCATTTCCTGTTGTACGACAAAATGAATTTTATTTGCGTTGTTTTGGTCTTAAACGAACAATAATTTTGTATTGGGTTGAGTGAAACTCGGTAGGTTCTATTTGATTTACGCAAATGACTCCATTTCTACTTACCTACTACATAATACACTCGTATTTATTATATGGGCTGTGATGTCATCTTGAATTTAATGACACTAAAATAAGTACCTAACTGTATCACGCCACAATCTCCTCAAACGAGGCACATTCATTGACCATTTCTGAACAATAATACTTTATTCAATAGAAAAATTGGAAAAATAAAAACTAGAAGTTTTCACCAACTAAAAGAAAAAAAAGAAGATAAGACAGTGGAATTAGAGTATAAATTAAAATTTCCCAGATTTTTGGCATTATACTGCTAATAGTAGGCTCATTGGCTGACCAGAAACTTATAACGAACCAGGATCAAATGAACATTCTAAAAAAGGAAATATAAACAAATATTTGCACTCATGTTTCAACCTTAAATTTCTACTTTTCATATCAAAATGTATAGTTCTACATGTTTTCTTGTTTGTTGTTTCTTGCCATACAATACGGTGTTCAACGTACGAAACCGCCCCGGATGCACCCTAACTGCTAAAACAATTTCCGTACTAAATAGTACAACCTCAATACGCACCTAATCTATTCACTAACCTACCTGTACATCAAAATGACCATAGGTGGTAATGCATTTTGTTTCCTGCGTGAATAAATTAATTGATTGAATCAAGAATTGCATATAATGGCTGATCTGGTAATTTTAATTTAATTCTATTTTTTCACAAATGAAGAAGTTGAAAGGAGTCGTTATTATTCTATATTCCTAGTTGAATTCACACAGTTGTCAAAAGCTCAATATTATTGAGTCGATAATACCTCAAAATCTGGTTCTGGGCGACCGATTTTTCAAAAGTGGATTACTTTACTACCTGTTAGGTACTCAGTAGAATGCGTTCTGAATGAAAACCGTTTAACTTTTTCATTTGACCCTTGAAACAGGTCAAGTTCTTGTGTTTTCAAACATTCCCCACACTTTTGACCCACAAATTCGTCCTGTTTTGGCCGTCCCGAAGGCGAATTAAAGCTTCCTGAATTTATGCGAATATGTGAAATAGGGCGAGAAAGTTACCCACACCCAACAAGACCTCATTATGACAGGTCTATCGGCTCTTCGGAGTTTCAATCGGCGATACCGATAAGGTTTCATTCTTGGGAAACGATCCGTAAACGTCACTTACGGGGCGAAGCAATCGGACAACCTCCAGTAACCAGGAGACAGACGGGCACCAGACCGAGAGGTGCTCGTATGTGCTCGGGCAAAACGAGTGCAAACACATCCAGAGAAGAGAGAAAACCATCGAATGAGAGGAAATGGGGCACTTTTACTTCCGTCCAATAACAACAAACTTCCTCCCAGAAGGGGGAATCGTTCTTCTTTTTCCTTCAGTGAAAACCCATACGTCTGGTAAGTGCTTCCTCCATTAGGGTCATCCTAATCAATGGCTTCTGACTCATAACTGGGAGATGACAAAAGCTATCGACCTCGTTTCTCGTATCCCACCAGGAGCCAAAGCAATCTGTTTTACAGGGGCCGATTCCTATTTTTACAAATAGCACTTCGAATGGCTGAGGGAAATTATTCTTACTCCAAGAATAATTTTGAATCAAACGATTCCTCCATTTCTATATGTTTCAAACAAAATACGATTGAAAAAATAGTTTTTTTTCTCATATGAAAACCATTAAATTCAAACACATCTTCCTAAAAATCATTTGAGATCTTGATGAAATTCACATGGGCCATAGAGTAACCCATATGAATTTCATCAAGCAATTATTGCTTGACTTGTTTAAAAAGAGAGTTGAAAATTGAGATTGAAACTAACACTCTTCTTAACCACCTTCCATGGAAGATTTCAGCGTTTGTTGATAATTTCAGGAACTCTCAAAATCTGATAAAATATTTACACACTTCTGACAAATGCATTATAATATGTATGTGTGGTGTATACAACGAGGGAGTAACAATTTTGATTTCACTATTTTTGATTCACCCTGATATTGACTTTTTTTCGGTTAAACTTTCGAGGCCTTGGAGTGTACCTGGAGAGGACTGCAGCACATTACTTCGTGCTGAATCGTCAGGTATCCTCTTCGCTGTTTGCTTTCCTTCATTACCCTCACCACATATTCTGATGTGTGGGCTCAATGCTACTCACTCCAAAACATCTTGGTCACTGCTACTTCTGGTGTCATATTGGGAGACGTTATGCCCAGTGCTTTCCATTACCCATTTCGTGCATCCAAAGAACAAGCAGTGCTCGTCATCTGCGACACTGTGCTGTTCACCTTTCCTATTCTGTAGAACTAGGCATAGAAAAGGCCATGTCTTGAGAAGAATAGCCATGAAATACGAGTAGTTCACTTCTTCATGCTCCCTGTGCAGAATGTAAGGCACCAAAACATTTCCCTCTCAGTTCACCCATCCACTTCTCCTGGCATTGTACATTCTTTCTATGCTTTCGATTCTTCTATTCTTTCTCACTTCGTCTCCTTTCTGCGGCCAGCAGCTGTATGACACTAGGTAGCCAGAATTGGTAATTGTGCCAATGGTAAAAATTCGTCTTTCGTTCTGGAAGGAGTTCTCTCTGCATTTCGACCTCTTAAAACAACGTTGATTGGTATTGCCAAAAAAAGGAACAATTATTGTTATGTTGAATTAAAACCGCTTTTGTTAAGCAATAAACAATAAATTATTTCACTAACTAAACAGCATACGCTCATTAATTCATGCTGCCATAAACGAGTCTGGCGTCACGTGAAAGCTAATCTGATGAAAGCTTGTAAGGTGGAATTCCTGTTAGTAGTTCCATTAAAAAAAGTTACTATTTAATCAAACAAAGTAGCTGTATGTGGGCACTTGAATATGTAAGTACCAAGCCATTACAACATGGCTGCATATTATCGGTTATAATTAATTTGGTATTTCCAGTCTTGATTCCTTGTAGTTTTCTTTCACTTCCGCTGCGCCCTCATTCTTCCCCGAGCTGTTAAGTTAAGTACGTTTTAATTCCGGAGAGTTTCTCATCGGCCCGTTTTTCCTCGAGAGAAAAGTCTTTTAAGGAAATTGTAGGGGAGTCGTATAGTGAGGAAGGAACAGTTTCATCAGACACCGAGATGAGAGCTCCATTTTTTTTCTTGGTATCAGAAAACTAAAATCGCGAGCTCTCCCAAGTCAATTATTAGGCGTTTTAATCGAATATTCCCGTCGACGCGGCCAATTAATTTCGCTCGCTAATACAATATCCCGAGCCGGCCCCGAGCTGGATATCGAGACCGCCTCTGATATTTGGATCGGCCACTAACTTCTTAATTCCTATTAAAGGCGTCGGTCGTTATGACAACGATAATTGAGTAGCTATTTGGGGCTCGTTATCAACAACGTTTCCGGGTAGAGGCCTATAAGCGTGTTTTTCCAAAAATTTGGAACTTGGCAGCTTAGGAAAAGTGGTGCATGGTATCACTGGGATTACCAGTTTTATTACTATAAGAATAGAAAATGTATTAGTTTTTCAAGCGAATTTTCAAAGAAAGTGGGCTAAATTGCTATGAATTCAAAATTTTCAGCGAGTACGTTATCTTTTGCCCATAAATCGAGACAAACCCGTTAACATTAATCCAATTTTCAAATATATGTGTTTGTATACATACGCGCGCAATTCCAAGGAACATAAACGGTATTCATGGTTTTCCCAACTATGTTAATTTGGTATGGATCTTCTTGGCGTGGACAATAGAATGCCCTGAACGTTTCAAATCGGTAGTTCTAAAGGGAAGCCGAGATATATAACTTCAAAAACCACTTGAAACCTATCAAAACCTAGCCAAGTTATATAACTTCAAAAACCTCTTAAAACCAATTAAAAGAAAATTAATTATATTAGAACAGTTAGAGGAGTTTTAAAAGGTTATTTCAATGTTTCGAATAGTCTATATTAATCTGTAATTTTCAGCTTTATTTTGTTTGTAAGAAGGTTTTAAGAGGAATTACGTTTTAGAATGTATTCAGGGGAGGTGGAAGGCACTTGGCAAACAAACAAACTTACCGTGTTTTTCTTCTTGCTCAGTTAGCCAAGGCTAGAGCCTCTCCACCTTCACATTGACGTGAAATTTTGCACAGATCTTCGTTTCTGCTTTAGCCAGTGCCTTTTATAAGATTCAAGTCGCTAGATCTAAAGGGAGCCGAGTATAATAACTTCAAAAACCCGGGTTTTCATCGTTACCACGTTCTTCTTCTTATTCAGTTGGGCAAGGCTACAGCCTCTCCTTTATTCTTGCTGAATTTATTTATTTTAATTATTCATCGTTTATTGATAAGCGAATAAATAATTTATAACTTTATTAATTTGCTTAATTTATTGCATATCGCCTCTACAGGTATTTTCAATTTCAACAACAAAAAGATGTGATATGCCCCCAATAAACACTCCGTGTAAAAATCCCCCCCCCCCCCCCGTAAAGATAGTTACTTTCAGAAGCAATTGATGGCGCCATGGCTTGACGTTTTTATTACTACACATCTATGCCAACCAGTCAAAATTGGCTCAGTATGGGCGAATTCCACTGGAGAATGGTGGGTTCATCTACTTGTCTCTTGGCTTGAACGGTTAGTTGCCAATTCTTGAACGGTTAGCTTGAACGGTTAGTACGGTTTGGTGCCAATTCTTTGCTAATTTTTCGTATGAGGGATGTTGAACCAATTGTATATAAAATGAAAATTTAAATTTATATTAAAAAAAATTTATTTTATACAAAAATATAATTCTAGGAACTTATTACAGGGTGTCTTTACAATTAATTACAAGGGACTTTCAAGTTTGAAGGAAAGTAAGGGAAAGGGACTTCGGGTCTTCAAACGTGAACTTTGACTTCGTGAGTTGGATAGTGCTTTGCGGGCTCGTGGACTTCTTTGACGTACTCGTACTCCCACTGTTTGTAGTGGTCGTCGTGATGGGGGGTCCCGGTGTGCTTAACGACGGCGTTGTAACCCGAGTGTTTGTCGGCGGTGTAATGGACCTCGCGGATCGTTCCGTCGGCTTCCTTCAGTTTGTACATGCCCTGAACTCCGTGGCCGTCCCCGGACTCGAGGTGGCTCTTCAGATCGCCCGTGTGATGGTCTTCTACGTCGTAGCGGAACTTGTAGGGCGACGGCGCGTGCTGAAACGGAAACAAGAAATCTATTAGTGAATTGTATTAGCTATTTTATTTTATTTTTATTAGCTATTGCTCTATGTCCAAAATGTGTACCGTTGTGTCATGCATTGGCCGTTTTTGGATATTAGCACGCATTTACTGGAGGTTTTCTGAAGATTAAACGGCTAAATAGTTTCATCTTATAGTTTATATTTAGGAGTTACTCAGTTATCCTTCATGTTTACTGGTTCAAAAAGTGTCTATTATAGGCCCAGGTACCTACTTGTAGCTCAACTGTTTATTGAAAAACCCAAAATTGCACACGAAATTCCCAAAGTAAATGGTATTTGTGGCCTAACCGGGTACTGGAATTGTTAATATAACTCTCACTTCATCCGCTTATGTCGATTCAGGATTCCACAATGCATAAATTGTTCCTACCTAACACAAAACGACAAAACTTCCACATAGGTAATTTGTTAATATAACTATTGGTATGGATTCGAAATGGGATGGTTCGTGTCGAGAAAAATACTAAAATACGCTGCTTGCCGGTTTTATACAATCTTAGCCATAAAAAAACTGCCTTCTTGCGGAGGAAGATGAGATACGTCTAATATAGGTTAGGTTATTGAACGTATTTGTGAGATGAAATTTCTCAATTTTTTCCCAATTAGTTCAAAGGAATATTATATTAAGCAAGTAACCAGGTGGGGAATCCGACGGTACCGAGCAGCTTCGTATCAATGCACGACCCGTAATCGGGATATGAAGCTAATTCCCTTTGAGCTTTTCATATTATGATCGTATTAGGGCTCGGAAAGGCTCTAAGACCTGAGACCTAACCCATCTGACTTGAGATCGAACCCATCTTCCTTACGAAGGCTGCATAGAACTTCAAAATCGGACAAGGCGAATCTCATATGGATGATTTGATTCCAGTGTGATTTGATGAATAGCTGCTACGAGTATCAGAGCAAGTTTGATGTTGTGGTTTGAGTGTGTTTCAGCAATGTACAATGACCGAAAATCGTACGTTTCTTGTGATAATGATAATAAAGTACAACGAAAACGAACTAATTCTTGAACAACGTATACAATCGGTGCGTATCTAAATCTTTTTTTTTTATATCAATGATTGATATAGATTTGATATATCAGTAGCATAACAACTGGGCTTCGGCCCATCAAGTTAATTTCCTGTAATATTATGACAGTTCCCAAAACCATGAAAATATACGGGCTTTTGTAGTGTGATCCAAAATCGATGGCATAAAACGGACCATATATTTTGATGACCATATTCCTACAGCTATGAGCTATTCCTCACTTTATTTATCTTTTCCGGATTTCTTTTTTATGTGGTCCTGTTGCTTGTTTTTGGAGCGGACATGTGTTTACGAGGTGAACTCGCTGTTTATTGCGACGGGAAAAAATCGTCATCGCCAAATACGCCCTTTGTCCGCATCCGTACAAGTCAAAACATGTCGTAACTCTGCCGTATATATCGAGACGTGTAAAGTACGTTATCAAGGACGTTACCGCGTCACGTGACATAACGCGAGCAGCTTCTTCCTTAATTAGATGCGCTACATTCTTTCAATAGGACCTGTCAGCGCGAAAGCTTCGTCCGTAGTTCCACCCCGGATTTCAGGTTCTAGGTTTAGAAATCAGCTGAGTCCGGTTCACTTGGAGGTGTTTTGACGAGTCCGCAGTACGAAATGAACTTGAAAGTGAAGAGAAAAACTAAGTTAAGTCAAAGATTTAGAGATTTTAGAGCTATGACCACGAATTGTTGATACACTTTCCCATATGAATTCTTTTCATTTGATACAACATGAATCAACCTGGATCTTGACATTTTTCCCAGCTGGACCTACGTACGTTTAGTATTTGTGTATCATACCAGAAGATATCACACCTGACCGATAAATTAAAACAAAAAAAAATAAAAATATGAATGTGTGATATGAATGAGTTTAGTTAAGAAAATATTACTTATTTTGATGACCAAATTATGGTTTTACCAAAGGGGATCAAAAATCGAGTTTCTCTGTCAACACATTCAATGCTGAACAGAAAAATCAAGCATCAACTGTTGATGTTACTCCTGAGTTACTCCTGACTGACACCTTTTTCGAAACAACAAATCATTTATTTATGCTTTTATATTGCACGTCCAGTGTTATGTTTGTAGTGGTTTTATAGAGCTGTCTCAAGAGTTGAGACAGTAATTACTGTCTCAACACTTGAGACAGCTCTATAAAACCACTACAAACATAACACTGGAATATTAACATAACACTGGAACATAAAGAAGTATTAATACTTCTCCAGTTTTCGCTCCCCATTGTGGGTCTCAAGTGTTGGGACACTCCCAAAATGTAATAAAAGCCGCTCATTTCTTACCACTAATTTATTTTGATATCAAGAAAAAACACATGATGGTGGTAATTTTTAAAAGAAAAAACACTATTTAAAATGGTGAAATTCAGTGGGGCTACAACAGGTGGAAGCCAATGCTGAAAACAGCTCGTAACACATTCTGGCGGCACAGGTGCAAAGAAAAATAGCCGGCAACGCAAAACGACCCTGTGGATCACCAGCTTGCATAGTGACTCCGCCAAAACCACCGCTGGAACGGCCGTCCAAGCAGGAAGGTCTGCGCAGACGGCGCCTCAAGTGTTGAGACACTCGTGACTTCCGGAATGGGCAATTCCATTGGGTCCGAAAATTTACAATAGGATAGTATTTTTCGGTCAAGGGACGTGTGAAGATTACGAAAATAGCATGAGTTGATCAGTTTTTTCGTTAAGTTTGGTAGGAAATGCAATCAAAACTAGTACTTGTTCGTACTGTGCGCGCTGAAACATTGACGTCATCGGACACCTCAAACGAGGATGGATAGACAATATCGTTAGTTGTAGTATCCACGATATTTCAAGAAAAATGATCCATGCATTCGCGTCACTCCATCTTTGCGTCACTCCAGCATTCTCGATCTCTATTCTGCATTATCCCTTGATTATCGCCGTTCGCCATAACAAATTGATTGGTAACAAGGATTGAACCTTCCGCACGCCACAGGAATCCATGGATGCTTTATGCATGGATAGCTTCATAATCTAGTATCCATAATGGTGACGTCTTGACGTCACACCGGGTTACTCGTCCGGCGGTTTTTTCAAACTACCAATTTTCTTTCATTTTCCTAAATTTTTGTGAACATTTTCTTGGCGAATGGACCCGATTTTCGCTAACATTAGACAAGGTACTTTGGAAAAAATAAATAAAAAAACTCTGCAAATTCTTGACACAACGGTTCATTATCTTCTTTGTACAGATCACCCTTCTGTCTAGATCACTAGGTCTAAATGTCTAGATCCTAAATGTTAGATTAATTATTATTATCAATTATCACTAATTATTAACAATTTTATCAAGTACCTAGTGAAAATTATTATAATTTATTGTTAGGTATTAATAATTCGTATTTATTATTAATAATAATAATTATTATTAATTATGATTAATTAATACGATATAATTCTGGGGTTTTTAATACTACGTCGGTAATAATTTTTCTATAAAAGAAGTACCTACCAACAAACATTCGAAATTACCTTCATTTCCGTAGCACGAAACGCACCTCAGAACAACAAACTCGACATCACTTAAGCCATATGATGATCCAAAGAGCTTGTTAGTATGAAAATGGACCTGTATTTCAACAGTTTGATTCACGATCGGGTTGTGAGGCACAATCTTTGAACCGTCATTGTGAACGAACGGCTGGTCGTACAAAGCTGCGGATGGTCTTAAAAAATTCTACGGAACAAACTCTATCTGAATATGAAATAAAAAACATACCGTCCTATATGAATTTTTCGAGATTTGAGATTTTCAAATTTTCAAAATTCGTTTTGAACCCCTTCCCCTTCACCTAGGGTTATGAAAAGTTTCGAGGATCATTGTGCGCCGTACTTGTTGGCCTCCTGCTAGCCGTCTTACGTCATACGCTCGTGCGTCATAGGCTCTGACGCAATATTTGGCCTCCTGCCAGCAGTCTTACGTCATACACTCGTGCGTCATAGGCTCTGACGTACTTGTTGGCCACCTGCCAGCCGTCTTACGTCATACGCTCGTGCGTAATAGGCTCTGACGCACTTGTTGGTCTCCTGCCAGCCGTCTTACGTCATACGCTCGTGCGTCATAGGCTCTGACGCACTAGTTATCCTGCCAGCCGTCTTACGTCATACGCTCGTGCGTCATAGGCTCTGACGCACTAGTTATCCTGCCAGCCGTCTTACGTCATACGCTCGTGCGTCATAGGCTCTGACGTACTTGTTGGCCTCCTGCCAGCCGTCTTACGTCATATGCTCGTGCGTCATAGGCTCTGACGTACTTGTTGGCCTCCTGCCAGCCGTTTTACGTCATACGCTCGTGCGTCATAGTCTCTGACGTAATGGCCCGCCGGTCGCTTGTGTTCTGACGTGATCTGAGGGAAAGGGTGAATCAAGGGAACAAATTTTTCCCGTTTCAGTTTATGTGCCAAAGCAAAGACATGAAAATGTCAAAAAAATGTGTAAATAGGTACCTAAGCCCAACTGTAATGTCAATTTTCTGACAATGAGTTTTCGACTATAGTTTTCATACCTTTTTACTTAAGTACTTATTGCAATTTGAGACAGATAATGAGCTGTTTGCAAATAAAAAGTCTGATAACTACTTTATTACATCTTATTAATCTATTTTCAAGTTCCGATTCACAGTTGAATGTATTTTATTTAGATGTCGTACCTAAAATTCGAAAACGATGGAATGACGAAACCTGTCGAGTACTGACTCAAGTGACACTGTCGACTTCTAACACATGTAGGTCGACTACTAGTGCAAAACCATGTCGACTACTGAAGAAAATGTTGGTCACTGGTATCGACTACTACCTAGAGCATTGGGATTTTTTACAAAACTTGTTTTTCCCTTTTCAAACCATGTTGAATAATATTTCCCGCTGCCAGGTCTTTTAGGGAAGGATCTTGGGTACACAATGAACAGGTTTGCAATGAGAAAGAAACCGAGTGAATATTGAAATGTCATCCATTTCTGACCTATATTTAAAATTTCAAGTATCTAGCTCATCATCAAAATTTAATTTGTTTAAACAAATAGGTATTATTTAAACAATTTTACAGACAAGAAACCGAGTGAATATTGCATTGTGATCCAGTTCTGACCTATTTTTAAAATTTCAAGTCAATAGCTCAGCATCAAAATTTAATTTGTATTATTACAAAAAGGTATTATTTAAACAATTTTACAGATGAGAAACCGAGTGAATATTGCAATGTGGCCTATCCCCGACTGACGGTTACAATTTCTAGACTGTAGTTTACCTGGAAGATGAAACACTAGGTCTAAATGTCTAGATCCTAAATGTTAGATTAATTATTATTATCAATTTTATCAAGTACCTAGTGAAAATTATTATAATTTATTGTTTGGTATTAATAATTTGTATTTATTATTAATAATTATTATTATTAATTATGAATAATTAATACGATATAATTCTGGGGTTTTAATTACTACGTCGGTAATAATTTTTCTATAAAAGAAGTAGGTGCCTACTTTGCCTACTATCCTAAATGTTAGATTAATTATTAATATCAATTATCACTAATTATTAACAATTTTATTAAGTACCAAGTGAAAATTATTATAATTTATTGTTAGGTATTAATAATTCGTATTTATTATTAATAATAATTATTATTAATTATGATCAATTAATACGATATAATTCTGGGGTTTTTAATACTACGTCGGTAATAATTTTTCTATAAAAGAAGTACCTACCAACAAACATTCGAAATTACCTTCATTTCCGTAACACGAAACGCACCTCAGAACAACAAACTCGACTTAACTTAAGCCATATGATGTTCCAAAGAGCTTGTTAGTATGAAAATGGACCTGTATTTCAACAGTTTGAGTCACGATCGTGTTGTGAGGCACAATCTTTGAGCCGTCATTGTGAACGAACGGCTAGTCCTACAAAGCTGCGGTCTTAAAAAATTCTACGGAACAAACTCTATCTAAATATGAAATAAAAAACATACCGTTCTATATGAATTTTTCGAGATATGAGATTTTCAAATTTTCAAAATTTGTTTTGAACCCCTTCCCCTTGACCTAGGGTTCTGAAAAGTTTCGAGGACCATTGTGGGGTTGGTAGAAACCCATAAAAAAAATTTCGTAATTTTAACTCAACGCTAACTGGGCAAAGTGGCGCGGACGGCGTACGGCGGACGGCGTACGGCGTACGGCGTACGGCGGACGGACGGATTTTTTTTTATTCGATTTTCTGAATCTACGTATCTTGAAACGTAAACCAACAAATTTTGAGGGGGGGTTAAAAAAATTTTTTCTTTGGGCGATTCCAATGGTTCATTATCGAAGATAATAAACCAAAATTGACTGGAATTGCCCATTATTAAACCAATGTTAACGACACATTCGGGGGTCATTTGGATTGGGCTCTGGATCATCTGTTACTACTTTCTTTGAGGTCTGCTCGTACGCAAGCGTGAAATACTGTGGTGAGGAAAATCTGACACTATAGTGAGTTCCTTCTACGAATTCCATCTTTCACTATTGAATAATCGACCTTGGACGCATCATAATTAACATACCTACTAGGTATGTTGTACGTGCCCACCCAATTGGAAAACAGTTTTGTAACGTTTTATTTATTAAGTACAAAATTGCTGGGACCTGGAAAAATTATGTAGGGAAAAAAGAAACCACACGAAGGTTCGGCGCTTCAATTTAATAGCTTGTCTCGTGGGAACCTGCGCCAGTTCGAAAGTCGAGAGCCCTGACAGGTTTCTTTTAGGATCATCAGGTCAGATTTCGACTCCCGATAAATTTATGTGTAGTAAACCGTCGCAATTAGAAAGAGAAAGTGGTTCGAGAATAGATTACAACAACAAACCACCTCTAACAACAAAAAATGTCTAACCAAATAACAATAACCAAAAAATCCAAATAGACAAACCAACCATAACCAATAATCACTTGTTTATCTAGTTAGCGTACAGATAGTTGCGTTTCGTGAGTAGATTTGAGTATCCACACAAAAATATTTGATGCGTAGTTCAATTTAATGACTATTATACAAGTACGTTGTTATACTACATTATTACATTAATCAGTTTTTTCAAACCCATGGTACTTAAGAACCATAATTATTTATACTGTTCCCGTCAGTGAATGAAATTCCAATTCCTCCGGTTGTCAAAAATATTTTTGGGGGTTTAAATGAGGATGCACGGTCAAAAAACCAAAATCCATAATCAAAAGATCTAGCACCCTGAATGATGAAACCCTGTAACTAGTGCTGAGGTGATTGATATAAATGGATAATTACGTATTCTTGATGTTCCTCGTGTTCTTCGTGTTGGGCGACTGGGTAGGCGGAAGCTGCGGCGACGAGCGCCAAAACGAGGAGGGCGATCTGAAAAAATAAGTAAATAAATAACAAAATACAAACCGAATCCTTCAACCTATTTGCTGGCTCGGTCCGAGGCAGAAGCTTCCCCGAGTCAGGAGGATGAGTGTTGATGGTCAAAACAAATCGTTCAGAGCTAATGTGTGTGCTCCGGACTTAACTGACCGAATATCCGTCGATAGCTTCACCGATATTTTGTTACACTGGGGCCCTGTTTCAACAATACGCTCCATTAAAGGGCTGTGATTCAGTTCTAGTGGTTACAACCTCGGGTTTTATTAGCTCCACGTGTCTTTCTGGATCGATTCCTCCTCGAGGCTATAATTTATTTCACCAATTACCGTGATTACTTTACAACAAGTTACCTCACAGCCCCTTAAAATTGTATAGACAACGCCTCAAAGCATAATGAGGCGGTATTTACAATGTAACACGGGAATAATTACAATAACAAACCCACCGTTACGTCCCTTTCTAAAACGCTGCAAATTCTTTTTCATCGGGTCAATGTTTCACGTACAAATGAGATAAACCTTCTGCATACAATGTTTTAGACAGTTTATTTCTGTACCCTCAAAATGCTAGGAACAATCAAAATCAATATCAAAAGTTCCTCAAATATCAGCTCAGTTGAAATTCGTCTTATTCGATTCAAAATCAAATTTGCCTGCACTGATCCCTATAACACATCATGTCCTTTTTGAAACGACTTCTGCGTTACTAAAGCTTGTCAACATCTTTCACTTTAAATGTACCTACCAATCATTAATTGTTTGCCCCTACTGAATTTTTGGATACACTACACTTTGAGGAGGAGTAAGAGAATACAAAATTAAGAAATTGTTAGCAATTACTTTTTTTTAAATAATAAAACAAAATTGGCGTAGGAAATTAGGTCCCGATGGTCGTTTGAGATTAAAAGTATCTGATTTTCTCACACCTGTTCATTGGTATTTACTTATTTGTAATCCGCATAAAATTCATTCGGTGAATGTTTTACATCGGTAACTCGAATAGTGCTCATGAACTCATAATCTCACTAGAATTGATCGTAACATTGTTATGATCAATTCTAGCGAGATTATGAGTTGATGAGTTGGGTAATTCAAAGATGTATTCCAATTTTCAGCGTGTTTTGGTATCTTCCCACACTGAAGTCATTTTTGTTGTTTATTCAAATTCCACTAATTTTTCAGTTTTTACACCCTCATTAAACCCCCTTAACGATCTCAACCGTTATTACCCATTGACATTATTTGAGTGTGTGACGATGTCGTTGGATAGAGAATAATTTAATTAATTGAACAGTGACGATATTACATGTCCACGAGTTATGAGCAGAATTACACAGAGATATTTTTTAACTGCTGATATATCCTTATCGGGCGGTCGATTTAATTGGACCTAATTTTGCAGACTTTGAGCCGGTTTTTCAATGCTCAGTCAAATCTCTGAGTAACTAACCACTGATTAAAGTTAGTCAGTGGTTAAAATGGGTTGGAGTCGTACATACTGTCTATCAATCTCTGGATGACTGCTGGTTAACTAGTCAGAGTCTAGTATCCATGACTCTGATTTTATCACGGGAAAAACAGTGCTACCACGAAAAAAAGTTACAGAAATAATCAATTTGGAATCGAGACCACCGCACAATCACAACTTTACAGATGGCTGACTTATGACTGAGCAGTTATGCTACGTAACCGAACCCCAGAGGCTCGGCTAAAGATAGTCGGCAATTAGGGATAACTGAGCAGTTATATTGAATTGATAAACGGGTATGAGGGTGCTAGTCAGAGATTTAACTTAGTCAGCCTTTAGTCGGGCTTTAGTCGAGCATTGAAAAACCGGGCCTTAGCTTCTTATCATGTTGAAGTTAGATTTGAATTTATACAGACATTTTTTTTCACCACATTTTACGTTAATTTAAGCAAAAAACCCGCGACACATTAAAGAACTTTCACTGTGCAATAGAAATAATTATAACACTGTTCAATGATTAATGCACTTTGTTATTGATGGAACCTGAGCACATGTTGATGAGACGCGCACGTGTGAATATTTGAACGGTTGAACGGTTAAGAAAAGAACCCTTACGGCTGAGTTCATCTTGAAAGTCCCAAGTGAGCGATCCGAAGTCGTGTGGACGAATGAGTGGATTAGCCGCCCCATCCAGTTTATATACTCCCTTTCTCGCTCTGCTTAATTATCATTATTGCGCACCCTAATTGGAACGAGACAGGCCGGTCCAAGTGGGAGATCAACCTGAGAACGTAAGATCGGATGGGAAAGATTTCAAATCGGATTACCTTCGCCGAACTCGTGTGATTGGGAGTAAACTCCGGCTTTGAAATTACAAATCGACCACAATTCGTCGAGTTGTATCAAATCTTATTTCATAATAATTCAGGAAGACCCGATACACCGCTCAACTGAAGACGTCAACTATGTTTGAAGGCAGTACAGCTTCTTCGCCTTAAAATTAACCTAAATGTCATAATTATGGATAGGTGCATCTCTGATAAAAGTAAAGGTACTTATAAGGTATTTATATAAAGTTTATCGAGTATGATTCACAAATTAACAACGTAATCTTTTGGTTTATTTTTCATTGGTTGTATTTACCTTGTATTTACCTCCTGGGTTGACAGGGAAGTGCCCTCTTTCAACGAAGTTTACCCTCTACCCTCAATCTCAATGCACTTATTCACATAATCTCTTAATTAAAACCGGCTTCACCACTTGTTGAATTTATAATCAATTTCTTCAACCATTTCCTCATCAGACGCCTTCAGAATCCCAACTTCATTATTATGTTTCCATTGCCTACAACTTACATCTATTTAATTACTTATATTTACTCTCATTCGAGTTTATTACTGATTAGTACCTATTAAAGTAATTAAATCCCGTTTCGAGCCGGTATTTTGTTACATTCAACAAGTTCTAGTGTCGTACTAGGCGAGTTTAGAGCCCTCATTTTGAACGAACAGCTGGTCGTACAACGCTCTGGGTGGTCTTGAAAAATTCTTTGAAACAAAATCTATCAATTCAAATTAGTATTTTCAAAAACTAACCCTAACCGTTCTATTTCCGAGATGTGGCATTTTGAACATTTCAAATCCCTTTTGTGCCCCTTCATACTAATTTAGGGTACCTAATGAAAAGTTTTAAGAACCATCCTCGGCCTGGTCCGAGCCGGCATCTCGAATTTCGTAATTCTCATTTAATTTTAAATTCGCCTTCCTCCACCCAGAAAACTACTTGAATTCTCAAGTCCCCTTCCCAGAAGAGCGAAGACTGTCAAGCCCCAGCGTTATACTGGGTATGAGGGGAAAGGCGTGAGATAGACCAAAGAGAAACATGTCTACTCTGTGATTACCATCAAGACGAAACAAATTTCCACGTTTTTTGCGTGTATGCCCCCAACATGCTAATCAGAGGGTGACATTGTTTGGCTTCGGGCGACCGAGTGAGGAGCACACGATTAACAATTTGCTGTAGGGGAAAAAGCCACGCTGAAACCAAGATGGTTGGCTCCTTTTTTCAGAATTATTTTTTGTCTATACGGAGATTTAAGGTTAGTTTATTAGAGGATGCCGGATTACTGTCGGCTGAGCGCATACAACGAAGGTTTTGAAGTAAATTTTTTGATCAAAATGATAATACTATTTTATATTAGATTAAATCTAATAAATAATAAATACATTTTATTCTGAGGTCAACTAGAAGTCATTTAGGAACCTCGTACTCTTGTTGTTTCTTTGAAACCAGATGTGGGCGCATGCAATAGGCGACAAACCTTGTCAATAACGACGTATCAATTCGTTCACTTTATTTTAACTGAGCGAAATGGCGTGGAAGGCGGACGGACGGATTTATTTTTCTTTGATTCTTTGATTCTACGAATGTTGAAACGGGAAACTACAAATGTTTAAGAGGAGTTCGTGGTTTCTTTTCGATAGTGAACCAGTGGAATCGACCAATGGTCTTTTCGTGGTAACTCTGGTAACTCGTCCACCGCAATTCAATTGAATGGATTATTATTGGGACAGCACGGAATTCAGTTGGAAAACCGAAGAGGACATCACTGAACTATTTACAGACCCTCCGGATATGACCACCTGACCAATATTTCTTCTGTCACTTCGTACAATTGGGGATTCAGAAGGATATTGCAAACAGATTGTGATTTCGACAGTTTGTAATAAGCTATTGAGGTAAAATTTGCAGTGTTTATCTAGGTCGATTCCTATTATTGATATTATTTAAAATAATAATTGTTATAAATAATAAAATAGTAATACTGAATAAATAAAATAAAATAATAATACTGACGTAGAACGCTACCCTCAGCGTGTGAAGCGTTGACGTGAAAATCCCTTTGATGTCGGCTAAGATTTCTCTCCCTGACGATATAAACGATATTCTGAGGACGTCTACGAGGCCACGTTCGTGTGTTTTAGAAGAAAACACCAGTGATATATCACATACGAGTGAGTAATCCAAACGTGAGGATTCAGTGCCGGAGGGCTTACGTTCAACGCCGCAGAACCTCCTCAGGTGTGTGAATATTATCCCGGTTTGGTCGGAACGCGCCACGTTCCGCAGAAAAGCTTGTTTTTTCTCTTTGTTTCTATTTCAGTCCTGTTTAGAAAAAGCTCTTGGTTTTTACCTTCGACTCATTTGCACAGAGACCTGCCGCGTTAACAGTAGGAACACTCGTAAATACTCCGTGTTTTTTTCACCTGAATTTCCCGTTGTTGTGTTATCCCGAGGTCATCCCCTAGTTCTTTAACCCGTTGCAGAGCAAGTCGCGGAACAATGAGCTAAGCTGCGTGCCTAGATAATACACCCGTTTGATTATGCAGCACGGATTCGGGTTTCCGCATACACTAAACTCCGATACTTTTTGGCAGGTAAGTAAGAAAGGTATAACATACCTACTATAAAATAGAACTATAAAATGGCGAGAGTTCAGGAATATGGAGGGTCCTATATATAGGGTGTATATAATGACTCTCCACATTCCTGATCTCTCGCCATTTTATAGTTCTTACTATTCCGAGAATTTGTAAACATTTTGTAGCCAGAATCAAAGTAGAGAACTACATTTTTTTGTTTTCCAAAAACGATATTATTGCGTTCAGAAAAGGGAATGTGTCACCTAAAAGTTTCAGGTAATCACAGATGCTGTGGCCTACATGATCAAAACATTGTGTTGTTATTTCAAGCTTCTAGGGGGCAGAAAATTCACTTCTCGCTGAAATTTGATCCACGAAAAGACTTGAAATGGCCGAAAATTGAGATACCGTTTGATGCCATCAATATTGAATATACATGGTGTATATGGTTTTCAATATCATAATTGGATGGAAAATTCAAATTTAAAAAAATATTTGACAGCAAATACATATTGGGATTGTTAGGCGGAAATAAAAAGAAGTCCACCCATCAGGAAATCGGCAATCGGCATCGATTTTGTTCATGAACAATATGAATATTGGCGTTGCCGAGACGCTGAACGAAGAGGAAATCCTATTGCACGATGACGTCATTGCTGACGACGCCGATAAGGATAACGATGAAGATGACGTTGAAGAAAATCCCCAATTTCCTTGAAAGAACCCTAGATCGCGACGCAAGAGTCATGACGGTTTTTCCGCTCGATTTGCCGGACATTGATCGAGACCATAAACACATAAAACAGACTTAAATAACAGATTTTTATACAGAAACATTAATTTTTTGGTAATTTATTTTCTAATTAAAACGTTCTCCAGATAATTCGTAATTTTTCCAATATTTCCCGAGAAATATTTTGAGTTCCTTATGGAAGCGGATCATTTGCAAGATGTTATGCTGGCTTCTAAATTGCCTTGGGCAGGGTATTTTCTTGAACATTTTCTGAAGAGTTGGTGACCTTCTCGAGTGTCGGAGCAGTCCAAAACTAAGTGGTTCAGCTTTTAAACCTCACCAATTCAGGGTAATTGAGGGTTCCAATATCGAGAAGAGTGGAAATATGACGACCGAATAACAACCTGGAGATGGGGTTTTATGTTGTGGGATTCTAGAACGTGGTAGTGTTCCCTGATATGGTTTCAAAACAATTATTGCAGGGTGAATAAATCAAGCTGTGAGTCGGTGCCTTCCGAGTGTCTCATTGATGCTTTCATGGAGTAGGACCTCCATTGTATCTTATGAGGTGAGTTTCCTGTTGGTCTCACTACAATGATCCCAACTCCCTTTTTCATTTAATTAACTCCTGCCACATCATGAATGAATCAATTTATAATTGTGGTAATTATGGTTTCTCTTTCATGCACTAATCGTGAGTATAGTGAGGTAAATGCTTCTACAAAATGGTTCTCATGTACAGATAAAATAGTACAACAAATACAGGGTGTCTAGGGTTTCGATGGGACAAACTCAGGGAATCGATTCTGCAGATAATTTGCAACAAAAAGTGCCTCTTAGAGTTTTTTTTTTAGAGGCTTCATTTTGGAGTTATTTACGATTTAAGATTTTTTTCGTGTTTTCGACCCTAACTCAGTTAAACGGCCATAACTCCCTTAAATAACTATGTAAAGTAAAAGTTGAGGATACCGTTGGAAAGAGCATTAAATTTCCTATCTCCTTGATTATAAAATCAAATTGTTTCGATTAGTCCTCATTGGTGAAAAAATGGTCAAAGTCCAAAGTGTGAGCATTTTTTAAGAATCACCATTTTTCTTTCTTTTTTTGCGCTATTAGTACGAAAGTGTTTCAGTGGGCACTCCTCGGGAAAAACTTGCCCAAAACCTCAGCTTTCGAATGGTATAAGAAAAAAAATTTTACAGTGAAATTTGACGGAGAAAATGACGTTTGAATCCTGAAAAACGTGAGTTTTTAGTTGAAATCAACGTTTCTCACCAAAAGCCGACGTGCATCATGAAAACGAGTTCGATATCGCTATTTATGCATTTTTTGACGCTGAATCGAATGGTGACACTCTTTGCCTCCGCAATTAAGAAGAAACTCGTTTTTTTTTCATCTTAATTTAATTTAGTGATTACAGTAGGTTCTCAAAATGCCCCCCTCCTTGCTGAACACAAAGGCGGCATCTCCGACGCACGCTCCTCGAGACATTCCGTAACTGGTGCTCATTTCGCATTAACCCGACACATTCCTGTACTCTGGAAAAAACAGATAGTATTAGTTTGAGTAATCACTTAGGTTGAAGCAGAGTTAGGTCATTGTATCCGCAAAAATTTTGGTAGGTTTTTTGTTATTTTGAAAATTGTCTTATTGCGTGGAATCTACTTACCTAATGATGAGGGCTTCCCTCGTGTCCGCCGCTTCTGCGTAGACTAAGGACTTTAGTGTACCCCATACGTAGAAGTCCATGGGGGTCAGATCAGGGCTCCTGGGTGGCCAGGCTACCGGTCCATAACGACCGATCCACTGCCCTGGAAAATGGACGTTCATCCAATCACGGATGATTCGGGCGTTATGGGCTGGGCAACCGTCCATCTGAAACCATAGCTGACCCCTCCGGTTTAGCGGAATGTCCTCTATGAAGTTGAAAAATTCCTCATTGAGAAGTGCCTCAAAGTCTGGAAGAAGAAATCATTGATGAAAAATATTATTTGAACTCAAATTTTACTCATTTATAAAAATGGCCACTTAAACTCGGTTTTCTGTCCTTACTCTGTGCGTTGAGAGTTGCAGGAAGTATGAAGGGGCCGACAAGGTGCTGGCCAACCAGCCCAGCCCAAACGTTCACCCGAAATTCATATTGTTGGTGGCTCTCATGGATCGCAAAAGGGTTTTCCTCTGCCCACCTGTTGATGAATATTATTTGTCATCAGTTGCGAGGACGTGTATCATTGCAGTTACACCTGCCTAAGCTAATGAAGTCCTAATACCAACCTGTGCGTATTTCGGGTGTTGAAGACACCCGTTCTGGTGAAGGTAGCTTCGTCTGTCCAAATAATGTTATCCTCAAATCCGGGTCTTTGAGACAGAAGCCACTCGCAGAACATCATTCTGGACGCGTAGTCCCTTGCCAGGAGGCTTTGGACCCGAGTGAAATGGTATGGGTATAAACCATTTCTCTGGAGAACCTGGTGAACACGCTGGTGCGATACACCAACCTGAGAGACAAAAAAAAAAAACGTTTTATTTGGGTACATGCATGCATAAGGTCATTCATTATCTTTGCGCCTAAAATCAATTAGTTCGGACCTGTCGGGCTACTCGCCGCGTACTTGTTCTCGGATCGTCGTCCACAGCGTCCAAAATGCGGATTTCATTTTGGCTGGGTCTTGGGTTTCTCTCTCGAACGGCGTACGAACTGGAACCTGTTTCTATCAGCCTCTGGAATACGAGAGGAAACGTTTTATGATTGGGATGTCTTCGGTCGGGGAGCCCTTATAGCATACTCGCGGGCGGCAAGTCTAGCGTTGCCATTCGCAAAGCCATACATAAAAATGATATCGGCTAACTCCCGGTTTGAATACACCTGCATGATGTTGAGACAATGAATACATTTGACACAATGCCGATTAAGTGCATTCGGGCGTCTTCGTTATCTGGATTTATCGAAATGACCAGACAAGATTCATCGTGAATGCGACCTATTGAAAAAGCTTAGGTAGGTACTCGAAAGTCCAAGAACAGTAATCAAAATAAAAGGTCACTTACCATGAGTTTGGAAGCTCCT